>OY728163.1:1369294837-1370494837 GCA_963277665.1 Viscum album | reverse complement strand
CCTTAATCTTATCATTCTTATTATGTTTAATTTAAACAATACTAGAATAACATCACATACCTTTCACATTTTGTTTTTTGCATCATTATCTTCATACGTATAACCAATACTCATACCAACTTCCTGATTTTTTCTTGGGAAATTGATTCACATAATTCCCATTATTTCCACATATGATTAATTAAATTTTAACCATTTTCTTTTTAGTTTTATCATTTTATATAACTAAAAAAAAACAGGGTGGGAATCACATATCATATAAGAAATCCACAGAATCATAAAATTTTACTTATAGGATATCTAAATATTATATAGTACTTCTTTAATAAAAAATAACATAGTTTTATCCTAGGATACTCATATCTAACTAATATCAATAATATTCATGATGGTTCATGAATAGTTTGTGAATTTTGAAAGCATATCCACCAGGAGTGTCAAACTAGGTGTGTAGTAAAGCCCATTTTCATGTACTAGATTACCCCTCATCTTGTATGAAACATAGTTTCGATGTTGTTACCCCAAGGTACATCTATTATAGAGCTACATATAATTTTATTATCTAAATAGAGATATATTTCTTGAAACCACTCACACAATCCTTTAACAAAAGTCTAGACATTTCCAAAAATGTTAACCCATCCTTATACTTATACTTAGAGACATCGCAAGAAATATCCTTAGAAATATACATAGGTATCTCACTAAATTTTTTATGATCTTAGTTTTTAAAGGTTTATTAAAAAATTCCCTTGATACCAACTATAGCAACCAAATCGTAATATACATGGATATTACATCATTTTGGATTACTATTTAGTACATTACAAAAATACTTGCCCGATGACTATAATAGTTCAGTGTCTTTAGAAACATAGAAACAAAATATTATATCATTTTGAATGATCTTAAATTTCTCCCATAAATATATACACCTTTAGTAATTCTATGTAATACTACTCTTTGTAATCTAGAGAGAAAGAACATAAGAAAGAAGTAAGCTCAGATGTTGAGTAAGGGTAAATTAGGGAAATGTGTAAGCATGAATAAACAAAAGGGCATGGAACATGATCCCAATATTTTAAGATCAAATCCTACATATCAAAGATCATAATAAACATTTTCAGTTCATATGAAATGAATCATATGGAAATATTTAACCTAATCCATGAAATAATATCGTAGGAATAAAACATGGAATTTTGGCAGACACATATGAATATAATATTATGAACATGTATACATAGAAGCAGGTTCACTCATTAGGTTAAGGACATGATATTGGGCCCTCTCATAATCATATATTCATTTAACCATGTCCATGAATAACATTGTGAACATGTAATCGGGTTCATGCTTAGTATTCAAGGCATTGCTTCCAAGGCCATCTTGGTAGTATGGGTTCACTCCCCATTTCATATTAGTTGTCATGGTTCACTCCCATGTCCATCTTAGTATCATGAGTTCACTTCTCATGAAATATTGGTAGTCATGGATCTCTCCCATGGCTATCTTAGTAGAATTAGTTGACTCCTCATACCATATTTGTAGTCATGGTTCACTTTCGTGGCTATCTTAGTAGCATGAGTTCACTACTCATACCTTCTTAGTAGTCATTGTTCGCTCTGATTGCTATCTAAGTACACAAGGTTCACTAAAAATACTATATCAGTTTATCTCATGATATAAAAATCTATACACAATGAATTAAAGGGATATATAAGTACCACCTTTCTCATAATCAAATCACACATACATGATCCATAAGATCACAAATAATCATATTATAACCCTTTAAATGAAATGGATAATAAAAAATGTAATCTAATCCTAACATGTTGAAAAAGATAGGTTTCATAATCATTTCATCATAAACATAACCCATGAAATAAGTGGGTTTCAAAATCATATATCCCGTGAAAGAGAAACTGGTTTCATAATGACGATGACATTGATTGAAACCCATTTATATAGATAATATGAATGGAAACATTAGACTATTTCTTAAAAGATAATGAGTAACATCAATGGACATCATTTTAGATGAAAAATAATTTTGAAATATCTTTCAAAAAATGTGTCTTGAGTAAAATATTTTTTATTATTTGAAAAATGTTTTTTAGTAGATAAAAACATTAGAAAATCATTTTCTTTTAAAATACCATTAAAAACTATATAGAATACTACAAATCATTTGAATACCTTTTCCCTCAAAAACTTAAAAAATATACTTCAAAACATTTAAACAACATTTTTCTTTGAAAACACTTTTTAAACATATAACGAAAACATAAACATATTTTGAATCCCATTTCATTGAAAATACTTCTAAAACATATAAATAAATCGTCAAAAACATATAAAAATTCATGAAAATGCATGGAAAACATTTTAAAAAACATTATCTTTAAAAACATATAAATGAAACTGGAAAACATTTTGAAAATAATTTTCCATGAAAAATAATTTTAAACAAATTTTATTATAGATTAACATTTAAAAAATTCAAATTAAGCTTCAAAGGAATGACATATGTTATGTACATATTTTTTGAAAGAGGTTAAAATAAAATTCCTTTGGTATAGTAAATAGGTTTGAAAAATTCCATGTTCAGAAAGAAATAAGAATATTCTATTAAAGTTATTGGTAAAAATTAAAAAGGATAAAAATGAAATGATTATGAAATATATCTTTTTCAACATGTTAGGATAAGATTAAATTTTCAACATGTTAGGATAAGATTACATTTTTATAATACCTATCTTTTTCAAAATCTTTTTGAATCCCATTTTTCGTCAATAACTTATAAAAATGCATGAAAATGTTTTGAGAAACATTATCATTAAAAACATATAAATGAAACTGGAAAACATTTTGAAAATAATTTTCCACGAAAAATAATTTTAAATACATTTTATTAAATATTAACATTTAAAAATTTCAAATTAATCTTCAAAGTAATGTCATATGGTATGTACATATATGTTTTAAGAGGTAAAAAGAACATTTCTTTTGTACAGTAAATAGGTTTGAAAAATTCCTTGTTCAGAAAGAAATAAGAATATTCCATAAAAGTTATTTGTAAAAATTAAAAAATTTAGAAATTAATTTTAATGATTAAATTATAATTATAAAATATTGAACGGAACCCTTATTAGAAAACATGGTTTGAAATGGACATAGATTTCCGGTCAAAGAGAGGATAAATTCGGGATTTCATAAAAACACTTTATTAACAATCTAATTTAACAAAGAGTGGAATAAATTGTACCAATATGTGAATAAATCATTAATAAACTTATTATAAGAAAATTCATGAATTGTTTTTGGAGATATGGGTCATAATATTTGATCAAAATAAGCATAAACATAAAAAATCTCAAAAAGCTATGTGATTGTTTCAATAAATTCTTGTAACATTGTAACTTGGGTTCATACTATCCATGTAAGGATAGGAAATAACTTTAAACTTAATATATAATTAAAAGTATTAAACTCATAATATAACATGTAAAATATAATTATATACACCTCAAAATATCATTGATGTTGATAACAAAACTTGAGTCATAAAAAATGAAAATTGAGACAAAACTATTTGACTGATTTGGTATCTTTTAAACATAAAACCCATGAAATAAAGTTCATATAATGGATATTTAAATAAACATAAATTTTATAATAATAATAATTTATTACATCATTGGTAATTATAAAACCATATAAAATTAATGGGTAGTGAATAAAGAATGTATCTAATGTAAATAAAAAGTGAGAAAAAATCCCCTTACCTTGTGTCTTGACTCTCATCACACTCATTAAAACCACTTGTATAATAAATATAAATTTATTGGAAAGTTATTATAGAACTGTATTCTTATATCTAATACCATTTATGGACTGAATATGACATTGTATTACCCACTTGTTAACAATCCTATGTCAAATTTCACTTTGTGTAATATTCTATTTGTTTTTCATATGTGTCTTAATTTGTAATATTGTTGGTACACATACATATATCATGATTTAAGATTGTAAAAAATTAAATAAAAAAATTTATATAAATTATATTGTTTTATCATAATATATATAATATATATGTATGAAACGATATACACCGTTCATGGAGACGGTAGGCTATATGTACACATGAATGCTATTTTAGTTTAATGATCGTGTTGAGAGAAAGAACGTAAAATATATATATATATATATCATTATTAAAGTAGCTTTATGATATCATATATATCATACGTATTCACTAAAACCATCCTTCATATAATCAATTTAGTGTATGAATGAATTATATCGCTTTGAAGGGGAGGTAGTCAACACTTCCTCGAATGAAATTATCGTATTTACGTAAGATGAAAAACATAAAGTTATGTTACAAATAAAAATTAAATAAGCATAAATATATTATTAATATAATATATATCATGTATAAAGTGTTTGTATCCTAATTTCCACCATTATATATGTTAACAAAAAAATGAACTATCATCATTTTATGAGGCATTAGTTCGCCATACACAGTAGCATTATGTTCGTTACCCATTAGATGGAGGTGTGTGTAAGTTTAATTCAAACAATTATAATAAAAACATCATAATATATTTATTATACTAATTTTTTATAAAATTATCCCAAAAAAAATTATAGTGGGTGGATAAATAATGTAAAAGAAAGAATCTCGAAAGAAGGTGTTACCTCTAAATCGTGTAAGTCCTTTTGGTACGTTCCAAATGGCTACCTTTGATTTCCCTATGCCAAAAGGGAGATTAAATAATAAATAGAGGGATTTTTCTATGTTTATTGAGTAGGTATTGGAAAATCTTAAGAGGTTTTAGAGTTGTAAGGAAGTGGGAGTGGTGGTGGTCATTTATAGGGAAGGACAAGGACTTAGTTGGAATGTATAGAAACAAGTTAGGTGTACACATGTTCTTACATAAAAATGTAATAAAAAACAAAAAAAAACTTAATAACTAAACTTTTATGGAATAAATATGGATATAAAATGGGATTTTAAAAATTTTATAGGCCATTTGGAACATTAATTTTAACATTTAGTCTCTATTTAAGCATTATTTTTCCTTAATTGTAGTGAATAATTTTAATAAATTATACTAATAATTTTATTAAAATTTTTACATGGTCTTGTTAGACTATAAATATTATATTGAATAAAATGGTGTATATAACATTTTATAAATTCAATTCATAGAAGAAGAAAAATTAAGATTAAATGTAATCCCACATTGAGTATGAGCTAACATGTTTTTAATTTTGAAATAAGTTTAAAGGTTTAGTTAGTTTTAATGTTCAATTTTAAAGTGAAATTTATTCTAATGACATAAATTATTTTAATATATGTAATATTGATATATTGTGATCATATAAAAAAATTATAATATGATTTAAAATTAATAATTAACTAAACCAAAAGACAGTTTTTTAATAAAAAACTGTATTTTTAACTATTCATGAAAAATTGATGTTTCTTTGAAAAACATAAATTATATTACAAGGATAATTTTGAAATTATGAATTAATTAATGAATCTAGTTTTATCAAATTCGATTTATAAATTTGTTTAAAATTATTTTTATTATTTTTCACAGAAAGACATTAAAAGTAGTTCATTAGAGAAAATAATATTTTAACCATATTAGGACATTATAAAAAATTATATATTTCATTAAAAATATGTATTATTTTTATAAAAACATTATATACAATTTTTTAGAATTATATATCACTATTAATTTTACTATTTTTAATGGATAGGTTATAATTATCTTGATTAAATAATTATAATAATAAATTGATGTTTCAATGAAACATCAGTGTTACTTGTAAATTACACTAAGTTGTTGTTGCAGTTGCTCAATCCAAGATGATATTGGATGTATCATAAGCCATGTTGGTAACACCTATAGCGCGATAAAATTCCTTATAGTAGAAAAATAATATTTGACTTAGTGATTTAATATATATATATATATATATAAAGAACTATTTTTTGTGCCACGTTAAATGAAGAATATCAACAATATGAGGTAATTAGAAAAACATATTTTTCAAAATCATGGGCTGTTACATTAAACCGCCCACTTTAAAATAAATTTGAAACTCAAAATTCATCTGGTTTAACAATGGATTAATACAAGAAAGTTTCGTTCATAGAAAACCACAACGTAAAAATGAATATTAAACACCCCTAAACAAGGAAAATTTTGAAACCTAACAGTCACCCAATTTAACATATAACTGGGTTTCCAAATAATATAATATAAGTTGGTAGTGAAGACTGGACAAAGAAAGAAACACATAATTATTTTTAGTGAGTGATTGAGGTCAAAAATCAAAAAGAAGTCAATGATCAAAGAAATGTTAATATTCTTAAAGTGATAAATCAGTGATGATTTATAAGGCCATCATTTCGACAAAAATTAAGTTATTAGGACAAAAAGTTTTTTTCTTATTATTATCCTTAAATTGAGTAATTAATTTATTGAATATAAATATACTTAAATACACATTCTTGATAAATTTTTATAAAAATATTTCATTCGTTATTTTTTTATTTATAAATTTCTAATTCATCCATTACATCATGTAATGAACATAGAAAAATTAACTTTAATGCATGAAGTGAAAAAATACAATTTTATCAGATCATAAATCCCATTATAGAATTAAAATCTTAACTATTTATCTATAAATTTTCATAAAAAACAACATTTTTAATACATTAATATATAAACATAATAATTTACAGTATTATTTCATCATAAATAATTATTCATTATAAATACTTATACATAATCCATGACATCTCATATGCTAGTGGTAGGCATGAAACCCTTGTTGTCCTTCAGTGATGGGTTCAAGACCCATGGCCTTTGCAGACATGATTTGTTGTCAACCAAAAAACATGATTCCCTTCTCAAAAATCACAATAATATAATTTCTTAAAAAAATAATATGGAAAACCTTGAAATAAAGATAACATCTAAATTTCCTTTTAACCAAGGTTTTTAATATTAACGTGTTTCAGAAAGATTTTATCTGCAGTATAAATTAACCTTTTAATGAATGGTTATCCTTATAACCCTTCTGAAAGATGAAAATACAAATATTAATAGGGAGATTTATGAAATCAACTTAACATTTATTTCCCCATATATCACAATATATCACTTAGTTGTCACATTCCAAACATGTGAATACCCTCGCAATAAATTACAATAAATCCTTTTCGAAAACATGAATGCTTCCTTATTCAAAATATTTCACGAAATATTATTTAACTACAAGAATTTCTAAAATTCATCCTTGATGACATAGAACACTTTTTAAATAATTAGGTTTATGGTCATTTGTAGCATCCAATTTACTTGTTCATATCTAACATATCAATATCCAAAATCATTATCTCAATTTCATGCATTAATTAAGGGTTTCCTTACCTTAATCAAAATATCACAATTTTATGATATCAATTTTCTATGTCTAAATTACCGTTAATCATATCCATTTCAATCTTTAATGAAAACTTATTCTAAAAACAATTATATGTTTCATGATTCATATTACACAATCCTTTAATTCAGAGACATAAATACATCATTAATCCAAATATATTCTTAAACCATTACTCTTGATTCATCAAATTATTCCTTAATACCTCTTTCCTAGAGATTGAAATATGAGTCATGTCTTAAGGGTCCTCAACCTCAATGTAATCATTCTTGTTATGTTTAATGTAAACAATACTAGAATAACATCACATAGATTTCACATTTTTTTTATTGTCTAATTATCTTCAAATGTATAACCAATACTCATACCAACTTAATGATTATATATTGGGAAATAGATTCACATAATTCCCAAGCCTTCCACATATGAAACATTAAAATTTGACCATGTTACTTGTAGTTCTATACCATGATTATAACAAGAAATAATGTCTTGAGAAATAAATATCATATAAGAAAGTCACATAATCATGAAAAATTACCTATAGGATGTCTAAATCATGGCTCACACATCAATTATTTATGTCAACATAGTTTTATTTTTTGTTAATTAAATACAAATTATATGAAAATCCATCATGATGGTTCATTATGATTTTGGGAATTTGGAAAGTATATCCCCTGGGAGAGTCGATGCAGGTATACATGAAATCCAATTGTTGTGTACCAGATTACCCTAAGTAAGGTTCAAAATACAGTGTTAGAGATGTTAACCTTAGGTACATCTCTTTCAGATCCACATATACTTGTAGTATTCATATCGGGATGTATTTCTAGGAAACCACTCACTCTATCCTTTACTAAAATTTCAGGTCATTTTCTTAAATGATAACCCATCCTTATACTTATCCTCAGAGATATCCATAGACATATCCTTAGAAATACACAAAGAGATATCACTAAATATTTATCATCCTTGTTTACAAAGTATGATTAAAACTTTATTTTGATACAAACTTCAACAAACCATGAATAATATACATGTATATTATGTTATTTTAGATGAATATTTAGTACATTGAAAAAATACACGCCTGAGGACCATAATAGTTTAGTCTCTTTCAAAACATATAAACAAAATCTTATAACTTGGTGATAAATATTAAATGTATACCATAAATATATACACCTTTAATACTTCTATGTAAATCATTTATTCATAATCTTTAGAAAGGAATCATAATAAAAGAGTGAGCTCTAATGCTAAGTAGGGGTAAATAAGGAAAATGTTTAAGCATAACATGAACAAAGGGGTATGGAAATTGATATTAATTTTTTGTGATCACAACCTACATATCTAAGATCATAATAAATATTGGTAGTTAATAATACATGAATCATAAGGAAGTATTGAACATAAGCCCATAAATAATAACATTGGAATAAAACATGAAATTATGGCAGACACAAAAGTAAATAATATTATGAACATCTATAAGTAGAAACTGGTTTACTCGTTAGGTTAAGGACATCATATCAGGCCCTCCCATAAAATTATTGACATTCAACCATGTCCATGTATACCATTGTGAACATGTAATCAGGTTCACACATAGTAGTCAAAGCATTGTTGCCAAGGACATCTAGGTAGTATGGGTTCACTCCCCCATACTATCTTGGTATTCATGGTTCACTCCCATTTCTATCTTAATAGCATGAGTTCACTCCTCATACCATATTCATAGTCATGGTTCACTCCCACAGAAATCTTAGTAGAATTAGTTGACTCCTCATACCATCTTGGTAGTCATAGTTCTATCCCATGGCCATCTTAGTAGCATGAGTTTACTTCTCATAACCTTTTGGTAGTCATGGTTCACTCTGATGGACATCTTAGTAGTCATGGTTCAATCCCAATACCAAATTAGTTTATCTCATGATATATAAAATTTTACCCAATGAATTAGATATATATATACATCCAACCTATCACATAATGAAATCATACATACATGATCCACAATATTATAAATAATCATATCATAATTCATGAAATGAAATGGTTATTATATAAATGTAATCATATTGTAACTTGTAGAAAAAGAGAGGTTTCATAATCATTTCATCATAAAAATAACCCATGAGAGAAGTGGTTTTCAAAACCATGTAACCTGTGAAATTAAAACTTGTTTCATGATGAAAAAAAATTAATTTAATCCCATTTATAGAGATAATATGAATGAAACTATTAGATCATTTCATAAAAGGGAATGAGTAACATCAATGGATGTCATCTTAGATGAAAAATAATTTTCAAATGTCGTTCAAAAAATTATCTTGAGGAAAATATCCTTTATTCTTTGAAAAGGGATTTTTAATACATAAATCTATTTGAAGATAAATTTCTTTGAAAATAAATTTAAAAACTATAAAGAATACATATAATCATTTAAAAAACTTTTCCCTTGAAAACATATAAAATAGGTATCAAAATATTTTAAAAACCTATTTCATTGAAAAAACATTGGGAACCTATAAAAATAGTTTAAAAATGTTTGAGACCCATTTCTTTGAAAATACTTTTAGAAATTATAAATAAATCATTGAAACATTACAAAAATCATTGTTTGTTAAAACTTATAAAAGATGCTTGAAAACATAATGGAGAACATTTTCTTTGAAAACATATAAAAGAAAACTGAAAACATTTTGAAAACCATTTCCCATGAAAGTTAATTTTAAATAAATTTTCATAAATATTAACCTTTTACAAATGAAAAATAATCTTCAAAGTAATTAAAAACTATAAGTATGTACATGTTATTAAAGTAAAAAAGAAAATTCATTTTGTATAGTAAAAAAGGTAGATAACTTCTATGTTCAAAAAGAGACAAAAATATTCCATTAAAAATATTGGTAATGTGTAAAAAGGGTAAAAATAAATTTTAATGATTAAAGGATGATATTAAAATATTATTGGAAACCCTTTTTATAAAACATTGTTTTGAATGAACATTTATTTCCAACAGAATAGAGGGTTAAGTAAGGATTTCTTAAAAACACTTTCTTACCTATATTATGTACTAATGAATGGAATAAATGGTACCAATATGTGAATAAATAATTAATAACCTGATTTTAAGAAACTTCCAGAATATTCTTTGGATATGGGACATAGTATATCATTAAGATAACCATAAACATAAACAATATTAAAAATCAATGAGATTGTTTAAATAAATTCATGTAACATGGTATCTTGAGTTCATAATATCCATGTAAGAAAAGAAAATTACTTGAATCCTATGATATCATTAAAAGAATTAAAATCAGTATATAACAAGTAAAATGGAATTATATACACCTCAAAAGAAAATTTAGGTGCATAACAAAACATGAGTCTCAAAGAAGGAAAATTGAGACAAAATAATTTCACTAATTTTCGTTACTTTTTGAAACCAAAACCCATTGAAATAAAGGTAACAGAATGAATATTTAAATACCCATAACATTATATATAAGAATCATTTATTACATTAATGGTTAGAATAAAAACCACATAAAAGGAATGGGTGGTGAATAAAGCAGGTACCACAGGAAAATAAAAAGTGAGAAAAAATCCATGTACCTTGTGTCTTGAGTCTCATCATACTCATTCAAACCACATGTATAACGAATATAAAATTATTATATATATTTTAAAGAACCATTTTATTATATATAATACCATATATGGTTTTATTATGTCCTTATATTACCCACTTGTTATCCATCCTATGTTAAGTTTTCACTTCGGGTAATATTCGCCTTGTTTTTCATATGTGTCTTCATTTGTTATACTGCCCATCCTTATACTTATATCATGATTAAAAATTGTAAAACATGATATAAATAACATGTTTATATAGTATATTTTTGTTATAATAATCCATATAATATATAATTATGGAACTAAAAACATTGTTCAAGGAGACGGTAGGTCGTACGTACGTATGAACACTATTTCCGTTTAAATTTCATATTGATAGAAAGAAAGTTACAGAAAATATATATATATATATATATGTATATATATCATTTTTACAGTATATTTATGATATCATATATATCATATATATTAATGAAAAAAAAATATTTAATACAACTGATTTTTCTTATGAAAAAATAATATCACTTTGAGCGGGTGGTAGTTCACACTTCCTCAAACGACATTATCGTATTTATAGAAGATGGAAAGCCTAAAGGTGTCTTCCAAATAATATTTATATGAGAATAAATACATTATAAATGATATATATTTTAGACACACACAGATATATATATATTTCACATTATAAAGGCACCAAGATAGGTGGTAATGGAAAAATAAATAATCATCGTTTTAGGAGGTAGTAGTTCACCGTACACAGAAATATTATGATTGGTACCCTATATATGTTGTGTTTGGAAAGTGTAATTTGAACCATATGCATAAAAATACAAATATATTTAGGATAGTAGTGTTTTTATAAAATAATGGAAAAAATGAATGTGGAGGGGGTGGAGAAATAATGTAAAATAAATAAGCCTAAGTGAAGTCCTTACCTCTTAGTCAGGTAAATCCTTTTAGTTTATGCCAAAAGGCTATCTTGGATTAAATTATTTCAAAATGGAGGTTAAAGGAGGAATATTTGGATTTTGGGAAGTATATTGGGATGGTAATTCATGAAATTAATATGTTTGTGAGGAGTGATAAAGTGGGAGTGTGGGTGGCCTTTTATATGGAAGGAAAATAACTCAATTAGAATTTTTAGAAATATGTTAGGTGTGCACATGTTTTTACATAAAGAAGACATAAAAAATATACATTACAAAATAATTTATGGTTTATGGAAGATATATGGAAATAAAATGTGTATCCGACCAGTGGAAAGGTTATTTGGGCCATTAATTTTAAGGTTTAGTCCCTAAAAAAGAATAATTTGTCTTAATCATTGTGATGAATGTTAATCACTTTTACTAATGAATTTTGTAAAAAACTAACTTAGAGTTATTATACTCTAAATATTTTATTTAATACAATTGTGTATGCAATTTTTTAGAAATTATATTAAAAAAAGTGGAAAATTAAAACTAATTCTAATCCCGTCGGTGAAATGAGATAATGGGTTTTTAAAGTAGAAAGAATTTCAAAAGTATAGTATGTTTTAATATTCAATTTTAAAGTGAAATTGATTATAATGACCTTAATTTTATTAATATATTTAATATTTATCTAATTTTACCATTTAAAAAATTTATAATATTCTTTGAAATTAATAATTAATTTGACAAAAGGGAGTTTTTAACTAAATAATAGTATTTTTCACTATTCATAAAAATTAATGTTTCTCTTAAAATCCCAAAAATTCACCCTAGGATAACTTCAATTTTTTTATTTCAAAAATGAAGTTTATATTATATGATTAAAAGTCTAAATGTGTATAAAATTAATTTTATTGTTTTTCATAGAAGGGCATTAAAAGAAGTTAACTTGTGAAAATATTATTTTTAATCATACAAGGACATCACATAAAACTACATATTTCATTAAAAGTATGTTTTATTTATATAAAAAAATTATAAAGATTATTTAATACGTATTTATCAATATTTATTTTACAATTTTTAATGGATAGGTTATAATTATCTTGATAATAAAATGATAACAATAAAATTATGTTTCAAAAAACCATCGGTGTTACTTGTAATGTATGTCATGTTAGTGTAGCGGTAGCTCAATCCAAGTCAGTATTGTGTGTTACAAAATCTATGTTGGTAATATGTGTATCACAAGCCATGTTGGTGTAGTATGAAAGGAATATTTTACTTAGTGTTATAATATATTTATATATATAGAAGTATTTCTAGTGTCATGTGAAAAGAAAAATATCGAAAAGATAAAATAATTTGAAAAATTATATTTCAAAAAATATAAAAGTGTTTCATAAATATTCATCCAAATGAATATTAGAACGTAATAGTACTATTTCATCACAAATAATTATTCATAAAAAATAATTATACATTAACTAGGACAATGCGTAGGCCAGTGGTAGGAATGAAACTCTTATCATTATTCGTTCATGCATTCAGGACCCACATCATTGAATGACTTGATATATTTTCACCGGACATACATGGAGTCCTTTTATAAAACCATACTAATATAATTTCTAAAATATGATGGACATACATGAAATATGGTTAATCACGAAATATCCTTTTGACCATGGTTTTCAATACAATATTAGTTTATAAATACTTACTCTAATGTTTAACTTAAACATTTCATGAATGGATAATCTTATAACCCTTCTAAAAGATAAAAGTCCAAAACCATAGAATGAATGATAGGAAACTCACTTAACATTGACCACCATATATCAAAAAGTATCTATTGGTTGTCACATTCAAACATATCAATACGCTCGTGGAAAATTCTCTTAGAACATGATAACAACCTTAATTACCATATTTCATTTGGGAAAACATGCATTCTTCATTACTCCAAAGATTGTTAGATATATTCCATAATTCCAAGAAGTTTTAAACTTCATCCATGATATAATAAACTATATTTCAACTTGTCCTTAATTATTTACAAGGAAATCAGTACTATTTAATTTACTTATTCAAAACATCATTTTCTTAACATAATTAAAATATTAAGGGTTACCTTACCATTTTCAAAAGATCACCTTTTCATTAAATAACATTACTTTTCCATCATGAATATTCATCATGAGCCTGTAAATGATGAGAAAAAATCATTATATATTTCATCATTCGTATAACATAATTTTGTATTCCAACCACATATAAATTATTTTTATTCCACTTAAAACATAAAAAATTAATAAGGCTACTTAATAATATTGCACAATACCTCTTTCACATTTAATTTGTATTCTATTAAACATCAACAATGTAAACATTACTCACCAAAACTTTCCAGTTCCCTTCTAGATCATTATTTTTGGGGAATTGAATTACATAATGACCATTTATTCCACACATAACACACTTAACCTACAATGATTCCTTAGAGAGTAAAATATTCTCATCCAACATGTTAACCTAACTCTTCTTTTTTCCCATAGAGTCACTTGATTTGTGTCTTTCATTACCAAAATCACAACATCTTCTTGTTACACTATGAAATTAAAATAGGTTTTTTACATTATTAACATAAATAAAACTGAATATTCTTTCCTCCGTGGTCTCTATTACATGAAATAATATCAAAATCCTCCATTGTATTCCTTGGTGAGTCCTAGAAGTGGTTAAGGTACACATTGTTAATCAAGTTCTGTAAAAATTGATTAGGCATGTTCCAAAAAAACGTTCACTCTAGTGGTCATCCTGCTTGAAATATCATCATAAAATCATATATCAAATTCATTATTATCCTTGTTCTTTATAATTCAATCCATTTAATAGAACCATAAGAATACTTTGATCATTACATATAATAGAATAGAACCACATAGTCATGAAAATAATTTCTTAAAAGCTGTTCAAATCACGAAAACTTATTTAATCTATAACACCCTTGATTCATTATAGGTTATTCATATAAAAATTATATTTAAATAATTAATGATGGTTCATGATGTGTTTTTAAATTCCAAATGTATATCCCACAGGAGTGTCAAACCATGGGTGTAGAAAATTCCATTTCTGTGTACCAAATTACCTAGTGTCATACCTAAAACATCTTTTTGGAGTTTTTACCACTAGATATATCTGTGATAAAGACACATCCAATTATAGTATCTAGTAATGATATATTTCTACGAAACCACTCACTCTATCCCTTGTTAAATTCCAATATATTTTCCTATAGGTTAACTTAACCTTATACTTGTCCTTAGATATATACCTAGACATATATTTATAAATATACCTAGGAATATCAATAAATTATTATCATCATAGTTCCCGAAGGCTTATTTAACCTTTCATTTGGTTACAACTATTGAGACCCATTCTTAACACAAATGGATATTACATCATTTTAGATGAATATTCAGAACATTAGGAAAATACATGCATGAGGACCGTAATAGTTTAGTGTATTTGGAACCATGGAAAAAATTATTATATCCCAGTGAACAATATTCAAAATCTCTTATAAGGATCCTTACCTTTAATACTTATAATTATGACCTTTATTCATAACACAGGGAAAGGAAATAAAATTAAGGGGTTATCTCAGATGCTTGGTCAGGATTATTAAATGATATTCATAAGCATAACATGAAAAAAAGGGTATTTGAACTTGAACATAACATTTGAATATCATACCCTACATATTGAGATAATAATAAATATTGGATGTTAATAAGAATAAATCTTAAGGAAATATTTAACATAAAACATGAAATCATAACATTGGAATAAAACATGGAACTGTGGAAGACAAATAAAGCATATATAATTATTTCCATTGAAGTCAAGGTATTGCTACCGAGACTATCTTAGTTGAGAAATTACTTTAACGAACTAGGTTAACACCTTGTTCTAGCCCTGTATTACTAAATAAGTACATTTCACGTTATATCCCTATATTATAGAATCCGATTCATTTCTCATTATAGTCCTGTAATATTGAAATGAGGTCATTTCTCATTCCAGCTATGTAATACATACCCAAGTTCATTTCTCAGTCCTTCCCTATAATACGGAACCATGTTCATTTATTATTCAATCCCTATAATACTAAACTGAGTTTACTTCTCATTCCATCTTGAAAATACTAACCTAAGTTCATTACATTGGATAGAAAATTTTATATCATGAGATATAAATCTTTACCCAATGAATTGAAGGGATATATAGGTCCCACCCATCTCATAGTGAAATCATACATATATGTTCTACAAAATAATAAAAAATCATAACATTACCTAAGAAATTAAATGAGTATCATAAATATATAAACATATCATAACCTGTGGAAAAAGAGAACGATTTCATAATAATTTCATCAGAAGCATAACCCGTGAAAGGGAAAATTATTTCATAAATATATAACTCATTAAAGAGAAATGGGTTAAAAAAAGGCTAAGACAATAAGATAACCAATCTAGAGAAAGAATATGAATGGAACTACTAGACCATTTCCAGTAATGGCATTAGTAACATCAAAGAAAGTCATCGTAGATAGAAATTAATTTTAAAATATCTTCCGAATAAGTTTTTGAGGAAAATATCATTTACCCTTTCAAAAATTATTTTAATAAATAAAATATTTTGAAAATATTTTTCATAGAAAATACCTTGAGAACCTATAAAGACGACTTGGAATAATTTTTAAAACATTTTTTTCCTTGAAAAAGTATAAATGTAGCTCAAAATTTATTTAAAAACCATTTAGTTTAAAATAAATTTAAAAAATTATAAACAAATCATGAAATTTTTTTGATTTATGTTTCATTCAAAAGACATTGAAAACATATAATGAAATATTTGAAACAATGTGAAAATTATTTCATCAAAAATAGCATTGAAAACATATAAATAAAGATAAAAAATATTATGAAAACCATTTCTTTTAAAGTAAATTGATAAATTTTTAGGAAAGTTTTAATTTTTTTTGAAAAATATTTATTTTAAAATCACTTTTAAAAACATTTTCAATAAAAATTATTCTTTAAACATAAAAATAACTCTTCAAATGATTCAAAACGGATTAATCCATCAATTTGGTATGAGATAAAAATAAAATTCCATTTTAAAGGTAAAAATGTTAGAGAAATTACTCATTTGAAAAGAGACAATAATATTCCAAAGAAATAATTAGAATAAAGGGTATATTTTTTAATAATCAATCATTAATATTATAATATTCTTGGAGACCATTTTTAGAAAATATGATTTTAAGGGGACACAAATTTCCGACTGAAGAGAGGGTAAAGATGGGATTTCATAAAAACACTTTCTTAATTATCGTATGTCACCAAAGAGTATAAAAATGTAACCAATACATGAATCTATCATGTATTTATATAGGATAATAAATGTCATGAATGTTCATAAGATATGGGTCATGGGATTTCATAAAAAATGCATAAACATAAACAATCTTGAAAAGCGATAAGATTGTCTCAATAAACTCTTATAACATGGTAACTTCGGATCACAATATCCATATAAGAAATGGAAATTTCACGAAGTATAAAATATAAATAAAATAATTAAATTCATTATATAAAATGTAAAATTTAATTATATGCACCTCTAAAGAGAATTTAGGTTCATAATAAAGCATGAGTCTCAAAGATGGAAAAAACTATTTCACTGATTTGGTTTGTTTTTAAAATTATACCTTTGAAAGAAAGATCATATAACGGATATATGAATACCCATAAATTTAATAATAATATACATATAATATAATAATGTGATTTAAATACACCACCCAGAAGGAAAGAGTGGCGAACATAGCAAGTATCTCATAAAAATTAAAAGTGAGATGAAATCTCCTTAACTTGTGTATTGAATCTCATTGTACTCATTCGAAAAACATGTATAATAAATATAAATTTGTAATATATTTTTTATAGAGATTTATTATCATATATAATACCATATATGGTTTTATTACAACTTTAAATTACCATTTTTTATCAATCCTATATTAAAATTTTACATTGGGTAATATTCACTTTATTATTTACATGTGTCTTAATTTGTTCTTCCTTGTTACATATAATTTTTATCATTAATTAAATAATGTAAAACATGATATAAATATAATTTATATACATTATATTTTTATTCTAATAATTATAAAATATACAAGTATTTAACATAATACACTGTTCAAGGAGATGGTAGGTCGTACGTACGCGTTGACGCTATTTCCATTTAATTATCGTGCTAAGAAAAAGAAAGTAAAACACACACACAAAGAGTGATATTTATATAATTATAATATTAGATTTATTTAATCATATATATCTTTTTTATTCACTAAAAACATCTTTAATAAAATCCATTTAGTGTATGAATGAATCATATCGCTTTGAGGGGGCGATAGTCCACACTTTCTCAAATGAAATTATGATATTTACACCAAATAGAAAATAAAAAAATATGTGTTGTAAAATTAATAAATAAGCTTAAATAAATAATAAATATAAAATATAACACATATATAAATATTCTCCATCATAATTTCTAAAATGAATTGTAGTAAGGAGAAATGATAAATCATCATTTAGTGAGGCGGTAGTTCACCATACACATAAAAAATAAGTTCGATACACATTTTATGGTGGTGTGTGTTAGTTTAGGTATTAAACTTATCATAAAATATCCTATAATATTTAAGATACTGGTTTTATCATAAAATAATGTAATAAAGAGAGTTTAGGTGGATAAGAAATAATGTTAAAGATATGAGATTTAGAGCAGACGCTACCTCTTAATCGGGTAACTCATTTTGGTTTGTGCCAAAAGGATTAATTGGATTGAATTACACCCTATGTAAGGATTATTGGAGTAAGGGAGGTATATTGGAAATTGTGTTGGGTAGATAATTGAATATGCTAATGGGTTTTATAGGTGTGAGGATATGGGATATGTGGTTTCCTTTTTAGGGAAGGTAAATGACTCACATGGAATTTTTGTAGAAAAGTAAGGTGTACATATGATGTATCCTAACGAAAGTCATACCAAACCAACATAAATATATAATATAATGTTTACTGTAGAAATATGGCTATTAAATGGTTTTTTACAAGTGTATAGGTCATTTTGGCCCTTAATATTAAGGTTTTTTTCCTAATCAAGCTTAATTGGACATGAATCATTATAATCAATTTTAATCACTTTTACTAATAAATTTTTCCCAAAATCAACATGATATAATTAGAATATAAGTATCATACTAATTATAATTGTGTATGTCAATTTTTAAAATTCAATTCAATGTTACTGAAAAATTGAGACTAATGTTAATCATGTAGATGAGACGAAATTATGGGTTTCTAAAGAAGATAGATGTTCAAAATTTTATTATGTTTTTATATTTAATTTCATATTGAAATTGATTATAATGAAAAATTTTGTTTTGAAATATGTATAATTTACCTAATTGTTCCTCAAAAAATATAAAATATTGTTCAACATTAATTATTATTTAAACAAAAAGGCAGTTTTTAAATAAAAAGTGGTATTTTTCAATATTCATCAAAAAATTATGTTTCATAGTAAAAATCCAACAAAATCACCTGAAGATAATTTAGAAATTATAAATTAAAAAATGAATTTTATTCTATCAAATTATATCTATAAATGTAACTAAAAATAATTTTTTTATTAGATTTTATTCATTCGAGAAAACAATATTTTAAATAGAAAATAACTTTACCAAAAATTATATCTAACATTGACAAAATATTTTATCTATTTGAAAAAATTATAAAAAATATTTGAAAATTAGTTTTCACTATTAATATTACTAGTTTTAGTAGAAATGTTATAATTATATCATTTAAATAATTATGACAATAAAATGATGTTTTGTAGAAACATTAGTGTTGCAGGTAACATATGCCTAGTCGGTGTTGTGGGTAGTAAAATCCAAGTCAGTATTGTGTGTAGTGCAAGACAAGCCAGTATTTTGTGTAGTAGAAGCCATGTCGATGTCATGCTAATGGAAAGTTTGAATTAATGTTTTAATATATATATATATAAAACAATTTCCAGTGTCATGTGTAATGAAAAATATCAAAAGGGTAAATTAATTTCGAAAAAATAATTCACCAAATCTTGGGGTGTTATAGAATAAACCTCTAAGATTATTTTATCTTTATTGGTGTAACTCTATATTTACCTCAAAATCATTTTTTTTATTCCCAAAAATGGAATTGAAATGATTACATAATTTAAATATAATGAATTCAAATCAGGAATCCATTTAATATAATTCAACATCTAAATATTATAAATTTAAATATTAATAGAAAATAATATATATATATATATAAAAACCATTTTCAAAGGAACATAAGTTGATAGACATTATGTGTTCTTCATATAATTTTATATAAATTCATATATTAGTTTATTCACTTAAACGTAACTAAATCCTAATATATTTAATTATTCATCCTATAACCCTCGAATTTTATCAATATATTGTTTTTAAAAACATTATTAATATTTTATAAGTATATCAAACCAATATTTTGTAATAATAATAATAATATTTTTATGTAGTTTATAAAAATTATATTTTTATAATACAATATTTTAATTAAATATTTTATATTTTTGTCATCATTTGTTATTTTAAATTATATTATTTTTAATTACATAACATACCCATTGGATATACCCAATAAACATATATTCAATGGGTATATATTTATATAATGGTTACATTTTATTCATATATACAGCCTTACTAAAATCATCCATCCAATTCACTTGATTCCCTCTAACCATGTATATTATATTCCTAATTACTTGCTTTATTTATATAGTTTAAAATAGGGTTATTACATTCATTGAAATCTATGAGGATAATGATTTTATGTTCAGTATATTTTTAATTAATTATATATTTATTCCATTGATAATTTTCTTAATGACATCTCATATCACATTCTCATAATATATTAAGGTTTATAATGGGTTAAAAACATTATTTCATTAAAATGTATCATGATTAATTTTTTGTTCAGTGTTTTGTAACGAACATGTTATTTCATCATAGTGTTTATTTGAAAGAGAAAGTCATAGTAAAATAATGGTGTGTTACTCTCACTATATTTTAAGATACAAGGTCTTAAAATAGTTAAGTAGGAATGAAAATACAAGTGGGATGATCCTTTATTATGATATTTTAGAATATACTATATAATCATTAGATGTATTATAAATACTGAAATTCAGTCATGCCTAATTTGTTTCCATACATAAAGGTTTTATTTTTATTTTAGACCTAAACAAATAGGTTGGAATGTCCATGAATCTGTATTATTTTGGTTCATAATTTTAAAGGACGGTTTCTAATTTTAAATAATCATGTAAACCCTATAAGTTTTAGTCCAAGTGTCTTGATCCCTATATTTTTATTCATTCATACCCTTGGTGCAACAAAGATTATCCCACTATATAATCAATTATTATTAATATGTCTATAATTATGATTTTAAATTCTCATATTAAATATTATAAAATTAATATAATATAAAAGTTAATTTTCATTGTACGGGGGAATCCTTTAACATATTAGGATTTTATGGATTTCTTTCATTTTTTTACTATTTTCATTATTTTGTTATTTTTATTTCATTTTAAATGTAGTTATTTTTCATTTTTCTGTTTTTTAATCTTCTTTTTTCAAAATGAGTACATTTGTAGTTTTTTAAACCCACCATAATGTATAAACATCTTTGACCCTTGGAAATGATTTTAAATTAAAACTAAAATAAATATTTACATATAGTGATTTTACTATAGATTTTCCCATTAAATAAATATTCATTTAAATAAATTAATTTAAAAAAAACATGCATGGTGATATAAAAAATTATTATATGTTTAATTATTTAATGTGACTGTTGGTCGGAGTGGATACTCAAGAGGGGGGTGAATTGATTTCCAATTAAAATTTCTATTTTAAAAAACTTTGTCTTAAAATCCCCAAAGAAAATACTGAATTAAACTGTAGTGAATTTATATCAAAGTAAGGGTTCGGTTGGGTTCTCCAGGGATTGATTATTTCTCAGTTAATCAAAACAGAAAGGTTGATTAACTTTTGAAACTAACTTTGTGATTTACAGCTGATATAAACACTTGCAAATTTAATTATCAAAGTGACTTTAAAACAGTTTTGGTTTTAAAGAGATTAGTAGTGGAATAAAAGAATAACTTTGAAAGATATAACACAGTAGATATAACCAAGAGGTTCAGTCTCAAGCCGAGACTTAGTCCTCTCAAAAGATTTTATAAAAAGATGATCCACGCCCTGGATCGGGGATAACAACAGCAACCAGCTGTCCAGGTCCAAGAACTCTACCACAGTTATTCGTGGGAACAAACACAACAGCAACTAGCTGTCCAGGTCACACGACCTCTACCACTATCCCAGTGGAAAATAAAAGATGTAAGAGTATTTAGTGAGGATTTACAAATCCTCCAGTTAGAGTACAAGAGACCGTGTGTGTGTAAAATAGAATAGATAACACACACTGCTCAATATGTAAAAGGATAAATCATAGAGAAAATAGTAAGAGTTTAGAAATGGATCTTGTGATTTGTCGTGCAGTTCTGGACTCTTTTGATGGATCATAATTTGTTTTCAGTCCTCTTCTGGTTTTTGTCTAGAAAATAGAGTATCATCTGTTTCCTTGACTTCCCAGTACAGAGATAGAGAAGGAGTAGTCGATGAAGTTCTTGTTTTATGATCTCATTCTTAGCTCTTCACTGGTTTGCATTGATGAAAGAGTTCCTCATGTAAGTTCAGTCGTCACTTTGTATTCACACCCGGTTGTTCTTTCAGCATGCCTTGTGGTCTGTCTCTTTTTCTATGTATGTCTCACTTCTTCTTGTATTTCTTCTCTCGACTGTTTTGCAATAGCACATCCTTCCTCTATTTAAGGCACGTGCTCCGGCAAAGGAAATGATTTCTTTTTGCAGGTACGAGGTACGGTTCCCGGACATCCAACAACCCACATTAAATAAATGACAGAGTATTTAAAATATCCCTAATATGACTGTTGGTAAGATTAAATAAAGATAACGAAATTCAAACATCTGTTTATGACCATCAGTGTGTCAAGTGATCGGTGGGTCATTAGCATCAGTGAGACATCTTCGGTGACTCATTCGATCAGAATCAGTGAGACATCTTCGGTGACTCATTCAATCAGCATCGGTAAGAAATCATTGGTGACTCATTTGATTAGCATCGGTGACACATCTTCGGTGACTCATTAGATTAGCATCGGTGGGACATCTTCAGTGACTCATTCGATCAGCATCGGTGAGACATCTTCAGTGACTCATTTGATCAGCATCAGTGAGACATCTTAGGTGACTCATTAGATCAGCATCAGTGAGACATCTTCGGTGACTCATTCGATCAGCATCGGTGAGACATCTTCGGTGACTGATTCGATCATCATCGGTGAGTCATCTTCAGTGACTCGTTCGATCAACATCAGTGAGACATCTTCGGTGACTCATTCGATCAGCATCGGTGCGACCGTTTTCCTTTGATATGGATCGGTGCGACCGTTGTCCTTTGATATGGATCGGTGCGACCATTGTCCTTTGATATGGATTAGTGAGACCGTTGTCCTATGTTATGAATCGGTGCGACCGTTGTCCTTTGATATGGATCGGTGCGACCGTTGTCCTTTGATATGGATCGGTGCGACCGTTGTCCTTTGATCCATAGGACTTCCAGAATACTTGTAAATCAATAAAAAAGAGATAAAAACATGATCCAACCAATATACACAGATTCATTAAGATATTTTGATTTTGAGAAATCCAACTGGATTATGTAATTCATGATTTGTGATTATTAAAATAGCAATCATAGGAAGAATTCAAAAATCTTCTAGAGGGCTCAATAATCTCCCCCTTTCTGATAATCACAACTCTTAGCCAATCACAAAGCTTACCCATTAATAAATATAAGATATCATCAATAATAAGGCATAATAAGAATAAAAAAACATAATGAGATATAAATCTCCCCCTGAAATTAGGCCTGTTAAATACTTATGCAAGCATTGCCATACAAAGATATAAATCTCCCCCTGAAATTAGGCATGTTAAATACTTATGAAAGTATTGCCATACAAAGATATAAATCTTCCCTATATCTCCCATGGATCCATAGATATACAGATTTCTCCCCCTTTGGGATAATCAAAAAGGAGGGAAAACAGATAAAGAAGAGATTAAAAGACGGCAGCAGTGAGAATAAAAAGAAAAGAGAATAAAGTTCATAAGACATCATAGTACAATCACAACAGGGTTCACCCTATCAAAAACAACGCACAACTATTACTGGGGGTGTAAAGGGGCTTTGCCCTTGTAGGACAGATCAATGGTGGGTAAGTGGGAAGGCCTGGAGGAAGGTTGAACTGGGAGAATTTGAAACGGTGGTAAAACGACTCTGGAGGTTGGAGGAGAGGATGCCACCAAAATTTGTTGTGGAGCTGTAGGAGCTGGTTGAGAAGATTGCTGAGGAACTGGTCAAAGATGAGAGAGAGCTTGAGCAATAGAGATATGATTTGGAGCAACATCAGAGGCACCGAGAGGGTCAGTAGTAGGAAGCACAACAGAAGTGGCTTTTGCATTCAGATAAGGCTTCAAAAGATTTATGAAATTCTGAATAACTTCTGTACCATACTGCATAGCCTTCTCAAAGTCATCCTTATTTTCCATGAACCATTCCAAGTTTGGAGTAAAATCTTGCAACTGTCGAACTTGAGTTTTGAAAGCTTGAGTGACTGGAGGTAGTCTCAGATTTTCAGCTAGCACTTTGAAATTCGCGATCATCTCATGCTTGGTATAGATTTTTGAAAAGTAGTGATCAACCTTTTCCTTGATTTCTCTCTGAGCTTTAATGGCATCTGCTAAATATACTGTTACCATCTTATGAATGTGATCACTGTGCTCCTTCATCTTCCTCAACGAGTCCAAATCAAGAACTTTCCTAATGGTGGCCAATTCATCATGCACAAACTGCTTCAGAGCCTCTAGCTCACAAGTAGTGATCTTGGTTACTTTGGCTGTACTGGCTTGAGCTACTATCTGAGTTATCTCAGCCTTCAACTTTCTCAGATCAGACTTCTTAAGATGTTCAATCATATTTCTCAACACTTCCATCATACCAGAGATTGTGGATCTAAATTCGTTGGATAAAGAAACTAACCCAGATTGTAGATCCTTTAGAATCCGATTTAGAGAGGATATGTGTCTGCCAATAAACTCACCAGTATTGGCCAGGTCTGGTGTAATAGCCTTTGAAATTTCTTCTCTGACCGTGTCTCTCACAGTAGTAAGCAACTCCCTTTTTAACATGTCAAAATCAGACTGAGAGAGAGTAGAACTAGGTAGATGAGCACCAGCAGCATCAACAACATGAGCAGACCTTGCCCCAACTGGTTGGCTTTCAATCATAACCGTAGTAGATTCTGATTCTACTTCTTCTTCCTCAAAATACTCTAAACCCAAAACAGAAAAAGCAGGGTAATCATCCCAGACAACAGCACACAAAGTATATTTCGGTTTATCATAACTTTTGTTTCCACTGTTTTAAAGAGATACTGTCTTGCCATTGGCATCTGTTTCTGGTACAGTTTGATGTGTTTCCGTTGGAGGTACAACAAGACCATCCACCTGTCGGTTATCACCATCATCATCATTATGATCATAATCATCATCTCCATTCTCATTTCAATTCTTCACAGAAACGTCACTGTCAGATACTTCAGTGTCACTGGATTCTTCATCACCAAGAACTAGTTCTGATTCAGGTAAGGGTAAAGGTGGATTGGCAGGTCCAAAGTCTATTCGTCTCTTAGGGCTCACAGCATCAGGATCACTCCTATAATCAGGAGGTGACATACTTCCTTCTTCTATTTCAGCGTCTTCCATCCCTTGTTTACCAGACTCTTCAGTGTCTTTATTCCTTTCAACATTTACTTCTTCTTCGTCATCAGAATAAATTGGTTCCTTATCTGATTTCAAACCAGGTTCTCTCAAACCCTTCGGCCTCTATCCATGATCAGTGGGATTTTAGGATTCATACAACTTGTCCTCATCAGCAACCCATCATTTTTTCCATGGTTTCCAGTTTATATTCATCTGTTTACAAATCTCTTTGGTAATACAAAAACCACTATCAGATTCAGCTATCTCATCAGCTTCATCAACACATTCCGTACTTTTTAACATAGAAGAGATCATTTTGGGATAGAACAGGGCAGTGGCTTTCTTAGAAGGTTTCACCATTCTAGCTATGTGCACCATTAGATATCTACACAAATTGATCTTATCATGGGTCTTTAGTAAAAACAATAGAAAAACATCCTGGTATCTTACAGCAGCAAAATCTCTTTTCCTGGAGAAAATTTGGTGCTGAATAAACTTAAAGAGAAGTCTACATTCACCGTCCAGCTCTGATTCTATGATTCTCTTTGACTCTCTGTTTCCAGTAAAAATCTCTATTTCTAACTCATAAGAGAAATACTCAGTGGTTGGAGGAATGTTTCCAGCATAATCCTCATACCGACCCTCGTGGGGTACATTAAAACATTCAGCCCATTGTTTTGCCGAAAAAGATATTTTCATTCCTTTCACTACCGAAGACATTCTGGCAGCCTCGACACCATCTAATGTAACTTGCAGATTTATATAAAACTCATGCACTAGCTTTGGGTAGTATACACGAGTGTTGTCTGGGAACCAGGCTTTCCATCCTTGCGAATCTAAAACTTGTAACAATATCGACTTACTTGTCAAAATCCAGGCGGAGCTGACTTCCTTTTCAACAACAACAATCCGAGTTTCCAGGTTCGGATTTACTGATCTTTGAGTGGTACTAATCGACTCGCCTCGAGCACTCTTTGATGGTTCAGGACTTTCTGATCCTTTGCTCGGTCTCTTCTGCTTATCCATTTGATGATTCTGGGGAAAGCAGGATTTCGAAGGTTCGATGTGGAGGAGAAGAGAGAAAATAAGGTTTGGCGGGAAAGAAATGAAAGGTCGACGGTTTGGGGAATAGGAATAGTCGCGTATCATTTATTTCATCATTTAGGGTTCCCATAATAAAGATAAAAGTGGTTAATTAATCACAAAATAAATAGTAGTATAAAGAAAGATCGGTTTCAATGATCAGTTTCACATATCAGTTTCACAGATCAGTTTCACAGATCGGTTTCACAGAATGGTTTCACAGATCAGTTTCACAGATCTGTTTTGCAGATCGGTTTCACAGATCAGTTTTAGAGATCGGTTTCACAGATCAGTTTCACAGATCAGTTTCACAGATCGGTTTCACAGATCACTTTCACAGATCATTTTCACAGATCAGTTTCACAGATCAGTTTCACAGATCGGTTTCACAGATCAGTTTCACAGATCGGTTTCACAGATCGGTTTCACAGATCGGTTTCACAGATCGGTTTCACAGTTCTGTTTCACATATCGGTTTCACAGATCGGTTTCACAGATCCGTTTCAGAGATCGGTTTTACAGATCGGTTTCACAGATCAGTTTCACAGATCAGTTTCACAGATCAGTTTCATAGATCAGTTTCACAGATCATTTTCACAGATCGGTTTCACAGATCAGTTTTACAGATCGCTTTAACAGATCAGTTTCACAGATTAGTTTCACAGATCTGTTTCACCGATCGATCATACACAATTCTTGTTTAATAAAATTCATTCTTTCAGAGCATAAAGTATTTGTAAAAATATCAGCTAATTGATGTTCAGAACTAATAAATTTTAGAGAAATATCACCTTTTTGACAATGATCTCTTATAAAGTGATGTCTGATATCAATGTTCTTAGTCCTAGAGTGAGACACAGGGTTCATAGATATGTTGATCGCACTAGTATTGTCACTGTTAATTGAAAATTGTTTAAAATCAAATCCATAGTCCAATAAGGTGTGTTTAATCCACATAATCTGTGCACAGCAACTACCAGCAGCGATGTATTCTGCTTCAGCAGTAGACAATGCAACAGAGTTCTGTTTCTTACTACACCATGATACTAGAAATTTTCCAAGTAAATGACATGTTCCAGATGTGATTTTCTTATCTAACTTGCATCCAACAAAGTCATCATCTGAATAACTAGTTAGGTCAAATTATTTTCCTTTTAGATAAAACAAATTTAAATTCATGGTAAACTTGTGATATTTAAATATCCTTTAAACAACCAGTAAGTGTGATTCTTTAGGATTATCTTGAAATATAGCACACATACACACACTAAACATAATATCTGGTCGACTAGCAGTAAGATAAAGTAAACTCCCAATCATACCTCCATAATTAGTTTGATCTACTGGTTTACCAGTTTCATCTATATCCAATTTACAGGTAGTACTCATAGGTATATCACTTTCTTTAATACTATCCAAACCAAAACGTTTTAATAAATCCTTAGTATATTTACATTGATTTAGAATAATTCCATCTTTAGTTTGAAATATTTGAAAACCAAGAAAATACTTAAGCTATCCCATTAAGCTCATTTCAAACTCATTTGTCATAACCTGTGAAAGTTCAGTACATAAAGAATTTTTAGAAGATCCAAAAATAATATCATCAACATAGATTTGTAATATTAATACATATTTTGAAATCCTTTTTATAAAAACAGTAGGATCAGCTATTACTTTTGTAAATCCTTTTGAAATAAGAAAGTTTGAAAGTCTTTCGTACCAAGCTCTTGGAGCTTGTTTTAAACCATATAAAGCTTTAGAAAGTTTAAAAACATGATTTTGAAAATGAGGATTTGAAACACCAGGTGGTTGTTCTACAAAAAAATCTTCAACAATAAAACCATTTAGAAAATCACTTTTCACATCCATTTGATATAACATGAAATTCAGATGTGATGCATAAGAAAGTAAGATCCTAATAGCTTCTAATCTAGCTACAGGTGCAAAGGTTTCCTCATAGTCAATTCCTTCTTCTTGATTGTAACCTTGTGAAACTAGCCTAGCTTTGTTTCTAATGATGTTTCCAGATTCATCAACTTTGTTTCTAAACGCCCATTTTGTGCCTATGGTTATAGTGTCCTTAGGTCTTTCTACTAATTTCCAGACATTGTTTCTTTCAAAATGATTTAGTTCCTCTTGCATACCCATTACCCAAAATTCATCATTGATAACATCATTGATATTTTTAGGTTCTAGCTGTGACAAGAAGGCTTGATGTTCAACCTAATTTCTAAGAGATGCTCTAGTCTGTTTCCCTTTATCAATATTTCCTACAACAGCATCTAAAGGATGATTCTTCATAATTCTAGTTGTTCTAGAAAAGTTAGGGCTCGATATTTCAGGTTCATCTACATGTTGAGGTTCAACAGAAGCAGGGTCTGGAAAATTTACAGAACTAGATGTTTTAACTATAGGTCCACTATTTTTATCATTATGGTTCAAACCAGAGAGATCATATTCAAGATTTTCAAGAGAGGTCTTAGGTTCATGTGGATCAGTTTCATCAAATTTGATGTGAACAGATTCTTCCACACATTTGGTTCTCTTACTGAAAACTCTATAGGTTTTACTGGAAGTTGAGTAACCTAGAAAAATTACTTCATCACTCTTGGATGCAAACTTATCAATATTATCTATAGTGTTAATAATAAAGACTTCAAGCCAAAAACTTTGAAGTAGTTAACCTTAGGTTTCCTATGGTTCCATAACTCATATGGGGTCCGCTTAAGAACAGGTCTGATCAAGACTCTATTAATAACATAACAAGTTGTATTTGTAGCTTCATACCAAAAGTAAACGGGTAGGTCATACTCATTAAGAATAGTTCTAGAAATTTCTTGCAGGGTTCTATTCCTCCCTTCTACTACACCATTCTGTTGAGGTGTCCTAGGGGCAGAGAAATTGTGACTATAGCCACTGTGTGAGCAGTAAGATTCAAACTCATGATTTTCAAACTCACGACCATGATCACTTCTTAGGGTTTTAATCTTAAGTCAACTAAGGTTCTCTACAAACTTGTAATATTTAACAAAGTAAGAACAATCTTCACTTTTGTGAGCTAGAAAGTATACCCAAGTATATCTAGAAAAGTAATATACAAGAACATAGACATAATGCTTCCCATTTAAACTAGAAACTCTAGAAGGTCCAAATAAATCCTTGTGAACCAACTCGAGAGGTTGAGAAGTTTACACTTCTTTCTTTGATTTAAAAGAAACTTTATGTTTCTTTCCCTTTTGACAGGGATTACAAAATTTGTCTGTTGGAAATTCAAGTTTGGGTAGGTCTCTAACTAAGTTCTTCCTAGCAAGTTTTCTAAGTGAATTCACATTGCAGTGTCCTAATATTTTGTTCCAAATCAAAGAATCTTTATGAAAAGCATTTAAACAAGTAATATTTTTCTTAGCTAAAGAATTTAAATCGACAGCAAAAATGTTTTCACTTCTTAAAGCAGAAAACACTAAAACATTTTTAGAGTTAAAAACATTGCAAGAATAATTTTCAAATTTAACATAAAAACCATCATCACATAACTGAGAAATACTTAACAAATTGTATTTATGTCCATTATCAAATAAAACTTTAGAAATTAGTACTGAGTCAGTGTTACCAATCTGGCCTAAGCCGATGATTTTCACTTTAGAATTATCACCAAAGGTGACAAAACCTCCATCAACTCTGACTAATCTTTTAAAGCATGTGAAGTCTCCTAACATATGTCTTGAACATCCACTGTCCAAGTACCAGGTCTTTTTACAGGAGCTCTTTAAGAAGGTTCCCTACGAAACAGATTTAGATAGAAAATGATTTTGGTACCCAGATCTTCTTGGGTCTAGACAGGTTAGCCAATAATACTTTAGGTACCCAGATTTGTCTAATGGGTCTCATAGAATTTCTAGAATCAACAGATTTGGAAAGATAAATCTTATTAGATCCATAACTATGAATATAACTCGTTGAAGAATTTGAAGTTCTAGAGCTAGATACATTCTGTCCAGATTTAGGAATGAATCTAGTTCTAGTAATCTTCCTTTGTCCAGGTTGGTATCCTATACTAGTAGTGTATCTAGGTGTTATTTTGTTACCTAGAATCTGAGTAAGAGTATCTTTACCATTTGTAAATTTCTCTAAGTCTTTCTTGAGTTGATCATTGGATAATTTTAGTTCAGTGTTCTCTTTAAGAAACTGAACATTCTTTTCCATTTCAATATCAAGATTAGATTTATGTTTAACAGTTAAAGAATACTGTTTTTTTAAACCATTCTATTTGTCTTTAAGCTCATTACAGGTTTCTTCTAACATATCTCAATATTCAAAAAGTTCAGATTTAGACATGTTATCACATTCAGAATCATCACCAGAATAATATGAATTAGAAGCAGGAGTTTTTGAAGTTACCTCAGCAGCATTTGTCATAAAACACATGTTTGCCTTATTTCTGTGTTCAGTTTCAGAAACGCCAGATTCACTAGAACTGTCTTCAGAATCACTCCACGTAGACTTCATGGCTTTCTTATAATTTTTATCCTTGTATTCATACTTCTTCTTGTATTTCAGCTTTGGACAGTCTGCTTTTATGTGTCCCTTCCTTTTGACCTCATAACAGACAACTTCATCTGATTTTTCAGATTTCATCCAATCCTTTTTCCAATGTCCCTTGTTGTCATACTTACATTTGTAGTTTGTCTTTCTGAAAAACTTATTCTTCTTATAAAATTTCTTAAACCTTCTAGCAATGTGAGCCATCTCAGCATCACTATCAGAGTCACTCTCACTGTCTTCACAGCTTAAACTTTTATTGATAGCTTGAAGCTTTTTTTATCCTTCTTCTTTGAGGTTGTAGTTTTGAATGCAACAAACTTCCTTCTAGGTTCATCATCTTCTTCTTTGTTCACTTTGAGTTATTCTTCATACATCATCAACTTGCCAATTAGTTCCTTGACTGGAAGTTCACCAATGTCACATGATTCTCTAATGGAGACAGAGGATCATCTCCATATTTCAGGTAGACATCTCAAAATTCTCATGATTTGTTCCTTTGCTGGAACATCCTTTCCCAGAGAAGTCATTGTGTTGAAAATTTCATTGAACCTGAGATACATATCAGAAATGGGTTCATCAGGCTTCATCTTAAAATTATCATACTTAATAGTATAAGTGTTCAATCTCATCTCCTTAACATTAGTTGTTCCTTCATGAGAAACAGCTAAGGTATCCCAAATCTCATATGCAGTTTTACAGGTAGATATTCTATTAAATTCCTCATCTCCTAGAGCACAGTATAAAGCATTCATAGCTTTACAATTATTATTGTAGGCTGTCTTAGTAGCTTTATTCCAAGTAGTTCTAACAGTAGTAGGAATTTTATATTCAGATTCTATAGCAGTCCAAATATCAAAACCCATGCTTTCTAAATGAATTTTCATCTTGATTTTCCACTAAGCATAGTTTGTGCCACTGAAAAATAGTTTTCTATTAGTAGCAACACCTTCAACTCTATTATCCATGATAGATTACTTAAGGAAACGATTTTAAAGAGATAACAATTTAAAAATAACAGAAATTTTAAGAACTTTAAGATACAACTAAAATCACAGTTGAAAAATAGATTACTTTAGAATATATTTAAAATAAACCTCTGATACCCATTTTTGGTCGGAGTGGATACTCAAGAGGGAGGTGAATTGAGTTACAATTGAAATTTCAGTTTTAAAAAACTTTGTCACAAAACCCCCAAATAAAATAATGAATTAAACTGTAGTGAATTTATATCAATGTAAGGGTTCGGTTGGGTTCTCGAGGGATTGATTATTTCCCAGTTAATCAAAATAGAAAGGTTGATTAACTTTTGAAACTAACTTACTGATTTACAGCTGATATAAACACTTTCCAATTTAATTATCAAAGTGACTTTAAAATAGTTTTGGTTTTAAAGAGATTATCAGCGGAATAAAAGAATAACTTTGAAAGATATAACACAAAAGATATAACCAAGAGGTTCAGTCTCAAGACGAGACTTAGTCCTCTCAAAAGCTTTTATAAAAATATGATCCACACCCTAGATCGGGTATAACAACAACAACCAGTTTTCCAGGTCCAAGACATCTACCATAGTTATTCATGGGAACAAACACAACAACAACTAGCTGTCCAGGTCACACGACCTCTACCACTATCCCAGGGGGAAATAAAAGATGTAAGAGTTTTGAGTGAGGACTTACAAATCCTCCAGTTAGAGTACAGGAGACCGTGTGTGTGTAAAACAGAACAGATAACACACACTGCTCAATATGTAAAAGGATAAATCACAGAGAAAATAGTTAGAGTTTAGAAATGGCTCTTGTGATTTGTCGTGTAGTTCTGGACTCCTTTGATTGATCAGAATTCACTTCGAGTCCTCTTCTGGGTTTTGTCTAGAAAACAGAGTATCATCTGTTTCCTTGACTTCCTAGTTCAGAGATAGAAAAGAAGTAGTCAATGAAGTTCTTGTTTTATGATCTCGTTCTCAGCTCTTCACTGGTTTGCATTGATGAAAGAGTTCCTCATGTAAGTTCAGTCATCTCTTTGTATTCACACCCGGTTGTTCTTTCAACATGACTTGTGGTCTGTCTCTTTTTTTATGTATGTCTCACTTCTTCTTGTATTTCTTCCCTCGACTGTTTTGAAGTAGCACATCCTTCCTCTATTTAAGGCACGTGCTCCAGCAAAGGAAATGATTTCTTTTTGTAGGTACGAGGTATGGATCCCTGACATCCAACAACCCACATTAAATTAATGACAGAGTATTTAAAATATCCCTAATATAACCGTTGGTTATATTAAATAAAGATAAAGAAATTCAAATAGTTTTTTATGACTATCAGTGTGTCAAGTGATCGGTGGGTCATGAGCATCGGTGAGACATCTTCGGTGACTCATTCAATCAGCATCGGTGAGACATCTTCGGTGACTCATTCGATCAGCATCGGTAAGACATCTTCGGTGACTCATTCGATCAGCATCGGTGAGACATCTTCGGTGACTCATTCGATCAGCATGGGTGAGACATCTTCGGTGACTCATTCGATCAGCATCGGTGAGACATCTTCGGTGACTCATTCGATCAGCATCGGTGAGACATCTTCGGTGACTCATTCGATCAGCATCAGTGAGACATCTTCGGTGACTCATTCGATCAGCATCGGTGAGACATCTTCGGTGACTCATTCGATCAGCATCGGTGATTCATCTTCAGTGACTCAATCGATCAGCATCGGTGAGAAATCTTCGGTGACTCATTCGATCAGCATCGGTGCGACCGTTGTCCTTTGATATGGATCGGTGCGACTGTTGACCTTTGATATGGATCGGTGTGACCGTATTCCTTTGATATGGATCGGTGCGACCATTGTCCTTTGATTTGGATCGGTGCGACCATTGTCCTTTGATATGGATCAGTGCGACTGTTGTCCTTTGATATGGATCGGTGTGACCATTGTCCTTTGATATGGATCGGTGCGACCGTTGTCCTTTGATCCAGAGGACTTCCAGAATACTTGTAAATCAATAACAAAGAGATAATAACATGATCCAACCAATATACATAGATTCATTAAGAGATTTTGATTTTGAGAAATCCAACTGGATTAAGTAATTGATGATTTGTGATTATTAAAAAAGCAATCATTGGAAGAATTCAACAATCTCCCAGAGGGCTCAACTGTGACTATCACAATATATCCACTAAATTGTTCATTATAAATAGTGGTGATCATATTATGAAATCTCTATTGATTGGTGAAACAATTTCATTAAGCACGCATAATACTTCTCATGAGGTTTATTTATCTGGGCACCAAAAAAATTATCTTTACTATTATTTTTAGATGTCTATGTTGGTTGTGGATTTCAAAAATTATCACTTGATTTAAATTTACGACATGAGTTATTCTGGATCATGGGAATCATTAAGAGACCCTTACTGGCTGAGTCACCTCCTACACCTGCCATTACTTCTTATCATAAAATTAGATATTATATATAGGACCTGATGGTTTTTGTATGTTTATGATTGGGTTATATAAATATGTTTTTATAAGGTAATATTTTTTCTCATTATTTTATAAATTTCAAAGATTGTATTTGATAAAAATTTATTGATAAGTAATCATTAATTGAAATAAATAATGAAATAATTTTATATTTAAAGTATATAATTCTTTCAAAAATTTATATATTTATACATCATATATAATATTATCTTAATAAAATTAAATTTAACAATTATTTAACGAAATAAATTTATAATATATATATATATATATATATCTCAAAATGATAAAATAATTTTATGAAACTAGATATAAATTTTTGAAGGATAAAAAAGTGATCATGTCCCAAAAATTATTATTTTTCAATTAATAAAGATTATATCAAATAATTTAATTAGTTATATTTTAAAATGAATCTGTAGAAAATGGATTTTTTTTTCAATATACTTTTAAAATTGTCATAGGGTTATTTTTGGTATTTGTTTCTAAAGAAATGAATTTCTTGTGAATATTAAAAATACCAAATAAGTACCATATATTGAAATAGGATATTTGAATGTATTTTTGTGGTTATATAAGTAAAAAGTATATTTTAATTTCAATAATTAATATAAATTCAAAATACCTTTAATAATGAAATAAATTTGGGGTCATCATCTTATAATATCATATTTTTTTCTAAAATTCCTCATCTCCTTACCTATTAATATCACACACCACCACCCCATTTATTCCAACATTAAAAACACTTAATCTCACCCAAAATCATCTCAAAATACTCTAAAATAACATTTCCCATATCATTGGGGTGATTGTTTACCAAAATACAGATCAATGGCGTCTTAAGGTGTATTCTAAAACCTATCATCCATGGGAATAGATAATTTTCATAAATGGGCACTTTTAATATTTTATTTTTATATATCCTTAAAATGTATCGCATAAAACAAATAATAATGAAATTTATATAATAAACTTGATAATTATTTTGTTATTTCGATGTAATCATTATTTTTAACCATCCTCTAATTCATTCTAAAATGAAAATGACACCCAAATTATAGTTGGTTGACTACCTTCTTGGACGACATGTTTTGTTTTACATAAATATCATACATGGATGGTTATAAAAAAATAAATTTAATTATAAAATGTGTAATTTATTATAGTGTTATGATTATGTAATGAGAAAATATTAACTATATTAATAATATTAATAACAAATTATCATTTTAAATTCAACCACTAAAAGAGAGCATACCAAGGATATTTTATTAACTTCATTTTATTTTTCACGACCTATAAAACATTAATTTTATTTCTACAGGAATTATAAATAATATATATACACAAAATTATTGAAATTATGAATATATTCAATAATCCATCTGACCACTGTCAACCTATAAATGAAGTTTTGGAGTATTTTACTAACCAACCTAAGTGGAAAAGGGGAGAAAATGAATATACAATAAATTAATGAAAAAGGATAATATATGGACCTAAAAAAATTAAATTGACATGACAAAGGTTTTCAATAAATTAGTCAATATACATAATTTGTTTTTTGAGGTTAGACACATTGACCAACCGAGATGGGACTTGATTTTAGGGATTCTTGTCTCAAATTTAGTTCTTTAAGACATGTTTTTTAATATGAACATGTTGTGTTGTAAGTGGTGTATATACCAAAACATTTAAAATATATAAAATTACTTTATATTTATTAATTTGATTTTAGTTTTTATTTTAAATTTTTCTATTTTAAGGGGTTTCTAGTTCAATGTTACAAAAAATGTAATGGTGTTCTTGATTCAATTTCATTTTCATTGGTTCACAAACCATAATTCTTTGCTACAAACTTATAAGTTTAACACATTCTTCCTTATGTTATTTATATGGTATTTTCCATTTCTTATTTATGAAATATATATTTTTTCATCATAATATTATTCTATGTTATATTTCATCTTCATCAAAATATTACATTATTATAAATAATTATTATCATCTTGTAATGAACCTTCTCTTACATGAACCTCTTATTAATTTTCAAAATTATTTTCATGTCTTGGTTTGAAACTGAAATATATATTACCTATAGTGATATTTATACTTATATTTACCTATTTTCAAAATTATTCTTTATTAATATTTTAATGTTGTTGGTTTCAAAATAGAAACTTCAAAAAATTCAAAAGTTTTTTTATTACCACATTAATAAGATTATATTCCTCTCAATATTTATGTAATTTTTTAAAATTATTATCGAAGTTAAATTATTAAGGATTTATTTAAGGGTATTTTGTTAAATTCATCCGCTCACGTACTTTATAATTATTTCATGATAGTGCAATGTCACTTTTAATTTTAATGGTGATGTTTACATATTCCCTGAAAAGAATTCTACGAATTCACATTGATTTTACTACGTATCTCTAAAAGTAATATCAATGTGATGTAAATATCAAAATCAATATTTATGTATTATTTTTTTATGTAATTATATAGCAATATTGAATTTTGGTTTCAACTGATAAATTTATGATTCCATTTTATTGGTTATCATTTAAAATACATTGTTTTATAATTGGTTTTTAATGATATGATGAATGACTTAATTCATATGACACAAATATAAATGAAATATGATTTTGTTTTGGGATGTTTTTTGTATATCCACACAAAGTGTTGGTTAATGTTTTATATATCATGATAGAATGATTTTGTGGAGAGATATAATTATTGATAACTATGTTCACAAGACATCACATGGAAATGTCTGTGCTTATATTTATTTACAACACCATGTGTAGACATGATTGTTGTTACATATATTCCAAATGTTATGATTTCCCATATTGAAACACATTTTTATTTTTTATAAACCTATATTATTTTCTTTGGATCTTGAATAATAAAACGTGATTACAAAATATTTATCAATGATTTATGTTTGGCCATTTGAGGTTATAAGTTGTTGTATCATGCTATATTAACACATATTATTGTTTCATGTTTTTTAATCATTTATTTCACCCATGATCATGTTTTCTTAGATGCATATGATCAATATCATTATGACTTAATGAAAAGTATTTATTCCTTACAGAGCGGTTGTAATCACCCTTTAATTATGTTTCTATTCCATAAGGAATTATCTAAAAGATCATGTTTAAATAGAAGGCTTACGTAGTGGTGTTTATAGGTGATGTTGATGATATTACTTTTAGTGATTTTTATGTGTCACATTTCTGAAGACACAAACTAATTGGTTTTTAGTATTTTAATATTATTTTTGAGATTTATTGTGTATGTCATGAAAAAGAAGTAAAGCATACGTATGTTTATCTTGGATTGTCTTTGTTTGTATTAGAGTGGATCTTAGTTATTTTTTTTCATTGTGACATGAAACAAATATAAAGCACTATAAGGATAATACCAAATATAATAAAAAATTAATTATTTTTGTAAATTTCAGTGTACATGATTTCATTATAATGAAATCCATTACTAGATATAAACAAGTTGATAGAGGATCTGGAATAGATGTTCCTAGGGGTAAAATCAATTACAAATGTTAGTTATGTATTAACTCGATCTTCACTCAATGTACAGTGAATGGGAGTAATCACACACCTAGTTTTAACCCAAACAATATATGCATTAGATGATTAAAAAGTTTTTTATAACCCATTATAAAGGATTTCCCACCATAATATGTTCTGGTTAGATAAACAAAGGGAAACTATAACACTAATAAACTAGAGTAACCTGTATAAATTCTTAATCAAGGGTATACATATAATTTTTATGTTATTGATTCTAAATAATTTTTTTTATTTTTTATATGCATATTGAATTATGTATTCTTGACCTTAACTATATCATGTTTTAGAAAATGGATGGATATAGGTGGAACTATGTTATCAATGGGTGTGATATACAATGAAGTTATTTTCCTGAAAATTTACGTAACACTGTGGGATATTTATTAGAAAATAAAAAAGTAATGGAAACCCAACTATCTTATGAAATGAAAAATAATTCTAATTATTTTGAGCTCTTAAATGCAGTAAGGAAGAAGAAACTTATTATCGACACCTTTACATGAGAATGACAACCATACTTTAGAGTGTCTTCTTACCCACTTATTTATAATAAAATGATCAGTGTAATAGAAAAGGTATTTTCCATTCTCATGTTATTAGAAGTTGTAAAGGCTATCTTTGGTGAGTTCCATTTAGAGTCTGACGCTAACCAATGGTGGAAACTTATTAAAAATATGATGAAAAAATAAAAATTTGACTCTATATAATTATTGATGTTCATGAAAATATTCAATGTAAAATATTTTCCCTAAAAACGTCATACAAAAATAGGAATGGAATTCCTATAGCTCAAGAAAATGGAGAGGGAATTTATATAGATAAAATAAAATGAGGATTATTCTCCTTGTAAATATAATGTAAATTTCTTAAGACTCACATAGAACACCTCCAATTTTATTATTAAAAATGAAATAAAAATAGAATATTTATTTTTTGGCCTAAAAAAAATTATTTGGAAATTATGGGATATAAGGGATATTTATAGCTATGAATATATTATCCATTTTGAAATAAATGTATAAAAAAATAGAAATGCTCATTATTCTTTTCAATTTTGTGATAATAAATATAAAATGTTAGTTTAATAGAAGCATGGATACTAAATCACTAGGGTGAAAGAAATTCTAATCACATAATTTTAATAAATATTTAAGGAAGCTCCTAGGAACATAGTGAAGATGAACAATAAAATACATTAAATATAGATGGATTTTCCATCAAGCAGAAAATTTTAAAAAATTGATAAATAAGATAGTCAATTAAATTAATGAAAATACTGTTCCTGGTAATAAACAGCCAAAACATTAATGAGTCAAATGCATGGAGTTTGGTAATTATTGAAATAAATTCCTCAATATAAAGGATAATGTGTATAATATTAATAAAAAAACTCTTAGTTTATGTTAAAAAGGAAGAAACTATCCAATCATTATCACTAAAGTAGACAATGAATATGAAATGGTTAAAGGTACCCCTATTACTTAGTCTAGACATAAGAATTTTTTATTTGATTTTGATTGTTCATATTATTTAACATCAATTATGTTAAAAAATAATATTGGTTCCCCACCTCATTAATTTTATATTTAATTATCTATGAAAATAATTGGCGGTATATTGATTCCATCCAAGGTATACAAATATACTCTGATTACATTTTATTGAATGATTCTTCATAAAAATGTTATTATCCTCCCTTTGGTATAATTTTATGTGACATTTGGAATAGAATGGATCTACCAATCAACTTTTGGATTTAGGAAATATTATTTGGTATCATAAAACATCATGATATCAAATATCTGTACATGAATGATTATAATAATCCTTTAGAGATGAATCCTATAATATGGGACATGATTCAAAATTTAATGGGACTCTTTAATATAATGGTTTTGGTAGAATTACATATTTTAGACATGTTGATCATACAAGAATACATTGATGTATTTATAAAATAACTTCTTAATTTTCTCATAGATCATGAGGCTGCTTGTTAAATTGAGCTCATTCTTTATTAGGTGACAATATCAAATAGTTCATTCACAATAGAAATTATAGAATTTATAGAAATTAAAAAATCTTTAGGAGAGTATGGATAATGGATTTACATACCCATGTGATTCACCAAGGGGTTCACGAAAACACATTATTGGAAAATGGACTGATTAATGCCTTTTTACATTGATTATAATATACATTATATAATCAAAACCAAATTACATATTTTGATGATATATTAGATCAACTTAGAGGGAATCAATACATGTATATGGTGAATTTTCCCTTCTGATATCATCAATTATGGATCAAGAATAAAAATATACACAATATCAGGTTTTTCACAATATATCGATACTATAAATTCATACTAATCCCTTCCATATTTAAAAATTGCATTTTAATATTCACAGATATTATGAATGGAGTCTTTAGAGAATAATTTTACAAATTAATGGTAGTCATTGTTGATGATAATTTCATATATTCTAAAAATAAATATGAACATGATGATTATATTTTTTTTATAAGTCCCTTATGAAAGTGGAAACTTTATTCGATGTTTAGGATGTGTTAATTTTGTCTATTTTTTTCTTTATTAGTTATTTTTGTAATATGAAATGTTATATCCTTGGATACTTTTAGGACATTGGTTATTGAATAGTGAAAAAAACAGAAATTGTGATATAGTTACATATTTATCTCCTTTTAAACAAATAAAATAAAGTATTTGGGAGAAATTTATCATGGCTATAAAATACACTTACAAGGTTAACAAATAATGGAGTGAAATACATTTTGATTGAAGAATGTAAAGAATCCTTCCAGGATATTATGAATATGATGGTAACAACACATGCACTCACATTACACTAGGGTGGAGGGGATGTCATTTACAATGTTTCTTCAATGAATGGACTGGGATTCACCTTGATTAAAAATAAAAATTCAATTACTTTTACACCAGGATAATTATATAACCTAGAGAAAAATGACTTCATGAAGATCCATAGTTAACATTATTTTCTATATAGTAAAAAGTGTGATATTTATACCAATTATAAGAGCTCAGAATATAAATTCACATAGAATGAGTCAAAAATTCATGATAGGAGATGGTTATAGTTGATAAAAGATCATGTTTTCTTAGTAAATTACAATATAGTGAAGGAAATGATGGTGTAAAATGATCTAAATGGATTATAATATGGTACCCTATCCCAAATGAGGATTTATAGTGTCCTAATATTCTAATATATTTGAAATATGGATATAGAAGTCAATATGGAATAGATGTAATCTATTATTCATCAAATAATTTCTTAACCATCCATTAATGTGAAGACCATTATGGCCCAAAAAAGATATAAATCTATAAAATAAATTATATAGTATTCAATTTATCTAATTTTACAATGGTGGAGTAATAATATTTAGGAGATCAATATGTGTCCCTTAAAAACAATAATTGAGGTAGGATGCTGTAGATAATACACATACATAATCCTTCTCTATTCACATGGAATGCACATATGTGTATTGAGTTCTTAATAAACTCCCATAGTGGGGTAAATAATAAATGTGGATATTTTGAAGAATGTATATCGATTCTTGGAATTTTAATAATTTAATTTTTGGTGAAAGAAGTATAAAGAGATTATGTAACAATTTCTAATACTAGTTTGGAAGTTGAATAATGCCTCCAAGGATTTTTCCATTATTTTTATTAGGAAATCTATAGTGTACAATTCTATATAGAGAGTGGTGGACCAGATAAAATTAAGAGTTCTTTGTTTATATTTAATATTAGTTTTCCCTGGATCATCAAGTGAAGTTATACATTCAAGAAGAGGTAATTATGCATGGGGTACCACTTAAATTGAATCTGATCAAGATCCTCAGTTCACATAAAAATACATGAGGAGTAAAAAACAATCACTGGATAAAAAAATGAGATTCCACACGATATATCATCCTTAAATTGATGGTCAATCAATTTGAATAATTTATACATTTGGAGATATGTTAAGGTCATTCTTGGTGGATTTGAAAGGATATTGGGGTCAAAATAATCCTCTGTTTGAGTTATAATATAATAGAAGTTTGATCCCTGGAATATAAAAAGTACTATATGAGTATCTATATGGGAATTGATAAAAAACCTCTGACACATAGGGATAAAGTTATTGAAAGGAATCTATTAAGATAATATATTGTTCATGAAATGGTGGAGATGATTGAAACAATTATATAAAGACCCAAACGTAAAACATTATAAAATCTTGGGTTAAATCCAGAACTTTACATTATTAAAACTTAGTATTTTTTAAGATTTATAGCTTTAGATAATTATTTCTGCATTCACATATAACATACCACATTTATACAAAGTGGATACCACTAAAATAGTATCTGTATCTTAAAAAATATAAAACTTTTAAAATAAAGCATGATTTTTTTTCATGAAGGATATTTAAAACATTAATATTGAATTTCTAATTTCACTTATCCATAATTATACCCTAAGAAAACCATTTTAAAACATGGCATGAGAAGAAAAGTCTCAGAAAGTTACAGAAATAAAAAAATCATTGGCCATGATAAAACATGAAAACCCATTAAAAATCATTTTTCTTGAAACTCATTATCATGCATAGAATAATCATGTAGCTTTCACGGGACATATTTACAATATCACAATTACATTTACCCTTACAAATGGAGTAACGTTTTTTTCCTACTTTCATCTTCAGAATACCTAATGCGTTGGAGATATATAATGGATCTCACCCTTCATATCTTGATCTATAATTTGGATCAACACATTATATACTAATATATAATAGGGATCAACCCATAATAATAAAATTTCCATGGAACATTTCATGAATAAAACCCTTCATAACTCATTCAAAACCATGAGGAAAACATATTCAGATATCGAATTACCATTTTAAAATATAAAAACCACTCACATAATAATAAAATAATATTATTTAAAAATAGCAGTGAAAACATATAAATGATAACTTATAGTAATAATGTTTCATTAATGTGGGTGAAACATATCATGTAGTATATAAAAGAAAAATTTTATATTTCCTAAAAGATGCATTTAAAACGACTTTATAAGGAGAGTCTCTTTGCTTGTGTTTTAATTCCTTTAAATTTTTACAAAAATAAAATATAATTGTTTGAAGAGTGTTATTAATTTATTAAAGACCCCTAATATTGTTTATAAAACTTTACATGATCTTATGATAACATTTTCTCCCATTTATTAACAATATTTTGTTATTTATATTGATTAGGGTGCATTCGTTTCATGGTTTCCATGGTTGGTTTATCGTGGAATTCATTGTGAAAAAAATAATACTCTAGTAGTGAGACAAAATATATATTTAGTTCATTTTAAAAAATTATAAGTTAATTTAATATTTCCATGATTCCATTAAATGAAAAAAAACCCATCATCCATGATGGTAGTGAATTGACACACCAAGGATGATGATTTCATTATTTAATAATAAATGGAGAAAATGAGATATTTTTTGACGAATAACACAATGACATAACCAAATTCCAATATATGTTTGATAATATAGTTATCATGAATCATTATATATGAGGTGAATATATGGTATAAGTGAGAAAGAATTTAAAATAAGAAATGGAGGAATGTACCTCATGAAAATTTATCCTTGATAGCCTCCTTAGGCTCTTCTAAGTGGTATCTTTGTGAGACCAAAAGCACCAAAATGTGGAAAGGTAAGAGGATTAAATTTCAAAGAGTATAGTCATGATATATAGATTAAGGTGAGAAAATTTTATGAAAATATGGGTCTCCTTTTATAATTGACGTGATGGGTAATTTATGAAATACCCAAAATATTAAATTATAAAAAGTCTAAAATAGGGTTAAAGACATCCAAAATTCTACAAAATCACCAGAAGTCACATTTTAAAGTATTGTTATCATTTTTTCCTTTTTAAATATTTATATTATTTTTAGATAATTTGAAAAAATATCATTCAGGAAAAATATTTTATTTCAAATTAAACACTAATCATAACTATGACTTTAAATCATAAAAAAGATCTTCAAATTAAAATATAATTTTTATTATATAATATAAGTTTCATATTTATCTAGGGAAAATTTAAATTAACTTACAAATTTTAAATTTATTTAGTTTCATATTTTTAATATCATTAATACAATTTACTCATTAATTAAATATATACTACATCATCTTTGTGAATTCGATTAAGATAATTTTTTTTACTGACAAATTGAAAATAACATCTAATAGAGTAGATAAATTTATTGAATTTAAAATTAACATTTATGTTTGAACAACACTTCTGTAAAACCATATATAAAAATTTTATAATAATTAAAAAATATATTTTGAAAAAACAGACTTATTTTAAATAAAATATTATAATTGGAGTAAATTTATTCATGTTGGTCCATAATGTCCGAAATTCAAGTAAAATTATTATAATATTAAAAATTTTATCATAGAAAATTATTTAGTCATGTTTTTGGTCATTTATTAATATATATAATTTTAATTAAAAACTTTTTATTTATTTTTATTCTACTTTCACAAGAATTGCATCATTATTGAATAAGAATTGAAGAAAAATATTTAATTTATAAAAACTAAAAATAAATTAATTTCATAAAATTAAATGAATTAGGTTCAAATTAATATTCATGATTTATTAATTATATATATTTCATCATATTCCTGTCAATAAAACATCCTTAATTTTTTAATTTTTAATTTTCTTTCCTTGCACAAGAATTACACATTCACTTGGATAAGACTCATGTTATATAAATATAGAATTATCAATTAATATAAAAACATAAATTATACATAAAAAATCAAAAAAAGTTAATAAGAATATATTTTACTTCTAAATTATTATTTATAAGGAAAAAATTTACTTTGTCAATACTATGAAGACACTACATCGACACTGAAAATAATTCTTTTATACTTTTCATGAAAAATATAATTTAAATTTTTAGAATTATTTCTATACAAAATTTATCTTAAAATATCATTATTAATTTATTAGAAAATTTTAATAAATTTTATATCATAATTAGATCTCAACATTGTCTAAAAAAACAATATTTTATAAAAACCAATAATTTTACTATTCACCAAAAAAGAAACATTACCTAAAAATTCAAATAAATTCATAATAAGATAATTTTGGCATGATGAATTCAATGAAAACAAATTAAAATTCTATAATTTGAAAGTTAATTTTTTAAATAAATTACGTTATAATTAATTATTTATTTTAAGAATTAAACAACATAATGAATATAACTATTTAATGCTAGAATACAAATAAATATAATTTTTTTATTTTTACTTAGTTTGTTAGAAATTAATTGAAACATAAAAATAGTAAAATGTTGATAGAAAGGGAAATATTGATAATAATCTACGAAATTTGTAGTCTGAAGGGGGTTTCCCAGTGTCCATTCAAATATCTCTTTGTAAGAGGGCCATGATGTTCATAAAGAAGGGTAAGATGAATCCTATATACATTTTCACCTTTATAATTCTTGATCATATTGGACACGTGACTTCTTACAATTTTCGAAAAAACAATCTTTTGTGCATGATTTGTATCATATATCACTATTGAGGATGTATATACCAGATCTATCGTGTTTATTAAACTTGGAAGATGTGAAATTTGAATATGATTTCACTTATGGGGAGAAACTAATGTAGATCCTTGATCTAAGAGAGTAATGTATGTTGAATAAGAACATCCCCTTGGTCTAAATTCTTTTGAGAAATTATAAGTTTGAGTAATCTATGTGGTAATCTGAATATGTGATTGGAAAAATCTACCCACATTGGTTTCCATACGAATAATTAAATTTATAGGCCTTCAATATTTTAAGGAGGTAGAATATAACACCCCATGATTTTACAATTAATTTAACTTTAGAAAAATATTTCATTGAATAAGATCCTTCATATGAAACACTAAACTAAAATTAATGATGATGTATAAAAGTATTAAGTATGGACATTATAATAAAACCATAAAAAATTTCTATATATATATATATATATATTAGTAACCATATTTTGAAATCTATTTTTAAAGAGGAGAAATGTCATCAAGAAGTGATAGTATTCTCTACAAGGATCATTTGTTTGAGATTAGAATATAACTATCTTCAATATGCTTGATTTGTGTGTAGTAGTCTACATGAGAAGATAAATCTCATCAAAATCATGAGAATATACTGGCTAGGTGAATCTTTTGTGAAAGTGGGTTCCCTATACCCAATGTTAATATTTTTTTAATAACATTTTAATTATATTTTACATTATTAATTATATATTCATACCATAATAGTTTCTTTATTTTTTTGAACTAAATTTACATGGTAATGTCCTTATATAATTTTTCATATCAATAAGAAATATTTCATGCGAAATATAATTAGAAAACAAAGATACAATGATAGTCATCTAAAAAATTTTATGATAGACTAGATAGATCTTATTGAATCCATTGAAGTGATTTTTAACTATTGGGTTAGGGGATAATTCCAAGAGCCTTACTGTGCTAGTAATGTTTTTATAATTTTATTTAATTTTTTGTAACAAAGAATCATGACACCCATTCTTCAATACCTCTCATTACAATAATTCCCTATATGTAGGGCTCTCCCGTGTCTACTAACATAACCACCCTGTTGTGATTACTTGAATAGTTGTAGGGCGGGTTAGACTCAGTTAGAGACACCCTTCCAATCATACCCTAATAAGGTCCAAAAACCACTTAGGGGGGTTTACAATTTCATGGGAATCCCAAAAAATGACTGTACTTTTTTAAAAAATATTTTCAAGATCACGAGACAATTACATTATGAATTATAATATGTTTATTTGTTTTAATTTATAATTAATTCAATCATGTAAAATTAATTGAAAATACAATTTTATTATGAATGTTTACCATCATCCAACAAATAATGAGCTTCTACTAATTAAATTCATGGTTGGTACCTTACACCAGATATAAGTTATTTTAAAACAAATCTTACTCTTTGTTCATGATAAATAGTGAGTGTTATTTACTTATTTAATTATTTAATTTATTATTCTTGTTGTAATTATTTATTTAATGAATATTTTTGTGACATCACTCAACTCATTATATGTTTTAGGGATTTAAGGTCCATCATTTATCTTATTCATTTGTATTCAACATTTTGAGATCCCCTAAACTATTTGTGAGTATATATCTATAATAATAATGATGAAATGAGATTCACTTCATGTTAATATTAAGTGAAGAACTACAAGGGTCTTTTATATAGCAGAGGGGTGATTTTTTACACTCAGTTCAAACGTTGCTCAATGAGTACTGCCTAGTGGCTTAGTTGATCTATAATTCTCTTGGTGGTTTAATCATTATGAGAAAATCAGGATGTCATGACCCGTCCTCGGGACCCGTTCCGTGACTACCCCATGCCCGCCTTCAATAGGCCAGGGGCTGGCGACTAGCACCAAGGCGTAAAAACCGACAAAAGGGGAAGGCATTGCCTTTATAAAGTAAACAAAAACCACAGAGTATGCCAGCAGAAGTAAACACTAAGTACACTGAGTACAATATTAAGTGCGGAAAGGTAAATGGGCCAGAATACAAACCCAAACTGAAAGTAAAGTACAACTGAAATGAAATTACAACAACTGAAAAGTAAGCAGTAACATCGATCCGTCCATTGGAAACCCCACCTGAAGGGTGGGTACATATAGCCTCCTCTGCTCCTCGGGTCCAGCCGTCCGCTCTGTGTACGTCCCGCCCAGTGGTCCACCTCCAGGTACCGACTAGCTCCATAAGCCTCAACCACGATCAGCGATGTCCATCGTCTGCATCCAACACAACGTAGTGCGGGTATAGCACGTGCATGGGTGAGTATGCACTACCCAGTAGGGACCCCGAGACCCTCGAAGGTCTCCCTGAATCCACATAGGATAAACCACAAAGTAAAGAAACAATCACGAAGTAACAACCAACTCTACTTATGTATATGGCCATACATATACCTAAGTCAACAATTCCAGTTTGGCTCCAACATCCAAGCCCAAGTTTATCCCAGTCCACACAGGAAAGTACAACCCAGTCCACAGAGGAAAGTACTACCAAGTCCACACAGGAAAGTACAACCCAGTTCACACAGGAAAGTACAACCCAGTCCACACAGGAATCTACAACCCAGTCCACACAGGAAAGTAAGTCAATCACATCAATGATAAAGATTGAAAATCAAGACTCAGCTCACACAGGTATACATCATTTGTAAAGCAAAAGGAGATGATCAGATGTAGTTACTGATTCATCTATCTGGGACCCACGTAGGATACTAGACCAGCTAAGTTGTCAGACCCACGTAGGATATTAGTCCAGATACTCTATCGGACCCATGTAGGATACTACAACAGAGGTCAATACTGTCGGACCCACGTAGGATACAAGTATAGTAGTCGTCACCGCCGAACCCATGAAGGATTCTAGTACGGTTGTCGTCGTCGTCGAACCCACGGAGGATTCCAGTACAAAAGTCTTCACCGTCGAACCCTCGGAGGATTCTAGTACGGTTGTCATTGTCATCGAACCCACAGAGGATTCCAATAAGAAAGTCTTCACCATCGAACCCACAAAGGATTCCAGTACGATTTTCATTGTCGTCGAACTCACGGAGGATTCCAGTAGGAAATTCTTCACCGTCGAACCCACGGAGGATTCCAGTACGGTTTTCATCGTCGTCGATCCCACAGAGGATTCTAGTAAGAAAGTCTTCACCGTCGAACCCACGGAGGATTCCAGTATGGTTGTCGTCGCAGTCGCAGCCAGCTCTAGGGTTCCCACACACAACATGCTCGATTCTGGGAGGATCTGATTCTCGAGCCAAGGGGGTCGATACATCAACTGACACTTATTCTGGAGTTGATGTATCCCAAATTTCTGTCTCGACAAAAGGAACTCAACGTGACCGACGTCGCGTCAATCGAACGCCTGGTCTGAGAGTTATTGGATTTTTTGTCCCAAGGGCCCGATTGGTTTTTATGTTAAAACCATCCAGACCATACTCCAAATGCATCCAAACGCTGAGCGGAATAATCGAAAAGGTCTGTCTCACTAAGAGGAATCCAACAAAGTCGACGACACGTCAATCGGACGTCTGGAGCTCAAGTTATAGGGGTTTCTGCCCCGAGGGCCCTGTTGGTTTCGTTTTTGAACCAACCTGGCCATAGACAAACTTCTTCCAAACCATGAGTGTAATATACAAAAACGACTGTCTCGATCCAAGGATCGTGTCGCAACTGACGATGCACCAATCGGAGGTCCATATCCCATGTTACCAGCATTTGAATGAATATGCCCACTTTTAGGGGGTTTGGGCCAGGACCGACTCGGCCCAAGAACCCCTGTCTCGGCCCGAACCGGGTCGACCCGACCCGGGTCTAGGTCCGGCCCAATAGCGCATGGTGTGGCCCGACCCCGACATCGCGGACGGTATGGCCCGACGTGGGCAGCGCGGGCGGCCGGTCCGCTTGGTGCGGCGCCCGCAGGCAGAGAGCATCCGGAATGGGGGGGGGGGGGGTTACAACCCCCCGGTTGAACGAAATCGGTGAGGCCCAATACAGAACAGCTTCTGCCATTCCAGTTTTTCCTCCACCGCCACGGCTCAGCCGAAGCGGTTTGCTCCAGCGGCGCGCCACCTCTGCCGGTCGCCGGCACCGCCGCCCTTTGCGGACCACCGGACGAGCTCCAGTGGTCCGTTTCGCCTGCCGTCTTCGCCAGCGGTCCTCCTGGGATCTTCTCATCATTGTGATAGCTTTCAAACGTTGTTGTGGTCTCATCTCACCATTGTCGTCAATCCACGCACCAACAACAATCTGTGGAGGGTTGTCGGGCCATGTTGGTTCAGCCCGCGCCCTCCGTGTTAGGTGTTATCAAATGTTAAGATTTAAATAGGATTTTATAATGAACAAACATTCAATTTTACTTAACTAAAATTGAATCAAATTATACCACAACCTCTTTAATGAGTTGTAGCATACTAATCATCCCATACCGCAATAAAAAAACATTCACGGATCAACTCAATGTTGAGTTGTTCCATGTTCTTTGTTTAGAAGGAAACAACCATGGGAAATAATATCATTCTCAAAATAATCCCCTACCTTGAAGGATGCGGTGCGTCATCATTCTACGAAGAAAGAGTCTCTCACCGGCTGCAGAGAGGAGAGGAGACGGTACGACAATCTCTTCTTGCGGTGACAGAGTTCTTCATTATAGACTCGACATTCTTCGCAATGAAGATGAAGTTCTTCAAGGCTCATGTATTTTCTTCTGAAACCTTCTCACACAACAATTTAACAATAATAAAATAAGGCTTCCCTTATTTTATTACTCATGTCAACTTTTTCAAAATTCTAAAATGAATTCACCGAATTAATTAATGTGCATTGTCAGATTAATGAGGAGTTTTATTGGCATGTAATTTAACTTGGAGGAGATACAAAATAATTTCTAGAAGGGAAATAAATGCGGTGTTTAATGGGGTGTTAGGAATTTTAAGGAGTTGGGGGCTCGTGTGGGCCCCACCCCAACTTCCTCACATCTTCCCTTCCATAAAACTTAAACCACTGTAATGAAATAAAAATAAAATTGTAAAACAATTTTTTATTTTAATTCTTAACATTTTTAACATCTTCTCCCGAGAAAATGCAACCCAGAAAAAGGTTCACGTAATCAAAAACTGGCGCTGCAGATTCATCAGTGCCCTCAGATTTCGATTCCGAGTACCGGTTCAAAATTTATAAAAACCCACTCATTCGTTCACTGAACGTACCCGAGCTAAACATTGAAAATTGATTCCAAGCACACCGGGCCTCAGAATCAGGTGCCGTCAGAAAATGCGTACTCATAAAATCCCAAAGAAGTTAAAAACAATTCCTTGAAATTTTTGGGTCTTTACAAAGGACCACTTATTTTTTTATAATATGCATTATTTATTAATAGTTTTTATGTGTCTATACATGTGATAAAAATGTAAACAAGAATTAATATAAAAATGAATATGTGTGGATATTTTTTTCAATTTAATGTAGTGTTATATTGTTAGTGAAATCAAATATAACCAGCATGTTATTTTGGAAAATATTACATTTATAAAGAATATCATAAAATAAATCTATAAAAATATTAAATCACTAACCCATTCGATCACTTTATTTTGAACAAAAATGTAGTATAAGGTTACATTTAGACATGATTGATGGTGATTCAACATAGGGGAGACTTTAAAAAACTACTGGGTCATATTAACTAAAATTGGTATTAAAGAAATAACAAAATATGTATTGGATCAATTTTATAAACATGAATTTATTTAATCCATTTAAGGATTCATATGATATGGTACTCCACTCAACAAATCAATGATCTATAATTAAATATGGTTTTTATTTAATAGACTACCTTTAAAGTATTTGTATAGAGTAATTAACGTATCTTAGATGAATAGGAGAGGTTTTGAATGATTCTTTACAGTTGAATAATAAGGTGACTATGAATTTCAAACCATGTTGTTAAGGTATACTAGTATTCGATAAAAAACTAGTGTAATTTTGATATTAAAAAATTAATAATGTTTAATAATATACAATCAATTTAGAAGTTCAAATATACTAAAAATTTATTTTATTGAATTTGGAAATGAATACTATAGTAACACTATAATTGAAAATGGAAAAAGAAAACATTCTAACTAGAACTATTTTCTTATATTGGTATATGTATTTTCACATAATATTATGATATGATATGAAATTTTATTTTCTAGAGTTCCCACTACCTGCTATTCCACCTCAAGAAGAAATTAATGGTTGAAAGGAAGATTATAAAATACATATGAATGATTAATTTTAGTTTTATATCTTAATGATTCCATCAATGTCTGGTGAGTTGTGAAAGAAACATATGGACATGGATGATTATACAGTGTTCTCTAATCTATAAGAAGCTTATGAGGAGAAAGTGAAGTAAGAAATTAATAAATACCTGAATACACTAGACATGAAAATTTATAGATAAATTCATGAAGTTGTGGTCAGGGAGGATCACACCAAAATTTTATTTTCAAGCCTCACCAATTATAATAAATTAGTGTTTAGGGCATATTTTTTACTATTTTTGGGACAAGATATATATGTTTTTTAATGATCATATGAAATAAATAAATTCACCATACATTGATTTTAGAAGAAGAGGATGTGAATATATTTCATTAATGTATTAATAAGTGTTAAGGGAATACGAGGAATGATATTTTATGTATGAATATTTCTATTCAAGTATAATAATTTTTTTCAGAAAAAATATTAGTTAATGGATCATATTTTATCACAAAACATACATTATGTGTTATAGGTAAGTAATAATATATATATTGTTTTTGTGACAGGTAAACTACATCATAAAAAATATATAATTTAGTTTAAAAGAAACATAAAATAGTGTTACTATGGATGAATTTTATCAAATATAATAGTAGGGAAAAGTCATTGAGTAAGAGTATCTCATTATTCCCTATGATATCCATATCTAAAAATAATCAGTATGTTGCAGTTTCTTATGTAGTAAATCATTATGAAATATTAAATTATTTATAAAATAGCCTATAATATATTTTAATGAGAAATTTAATTTCATCATATAAATTATTATAAACAAAAAAATATGGAAGTAGACAATATTAAAAGGTTATGAAATATAACAATAGGGATATACTCGAGGAAATAATCCCTTGAGATTATTTACCCAACAAGGTGATGTTAAAAATATTATGGATTCCAAAAAAGAAAATGTGAAATATATAATGACCAAATCCATTACTCAGTAAAAAAAGGTTCTTGTAAGGTTATTGTTATTCGCTTGATATTTATTAAGATATATCTGTTGAAAATGGGAATGTAGATAATGAATATTCCTTATACCAAAAATGAAAAATATTGGGCGATTACGATATAATCTATTTTTTATTGACTGACCTCCCATTTTCTATAATGTTTTCTTTTGTAATGCAAGTTTTAATTTTTTTTATCTATTTCCCCTTACATCAATCCTTATATAATACCCATTTACTAAAATGTTTTGGAAACAATCAATTGAGTTGTTTCCAAATCATTAGAAGGACCATGAAAACAAAATATATAACTTCTTTATAGTTGATGTCATCTATCTATATATTCATTATTGATTATTTTATGAATACCACATTATTTTGGATCCATTTCAGGGAACAAATTTTATATACATTGTTACATATAACCTTGATGAAATGGTTGTTTTCTTTGTACTTTCTCTCTTTATTGATGTCTTTCTTTGTTCTTTAGTTTATAACTAGAAGATAAAATAGTTCCAGAGATAATTGAATTAACTATAAAATGGAATACCATTATGTATGATATGGTTTGGGGATAATAATGTAATGATTCCAAGGTCTTATTACACCAACATTGAGTATTATTATAATAATAAATCATTTATAGTGTTTTTGTAGAATGAATTCTTTTAATTAGTAGATTGTGAATATTTTTCACGGGTGGCTTCCAAATTTTTTAGCTTCATAAGTTACTTAATAAATTTTATGTGTAACATGTACTTCATATCTTTAATTTATTTCACCCACTATCCATAGAATTCATTAATGTTTTTCAAATGTTCCTCATTATTTTGAATTTTCTCTGGTAGGTAATTATCTCTCTTTATTAATCTTTTTGATTTTACCTAGAACTAATTATATTTTACTTTAGGGACTTTATAAAACATTTTAATGGAATAAAAAATATATTTTAAAAAATTATAAAACACTTACCTCTAATAAACAAATCCTTCAAATTATTTATCAAGAGAAATTAACTATGTCATTATAATGTATGATAATTTATTCCTTTTATTTAACTTATTTTTGAGGGTGTTATAAATGATCACCTTTTTATCTAATGAATCATCCATTTCAGTAGCCTCTAACTCTAGATATAAAGTTTTATCCTATATCCCATTGGTGTAAGATAATAATTTGTACAAACATCAATAGGTATCATGTTCATGTAATATTTTTTTCAGAAAAAAAATTTTCCGAGTGATTCATTAATCTTATATTATTCACATATTGGATGATGTTCATCTAATGAATCATATTTCATCTATTTAATGGGAAATATATTTCTCTGACTACTCTTAACTTGTGATCGTAAATATTATATCTTTGATATTTTCCTTACTTTATTAGTTTATATTTTATTTCTGCTTCTTAGAGTCTTAGTTAAGAGTTGGACATTTTTTTAATATGAATAAAAATGAATTTTGTTTATTTAATGATCTTTAATTCAAAATTTTCACCTCAAATATTTAAGTAAAATGAAAAATAGGTCATTAATATATCCAACCATAGGGAACATGGGTAAATAAAATACCACTAGTTAGTCTTAGTGGTCTTCTGTAAACACTTGGTAGGGGGTGTGAATTAGGTAAGGATAAATATTTTACAAAATTTTAAATCTTATATTAACTCTATCACACCTTGGTATTTTAAACCTTGTTACATATTATAATATTAAAGGATTTTTTTTGTTTCACAGAACAAAAAATACAAAATTAAATGTAAAATGTTAAGTACCATTTGCAAAAAATATTTTTTAATTTTTTTAATAAAATGTGGGAAACCAAATCCTTAGCATGTTCATGTTTTAGATTGTTAAAAATGATTTAATATTAATTTTAAATTAATTATAAGTGGGTTTTCTAGAGTTCATCCAAAAACAATGTCCACTAAATTTCGTAGGTTATCTCTTTTCATATTATATAGTTAAATGTAAAAATTTTTCAGAAGGATCCTTATACTCTATCCCTTTATTTCTCAACACATATTCCAACTATTGAAGTTGATGAAAAGTTGGAATTTGACATCACCACATCACTAAGATTATATATTATTCTTATTTATTACATATTAATTAAATTACTTTACCATATCTTTATGAACACAAGATAACCATTATATACTTTTATCCAAAAAACTAAAATTTTATTTGAATCTATCTATAGTTATTTCTCAATCAAGAAGCTTTGATCATAGAATATTTAAATACTCTTCAGTAATCAATAATTAATTATAAATATAGATGAATAATATTTACTCGATGTTATACTTACTCACCAAGTTTTATTATTCATCATTGCACACTTCATTTAAAATAATATGTGTCACATGGAGTTCTTCTTCATCTATTCATCCTTACATTGGCTTCATCAGCATAATTAACTCTATATCCCATTTTTCTTCTTCTTTCATACTAGTAGATTTTACATTGTTTGTAGTATTTTTTTCTACTCTTTTTCAGGTTACACATTCCCTCAAATCTCCTCTTTTTTAGTATCAAACTATTTCTCTCTATCCATATCAATATATATATATATATATGAATATAAGACCCTAAATATTTTTATATATGTATATATATATATATTAAATATTGAAAATATCATATAAAATTTGGTCCCATGATCATTATTTTTATTTTTATCCACATTCTTTACTTGGGTGTGTTATATGTTCTAAGTATATTTGCTTTACCTTAATTAGTTGTATGTATTTAAATACCAGGAATACCACGTATCTATTTCATTTTTCATTTTTTCATGGATAGATAAAACTCTTATATTCTTTAAGAAGTATCATGTTAATATATAAAAAATTCCTTATAAATATATAAAACACATAATTCTTTAAGAGTATAATGTAAATCACATAATAGTTAAAACATGAGTATTACGTCATTTCATTTACAACATGGTTTTTTTTCAATAAAAAAAATACAAACATTAGTCTCAAATCTATAAGAACTAGATATTTTCTCGAATTACCCATCCACATTTCCATCTTTAATAATAAATAACATTGTCATATATATATATAAAATGAATCACTATTAAATCATCTTCTAATTAATTTATAATTTAATTTACTATGAAAATTTTATTTTATGATTAATTTATTTCTTTAAAATTCATCCTTCGTTAGAATACCTCTTCTCTATCAAAGAAAAATTGATTCATCCTTTCTTTGAATACATGATTGAGTCATGGATTCATACTACATCCTTATATTTAAAAAAAGTGGAGATCATACACAATCCCATTTGGTTTCATATTATTAATATAAAAATGTTTAACTCACTTTTCATACATTAGTATTATTGAAATTATGATTGGTCTAATGTCTTATAGACTAAATAAATATTTTCATGGATAAGAAATAATTCATACATATATACTATAGGTTATTATGCAATATCAACATTTCTATACACGTTATTCAATATCATTGATAGACTAATAGAGTCTTGCCTAGAGACTAGTAAATTCCTAAGATACTTTCTCATATTCTTACTTTATTATTATATGTCTTTCGATCGAAAGATATTATAAAAATATAAATTATTGTACAATCAATTTAACTACTATAACCTTCACATAATAGTCCTATGGAAGAACACATAGTCTTACACTTTTCATCAAAATCCATATGTAAGGGGTTAAAATTATTATGCGTTATAGACTTATAAATTTTGCTAAATATGAATGGAAAATCTATTTTTTTTTTCAAAAATTCAAATGAAATACCAATAAATTCTTATATATTACATAAAAATTCGTATAGAGTAAGTCGTATCCAAATTTATAGATTTATATCAATAATTTTCTAATTCTTTTGATGACTCTGTAACATATTCAAAAGAAATATGAGAATTCTTAAAGCCTTCAAATCACCTAAAAGTAGGTCCAAGTAATTTTGTGAATTATTAGGATAATTGAAAAATATTTTTATCTTTTTCTAAACCTGTTTTTAAAAATTTAAATACTCAAGTAGAGTATATAATCCTCTTCCTTCTCAATTTTTTTTAAATTTTATTCATTAAAATCCTTCATCATAGTTTAGTTCCTCCTTAATTTTAGTAAACATGAAGTTTAGTAACACATGAATTAATTACATAAACATCAAGTAGTAGTTATTCAACATTGAAACCAATTTTAGGTCCATGTTTATCATCCGACTACACACTCACTTGTAATTTTTTTCATATAACTTTAAGAACTATAACACTTTTATTTTTCATTAGTATTATCTCTCTAAATGTCAGATATAATTCAATGTGTATTTATAGATTCATCATTTCATTCTTTTCCATTTTTGATAGAAACAATCTCATATTATTGAATGGGTGGATACTTATTCAAAAACCCATCACACGAATATACTTTGAGTTTTACATTTATAACAAATATAAAACAACATAATCATCTCAAAACCTTTTGGGTACATCAATGGGACAAAGGCCACTAAATGTTTTTTATAAATTAAATAATATTTTTATGTGGGTGTAGTAATCATATAAATTTATACTAGTATGTACATTGAAATATTGAATAAATTTTCATCATGTGGTCTGTATTCTGAAAAAATCAATAAATTTATATCCATTAACTATATTATGAATAAGAATTAATCCCTCCTAATTTTTATAATTTATCAACACACCAATCCCTTGGTCACAAGTTCGTATAGATATATATTCATCTTGATCGTTATATTTTTCTCCATTAATTATATAACGGTATTATATTTACAAACTCATAAGTAGAAAAAATTAATATTAAAAGTTTATATATTGATTGCCTCATAATTTATGAACATTACAAGGTTATTTTTATATTTTATACATCCAGAGGAATCTATTAATTTTTTACCTTGAATTTGATCTTTAATTATATTCTTATAAACATTTTTTCTATCCAAAATTTTGTGTTTATCCCTTTCTGTGAGTTTCATTATAGTTAAGGGAATTTTACTATCAAATTTCTATTGAGTTCAATAAATGTTATCTAGAATCTATGGTGGTACATGAGAAAAAAATAATGTCCATTGGGTTAATTTTCTGATATTATAACTCTCTTGTACTTTATCATAATTCTATCTATTTATGGATAGTTTTAATTTTTTATTTCAGTGGGATATTGTTAGAAAAGATTGAAATTTTTAATGTTTATAGGGTGGTATCATATTGTAGAGTGTTTATCAAAAGTATATATTTTAGTCCATAAATTTTTTTGAACCATTATTTTGTATTTATTTTTTTCTTCTTTAGGATTATAACTTACCTATTTTTTTGATTAATTAGAAGTAAATTTAATCTTTATTAGTGAATTTTTTCTTGCGTGGTTTTAATTCCATTTTATTTGTTTAGTATGATATATGTGTACATATGGTGATGTGTAAGATGATAGATGTGATATGGAAGAATTTAAAATAGATAAATTGGTGAGTCGATATATTCATAAGATATTTTGTTTCAATGATTCCTTTAAAAACTAAGTAAACCATTAATGTATTATAATTATTCCAAAAATACCGAATCGTTTTGAAGTTATTGTCAGTTGGATTGTGAAATGTAAAGATATATCTTGTCAAAATCTAGGTAGAGTTAAAAATATTTATATCCAAATGATGGATTTAGAATAGTGGTCAATTAAATGTGACGAAATCCCTAGATTTTTATCTATAATTAGTTTATATGTTTATACATTTTAATATAGATCATTTACTTTAAAATTTTTCATTCCCATTATTGTTGTTTTATAGAGTATAATGTTTGGGAGGTATGAGGATGTTTTATTAGTTTTTAGTGAAGCTTCACAAAAGAATGAGGGGGGGGTGAATTTAAGAGTTTGAAACCAATTATCATGTATGAAAAATAGTTATCATTTTACACCTCATTTAAATTATTCAAAAAATATTTTGGACATAGTTAGTTGAGGATTGGTTTTTAGATGTTTCATAAGATTGTTATCTTCCCTCTTATCCCTACTCTTATTTTCATGAGTGTGGATTCATATGTATAAATGGATATTAAAAGGGGTTCTTCAATATATTTTGTTTTAAATGTTGATATTTGAAATATATTATTGGTATATAGGATATGATACTAATAAAATAATATATATTTATGAGATAAGGATTTACAGGATTCAATTTAACATTCTTATTCTAATTATAATGGTTATTTTCCTGTTATACTCATAGAAAGTATAATTCCCAATGGGTGGGTTGGGGTGTTGAATTGGAGTTTCACATCAATTAACTTGTGCACAATATTATCTAAATCTCATAAATTTATGTGTATATTTTTGGAATGGTCTATGTATCCCGTATGTTTCACTACCAAAAAAATATAAGAAAACACTATTCTATATAAATAGGTAAATTTTTAATCTTTATATTGGATCATTGTTTATTCACATAAATATAATATAGACATATAATAAGGATAATGTTTTTCTTCATCAAAAGTAGAGTTGAATTCTATAATGTGAGAGGATTTGAGAATAAAACCTTCTCCGACCCTCAATATTCCTAGTGAGATCTTGAAAAACCTCTTAACATCCCTCATGGAATTCTCCCCTCCATTATTGTCTCTTTTTATATAATTATTAAAGATGCCTCATATTATACTAATATTCTAACCTAATATTATGGTTATCACATGGGATGTAACTTACATTTTATGAGATATTATGAAATCTTAACATTATCCATGTATCTAGGGTTATAACAAAATGGTTATTTCTAAAAGAAATAACTCCCTAAGAATATATTCTCCTTTGAATTATGTATTTACAAAAAATATATAAAGTGGAATATTTACCACATAATGATCATGGAATTGAAATTTGAAATTCTTTGTAGACTACATTTATTAAAACTACCATAAAATGTGGTTGAACCTCTAATTATAGATAACCTCACATGTTTATGAATATTTTGGTATAAAGGGATCTTGTAATTTCTGTTTTTAATCCTAAATGGTATATATATGCAATTTGTTATTATAAGACTGATAATTAGTTGAATATGTGACGTAGAACATCTACATAACAAAAATCAAATTTCTTATAGACCTGATTGTCAATGTATATAGTTGTGAAGGATGGTCAATTAGCCACATTTCTAATATATCCAATGTTTATTTGTATATTATTACCATAATTTTTCTATCCAAATAGTCATTTTGGAAACTTAAATAACATAAATAGTCGTTCTAGCCACATACCTAATTTTCCATGTAACAAATTGGATCCTGCATCCTATTTCCTCCATCATAAACCATTTATGTAATTATGTCATTACACAAAATGAATATCATATTTTCAACCAAAACATCGGTATAAAAAATAAATTCTCAATTACATTTAAGGTATATTAATCTCTTCATTGGATTTTGTTGAATAATAGATGGATATTTTAGAATATCACCTTAAAACCTAAAAATTCACTTCTCCCCATAATTGTCAATAACCTTAATGGATTACCCATTAAAAAAATAACCATTTTGAACTTGACATGTCGACTAATTCTCTAATAATATTATGCTTTTGATTGGTTTAGGAATCAATATACTTATCTATTATCTACTTTGATATCAATGTAACTAACATTACAACTAGGTTTTCATTTTGAATAATCCCCCCTTTCAGTAAATTCACCCCATGAAAAGTTATAATGATAGTGTCAAAAAAATAGTAAGGTGAGGTGAGAAAAATTCCCTTCTCAAGAAAAAATTATGGACTGAGTTTTTGTCCCAAAATCAATTAATGAAATGGAAATTGTTGGAATGAAAGAGAAAAATGATGATTCTAAAACACCATAATGGGTAGTTATTTTGTCAATATGTCATAAATTTAATCTTGTGTCGACAAAAACTCTAGAACCATTGTTCCATAGTTCAACATATCTTATATTGTGGGATATTTAATCTCAATGTTATTGATCAATGAATATTGTATAGGATTTTTTCTAATATTGACTATGTAATGGCACAATTTTTTTAAATAATGTTCCCTTTGTTATTAAATTAAATTATTTATAATGTATTATAGATATAGGAAACCCATGAATTTTTTTGGAATATAATATCCTATTAAATTTAAAATATCATTAAAAAACTGTTGATAATATTCATATTGAATAGTGATCCTATTAATAGTATAAATATATCCTTTTGATAAATTCAATTGACATAGATATAGGAAGTGATGAAATCAAATAGTAGGATCATACCCTATGAAGAATATTTATTAGATCTTATGAGGTAGATAGAATCACTAGTATCTTTTCTTAACTAATCCCATGCCGAGATTCAACAATTGAAGTATGAGCAAATCTATTTTCAAGAGATGTTAAAGCTTATCGAGATCACAACACAAAACATGCATGTTGAACCAGCTGATGAAAATACGACCATCGCGTAACTTACCCTTTGGGAATTTTATAGTTTTATTAATGGGTATGTATCAAGAGACTAATTATATGTATATGTATATTCTATTTCCAATAGAGTAGTGGTTATATTTAGTTTTTATTGTTGTCATTATAAAAATTATTATGATTCTGACATGATAAAAAAATTGATTTTTTGTGAAATATAAAATTTTAATTAGGATATTAATTTTTGATGAATTCATGAATTTTAAAAATAAATTATATATAAAAAATATAATACGGTAACATTTTAATTATTAAATATAAATGATAATGTAATTTTTATGTTGTCAAAGGTAATTATTATAAGGTCTTGAATACAATTATTTTTTAAAATATTAACATTTATAATTTTTTTTTCTTATTTAAAAAGTGTAAATTCAATTATTAATAAAATTATTTGGATGAAATAAATATTATTTTTAAAATCAAGATGTTGAAATTATCCAACAGTGAATTTTTAAAACAAAATTAGACAAATAATGTTTCAGTTAAAAATTAAATTTTTTATAAATGTACTATGTGTATTAGGACAACATAAATATCCCAAATTCTATGTAATAAATTATATCATAGGTATCCTCAAACAAATATATAATTTTTTTGATTCAAAATAATGTGATATTCAAGTTATTTTATTAATTTTATAATGCCTTTATAAATTCTCAAAAACCTATATTATATTTTATGGTTTTAAAATCATTTCATTATGATCATGACTCGCTTTCACATAACAAAGGGTAATATTTTAGTGATTTAAACTCTTTGAATTATAAAATCATAAAAACATTTCCTATTTTTTTGAAGTAATTTCAACAAACATGGGAAGGTTTGTAGACTTCATAACATTATTTTATTGAGTATAAAACATATGATTGTGAAATAATAAAAAACACACCTCTCCTTTCATTTAATATCCCATGAATGATCCCATTACTGATCACTCAAAAATAATTTATCACGTACAAACTCTAATATCACATTATTATATTCATCCAAAGGTTCCCTCAAGCTCTCATGAAGATCCTACCACGTTTTTTGGAATCACCCTCTCAAGGATTGGGACCTCCCACTCTTCTTTTCAATTTTAACACATACTTTGTAATTACCATTTTAAATATGAATTGGTAATGTTTCCATGAAATCATGATGATAAATCCAATATAAAATTAATTTCCTCATAATTACATATCATTTATCCCATCTCATTATGGAATTTATATAAGATGATACAATGTTGAAAATTTGTTAGAGATACTCCCTTTTTTTATTAAATCATCTTCTCTATTGTATTTCTCTTGATTTAAAATTTACAACGATTGGATATTTTTTTCCCAAAACTCTTATTACTATTCATTTTATTTAAAAATTATGAGAGACCAATTTTTATCTCGATAAACTATTTTATGAGTCTTTGTGTACCACTATTATGCTGTTGAAATTTCACAATTATTTTTCCATGACATGCCTTTTTGTGGTGGATACCATCTCTATTTACACTCAAGGTTATTCACATAGACATACCAATTGATATGTTATTGGGTAATTCCACATATTAATTCTAAATTACATTATTATGGAATTACATTTGATTAAATATGGTCTTATGTTAAATAGTTTATGTGGAAATATTATTCATGTACATTATATAAAAGTGACAGGGGGCCTAGAATTATAGGGTGCCCCAATGCATTGGGTAATTTTTTAGTCTCATTAGACATAATGTATGAGATTAAGTAGTGAAGAAAATATAATATTGAAATTTTTCCACTCTGTTATGATTTATTTCCAGTTCTCATTGGCCAATGTTTATGATGTCAAGTTCTACGTAGTTTCCATATTTCCATATTTCCTTTATTTTATCATAAAATATCATCCTCATTGTTTATTTTTACGATTATCACCCCTTTTATGGGACATTGAAATTCCTATTTTATAACATGTAATAATTACTTCTTGTTGTGATTTTTTTACTCTCTTATTAGGCCATATATATCACCCATTTATTATGTATGTCCCCTGGTTATACCATGTCATCTTAAGAAAGATGGAAAATTATGAGCATGTTAAGGAAGTTTTCAATAATTTATATATTCCACTTGTTTTAATTTGTTATGTAATGTATCTAATAATCCTGATACACATGACTTCTAAATCATCTGGGTTTTATTTTGTGTATTCTTAGGTAACAAATAATGAATTATTGTGTAATGAAGAAAAAGGTTGTTATAGTTGGTATCAATGGAGGGTCTAATTATTTTTGGTATTTAAAATATGAAACTATAGAGAAGGAATTAGGGATAAGGGTAAACATAATAAAACATCCATATATTTTAGTAAATTATACAGTATGTGGATTCCAAGTAAATTCATCCCTCTCTGGATAAAACATGTGGATGTGGCTCTCATAGAGAGAAACATAGGGGTAAAACTCTTATAAAGGGAAATTGATCTAGACATGATAGTCACTTGGTGTACAATAACGGGCATTTATACACACCTAGTTTGGCAATCATGGGGGTTATGAGTCCATAAAATCACAAGGTCATTACAAACCATTATTATGAGTACAAAATTACTTTTAAGATATAATGATAATAAATTGATCGTAGATAATATATTCTCAAGATTATAAATTCAAAAGATAATGAATTAATGTCATTTATAATTTATCCCATTAATGTAAATGGTTTTCTTTTTTATTTGTTCAATAGTTTAAAAATTAAAATCCCAATGAATATATTAGATGATCAAAATGATTAGAACCACAAAAAATAAGTAAAAGTTTGGGTTATCATCCATTGTTGTAAAAATTCATTCATATAATTATTGTTTAGTAGAACTACTAATACACCAACATAATGAATGGAGGTATATTTGTTGCTGAAAATATAAAATTCGTCAATTATTTAATCCTATATATATAACTCCTATACTATTATAATTTTTGGGTTGAACTTCCCATAAAACCTAGGGGTACTATCTTAGTGAAACCTAATGAAATTCTCGATATGGGTTAACATTTTTTATATATATCCAACAAAAATTTCCATGTGATTGGAATCACTATCCATATCATGAATCATCCATATATTCATTATAATTTGAATTCAGAGGAAAAATATTATTTAGCACCTACCTATCAAGCATGAAGTTAATTTCCCAACGAGTAATCATATATTGTTCAAATGAAAATCTTTAAGGGGAATATTATCCTTAAAGACATTCCCATTTATAGGGAATACACTGATGTGCTTCCCATTGAATTTTCTAGTCTTTCCCTTTAGTTGATAGGTTCAATTTTATGTCCATATTATACCTGAGTATTTATCAATATCCCAGGATTCATATAGAATGGTTGTTTTGAAACATGAGGATATGAAGAATTGACCACAAGAGAATCAAGTTAAACAGTTTATAAATCCTTTTACTTTACGTTAAGGTGAAATATTCCTCTTCTTCATGATGAAGTATGGGTCAATGAACCTTTTCATTAATAATCATTAATGAAACAAGATCAAGGTAAAGAGATATTACTCTATTCTATGGATTGATGAATTTTTCGATCAACTACATGGAGACCAATATTTCTCAAAGATGGATTGTCATTCTTGGTATTATCAGTTAAGGGTAAAGAAAGAGGATTTCCCGAAGACTAGATTCCATAAATGGTATAAGACATACGAGTACATACTAATACTGTTTAGACTCACAAATTCTCCACCAATATTAATTTAATTGATGAATACAATTTTCAGATATTAACTCAAATAATATGTGGTAGTTTACATATATGATATTATAATATAATCCAAAATAATGGTGGATCATGATGAGAATTTTAGCACAATGATGAAGAGCTTATGAAAGGGGACTATTAATGGAAATTAAAGAAAATGTGAGTTCTGGTGGGAGGAGTTCTCATTATTGGGGAAACTTATCACAAGAAATGGGATATCTCAGGACCCATAGGAAATAGACGCAATTGACGGTCATATAAGGCCAAATTCTATGAGGGATATTTTTATGACACTTGGAATTGATGGGTATTATATATGATTTTTCTGAAATTTAAAATTATTTTAAATCCTTCAATCCAAGTCAACATGGAAGGGAGTCAGGTTTATTAGGAATAATTAATTTTATTGTAAGTTAATGATGTTTCAAAAGAGGCATATCACTACACATGTACTTACACAACCCACAAGTGGGGAAATTGTCTTAGTAAACAACGATTCTTCAAAGAAGGGATTGGGTTATGTACTAATTTAGAATGAAAAAGTGATATCTATTCATTAATCCAATTGAAATTTAATGAAAATAACTAACTAATGCATGATGTGGAGTTGGTTATAGTAATATTCATTTTGAAAATATTTTAGAATTATATTTTTGTGCAGAAGTATTAAATATATATGTATAATAGGATCTTGAAGTATTGTTCATATAGAAAAAGACGATTATGTGATAGAGAAGATTGTAAAACATTATTATTGACTATGAATTCCCATTTCACTACCATATTACGAATGAAAATAATGTGGATGAAACTATACCTAGATAATATTAATAAATTTTATCATTTATGGAAATTGATAATTATTTGATATTGCTAGAATTTAAAAGGGTGTAAATTGGAGTCGTAAATGAAGAAACATCATAAATACATTAATAAATGATTGTTCAACCATCCCTTATGGATAAAACAAAGCATTATCAAAGAGATGAGGTGGAAATTCAGAATAAAGTCAAATCAATATAAAAAATTAAATACATTGAGATCAAAATTAATGAAGAAGGATTTGTAAGATTTGGGTCCAGACTATGTGTACCATAAAATATAGAGTTAATGATAGAGCTATTATATAATGTACATAGCATGAATTTATCCATCCATCCATGGAACAAAAATATATATCTAGTAATTTGAGAGAACCTTTAGTGGGAAAATTTGAAGAAGATATCACTAAATATACATTATGTTGTATTGTAAGTCAAAAAGTGAAGCCTAGAAGGAAAAAAGAAGAATCAGATGATGAAATAATTACCCATACCTACATAGAAATGAGAAAACATAACCACTAAATTTATCAATAGTATTTTGAAGACATCAATAAGAAATAATGATATATGGGTTGTGGTGGATCATCTAACGAAGACTACCAACTTCAATGTAATATGAGAGGATTTATCTCATTATCAACTTTCATGGATATAAATTAGATAACGGTTAAGGATAAATGTAAAACCCTTACTGATTTCATCTGATAGAGATCCAATATTTACCTCTATGTTTTAGAAGTGACTAAAAAGTTATCTAAATATTGAGTAGTACATAGACACACATTATCCCACCTAAAATGATGGCTAGTTGGAGCATATTATCTAAACACTTGAGGTCGTATTGAGAGAATGATTAATATACTTCTAATGATGATGTGATCAATATATTAGTCTATTCTAGTTCTCACAGAAAGATTGTTTTCAATCAACAATCCAAATGGATCCCTATGTATTTATTTATGGAAGGAGATGAAAAAAATTCTCATGATAGTATGAAGTTTGTGAACAAAATATTCTGGGTCCTAAAATGGTTGAGTAAATGGTGAAGGAGTTCAAAACCATTCAGCAGGTGATCGAGGTAGCTTAGAGTCACTATAATAGCTATGATGATAATTGTTGATGGGACCTAATGTTTTAGGATGGATATAAGGTATTCCTCCACATATAAACATATAATAAAGTCATGAGATTTGGGAATAAGAAATTTTTTTGTCCAAGATAAACCATTAACTTTGAGACCCTTGACTACACAAAAGTATGGACTTATCAACTAGCTCTCCCACCTTACCTACCTCTATTACATTATGTTTTCTTACTATCCCTATTGATTATTTACAAACCAGACCACATATATTTTGTGAATCAAGAAGTGGTAACGTTTTAGAATGATCTTTCATACTGGGAGTAGTAGGTGAATATCATAGATTATAGAGACAATGTTCTATGAAATAAAACAATTCAAGTCTTCAAAGCACTATTGAAAACCACAATTTGGAAAAAGTGATGTGGGAACAAGAGGATGTTATGAAACAAATTTACTCTAAAATATTTTAGTGCGTGAAATGATAATTTCTAGGGTGAACTATTTGAAGGGATGGAGATTGTAATGAATCAATCATTTATTAATATAGATCTGTAAGTTATTAAATTAAATACCCTACTATATATTATAGATATATAAAACAAATGCACTTTTTTGGGAAATTAAATCAAATCAAATTTAAATGGCTGGTAAGAACCATAACAGTTTATTATATATCGATAGAATAATGATCATATGATTTGTATAATTAAAGGGTTTTGATAAATCCCATTGAAAAAGACAATTTCTGTGATATCCTCGACTGGTTGGATTTTACCCTATGAATCCCATTTATCAGAGATTCCAAGGGAGATAGCATCATTGGGATTTACCCTTGAACAAGCCAAAGCCACGATCCATGAACTAAAACATGTGAATAACTGTTTACAGGAGACTTTCCAGTTCATCGAGATCATGACCCAAACCATGTATGCTGAGCCACCCTAAGAATTCTAATAACTACACACCTTAACCTTAGAGATTTTTCTAGTGTAATCAATGGCTTTGTATTAGGGCCCTAATGATATGAATATATACATTTTATTTTCAATATAATTATTTTTTTACTTCTTATTGTTCTTATATTAAAAAAGGGTTATATTTTACTATTATAAAATCCAAAATTTTTTATGTGACATTTAAATTAAAATATTCATTTTTATGAGTTCAATAATTTTAAAAATAAATTAAATATGAATAAAATAATATTATTAAATAAAAATTATTAAATATGTATGATAATATTATTTTTTGTGAAGTAAAATGTAATTTTATAAGATTTAGAAAACTAATATTGTTGTAAACAAATAGTTTCTAAAAAATGATTATTATTGTTTCAAGATTGGAATTTAAAATATTTTAAAAATTATTTTAATAAAATAAATTTTATTTTTTCGAACCATAACATCAAAATTATCAAAGAGTGATTTTTGCATAATTGTTTTATATTGTCACATAATCTAATTAAAAATAAATATTGAATAAATATATGTTGTGTATTATGACATAATAAAATCAAAAAAGTGGTGTAATAAATGATATAAAATATAAAAATGAACAAATTAATTTTTAACCTTTAGAATAATGTGTTTCTAGGTTATTTGGTTAATTTTATAAATACTTTATGAATCCTATAAAACCTATATTATATGTTAATATTTTAAAATCATTTCCTATTGATAATGACTCAATTACACATCACCAAGAGTAATAATTTAATTTGTTAATAAATTATAAATAAAAAATAATTAAAACCACTCCTATATTGTGGAAACTTTGGTAAAAACTTGTGTGAAGGTTTTTGGTTTTGATTAATTTATTATGTAGATTCCAAAATAAACGTTTGGGAAATAATAAACTCCCCTCTCATTTCCTACACAATCACACCCAATACACCATTCCTTGTCAATAAAAAAACCTTGTAGAACATCTTAACACTACCTTAACCTCTCTATAATCCTCTCAAGTACCACTAAATCTCTCAAGAAGTACCTCCTCAAATTTTGTAATTCCCATCTCATTGTAAGGGATCTCACTCTCTTCTTATCAATTCAAACACCTTATTTGTATCTTTAATTTTGAACAAAAATGTGTTTAATTGTGACATTATAAATATCCCAATACTATCCAATTTATTTCCTAATAATGAGATACCATTTATCCCCTCTCATTATATAACTTACCTAAGCTGTTACGATTCTAAAACATTGTAAGGGATCCTCTCTTTCTCATCTTTATTCATGAATCTACTCTATAATATTTCTTTTTATTTCTATATCCTAATTCTGGGATATGTTTTTACAAATAACTTTTATTTTCCTTTTGATTTAAAAATTATTCTATACACATTTAAAATTTTATAATCCTTTTTATGAATATTAATTACATTCATTATGTTGTCAAAATATCACTTTGATTTTTCCTTGTCAAACCTGTGTTTTTTTAATATCGTCCCTATTTACACTCAAGGGTGTTAACCTAGACACACCTTTGCTTATTTTATTGGGAAATGTCATGTATGTAATCCAAAATCAAGGATTGTGGATTTAAAAATGATAAAATATGACCCTATGTTTAATGATATATGTCACACACTTATGCATGTAATTGATGTGAATGTGATGGGTGTAGCCACAGTTATATGTCACTCTAATTCATTGGGTATTGTTTTAGATTCATGAGACCTCATGTATGGGATTAGGGAGTGAACATATTGTCTTGTGGGAAAATTTTTCCACCTTGTTATGATGTATTGGAGGTTATCCTTGACATATGTTTATGATTTAATGATTAATTTGTTTGACACATTTCTATATTTATTTTATATATTCATGATGTATGATGCCACATTGTTCATTTTAATGATTCTAAATCATTTTATAACCCTTTACAATTATTATACTATAAATTTAATAATGTCTCCATGTTATTATTTCATTTCTTTCTTATTGGGATTTATTTATAACTTCATTCTTACCAGGAAAGTTTAGCCAGAGGGGAAACCCCTGGCCATTTATTAAAAAATAAAAAAGACAGTAAGCACACATAGCAACCCATCAAAGTCACAAAAAGTCCTCAAAATCATACCCCTGAGCACCACCATGAAACACAGACCCATATTCCGTTGCCGTTTCCCACACCGAACTCTCGTATTGCTTCAGTACTTTGGCATATTTCCTCCTCAGATTCAACTTCTCCAGCTCAAGGAACTCGTTCAGAGACTGCATGTTCCTGACAGCAGATCTGGTCATCATCGGTTTTGCCAGATGAGAGTAATCCTTTTTCATCCTTCCTCATGAAGAGGCAGTCCCCTTGACCGGGACCTTCGGCATCCACTTATTACCAACTAGAGCAATCTCACTGTATGAAGGTCGCAGCATATCCCCACGATTCTCTTTGTCGCTGTCAGAGAGATCCCCCCATTTCCGATGATGTTCTTGGATTTGCTTAAACTGATTGTTCGGATCAACTATTGCCAAGCATTGAGCCTGCTCAACCATTGTGTTCTCCACCTCCTCCCTTACCACAAACTCCATACTGCCATTGCCACTGCCACCTTCCTGCATACCTTGTCCCACAATAACAGGTTCATCAGAACCGAAAACAACCAACTCAGCCTTATTCTGTAAAACAGGCCCCGGGACATCATTCCCCTTGCACTGCAGCTTTCTCATCACTTGCGGAAGCACCACCACGTTCTGCACAACACCTCCCCCCTGCTCACCTGCTACAAATTCCTCATGTACCCCATCCAAATCCACACTTCCTAAAACAGCAAACTGATTACCAGTTGAAACAGGTACCAGAACCCCAGCTCCAGCCTTACCCTGACCACTGCCCCGATAATCAATGGCCTTCGGTTCTCCCACAGCAGCAGAACCAACCCCTTTCCCTCCCAAAGAACCCCTATGCACCTTTCCAGTATCCCCCACATCACCCATCCCTCCTACACCCATTCGGCCACTGCCATTATCTTTGTTCTGACCTGTAATTCCATCACCATCCCGAAAGCCTCCACCAGAGGAAGAGCCGGCCTTCACCTGCACAGCAGAGACCTCCGGCTCCAGCAGGGGATCCGAAACAATCATCCCCACAGGGGGACATGCCACACCACCGCCAGCAGCACCCTCGGAGGAACTCCCTTTTGATAAGCCCCCAAAATTCAGATCCTTCCTCAGCCTGTCAAACACTCCAGACACCAAATGTTTAGAAACAGAACTCACAGCATGCAAAATCTCCCGCTGCCCCACACTGTTACTATTATTTGTGACATCCACGGCATGCCTCTCCTGCACAATTCCATCAGCCGAACCTGAAGGCTTCCCGCGCCTGGTTCCACTGTGACAGCCCGAAGAAGAATGTCCCAAACGCTTGCAAGTGGAGCAATAGCCCAGCCAGGATTCATAAACGACTTCTTGCTTCCATCTGAACTCTTCTCCAACAGAGATCTAAACCCAATCAACCGGAGGCCGAGAGACATCCACCTCAATACAGCATTGTGGGTTGATCCGGTGAAAGAGCGCGGACGTGCGCACATCAGGACACAAAAAACGTCCGACCAAATTACCAATCATCTTAAGAATCGACGGATTCTGAAAGGGAAGGGGAAGACGAGGGAAACTTACCCATACAGGAAGAGAAGAGGGATCACGATTCATACACAAATCAATCGTCCATCGTAACAGGAAGAAGCTACACCCATTGTAGCGCCGGGGAGCACTGGACCAAGCGCAAATGAGATCTTCTTCAGAGGCAAATCGGATCATGAACGGTCGATTATCAAGGAGTCCTACCACTGCGCGATCTCTCAAATCCCATTTAGCAAAAATGAAACGATCAAACTCGTCCACAGACGGCCTTCGGGAGTTGAATCGAGCCACCAAGGTCAGACCCAGATGCCTCGAAGCTTCAGAGAACTCTGATACTGAGATTGGAAGCTGCGGATTTCCAAGGTGAAGATTAGGTACCTTCGGGGTAAGCGCAATCGCCGGGAACTCCGGTAGAAAGTTAGGGTTCGTGAAGGGAGAGAATACTGCCCGTGGCTTCAAAGGTAGGCGATCTACAGCATCCTCCCCCCTCCCGCCGCCGCAAGGAAAGGGGGGAAAGTCAGCATCCCGCATCTGCTAGGGTTCCGCCATCGCGAGCTCAAAGGAGTACGAAGCCGCCCACTTCATTCTTATGTATGTCCCTTGGTTATCCCATGCATTTTTAGGAACGATGGAAAATTATCATCATGTTAAATAAAATTTAAATAATGAAAATGTTAAATTTGTATTATGTTGTTATGTAATTTATATAATTACCAAATGAAACTAGACATATCAATCATCTAGGATGTATTTTATGTATTTTCATCTAATAAATAATGAATTATTGAGTAATAAAGACATGGGTTTTCAAATATTACACTTGGGTTATTATAGATAATTGGAATATGTGAAATAATCTATCACCCACATCATCATGTTTTTGTTTCAACCACATAGATGTTTTTCATGGTTTAGTGACCATAATGTACAAATACTCCACGGTTTTCAATAATATGCATTCATTCTTATTTATATTCTATTATATACAAGAGTTCCTAGAACATAATGAGCCACCTAATGTCGATTATTATGGTCAAAATAACCAACCCAATCTACATCAATAAATAAAAAAAAGTTTTTTTTGGCTCAATGAGATATAACAACCCATAGTTTTTCTTGAGATGGATATATGAAAGTTTTTTTTCACAAATTTATTTTGGATTTCCTTGGGATCACTATAAAAAATTACAACTTGAAAAGTGGTTAATAAAATATATGACTAAGTATTATTAAAATAGAGTAAACTCTATATTATCTCTTGATATGTTGTTCAAAAAACCTAATTTCCCTATTCATTTTTTGATAATTTTATTCTTGTCCCCACTGGAGTTTCCATGGTCCTCTAATACATCCTTTTAAATCTCATTAATAAATCATTGGCATATATAGTTGGTGAGATAAATATCCCACGCACATATAGAAAAATCTACAATTCAAAGAAGAAAATAAATTTCACCTATCAGAGAAATCTAAAATTACTCCCACATAATCTCTAAAAAATTATTTCTTTGGTTTTCATATGAGCCTTCAAAAATTAGGTCATCATAATAGATAATCACCATCAGTCAATACCCATTATCTATCATTTTGTATTGTATTTGGACAAATCATACTTTATAAAAACAAATATTAATTATAAATTGATTTAAATTTGGATACCCTTCCCTTGATGGATATTTGAGGATATATAAATCCTTTTTTAGTGTCCACACCATGACATAATTTTCATCAATGATAAACCCATCTGGTTTTTTAATGTATACTTACTCTTCAAAGAAACCTATCAAGAAGGATTATTAGAGGTTAATTTATATAATTTGACACCATTTCCAATTTAGGTGGATATGAATAAATAGATTGTTTCAAGTCAATATACAAGCACATATTTCTTTGCAATGAAAATACATTCAATTTGGGATTAACACTTGCACAAAATCCGTTCTTTTTTCTAAATCATCTACCTTATTCATTAATATTATTTCAAAATACCCACTTGGTTTCAATGATATTCTTATCAATTTTCTTTGGAATAACTTCCCATGTTTCATTTAAGTCTATTTGGTCATTCTTTTCATCCCAAAATTTTTCAAAACACTAATCATTTATTACATTCTTAAAATATTATAGCTCTACCAAATGTGTTAAGGATTCCTAAAAATGAGATTCAATTCATCTAGTTTGGAATAAATTTTCTAGTTTGTAATAATGTATCCCTCGAAGATATCAACCATGCGTGTTTAATTTTTTAAGCAGTTAGAATTTATGAAATTTCTTCATATTCTATGTTTTCTTTATAATTATATTCATTCCATGTAACTCCCCAGAAATTTTGTTCTTATTCATCTCATTTAGATTAAAAAATTATTTTTTTCATGGGAATTATTTTCATTTACTTCTATCAATTTCCCACTTTTAACCACCAAAAATTCATTTCTCTCAATAATATTTTCAGTCCTCTTATTATAGAACCTATAAGAGTTAAAATTTAATGTGTATTGAAGAAATGTTACTCCTAAGCCATGATCATGAAATTCTCTTCTCTTTTAATCTATGAGGATACAACACTTTCATCCCAATTCATTGATGTACTTGAGTGTATGTTTTATTCCATATTATAATCCATATGTAGTTCTCCCTTCATTTTTCACATAGAAAAACTATGTTATAGATGTAAACCACTGAATGAATTTTTTTTTCCTATATCATTAAAAACGATACTTCTCAATTAACATCGTTTAGGACATGTTTTTGATTTTCATATTTCTTCATTCCATTTTTCCATTTTTTGGGTGTTTTAATAGTGGAAACAGGATGTTGAATTTTGTTTTTCTATTGATTTTATCCAAATTTATTATTTATAAAATTGATCCCAATGTTAGTTTGAAATTTCAAAATCTTTATATCAAGAATATTTTTAGCTATTATTTGATATAGAATGTTATATCTACAAACCTCGATCTATTTTTCTATTGACATAATCTAATCCATCATTCTAAAATAATAAACAAACCACGTATATAATCATACTCAATATGTCACTTCTGATGTTATGAGAATGAAAACATTCATTTTAAAAAGATAAAAAGTCCCCAATTCCTTCATCTACTTATTCTTGTAAGAAATTTAGATAATCCTTCCCATTTTACATGAGTCAGATATGTGTGTGTGATCATATGTGTTATGTTTAATATCACACAGTCAAATTATCTTTACCAAACCTCTCAAAATGGGTTTTTATTAATTAACAATCTTCCAATGATATATCATGTCATTATTTTGTGTAGATATCATAAAAGTTATTCTCTTTCAAGTTATAAAATTTCAAAAAAAATTCTCATCATCGTATAATTCAACTATTTTTATGTTGAAAGAATATTCCTTTTCATTGAAATCCACCGCATTTCTATCATCATACAATTGGATGACACTGGGAATATTATCTCTTACCCTATCAACTAGGTGAATTTCAGTACACATAAGATCATTACCTCAATTATTTTATTTTATAGTCCTAAAAATCTTATGACCCCAATCATTTATAAATCTAATAATACTAACTTTATTATTAGTGAATATTAAAATGTGATATTTATTTATAGTCATACATAATTTTTATATTCTATCTGGTCTCTAGGAGTATGAAAATTTTATTTCCCTTAAGAGTATCTTAAGAACATTAACATTTTATATACTAACTTTTATTACCCATGATTGTGATAAATGTTACATATCAATAGTTATGTCTTTGAACTATTCTTATAATTCTCATAAATGAAATATTTTTTGAGTTTTTATGATTTTTTATAAAGGTTTCAATTTTATATTTCTTCCATTTCAAGGGATTCTTGATGAAATTTGTTTCATTCATAGTGGAAAATTTATACCATTGGGTTTAATTAAATCATAATAAAAATTATATCCATTTAAATAAAAAAATATTAGAAATTCTTTTTTCCTAAATGAATTGGGTTTTCTCTTGAAATTACCTCTTAATAATAGATCAGACATTGTATGTTTGTCCTAATATTCCATAGAACAATCCTCTAACTCTTGAAGGGTTAGAAATTTTCTTGGCTACATGCATTTTTTTTATCTAGTGCTATAAAGATATAACATCTATAAGGGATTTTGTGCTTGTGGAATTCAGTTAATGACTTATTTTTGTTTATTTTTGATCCAATGATCATGAGGAATATGTGTTTATTTTTTTCTAAAAAATTCGTTTTGGTTTACATTATGATGATGTCGTGGTGTTTTTTTATCAGCATACCACATGTCAAAAATTATTCTTAATCTCATAACATATTAATCTAATTCATGAAATCCTCTTATATAAACTCAATTAACTTAACCCAATCAACTATATATTTTTAAAATCCATCATTGATCCAGGTTGGTTATTCATTTGTCGGTTTCAATTCTACTTCCTTCATTATGTTTCTAAAATTCCCATATTTTACTTTTCAAACTCAAAATTCATCTATATATTTTGTTCATCTTCTTTTTATTTGTTGATATTAGAATCATGGGCCACTATCTGTTCATTTTATGTATTTTTTATCCAAAAATCATGTTCTTTATGTTCATCCACAAGCTCTTACTATAGATCAACCTTTTCAATAATACATTTATTATTTTCATAATTATCCCAATTTCATTGGTTATTTATAATAGTCATAAACCAACCTTTATCCTTAGAATTTTAAACTTCATCAACAAATCATTTTACATATCTATCTTATTATTTAGAATTATTATTTTTTCTCTTGAAATAAAAATACATAGAATTTTTTCCCATTCAATGTAATTTTTTGGTTGGGTTTTATTTATCATCACTTTTCTGAACATTTTTGGAAGATTTGGCCACCGGGTATCCAACCTTACCACATTTCCACATAAAATATTATATTTACCCTTAGATAATCATTTATATATTTTAATATTAGAGGATATTAATTTCATAACATTATCAAATTTATCAACTTATGGATTTTTCATGTGATATTATTTTGTTGTTGAATAATAGCCACTACTAGATGACTTTACATCATTATGAAATTTTTTATCAATATTTACCATATCATATGAAACTAGTTTCCAATGGGGATATTTAGATAAATATCTCTCAAATACTTTTATTATTGAAAAACATTTATTGATATGAGGAAGTAGTATTCTCATAATCCTCTTCTCGATCTTATCAAATTAAAGATCTTCCTTGAGGCCACACATATCTTCAAAAGGAACAATTTTATGATCAACCAAATGCATCATCCATCTCATTTGAGTTTATTAAAATATATAAATATGTGTTCAATACAACGGTAAACGTTCCCTCCAAAACATTTCAAAATCATTCCCAATTTTTAGAATATTTTCAAACATAACATGAGAGGTTTTACCGTACATTAGCATTGTAGAAATGGGATTGTATAGGGAAATTTCCAATACAATTATGGATTTGGAATATTTGTCAAATTCTCAATGATATCTCCTTTCAAGGATCTTATTTAAGTATTATAAGCACATCATTACATGGACTATATATAAATTTCCATGCCCATGTATATAAAATAATATTTCATGAAAATTTTAAACAAATGAAAATTTATATATTTAAATTTTGGGATACCATTATGGTTAAAGATAATTTCCTATATTCCAAGAGAGAGAAATAATAAATTACCAATTTCTACTACTCATTAGAAAATAATAACATATCACGCTATAATATGGGGTTTTGGTGTTGGGTGAATCAAGGTATAGAAGTCAAAAAAATCTCTCTTATATAATGAAAATTTTCTCTCATCTTGAGGAACACTTCATTTTATATCTATCTTTCTAATAAATAAGAAATTAATGATGTAAATAAGACATGGGAAATTTTTTAGTTCACAACTAATGGGATAATATATTGAGAATAAATATTCATACTATCTTTAACAAAATATTTTAAATATAACTACTTTATGTCTATATTTTTAGAGTGGTCATACTAACCCTCCTAGTTTCCTACCATGTACAATTGAATAACTCACTAACCTCCTTCAACAGGGAACTCAATGGTCCATCATTTTAATCTTTCATTCATCAAAAGAAGATATTTCTAACCTAAACAAATGAAAATAGTTCTCTTCATAAAGAAATATTGTTCACTTTTTGAGAGAATTGGGTTCCTGGGATAACACATTATTTAACATTCAACACTCTAAATGTGAGTTTTAAAAACCCCTTATAATCCCTTTAAGAATGGTCCCCTCTAATTTTAACCCTTTATATTTTCTTATGATAGTGGGAGAATGTGATAAAAATCTTATAATATTATGTAATTATTAACATATGTGATTAATCTTTTGGTTTAGGATCCATAAAGGACTATTCATGTTATCTGTGTATCTCATGTTTTAACAACACAGATATTTCTAAAAGAAATTACCACCTAAGAATATATCCACTTTCCCAGAATGAATTTATAAAAAAAATATAATAAAAATATTCACCACTCCATGATCATGGTCTTGTTAATTAAAAATATTTATGTCCTATAATAATAAAATAATCATTTAATTCAGTAGACTCACTTATTGCATATTACCACATACATTCTTAAATCGACCGGTAGTAAGGGATCAAAATATTTCCTCCACCAATCAAACATATTCTATGTAAAAACCTAATATTATAAAATAATAACACTGTGTAATATATCATATGAGACACACAACACCATTTTGAATGGAAACATGATGTATTTTTTTATTAAATTTAATATCTTCGATTACATGCATCACATATAACCACATGTATTGAAAAACTGTAATATAGAATGTAATTATAACCTATCACTTAAATTAGGGGTCTTGAATAAGATTGGAAAAAATTATGAGAATTATATAGTCAATTAATTAATTATTTTTCAAATTATTATAAATAAAAATGAAAAATAATTTAAAGAAAAAAATATATTTTTTAAATAATATATTTTCTAACAAACGATGTCATCGCATTTGAAATAGTTTATTTGAAATTAAATTTTAAAAAAAAATTAAAAATGAATTTTAAAAAATGCACTCAATTTTTGAAATCATTTTGTAAAAGTTATCTAAGTGTTAATTTTTTATGATTTTCTGAAAAGATTAATTTTTTGATGAATAGTGAAAACTGGTTATTATTGAAAACTACCATTTTATTTAAATAATTTAACCATTAAATTTATACTTAAAACTATTTAAATATATAATTATTTGAAATATATTATAAAATATAAAATTTATGTAATTATTCTCAATTTAATATTGAAATATTATATTAAAATGTTTTATTCTTAGGTAAATGTGTTCCTTAAAAAATTGCATTGTCATTGTGTATATAGGCTTAATTTTAAATGAAAAGGAAAACCTTTTGTGAATAACAATTATAAAAATTTATATCATATTTTATGATAATAATTATTAATATTATATAATATGTTCTACTTATTTTTTTGTCATAATATATAGTACAAGCAGTAAAATATAATTATTATAGTTAAAGTTAAAAAAAATTACTAGGGGTTATACTAAAAAGATAAGGATTAAAAAGACATATATTATTTTCAAATAAATATTATATGGAAATTTAATCTTTTTATATCTTCCATGGATTTATAATTACCCATTCTCTTTTCTAATGGTACCCTAAAACACAGTTAATTCTTTTTTTATTTTGAAAAATTCATAGTGTGTCCTCTCCCCCACTTATAAAAGGCCACCAACTCTCATCTCTTATTAAGAATACCAAAACCTTTTGTTTTATAAAATAAATTACCAAATGTTTTACTAAAATACCTCCTGAAATAAAAGGGTATATGGTTTGATCAGAAACACAATCTATAATTTCTTTATGTATAAACCTAGAGAGGTTGTATGAAGAAGAGGCAAAGTTCCGAACCAAGAATTTTCATTATACATATTATTATAACATCCATAAATATTATGAAACTATGATAAAATAATAAAAACAAGGTCCAATATTATTTTATTATTATTTTAATATAATAACCTATATACCTCTCATATTTCATAAAATACGAAAGAAAATCGTCGATCATTTGTGTAGAGGACTACAAAAACTTGAAATGATGTAATCCATTTTACATCACTACCTCTTTAGGATGAATATAATGATTTATTTATCATATTTACATGATATTTAGTTAGTCAATAAAAAAAATTAAATATGATTTCAAATATAACCTTCTTACATTAAAATACATTGGAAAACAATAACGTTTCTCTTTCATATTTGTGGACTACCACCTCCAATACGCTGTGTGATATGTTTTTCATTTAATATTGATATGGATGGTAAAAAGTGAATATTTAATTAATATAGAAGAAATATAATTAATAAAATAGTTTATATAAAGGTGAATTGTTTTTCCATTCTTACATTTCATCTGTTGAAAAAATAGAAACAACAATCATACGTATGAATAATCTACCATCCTAAAAAATGATTTAACAAATTTTCCAAACTATAAACTTTATGGAATATTTAAAATAAATATATAATTTAAAAATAATATAATTACATATTTTTTAGCACTATGTAGATGATTTATCTGTGATCAATGTAAAAGGACCAAAACTACCAAACCAAAATATAAATTAAAAAATTGAGCAATTCTCACCTAAAACATTGATTTTAACAATGAATTAGAAATAAAATAGTCATAAAATACACTAGGTAAATAATATTTGGTTTGAAATATATTAGTATATTTTTTAATTTATTTATATTAAATATTTTTTTATTATATAAGAGATACACACATGTACGATAGATTTTAGACATATGGTAAGGGTTTCTCATCTCACATTTATTTTTGTGAGTCATTTTCCATATTCCCTAGTTAAAACTTTTTGTGCGTGTATATACTGCTTAATTTATATGTTATATGTTCAGTATCTTTATATTCATGGGATTAAACTTTTTTTGAAGTTATTTATTTCATGGATATTTTTATTCAGACATTACTAAAGTGGTAAAAGTTTATGTTACATTCTCATTGCTTATCCTAATTTTTCATGATTGAGATCATGATGATGAGATTTTATGACCAATATTTCATGACATTCATTAATTTTATTCTACTATGGTATTTTTCAGGATAATAAAATTTTTCCTCAAATATTTCTCCAGTGAAGAAAAAATATACCAAAATAATGTTTTTAAAGTGAACTGACTTCATTTTTCTCTTTAGTTGACTTTTTTATATCCATGATTTAAAACAAAATAGAATGTATTAAAATTATAATAATTATTTATTAAATATATTTTTACACATTTGATAATTTTTAATTTTTTTGAACTAAATATTTTTATGTTTTTTCGTAATTAGGAAATTTTTAACATTTCTACCAGAGTGTGAAAGGAAATTTTTTAACTAATAATTACTTTATGGAATTATAATCCATAATGACCGCACATTTAATTGATGATTAATTTAAAATTTTATATAGTTATTTTAAAAAAATAATTAGTTTCATTATATTCTATTAAATATTGGATTTTCAAAGTGATTTTAAAAGATAAAATTATTATTTCATAAAGAATGTTTTTAGTAGAATTTTTATAGTATTTCTATTCATAAATGACAAAGAACAAGATTGAAAATTTTCCATTTTGGGAAAAATTTACAATAATACCATCATTATTATTTCTCTATATTAATTTTCATCATATTTACTAGGTATATAGTATTTTCATAGCATTCTTCAAATTATTATAAATGGTTTATGATTATTTTAATGATTTGTGAATCTTTAACATTTAAAATGATAGATTTTCAATATGAATTACATTTTTTATTATGTTTCACTAATTTCATATGATAAATGCATTACAATTAGTAAGTGATTGGTGGGGAAAATTATATCCCCTCGATGCATCAGTAGGTATAATGAGAAAAACTAGCATTTGTATTTGGCTGAGGTCTTTCCCATTTTGTATGATGTGTTGGAATGAGGATTTAATGATATGGTTATGATGAGAAAAATTAAACATTCCCTCATAATGATATTATTTATTTATTTTCATGTGATTGTTATATTAATTAGAATATCTATGGAGATGTTTCAGTCTCGTATGATTATGTATAAAAAATTATTTGATCATTATTTATTCCTACCATATTATTATTCATGTTCAAGATATTTATTTAATTGGACGTGATTTAGTAATTTACCTTTCTATATTGATCATTCCTTATTTATTGAATATATCATCTTCTATATTCAAACCCATACTAAACATCAGGGTTCGACCATTTCTTATTTTACATTTACCTAGGATACTGGGAAGTGTATTATGATTGATATGAATAGATATGCTAATGAGAATTATGGTTTTATCAAATAAATTTTTAAATTTTATTTTATTTTTTCAATTATAATATAATATTCATGTTTATATCTCATTTCCAAAAACTACAAAAATATTCGGTCCTTCGGGATGTGATTTCTTATATCTTGGGCCAATATAATAATGTAACCATCGACCCTATCTACAAGGTTCTAGGTATTTAAATTTGGCATTAGAGAAAGTCTTTTTGAAACCATGATAACTATATATTTGAAGTAATATAATAGAGAAAATAACCATATAACTAAATTCTGGGAAAATTCTACGTAAATGATAATATCCTAATTTTTTATCATGGTTATTTTATTTTCTTATTTGTACATCCCTATATAAACTCTATGAGTGGATGTGGTATAAGAATGGTCCTACCTAATGGTAATAAGAAAAAAATCCACATTGGGCCTTGATTCGATCATCACCACATACATCAAAACCGGCCTTATTATGCACGTAGTATGACACTCCTAAGGGAAATGACTTAAGGTAATTTACATTTTCTTCGCACAAAATTGTGAAAGATTGGAAAATATTTTCAATTTGTGATCATGCGATTAGATATGTAGGATTTTTTCATTTAAGGTAAACTTTTTTATTATTCTAGATATTATAAATTATTTTTTCTTAATTTTAAGGTCTAGTATATTATATTAAATTATTTTGGAATGGAACTTAGTAGAAGGAATGTAAACTCTGTCAATGCACATAATCAATGTAGTAATTTCCATACAATTAAGGAAAATTAAACTAGAACTAGAAATATTGATAGAAATATTAAAATTATAACCATATTGGGGAAACCAAATTTGGTTATGAGTGATATCATTACCTATATGGATTGGCCAACTCATCAACCATTTGTTGTAAGCATGTCAAAATTCTTCATACATTAATAACATCCATTAATCACTAGGACTAAAAATCCATTTATTTCATGTAAATTGATATGTTCCCTAGAGAATATATTTTTCCCAATGGGAAGTAATGGATGAGAGAAGGTGGTCATGGAATTTTATTATTCATCAGGGGATATATAATAATGACGTTCATTGACTAAAAACACGAATGATTAAGAGTAAATAACGAGAATGTAGTTGTTTTATTTCATGTCACTCCACTTCAAAAAATATTTTCTTCACTAGAAAACAGTTACTATAGAGACACAATTCATGAATCTAGTGAAAAATTAATATGGGAATTTTTATCACAAATAAACCATCTTTAAAATGATGGAAAGGGATTCTAGGGAATACGTATGAATTCCAAAGTATATGATTGACCATTTTTTATGGTCTTAAGCCAATAAATCAAAGGGATATAGTCTCCCAAAATTTATCATCATTTGAGGATATTATATCATGTGATATTAATAGAAGGAATTAATTCACCATGTATTATGTCTTCAAGGGAAAATAATAGAATAAGGGGAAAATGTAACAAGAATGGATAAAGTAAAGAGGGAAAAAGAGTTATTACAAATTTGATAGTTGTGTAATGAAACAAAAAAGTACATACTTGAATAAAATGTGATTTTGCATCATGTATGGGGAGAAATTCCTTCATGTACATAAAAACGCAGGTAATAAGGAAACATTTAATTTTCAATGTTTTAATTTTAAGTAGATGACACAATATGTGAACAAATTCCCCAAGCATTAAGTGAATATCCCTTAAATGAATCAATAAGATCATGGACACGCTTATGATATTAATAAATACTATGTGGAATAGTTAATTTACTTTTGAATTTGGATTCATGAAATATTTTTTGTATGGATTTTTAATAACTTTATTTTGGTTATAAGAGTCATGAATCATATAATTATTTACTTAATTTATTAAGAATATATTGTTCAATCTATTATTATTTCTATAATTATGGATTCCATCATGGGTTTATGAATTTTAGGTTGATTATATGTTCAATTAATTAAAATCCTGATTTGAGAATTTATGTTAGGGAGATTATCATGAGTATAAACATTTTGGGAAACATTTATGGTCATAAATCCCATTTGTTTAGTATATTTTTTATTGAAAAAGTTAAAAAAATAATAATGCCTCTACATCTCCACGAAGTAAGATTAAATTAATTAGTAACCGTTATATTTTATCTTATATTTTATGTTGAGGTGATAATTAGTTATTATATTTTAGGAAAAAAATTGTAATTATGTTAATAATGTTCTTTAAAATGGGCATCCCACAAGCCGATTGACAACCCACTGCGCCTGGAAAGGCCTCAAAGAATGAACCCACAATCGAAGGGTGATAAGGGTGCAACAACTAACACTAGACTATGTAATTTACTAGTCTACAAGTCATTAATTTTACATAAATGATTTGATTAAAAGATACTTATGGAAGGAATAAATTTTAATTTTGGGATTTACTATTGAATTTTACATATTAACATATTGTACTGGATAAATCTTACTAACCATTTTGGTGTGAAAAATATTTAGCAAAATATTGATGTATATTCACCCTTTTATGGACAATATAATCCATTAAAAATTAATTATAGTACATGAGGAAAACATAATCTGGGTTATTTATTTCTTGGTGTACGAAATGAATTGTAAATTGATAAAATCATATCTTATAGATGAAATTGTATGTATATTTTCTTGTGTTCTCTATGACATTATATAAAGATTCTCTCAACTATAGAAAAATAATCATGGAAAAAATTATCATATTATCTTCATATCTAAAAAACTATTGTATTTAAACAGAACACTTATTTATGGTTTTTTGGACCTTAAAATTCTCTTGATCATTCAATTTATTAATATTAATGATCCCTATAACTCTATAAAATTATTTATCCTTTTCTACCATGATTATATTTTTACTCGCCACCAATTTTATTCAACTTGGAATCCTATTTCTTTTTTATTCTATATTACATTCATGTTATTCTATTATTTTAGGAGGGGATTTTATTAAATGTTATTATAATGTGGTAATTCTATAAAGGTATTTTCAAAAAAAATCCTTGATTTTCCAGAATAAGATCAAATTGAGAGGAAAAAATTTGTTAAAGGTTTGGAGAATTTTTCATCCAAATATTATAAAATAAGAACACTTTTCAGTGTCATATGTGTCATACAAAAACGATGTTAAAGGAGCCATGATATATATCAGATTAAATTTAATCTCTTTGATAGCTTGTGGTACATGCTATGCTGAGTATAAATGAACCAGAACATAGAATTTCATTATAAATGAGCCATTAAATTGGAGATTAAAAATAGAAATCACAAAATTATGGAATGTATTTAGTAAATGAATTTATTGTTTATAAATTTATCTGAAATAAATTAATTATATTTTTAAGGAAAAAAATGTTTTTTTCTGGAAAAACTATTTTTTATAAAATGATTTTGTGGTATTTTGTGAAATTATGTAAAATTTAATTTTTACCACTTTTTAAAAATTTATTTTAATAAATTTATATCATTTTTGAAATCATCATGTTAAAATTATAGTAGAGTTAATTTTTTCAAAAAATTTAAAACTATTATTTTTTCTGTGAATGTTGTAAATTGTTTTCTATTGAATATTTCCATTTAATTTAAAGAATTTAAAAGTTACACATATAATTAAAAATATTTTAAAAGTGATATTATTTCACTTATATAATAATAAATATAATTTTGGTCATCTGAATAATTTTCATATTGAATTTTTAAATTAAAACATTCTATACCCATGAAAAAAATTTATTTGGGAAACATATTTTTCATTACGTCTATGGGATTAAATTTTAATTAATTATTTCTTATTATTTATATTGAATTTTTAAAAATGGATTCCATATTTAGAATAATATTAACTAATATTATATAATACAATCAAATTTATTTTTTTCATAATTAATAGTAAAAAAAAGTAAAAATGAATTATTATGGTTAAGGCTAAAAAGGGTTTACATAGGGGTTAAATGAAATTGATAAGGGATAAAATGAAATAAAAACCTTCTCAGTTACTATTTTAATTAATTATTTTGAACATATCCTTTACATGTTTCTATAATTACCATTTGGAGCATTTTGGAATTTAAAAAATGTGGGTATCATTTTTTATTTTAAAAAATTCTAATTGTGCCTTCCCCACCACTTGAAAATGGCTACCCCATCTCCTGTCCTCTTCACACACATAAAAATATTTTTCATCAAAAAAAAGACCTATTATAATACTTAAATCCCTCCATGAAACTTATATTACTTTATTTTAACAAAAATTCATTCTAATAATGCTTTAGGTATAAACCTAAAGAGGTAGTCCCAAGAAGATGTAATATTCCCACCCATGAATTCTCATTTTAATTCTACTTATAACTCTCCGAAGTATTCTACAACAATGATAAAATAATAAAACTAGTATTATAGATATACTGATATGTTTTTATTTAAATTTAAAAACCTATATCCCCCTGTTATTCCATCAAATGGGAAACGAAAGTATTAATCGTGTGTATAACGAACATCCGTCTTATGAAACGATGTAATTACTTTTCCATCACCACCTCTGTTAGATTAATGAAATGATATATATAAAATATTTCTATGATATTTATGAATTTAATATAATTATTTAAATATAATATCACAAATACATTCTTTCCTTCCAATCCGTTGTAAAACAATAACATTGCTTGTGTGTATGCGTGGACTACCGCCTCCACGTAGCGATGTGAAGTTTTTTTCATTTAATTTTGAAATGGATTGTAATTAGGATATTTTTAAAGATTATAAATTCAATATTTGATATTATAATGGTTCATTAAATGATATATATTATATACCTTTTTTATATTTCATCTTATAGAAAAATGGAAACAATACTAATGTGTATGTATGACCTACCCCTTCAGTGAATGATGTAACTCATTTTTCTATCTCTTACTTATGTGAAATATTAAAAAAAATATAATTATTATATGTGATATTTATATCTTTATTAACTTTATTGATATGATTTTACCCTGATCAAAATTAAATGACCAGAACTAGTCAACCGAAACATACGTGAAAAATATATCAATTAACACCTAATAAAATTATTTTAACAAAGAATGGTTAATAAATCGGTGATAAATGAATATAAATTAATAATATAAAGTATGAAGTATATTTTTTTGATTTTTTAATATATAAATATATAATAAATCTATATTTATTATACAAAAGGCTCAAACCCGTACAATGGAAATAAGACTTGTGTTAAGGGTTTGTCATCTCACCTTTTCTTCTGTGAAATATATGAAATATTCAAAACATAGTAATTTTGTGTGGTTTATATAATTCTCTATATATATTTTATAAATTGGATAAATTTATATTCATGGAATTAAATGTTTCAATTGAATTTATTTCTTTGTTTGGGCTTGTGATACAAAAATTACCAAAGTGATGACAATTTGTGTTATAATCACATTGTTTATAATGATTTTTCACGATTAAGTTTATGATGATGACATATTGTGATATATATTTCAAATAAACTCATTAATTTTCTTTAACTATGTTAATTTCTATAGAATATATTCTTTCCTCTCATTTTCCACTCTATAAGAATAAAATATACTAAAAGAATGTTTTTAATGATAAATTACTTCATTTCTCTCTTTGATCAAAAACTTATTTTCTTCCATTTTAATGAATCCTTAAAATGTTTATAAAAACGTATTAAAATTTTAGAAATTATTTATTACTGAAATTTTTAACCATTTTTTACATTTTAAAAAAGGGTTTTGAAAGAATATTCTAATCAGTTTTTAAAGATGACATATTTTACTATTTTATAATATTGTTAAAGGAATGATTATTAACCTATACAACATGAATGTATTTGAGTGGGTATTATTGATCTTTTTCAGTGAGGATTAAATTTATTATGAAGTATTGCATTTATATTGATGTTATGGTTTTGAAATTTTATCATTTCTCATAATTTGTTATTATTTATAACCAAATATATATCATTATATACATATTTGTTATATATTCACACATACAAATTTATTTTTCTAAATAAATAATTAATCATATTTACCTATAAAATATATTTATTAATATATAAACCTTATCTAAATAAAAATTAATATCTATTTTATTTAAAATAAAAATTTATGAATATTTATATACCTATAATATTAATATTATATATATAAATACATATATTTTTGTGTGTGTATTGGAAAAATATATATATATATATCTATATATTCTAATATATGTATACAAATATTAATATATCATATATTTAAATAAATATAAATATGTAAAATTATATTTATTGATGCACAAAAACACACACACACATATAAATGATATATGTAAGACTTTATGTATTTATAGACACACACATAAAAAAATAGAGAACAACATATTTTATATTTGGATTGATATATATATATATATATATGAATAAAAAATGTAATTAAATATATTTATATATATTTATATATCATAAAATGTTAAAACAATATAAGGGAGTAGAAACTTTCCTTTTGTATAAGCTAAAGGTCTCCGGTTCAAAACTCGTTGGAGGAAGGGGAAAATGGGGGGTTATCTAAAGCACTGTTGACGGGGTTGGTGAAGTGGTGATCGAGGGAACTGATAAGGGGGTTGAAAAAAAATTATACCCTGTATCAAAGTTTCATTTATCAACACTTTTTTAGTGTTGTTAAATGGGTCATTTATCAGTGCATTTTACGAGCGCTGTTAAAGTTAACCCTTTAAAATCGATTACATTTTCATCATTTCTATAATGCTGATAATTCCCTCTTACTAGCGCTATTAATGGCCTATTTTGTATTAGTGACCATTTTATAAATGAAATATTTTATTGAGGACTCGAAGATATAGTCATGTTGTCCAACATTATGAATTATCTCATTAAAATATTAGTTATTAATATTCACATGATTATTCAATTAGATAGAATATTCATTGATATGTTTCATGATCAAGTGATTATTTATTTGGCATTGTCTAATACACATTTATTCCTTCCATATTATTTTTTGTGTTCATGTTATTTATTAAATGACATTTTTTCAGTTATTCAACTTTTCATATATATTATTCCTTATTTATTCAAGATATATTCCCTTTAATTCATACACCTACTAAGCATTAGATCTCACCGCTTTCTTAGGTTTTCATTCCCCATGATTCCTAGAAGGGTATTATGATTGATATACCTATATATGATAAAGGGTAAAATGGTGTTGATAAACAGAAACTCGTTATTTTATTTTATTTTTTCAATTGTATTATGAGATTCAATAATGAATATATTTTTCCAATACTACTAAAGTATTCTATCTATCAGGATGTGATTCCATGTGTCTAGTTACTATATAATAAAGTATCCAATGAATCTAGGCTACTAGGGTTGGGGTATTTGTAGTCTAAAATACTAATCTCATATGGATATACTGTAACACAATTGAGTACAAAGATTTTGACATCTATGTAGCTGAAATAAACAATCCTAGAGACCTGATTGTTGATATACCAAATTGTAGAGGATTGTCACATAGACTCTTTTCTCATATAGAAAATGTTTTTATATATCCAATTATTGTAAAAATCATGTAAAATACCCAATTCAAACCACCATTATTATCATGCATATAACATATATTTCAATTAAATCCATGAACATAATTTCTCACACAACAAATTGGATGAAATACCCAATTTCATCCTTTATAGACCCTTTATTCAATTCTATAATTACACCAAGTTAAACTAATATAGAAAATAAATAATTGTTTCAAAAAATTCATTCCAAACTATATTTGGGTTTCAACACTACCTGTAACATCCCAAGTAAATGAAGAATAAGACATATTTCAAATTTATTAATATTTTTGAACTAAATATTAATTTTACTTTTAATGGGGTTTCTATGTTCGACAGCGTACCCAATACGCAACAACAGGTTTCTTTGGAATCTTACATTGCACACTAATAATATAATATTATTATTTTAAATGGTAGTTAACTCCTATCTGTTGTATTGGAGGGAATGAACAAAACTAACTACAATATGATTATACATGTTTGTTAAATGTATTTATATTTATCCAATAAAATTTAGAGGCTTAAAATTTGAATGAATCTAATTTTAAGCATAATTTACATTAAAAGGATGATTTATCGCCTATTAATAGCGAACCATTTTTAAATATAGTTTTGGTCAATTTAATAAATTATAATTGACCAAATAAAATCATTCTTTATAATGGGGAAATCAAAATTTACTTTGTGCAATTTTTTGGAATTTTTCCGATAAAGTTCATTTTTAATGGATAGTGAAAAATATTTTATATTATTTCAAAAGTGATTTTTAATATAATTTATTTATATGGTTAGATTATCTTTTTAATTGGTTTTAAAGTGAGATTAAAATATATTTTTACCATTTAATCCAATGTTGGTCATTGGAATTAATTTCACTTTGAAATTGGACAAAAATAAGTATCAATCTATTGATAGTTTTTAAATCTTAAAAACACGCCTCTTGTTTTGAAAGCGAGAATTAATTTTCAATTAATTTCTGCTACTTCTGTCTTTTTAATTTGGAGAAATGGATACCATATTTGGAATCAGGAGGTTCAGATTGGGTAAATATGAAACTTTTATTTTTAGACATTTTAAATATTTACTTCAGTAAATATTTTATTTACCTTGGTTAAAGGTTAAATCAGGTAAGTAAGGGTAAATAAATAATATTATAATAATATAAATTTACCCTTAAACGTGTCCTAATTCTATTGGATGAGTCATGTCTGACCATGGTCATATTTGGGTCTATTTTGGGACCCCATTGAGCCACTTGGAAGTGATAATGACAATTTAGATTAATTAATTTAATGTGAAGACAAAAGTCACATTAACAAAATTCGTTTTGTAATTAATTTATATATGGTGTTATATAAGTTATATTTTTAACTATAAATATTTATTGGAAATATAAAACGATTTCCTATATCATGGTATATTTTTTATAATTTTTGGACATCAAATAAATTAAATTATCTATGACACAATAATGATGCAGTTTTTACCCCATTAATAAATGATTTAATTAAATAAGATTATAATGATTAAAATATTATCCACAACATGTCCAATTCCTATTGGATGATTTTATTTTCATTATTATTCATCTTATATTCGACCATAATTTGTTTTGGACCATTAAAAACAGAATATCATTATATTATAAAATAATATTTTCACTCTTTTCTAAAGAGCCCCGCCTCTCCCTTATAAAAAGAGACCACTTCTATGCAATTCGTCACACCTCTCAAGACATTTGGCTTGTCCAAACTCTACCAAATTAATCTCCCTACATCCCTCTCCTCCTTCTAGAAGCCTTACCTTAGGCAGAAGGCACTTAATAATTTCTTTTAGTTTAAACCAAAGGAAGTTGCCTAAATTAAATGTAACAGTTTCACTTAAATTGTTTTTTTTTATTTTGCTTCTCCAACCCCTAAAATATTTTTATTTCATTTATTTTGTAACAACACCAGTATCCTCAATATACTAGGATGTTGTTATGATATGTATTCTAACTACACTTACACACACCTCCATCTAATGGATGAACAACATAATGTTTCTGTTGATGGCAAACTAACGCCTCACGAAACGATGATTGATCAATTAAATCTTACCGCCTCTCATGGTAGCCATTATGAAAGAACTATATTTATATATGATATATAATATGTTTATTAATTCTTTATGCTTCTTTAGTTTCCAATTATATAAAACATTTATGGTTTCCATGGGGGATAAATACGATAATCTCATTTGAGGAAGTGCGGACTACCGCCCCCTCAAAGTGATGTGACTCGTCAACGCCCTATGTGGGATTTATAAAGGATAGAGTTAATGATATTATATATGATATTATACTGTAATTATAATATACCTATGTATCATTATGTTTTAATTCCATTAAAATAAGAAATAGAAATGAAAGTAGCATTCATGTGTACGTACGGCTTACCGTCTCCATGAACGATGCATTTCATTTCGTACCTCCAAATGTTATATACTATTATAAATACATGTACATGCTGGATATATATGATATATATGATACCCAAATCATTAATATAATTCTGGATATAATTAACCTTTTACCACGTGAACAACATGTAATTATAAGAAATCCATTTTTGACTCAAGTACCAAATATCAACAAAATAAACGTTATTAACATAAATGAATACATAATGATTATAAAATGGTAATAAGTGTTATAAAAGGAATAATAAACTTGAAAAAGGATCTTAAGCATGTAGACAATAACATTAGTTTATTATTCGGGAGATTAAAGAACTAACGGGTCAAGTCGGACATGAGGTAAGGGACTTCGTCTCAATCTCTTTTCATTGAGGAATTTTTAGTTTTATACATGACTTTCTTTTATACGATGTATAAAAACCTTTTACTTTTACTTCTATTAAAAAGGATAATTTTCTCTACGAAGCATTTTACTATACAACAAAAAGTAATGTTTCTTTAACGTAAGTGGTGACAACGACCTTTCCACCGCCGCGAGTATGATTTGATCTTTGTCTTCCTTAACAAGCCGGAATGTTTTTAAAAGGAAAAATAAATACCAAATACTCTTTTTACGTATTTTGGTATTGAAAATGATTTTGAGAATAGATTTATTATTTCAATATCTTGAAATGATATTTTATTATTTCAATTTGGAAATGTTATTTTTTTATGCTTATGTTATGTGTTAAGATCTTGTTATGGTTCTTGGGCATTATTTACGTATACAGGTGGTTCCGTGATAAACCTAGGGCCGGTGATCCCAAGATAGCTCTCCAATGCATTGGGTAACGTGACAGAGGTAAATGTAAATGTTTCTCCAAAGATATTTAGGTAATATACTGTGATGGGTATTCCAAAGTAACTCCCTATGTATCTCTGATAGCTATAATGTAAGTATGGTATGGATGCTGCAAGTTACGTTTATGATTTACAATTTCTATGTGTCTTTCATAAATCTTATGATTTTATGAGGTAAGTAAAAGAGTTCATGTTTTGTATGTATTTATGAACAAATGTTTTCATTCACTGTTTTATAACCCTTACTGATCATTTTATGCTCATCCCATGTTTTGAAATGTTTTTCACAGGACTTAAAGATAAATAGGGTCAAGGAAGGGATCAAGGAAAATCCATGCTCTCTTTAACATGGAATTAGTCATGACTTTTTTTTCAATAGTTTTTATTTTATGATAAAAAGTGGATTCTGGGTAGAAGTTCCTACTTTGTAATATTTTGAGATGTAATATTTATGTCCTAATTCCCTAAAACTCTAAACCTGAAAAGATCCTCAATGTGAATTATTCATTTAATTCAATATTATGTAATGTATTATGCTGGGTCCTTATAGTTGGTATCAGAGGGAGGTTTAGATAACTTTCAAAGTTAGGATATTGTTAAATTAATATCCATAAAGTAATTTATGTTAATATTGACATCATATAGTATTTACAGATTACCATGTTGCTTCACTTATGATATTTCTTTGTTTAGAATGGTTTTCCGCAGAGGAAACAGAGTAGCTATGTTGGGAAAACATCAGGAGGAAGACAACCTTCCAAATCAACAACATGAGATGGTCGGAATCGGAACTAAACAGTTTGTTGCAGTGATGGCACAGTTGACTCAGGCTATAAATGGTGGTGGTATCCATGTACGAGATCATCCAGATCAACTACAGAGGAACATGTCAGTAGTAGAGCATTTCATGAGACAACATCCCACATCATTCAGAGGATCATCTGATCCGGTGCTAGCTGAAGGGTGGATTAAAGACCTGGAAAATATTTTTGATATCCTGGGTTGTTCAGAACAACAAAAGGTTAGTCTCGTGGTTTACCATTTTAAAGGTGAATCTGATCAGTGGTGGTAGATGGTGAAAAATATCAGGGATAGTGAGGAGACTGATGCTCTTGATTGGGATGAATTCAAAGGTATGATTCTGGAGAAATATTTTCCTAAGGTGGTTCATCTTAGGATGGAAAAAAAATCATCGAATTGAGGCAGGAGGATGACTCAGTGCTTTCTTATGAAGAAAAATTCACTCGAATGGCAAGGTATGCTCCAAACATCATATGAGATCTTGATAGTAAAATCAACCATTTTTACTCATGATTAAAACCAAAGTATCGAAGGTCTTTAGCTTCTCATGAGTTCAAAATTTATAACAAACTTTTTCGTTTTGCGGAGAAGGTTAAAATGGAGTTTGCCGATGATCAAGTATTCTTTGAAAAACAACAAAATAAGAGGTCAAGGTGGCAGGAAAATGGAAAGAACTATTCAAAAAAGTCTGATGGTAAGAAACTTAAGTTTACATCTTGTGAAAATTGTGGTAAAAAGCATGTTGGGGAATGTCTTTTGAATTCTGGGTAGTGCTACCGATGTGGTAAAATGGGACATAAGGCTCATAATTGCACTAAAAAAGATCAGGGTAATGGTAAGACAAAATACGATTTACAATCAGTAAAAATTTTTAAGTGCAATGAAATGGGTCATTATACAAATGAGTGTCCTACAAATAGCTTGAGTGATGGTAAGAAGTAAGACTACAAGAAGAAAGGGGTGGATAAATACTTTGAAACTACTTCAGCAGATGTTGGGCCATCAAATGAAGTAGTATCAGCTCTATGGAGCTCAGTATTTTTGTAAGATTGACTTGAGATCAGGGTACCATCAGTTGAAAGTAAAGGAAGTAAACATTTTGAAGACTTCATTTCTTACTAGATATGGCCATTATGAATTTTTAGTTATGAATTTTGGGTTAACCAATGCACCAGCTGTATTCATGGTTCTTATGAATAGAATTTTCCGGGAGTTCTTGGATAAGTTTGTGTTTGTGTTCATTGATGATATTTTGGTTTATTAAAAAAGTAAAGAGGAGCATGAAATTCATTTTTAAGGGTTGTCTTGAAAACCATAAAAGAAAAAAAAAATTGGTAAATTCAGTAAGTGTGTGTTTTGGTTACAACAAATTTCATTCCTTGGTCACATTATTTCAAAAAATGGCATAACTGTTGATCCTGTAAAAACAAAAGTTGATGAAGAATGTCCATGACCCACAAATATAACCAAGATTCATAGTTTTCTGTGTTTGGAAGGTTATTTTCAGAGGTTTGTTGAAAACTTTGCACGGTTATCTAGTTCAACGACTATGTTAACTCGAAAAGGTGTTAAGTTCATCTGGACAAAAGAATGTGATGAATGTTTTCAGGAATTGAAAAGGAGATTGGTGAATGATCTAGTTTTGGAACTGCCTTCTAGAAATTTTGAGTTTGTTATCTATAATGATGCTTCATTGAAAGTACTGGGTTGCGTCCTAATGAAAAATGATCAGGTAATTGATTATGATTCACGTTAGTTGATACCACATGAGTTAAATTAACCTACACATGATTTGGAATTAGCTTCTATTTGTTTGCATTAAAAATTGGGAGACATCCTTTTTATGGAGTGAAGTGTGAAATATATTCTGATCACAAAAGTTTTAAGTATATATTCACTCAGAAATAATTGAACACGAGACAGAGGATATGGTTGTAATTAATCAAGGATTATGATTGAACGATCCATTCCAATCCGGGAAAAGAAAATAAAGTGGCTGATGCTTTGAGTCGGAAAAGTAATGTCTCATTATCCATGCTACAATTGGAACAAGATTCTTTGGTTTTTGATTTGATGAAATTTTTCATAGAAGTTGTTGGTGCAAGAAATTCATCTGTTTTGTTTCAGGTGTCAGTGAGATCATCTCTATCAGACAGAATAAAGAAAGCGCAGAAGAAATAAAGTGAGTTTTAGAAAATGGTAGAGTTGGTTCAGAAGGGTATGTTGTCTGAATTTAACATTGATAATGATTGTGTTTTGAGGTTTGGAAAGAGATTATGTGTGCTTTGTCATTCACAGTTGAAGAATAAGTTGTTATGTGAATCTCATAGTTCTCCGTTTTCAGTTCCTCCTGGAAATACTAAGATGTACAGAGATCTTCGAAAGTATTACTGGTGGGATGGAATGAAACGAGATATTGTTGATTTTACTGTGAATTGTTTGACTTGTCAGCAGGTTAAAGCAGAGCGACAGTTACCGAAAGGAATGATTCATCCTCTATCGGTGCTAGAGTGGAAATTGGAAAATATATCCATAGACTTTGTTGTGGGATTACCAAATACATCTCGAGGTAATAATGAAATCTGGGTTATAGTTGACCGATTGACTAAATCTTCTCATTTCCTTCCTGTTAGAGATACATTTTCTCTAGATAAACTTGCTTGGTTGTATGTTAAAGAGATAGCCAGTTTGCATGGATTTCTCCTCTCCATTGTATCTGATCATGATCCCAGGTTCACTTCTAACTTTTGGAAATGTCTTCAGAAGTCATTGGGTACTGAATTAAACTTTAGTAAAACTTTTCATCCTTAATCAGATGGGAAGTCAGAACGAACAATTCATACCTTGGAGGATATGTTACGTGCTTGCTTGATGGACTACCAGGGAGGTTGGGACCAACATCTTTCTTTGGATTAATTTTCTTATAATAACAGTTTTCATTCGAGTATACAGATGGCTCTATTTGAGGAATCGTATGGAAAGCATTGTCGAACTCTAGATTTTTGGGATGAAGAAGGTAAAAGAAAGCTGATGGGACCAGAATTGGTAGAAGAGATGACAGAGAAAGTTCAGTTGATTCAAAAGAACATGAGAACAGCTCAGAGGAGAGAGAAAATATATGCGGATAACCGGAGGAAGGATCATTCTTTTGAGGGAGGAAGGGAAAGTTGAGTCCGAGGTTCATTGGACATTATGAAATTCTGGATAAAGTTGGACCAGTTGCGTACATAGTAGCTTTACCTCCATGTTTATCCCAGGTATACAATGTTTTTCATGTTATTATGTTGAGAAAGTATATGTCAGATCCATCTCATGTTTTGAGCCGAGAGGTAGTTCAGTTGGAAGAGAATCTCTCTTATGAAGAACAACCAGTCCAGATTCTTGACCGTAGAGAGCAAGTGTTGCGGAATAAGGTAATTCACCAGGTAATGGTTTTGTGGAAAAACCATATGTTTGAAGAGGCAACGTGGGAATCTGAAAATGCTATGAGGGATAAATACCCCCACTTATTTTGATAAGTGGATAAAAATTGTTAGGATGCAATTTCTAAAAGGGGGGAAGGATATAACATCCCAAGTAAATGAAGAATAAGACATATTTCATATTTAATAATATTTTTGAATAAAATATTATTTTTACTTTAAAAGGGGTTTCTATGTTCGATAGCGTACCCGATAAGCAACAACGAGTTTCATTGGAATCTTACGTTGCACACTAATAATATAATATTATTATGTTAAATGGTAGTTAACTCCTAGCCATTGTATTGGTGATAATGAACAAATATAACTACAATATGGTTATACATGTTTGTTATATGTATTTACATTTTTCCAATAAATGTTAGAGGCTTAAAATGTGAATGAATCTAATTTTAAGCATAATTGACATTAAAAGGCTGAATTATCGCCTTTTAAAGGCGAACCCCTTTTAAATCTAGTTTTGGTCACTTTAATCCATTCTAATTGACCAAATAAAATCCTTCTTTTGAATGGGAACATTAAAATTTACTTTGTAAATTTTTTTGAAATTTTTCCGACAAAGTTCATTTTTTTAATGAATAGTAAAAAATATTGTATTTTAATTCAAAAGTGCTTTTTAATCTAATTTATTTATATGGTTAGACTATCTTTTTAATTGGTTTTAAAGTGAAATTAAATTATATTTTTAACATTTAATCCAATTTTTGTCATTGGAATTAATTTCACTTTGAAATTGGACACAAATAAGTATCAATCTTTTGATAGTTTTTAATTCTTAAAAACACGCCTTTTGTTTTGACAACGGGAATTAATTTTAAAATAATTTCTGCCACTTCTGTGTTTTGAATTTGGAGAAGTGGATTAAATATTTGGAATCAGGAGGTTCAAATTGTGTAAATAGGTAACTTTTATTTTTAGACGTTTTAAATATTTACTTCAATAAATATATTATTTACCGTGGTTAACGGGTAAATCAGGTAAATAAGGGTATATAAAAAATATTATAATAATATAAAATTACGCTTAAATGTGTCCTAATACTATTGGATGAGTCATGTCCGACCATGGGAATATTTGGGTCGATTTTGGGACCCCATTGAGCCAGTTGGGAGTGATAATGACAATTTAGATTAATTAATTTAATGTGAAGACAATAGTGACATTAACAATAATCGTTTAGTAATTAATTTTTATATGGTGTCATATAAGTCCTATTTTTTACTATAAATATTCATTGGAATGATAAAACTATTTCCTACATCATGGTATTTGTTTTATAATTTTTAGACTTCAAATAAATTAAATTATTTATGACACAATAATGATGAAGTTTTTACCCCATTAATAAATGATTTAACAAAATAACGTTATAATGATTAGAATATTATCCAAAACATGTCCAATTATGATTAGATAATTTTATTTCGATTATTATTCGTCTTATATTCTACCATAATGATTTTTCGTCCATTAGAAACCGAATATCATTATATTATAAAATAATATTTTCACTCTTTCCTAAAGAGCCCCTCTTCTCCCTTGTAAAAAGAGACCATTTCTATGAAATTACTCACACCTCTCAAGCCATTTGGCTCTTCAAAAATCTGCCCAATTAAGCACCCTAAATTTCTATCCTCCTCCTAGAATCCTTATCTTAGGCAGATGGCACTTAATAAGTCTTTTTGGTTTAAGCAAAAGGAAGTTGCCTAAATTAAAGGTAACAGTTTCTCTTAAATTGTTTTCTTTTATTTTGCTTCTCCAACCCATAAAATATTTTTATTTCCTTTATTTTGTAACAAAACCAGTATCCCCAATATACTAGTATGTTGTTATGATAAGGATTCTAACTACACTTACACACACCTCCCTCAAATGGTTGAAGAGCATAATGCTTCTATGGATGGAAAACTAACGCCTCACGAAACGATGATTGTTCAATTACATCTTACCGACTCTCATGGTGGACATTATAATGGAACTATATTTTTATATGATATATATTATGTATATTATTTCGTTATGCTTCTGTAATTCCCCATTATATCAAACCTTTATGGTTTCCGTGGTGGGTAAATACGATAATCTCATTTGAGGAAGTGCGGACTACCGCCCCCTCAAAGTGATGTGACTCGTTAATGCCCTATGTGGGATGTATAAAGGATAGAGTTAATGATATTATATATGATATTTTACTTTAATTATAATATACCTATGTATAATTATGTTTTAATTCCATTAAAATAAGAAATATAAATGAATGTAGCGTTAATGCATACGTACGACTTACCGTCTCCATGAACAGTGCATTTCATTTCGTACCTCAAAATGTTATGTACTATTATAAATACATGTAGAAACTGGATATATATGATATATATGATTCCCAAATCATGAATATCATTCTGGATATAATGAACCTTTTACCACGTGAACAACATTTAATTATAAGAAGTCCATTTTTGACTCAAGTACCAAATATTGACAAAATGAACGTTATTAACTCAAATGATTACATAATGATTATAACATGGTAATAAGTGTTATAAAAGAAATTATAAACTTGAAAAATGTTCTTAATCAAGTAGAAATTAACTTTAGTTTATTATTTGTGAGATTAAAGAATGAACGGGTCAAGTCGGACACGAGGTAAGGGACTTCGTCTCAATCTCCTTAATTGATGCATTTTTTGTTTTATACATGACATTCTTTTATACGATGTATAAAACCCTTTGACTTTTAATTCTATTAAAAAAAAATCTGTTCTCTATGAAGAGTTTTACTAAATGAAAAAAAGGAATGTTTCTTTAACATAAGCGGTGACAACGACCTTTCCGCCACCGTGAGTATTATTTGATCTTTGGCTTCCTTAACAAGAAGGAATGTTTTTAAAAGGAAAAATAAATACCAAATACTCTTTTTATGTATTTTGTTATTGAAATTGATTTTGAGAATGGATTTATTATTTCAATATCTTGAAATGATATTTTATTATTTCAATGTGGAAATTTTATCTTTCCTTTATGCTTATGTTATGTGTTAAGATCATGTTATGGTTCTTGGGAATTATTTACGTATACAAGTGGTTCCGTGATAAACCTAGGGCGGGTGAGCCTGATATATCTCTCCAATGCATTGGGTAACGTGATGGAGGTAAACGTGAATGTTTCTCCTAAGAGATTTAGGGAATATACTATGATGGGTATTCCAAAGTAACTCCCTATGTAGGTGTGATAGCTACAATGTAAGTATGGTATGGATGCCGCAAGTTACCTTTATGATTTATGATTTATATGTGTCTTTCATAAATCTTATGATTTTATGAGGTAATTAAAGGAGTTCATGTTTTGTATGTATTTATGAACAAATGTTTTCATTCACTGTTTTATAACCCTTACTGAGCCTTTTATGCTCATCCCAAGTTTTGAAATGTTTTTCAAAGGACTTAAAGATGAATAGGGTCAAGGAAGGGATCAAGGAAAATCCATGCTCTCTTTAGAATGTAATTAGACATGACTTTTTTTCAAGAGTTTGTATTTTAGGATAAAAAGTTGATTCTGGGTAGAAGTGCCTACTTTGTAATATTTTGAGATGTAATAGTTATGTCCTAATTCCCTAAAACTATAAACATGAAAAGATATTCAATGTGAATTATTCATTTAATTCAATATTATGTTATGTTTAAGGTTGGGTCCTTATACTACCCAATATGAATATTCCATAGTTTGTGATGTGACCTTTATTTGATTAACAATTATTGTGATTTTGGATAATGAATTTCATTATAGTGTATCTAAAAGGAATGTTCTAGATAGTGTGTATAGAATGTGTATTCTTAATAGTGGATTTATAAGGTATAGTTATGATGAAAGTAAAAGTTTAGGTGCGGGTTTTGGTATTTTGAATTGATTATTATGGTGTATTTTTTCAAGTATTTGTGTTTGGATAATTTTATTATTAATATATATGTGATTCTATGGTATAGTGAATTGTGATGATTTGGTGGTGTATATGAATATTGAAAAAAAACTAATTGTCATTGGTTATTAGCAATGTGGTGATATGTTTTCGATAACATGAAACTATTTCGACCCTATATTAAAATGAGTATTAATTACGATTATGGTTTTTTGAGTCATATTTGACGTTATTTATTTAGTGGATCATATAGATTCATTCATTACATGAATCAACACTTGAGTAAGTTAAGTATTTATGTTTGATAACATTTATGTCGTGGATTTTTAATGGTTTTATCATACTACTAGTGTTGGGTGGTGTGTTTTTATGTCCCCTTATTTTGATGTTTTATGTAATAGGAATTAAATAGATAGACCCACACACACAATCTTGCTATCTTTCTCTCTCACTCTCTCTCTATTTCTATATGTGTGTGTGAACACATACACCCTCATGTTATAAGGATCTCTTAAGGGGTGATATATAAGGTGGATCTAGAATTTTTGTACCTTACCTATGTTTGAGATGTTTTATCTACTTTAACTTTTTCATTCATGGATTAATTATTATTTTATGATCACCTTAGAATAATTGGAGGCTTGAGTGAAACCTACTATGAAAATCTATAATATCCCCTACTTATTATATATATTTTTTTCATATTCAAAGTTCACGTTGATGGTGGTACAATATAGTGTCAAATTTAAAATTTTTGATAGGTAGCACATGATATGGGTAGATGTATTCCGTTATAAAAGTATGATGTGTTATTTTGGGTTTCCTATTATTTTTCATATGTTGTTGTTATATTTTTTAACTTCATTATTTCATTATTTTATGTTTTTTAATATTTATCCATTGATATATATTGAATTTAATTCGTATTTTACATTACCTGGTAGATTTTACCTCATTATTCTTTATTTTACAACTTATGACATGTCATACTGGAAATACCACCTATATTTATGTCTTTCATACTATCAATTTACATTTCATCACTTGGTTTATTAGATGTATTCTTGGAGTGTCTCCCAAATTATATAACTGATCGAGGTAGTTGTATTAAAAGGTCCAATTCATGAATGAGTGAAATCAAATTGAGATTTTTACGATTGAGTTTGTTTTATAAACAATTAGTTTATATTAACCAGAACAAAATTCATACAATTGAATATAGTATGTTAAGTACATGAGGAAATGTGGCTATCCACACATTGGTATATTGTGATTCTATTTAGGGTCTTAGGTTTTGTATTAAACATTACTAGGAAGAATTTCAGTTTTTCAAGGAACTATTATAGGTATGGGTCATGTTTTATAAATTTTGGAATTGGTTATAATGATTTAATGTTCCAATGAGAATGAAAATTAAAATGAGGAAATATTTTGGAATTAACTTTTTATAAATATAATCCATATATTTTTATTGATTTAAAAGAATTTCTTTAATTTTATTTGTTATATTACATTTTATTCTATGAGGAATTTAAGAGAGGATGATTAAAAACTATTTGAGATAGTTTGAAAAGTAGTTGAACACGTTATTTTTAAAGTGTATGGGTCAAAAGAGGTACCATTGTTATTTTTTAAATGGTATGGATTTCTATGTTATGAGGGATCCATCTTAGGCTAGAATAATAAATAAAAATTGGTGGTAGTTGATATATAATTTTAGTTTTTTGGAAATTAATAGAGAATTATGTTCCTTTGGAATTGAGAAAATGGCTAAGATAAACTCTATAATGGTGGATAAGTTTTCTTAGGGATTATCTTGAATCTTACATCTATTAAATATTCTTTCAAATTTTACTTTCAGAAGGAGAGTCTATCTGTGAACCTCATCCTTGAGTGGCAATAATATTTTTTATCATTTCATCAGAAGAGTTTTAGTGTTGCAAATTAAAAATAATATTTATTAATTTTCTTCATTATTATATATATATAATATCAATCTAATAGATAAGGAATATATTATTAAGGATTTTATAAATCTTGATATCCATAGGTTTATAAATACATAGTGACATAGTAGTTTTGTTTGGGAGATTCAGTAAGCTAAGATAGTTGAGTTATTTTTGAAATGGACATGTTTTTTAGTTAACTAATAAAATTGGTAGGGAGATTAGGGTTGAGATTGATAGTTCTCATTTTGTAAGATAGTCAATTTTGTTTTTTGATTTTATATAGTCTCTTAAGGAATATTTTTTGTCCTTTGGAGAAACTAGTTCAATATAATTGGAAGGTATACGAGGCTCAACTTATTTTTTCATGAGTTTTTGTAATACATATTTGTATTGAGTGTAAATAATTCGAAGTAAATCATTAAATTGAAAGACATAATGTGATAGTGGATGGTCCTTCGCAACTGTGTTCGTGACCTCCATAGTAGTTGTTTGATTATTAGTAATAGATTTTTTGTCTCATTGGATCATTAATACTGAGAGGATTAAGATTAGGAAACCTTTATTTGTTTATAACTATATAAAATTAAACATTAGAATTAGGTTATAGGTATTGATATAGAACATGGATATTAGGGTATAATGGTTGAGTGAATTAAGTTTTAGTTCATTAAGGTTACTGATACTAAGTGTCTATGTGTTCTGAGAGGTATGGAATATGTATATTGAATTATTTATACTTTGTTAATAAATATCTTTAAATATCATTTATTTTTTAACCCTAGTTTATAATTTCGGTTTGTTTTTTATAGGTTTGTGTCAGCGGTTGGGGTTTTCAACACTAGTTTAATGAAAACTATTATAATCTAAGTCATATTAGAGGAGAATATTATTTATGGTATAGGGAAAATAAAAAGATTTATAGTATGATATAAAGTATAGTTAGCTCGAAATTATTTTTATCAGTTTTATTGAAGAGATGAAAACCATTCCACAATTAATATTATCACATTAAGGTTTTATGATCCAAGAAAAATTATGAATAAATTTTTCTTGAGGGAAGTCATTCTAATAGAGAAAATAATTACAAAATAAAAGATATTTTTTCACATCTTTGTTTTCAATATAGACTGTGGTAACATGAAGAATTGGTCATTTTTTCTCTAGAAATAATTGATCATTATTTTTTAGATGAAAAGTAAGATTTAGAAATGAGAATCACTGTTTCTTGGTAGTGTTCATTTCAAAAACATTATAATATAAAGATATTCTAGATGAGATTCATGATGAAAAAATAAGTGTTTTAATGATTATTTAACATAAAAAATGGATATAATTTATTTTTATAGTTGTTGTGGAGGTTTTTTTGTCTATGAAGGTGATCTAGAGAATTATAAAATAATTGAGGAATTAATTGTGCAATTTTTTGGAGAGCACTGTACCATGTTTGGTTAAGATATGAAGATATAAAGAAAGAAATAGTCGGTTGTTTTATGTATTTTGAAATTAAAATGTTATCCCTTTAGAGATTAAGGTGTTGATTGAACCAGACCACACAATGGTCTATATACATGTATCAAATTTTCTAAATATATTTTAGATTTTATTGATTTAGTTTGGTTTTAATTATTTAAGAGATATAGATTTTATAAACATTAATTTATTTATAATAGATAAATTTGATTGAAAACAAGGTTCATAGAAGTGGTATATGATAGATAATTTTTTAAGACAAAGTGAAGAGCTTATATTGAGAAACATAAATGTATTAAAGTGGAGATTCATATTAGATATTTGATAGAATTATTAATTCATGAGTTATTGTTAGCATTTTTTAAGAGCACTATTAACCATCATTTATCATCTGTAACTGATTAGATGCTAAATATTTAAAAAAACACTAGTTCTAAATAGTGTAATAATTATTTTTTGATATTTATCTTGGGATACACACATGTTATACCTTATTTGAGTTTATTCTTTGAAGTAGTGCATGGATAGAAAGATTGAGTTTGTATATCGTGGTTTAATAGTGGTCCTTTCATAGATACTAAAAGATTCATATAGTGTGTAAAATTATTTTATAAGCTGACACATACCCATGTATATTATTCTTGGATGCGTCCTTTTATAAGGAATAATGTAAAATTTTAATTTCAATAAAATTTATATTCTATGTTTGGCTACTTTAAACATGAGACTAGTTTTGAAAATTTCATTTTGTTCAGAAAAATATGCAAACAAGATTTTAATTGAGATAGAGAATAAAATTGTTAACCCAATTCACATCCACTCATATAGTGTGTTTGTGATATTGGTTGTGACCAGTGGTATTAGACGAATAATATTAATAATATATAGTATTTTTCAAAAGTTAGTTTTTTCATATGGAGAATTGTTTAAATGTGAAATTATTTGATCTCATTGATGGGTGTAATTACCAAACAAAGAAAAAGAACCGATATGAAAATATTTAGTAACCTAAACTTAATTTTTTATCAACTATTACAAATTTAATTTAAATGAGTGTAGATACATTATAATATTTGCATGAGGTAGATAAGAAGTTTATTAATGGGCATTAAAATTAATAAAATAGAATATATGAATCCTTGTTAAATTATATTTATATATTTGTAATTAGTTCCAAATTCTAAAAGTGTCTCTCTAACACATTTGTAACTATTTAAAATTGAGACAATAATTTGATAGAAAAAAATTATTACGTGACACATTACAAGTTTAATGATTTTAATAGATGTACAAATGAGAACATTGATATTTTATTCATCTAAATGATTTATTACCTTGGATCTATTTGTGGACGTGGAAAACATATCATCAAATATTAATGAATGAAATATTAATGGTATTTCACTTGATGAATTGAAAATTAGTTTGGTTCCATAAGAGATTCACACATAACTATAAGGAATATTAAATTATTTATCTATTGTGGTAGAATTCAATGATATATAGAAATGTGATATAAAAATGTGTCTTTTAATAAGAATATCTTGGTGATGTGTTTTTATCACCATTTTTAAGTATATAAAATTGTTTAAAAATAAGGTTTGAAGGAAATATTCTATCAGGGTGTTTTAATTATTGGAATGTTACTAAAATTTATTTAATGTGCTTGAGAACGTTTTTTGGTTAAATTGAAGTAAATTATCAATACTAACAATGTTAGCATCAGAAAACAGGTCCATTTAATTCACTGAATGATTCCTTTTATAATACCAGAGCATATCTCATTCCACAAGCTTCGATTTGACTAGTCATCGAGCCCAAACAGAGATACGGATCAGAAGTTAAGGCCGTTTGAAGTCAGGCTATTAGAAATGACCATCCGAGATGATTTTGGGGAAAAGATCGGCTTTTCCTGAAAGAATGATGGTTTTTTTGCACAAGAATTGAAATCTTTCTTGCATGAGTGGATGTTTTGCTCACAAGTGTGGAATCTTGTGTGGAAAAATAAAATCATGCACACAACATGTCGTGCAAACCTTTTACAAGACTAATGAGATGTCATCTTTGGCATAAGATACCCAAAAAACTTCTAATAAAGGTGAATGCATGTTTTTGGAGGTGTGCACAAGATGATCATCTGCGCAAAAGATTCTTCCATGCCAAATGCGACGTCAAATGACCCTTTGCCTACGTACCGGCTGTAGGTTGCGCGGAAAACAACTTGCATGCACGGAAGTTTACATGCACCACCTCGCACAGAAAACAACTTGCATGCGTGGAAGATTACACGCACCACCCCGTGCAGAAAACCACTTACATGCATGGAATCTTATGCAAAAATGCTCCCATGTTCACCGATAAATATTATTGCAGCCCCCACCACTCAGGGGAGCTCGCCAGAGGTTTTCTGCCGCTCTGCTGTACGTAAGATAGCCTCTTCTGCACCCGCGGGAAGGAATGGAATCCTCCATGTGAGATCTTGCATGATAGGTCTCATATGGGTTTTCTTTCGCACTAGCCCACCGTGGTTTGATCCTCTCCTGACATATTTTTTTCCTAAGTCATGTATGTGCAAGATTATGCGCTTGCGAGCAAAACTTCCATTCTTCCGCGCATGATTCTGCGCTTGGATGCAAAACATTCAATCTTGCACGCAAGACATAAATATTTCTTTCAACCGTACCAAGGTGCTGAATCTTGAATGCACCTATGCCGCAACCCTTCCATGTTGTGCAGAACCCTCCCCTTTTACACGCAGACATGCCCTCTTGTGCGCAAACTTCACGTCTTGCACGAAGAACTCCCCTCTTGCATGCAATCCTTCCATCTTGTGCACAGACCTTCCATCTTTCCACCAAGTCCAATATTACGCGCAACCCATCCTGTGAGTAGGTCATCTTACGCATAGTCGTGCCCATGAATAATGGAGAGTCACACTATGATGTTTTTGGGCTGGGATGTTAGCAATTTCCTTTATTCCCTTATGCACAACCACCTTCCATATATGTGATACCATGATTAGAGATACTCTCCCACACACCATGAAATAAATTGAGTCATCATATTCTACTTGGTTCGTTTCCTATGTCATGAGTTGAGATTCTCTTCATCAACCCCCCCCCCCCCCCCCGAGTACCTTGAGTTGGACCATTCCTTAAGAAACTCATCTGAACCCCATCACCTGACTCTTATGCCAGGTTGAACTAGAAAAGGCCGCCATTGCGTAAGTCCCAACACCAACCATTTCAAGGTGCCTTATGCCTAACAGTCCTTTCTACATGACTCTAAACTGTAGTATGCCCTACGCCCCAAATATATCATGCCACTTTCTCTAAATAAGATATTCCTTATACTCTAAGCATAGGATGCCAGTAGTCCCTTATATACGACTCTAAACTATTGTACACCCTATGTACCAAACATAGGATACCTCTTGCTCTAAATGAGAGATGCCTTATGCACCCAACATAAGATTCCAGCAATCCTCTTTACATGACTATAAACTGTAGTACACCCTATGTTCCAAACATAGGATTCCTCTAGTTCCAAATAAGAGATGCCTTATGCTGCACGGATAAAATGATAATAGTCTTCTCTACATGATTATAAACTGTAGAATCCCCTATAATTAAATAATAGGATGCCTCTTCTTCAAGATAAGAGATACTTTCTGTGACAAGCACAAGATGCCTCATGATATGATTATAGTGGAATCATTTCACGAGTGTTGGGATATGTTCAAACTTTCCATCACACCACCTCATGCTATGCATGTCCTTCATTAGAATCTTAATCATCTATCATGTCTTAAGGGACCCCCTAATGTCCTTGTCCCATGCTGCCTCGGTACACCTACCGTCCTGGGCCAACGCCCTGGAAGACCTTGGACGACACTTTGAGTTAGGTCCTGTGATTCCAACATGGATAATAATAAACCATCATTTGTTTGTCCCCATTTCATGCTAACTCGATATGAATGATGTGTTTCAAACCTGGTCAATAGTTATCCTACATCACCACACCACCCCCATTTCTTTCCAAATGTTGGGCATGTGATTTACACTTTTCAACTCCCTTTGTTCAGATTGATTCCAACTCCCCATGGCGCTATCCCAATTGTGCACTAGTCCTTAGGTATATGGATCAATCGTATGCCACAACTCACCAAGGAGTTGGGATGCCCTCATGGATAGACATGAGGAAGACACCCGGGTAGCTTCTTTGCATAACCCCCACCCACCATTTCCACTCCATAGTGGCACCCGGGCAGCTTCCTTCCATAATCCCCATTTACAATTTCCCCTCTATAGCGGCACAGGGGAAGCTTCCTTACATAACCCCCATTAACCATTGGTGCTCTATAGCCGCACCCAGGAGGGTTCCTTGCATATACCCCATTCACCATTGTCGCTCTATAGCGGTACCTGGGTTGCTTCCTTTGGTAAGCCCCATTCACCATTGTCCCTCCATAGCGGGACCGGGGCTGTTTCTGTGCATAAGACCCATTCACCATTTCCACTCCATAGCGGCACCTCGGCACCTTCCTTGTGTTATCCAAATTCAGCATTCTCGATCCATAATGGAATCTTATAGGCTTCCTTGTGTAAGCCCCATTCACTATTTCTACTCCATAGGAATACCCGTGAAGCTTCCTTGCGTAAGCCTCATTCACCATTAACGCTCAATAGCGGCACCCGAGAAACCTTCTTGTTTGATCCCCATTCACTATTTTCACTCCATAGAAGCACCCGAGTAGCTTACTTTCATAATCCCCATTCACCATTGTCTCTCCATAGTGGCACCTGGGCCCCCATCCAAGTGTAAGTCCCAATCCTTATCACCTAGGGCTTCTAACCTGGCATAATCCCATGTTTACTCTTTGAGTCTCTAACCACACGTAAGTCCCCATTCCACTTCCCATGGATGCACCTTCCATGACGTGATCATCAGGTCCTTGCTGCCTCTTGTTTCTCACACCAAGCATGACTCTCATGGGCTTAGAGAAAGAACCGACCCTAAAATTATTTTTGGGCCTCCTTAGAGTGTAATCCCAAAACCCACATACCCTTCTGAACTGTGTGGACTTTGATCCTTGCTAAGGAAAGGTACCTAGAAGCCTTCATAAGGTTTAAGGGAAAAACCCTTTGGTCCCAGTAATCTTCATGTCAGTTCCCACTCTTTTTGAACTACGTGGACTTTGATCCTTGCCATAGAAAGGTGCGTAGGATTCCTCCCTAAGGTTCAAGACCAATAACCTTTGGTTCGAGCCCCCCTTCACCTCATACCACCTTCGTCCCGCATTACGTTAAACTGCATTCTCCCTTTTTGTCATGCATGATGTTAGACTGCATCCACAACCCCGAACTACGTGTTATTTGATCCTTGTCTCTTGGACAAGGTACGTACAAATCTTATGTGAGGTTCAAACCCATCCAGCATTAGTTTGTTGTGACCCCATCCCATGATAATCCATTGTGACCCAATCTAGGGATATGACGTTGTGACCCCATCCAGCGGTAATCCGTTCTAACCCCATCCAACGGTAATCAGTTGTGACCCCATCTAGAGGTAAGTCGTTATGACCCCAATCAGCAGTAACCCCTTGTGAACCCATCCAGTGGTAAGTCATTCTGACCCCATCCCGTGGTAAGCCGTTGTGACCCCATCTAGCAGTAAGACATTGTGACCCTATCCAACCGTAAGCTATTATGACCCCATCCAGTGGTAAGCCGTTGTGACCCGATCCAGTGATAAGCCATTGTGACCCCATCCAGCAGTAAGCCATTGTGAGCCCATCAAGCGGTAAGCCATTGTTAATCACCTATCCAGTGGTCGGCCATTGTCAGTATCATCCAGTGGTAAGCCATTTTCAACCCCATTCAGCAGTAAGACGTTGTCAACCTCATTCGACGGTAAGTCGTTAGAGTCCCCAATCAATGGTAATCCATCATCAAATAAACTATGTCGACTTTGATTCCCTGCCACAGGGATATGTAGGAATCCTCCCTGAGGTTCAAGACCATCACTCATCACTCATCCCGACCTATCCCTTTACCACATTTGTTTCGGTAAGATCACGCTCCAACCTGGAGGTTATATTTCCTTCAGATCCCATCCATGCGTTAATTCTCATGGGTCGCCTCCTCATGTGTCCCATCGTCTCACCGAACAACGTAGACTTTGATTCCCTGCCACAAGGATATGTAGGAAGTCTCTTTGAGGATAAATCCCAATACTACCATCACCTTCATGAAATTTCCATATCATTATGCCTCCACTTCATTCAACTCTCCATCATCCATCCAGATTCTCACCTAGGCCGCCACATCCTGGTGAGATCATGACATTCACCCCTGTGTCGTTCCTTGTGGCATCCTAGCAGCTAACGATGCATAAGCCCCACAACATCCATAACCATCTACCCAAGAATATCTCTCTTGCGATGGGATACTATCCACGTATATTCCCTAACATTTATCTTGATTTTGTCCTTTGTGTACACCCTGATTCACCACCCATTCGAACTACATGGGTTTTATCCCAATCGTCTACACAAGGTATGTAGGAAACCTCCATGAGGTTTAATCCTAGCCAATAATAAACCTTGGTGCTCCCCCATTATGAGGTTCACACTATCTAATCCTTCTTTATTGGTGTCAAGATCAGCCTTCATAGTGTAACATCTTCCCTTTATGGGACACACCATCTTGGGTCTATTCTTATTGAGTGTTCGGATCCATCCACCTCGTAAACCTTCTGGGTGTTCCCTCCTAGGGATATACTAGTCGGATCCTTCTCTATGGGACATTTTGATCACCCTCATTTCATCTCCGCAAGACGTTAAACTTTCCTCCCACCACGTGTTAAACATAAGATACCAGAGGAAAAAGACATAAGACATGCCTTGGGCATAACCATATCTCATAGCCTTTAAACTCGCTACATACTCTGTGCTAAACATCAGAAGCTGAGGAAAACCTTGGAGAAATGCCTCTGGAATAAGATACCCCGTGACTGATGTGGGATGCCTCAAGTTATGGGCCTTTGAGATTCCCTTTTACAATTAAGAATAGTGGTTCTCCAATGTTCATGCATCCAGATATGCCCTGCCATGCTTGATGTTACCATCTACTCCGAAGAAAGGTTTTTTCCGTGTCAAGGCCCCTTGGAATTTCTAGATAGAAGCATTGTAATTATCCAGCATCCACAAAGTTATGTCACTAGGAACGAGGTTCACAAACCACGACATAATCTTTAAGGGATACCCGGACTAGGTAACGGGTTTCGAGGAGGAATCAATGGATGGAAGAACCGACATCCCATCACACCGATTCGATCAAGGAGAAAACATACCTAAAAAAGGAATTGATGCCGCCCACCATTGGAAACTGGTAATGTAGGAAAAAAACATTGTCTCTATCCCCAAACAGAAGGACATGCGCACCTCGAAGAAAGCATAAAAAATAGACAATAAAATAGGTTTCCCACTAAATGAATTGGGAAATCTAGAAGAAAATTAGAACGAATGTTTTGTTTTTAAGGAAAATTAAAACGATGAAATTCTCAATACATAATATAAGGTAAATTTTATATCATATTTCATTGATAATAAGATGAAAATGGTTAATAAATTTTAAAATGAAAGTGAAAAAAAATAAATCATAGGTTTTTATTGTTCTTCAAGTCAAATTAAATTGTGTAGTAGAGGAGCCTATTTCATAAAGGGAGAAAAAAATAAAATAAGTGGTATTTCTAATGATTCATTAGATTATATTTACCTAAACTTATTGAAAAAACATACTTCAAGAATATTGGGTAGAATCAAACAACTGTGCATGAATATAAAAAAGAATATAATAAATTCATGTTTAAAATTAAATAGAAAGATATGGTAATTGTTGAACTTAATTATTATGTTGAGGATAAATAAAATAATATTTAAATCCTTTAAAATATTTGGAAAATGTGGAAGAATAATGAAATTAAAATGAAAAATCATTATCTAAGAATAAATATTATATTTGAAAATTTACTTATAAATAGTTAATATAACTGGATAAAAGAGGAATGTTGAATGTTTATATGGTTTTAAAAAATCTCTTATATAATAATACCTCATGTTTTAGTTCGGTGGTATCTACCCCTAAGGGTCTTGGTGAGGTCTTGAGTTAGACCTTCATCAGGTAATCCCAGACATCTTTGTGTTTTTTTATTTCATTTTTAATATTGTTACTTCCCTCATTGATGAAAATAATTTATATAATAACATTTTTAAACATAGAATTATATCTGATCATAAATCATTCAATAATTATATAGTGAATTAGATCATAAATAAAAGAAAAAGGTTAGACAAAATACTTAATTATCCATGATTTATTAAAAATAAATAGATCTTAAGAGGCTATGGAAATGTGTAGTGAATTAGATAAATATTTACCCTAATGAAGTACCAATTTTTTGGATACATATTTAAAAAATAGGAGATATCTTGAAATGATTGATCACTCCCTAAAATGAAAAGAAATCGATAAGTTAACAAATTAGAATATGATCAAATTTAAATTTCAGAGAGGAAATAATTTTTATGAATATTTTTTTTATTTCAAAAGTGCTGGTAAAAAATAATTAATATAGGGAATGTTGATATAAAAATAACTTCTATATAATTTTAAGGAGAATGGATATGAGTTTAATGAATTTTATTCTTTTATGATTTTTTTTCACAAGTAGAAGATAAGAAATAATGAAATACAACTAGTACCAAAATTAGTTTGTAGAGACCCACACATATCTCTACCTAATTCAGAGTATCTAAGAATTAAAATAATAAGATTGTGAGGATTATCATAACAAATATTTTTCTAAAGAAGATAAATAATAATAAAAAATTAGATTCTTATTATTGGGTTCTCATCCCCCATGATAGGGGACATGAATTAGATGAAGACTATAAAAAAATGAGTTGATTGAAATTCTTTTTAGTAATGACGGAGCTCATAAAGTTATATTAAATGATAATAAAAGGATTTCTCGAGATGGAACAAAAAATATAAAATATATTTATATTGACGAATTTTTTCATAATAACTTAATAATATCAAAATTGTGTACCTTGGGAGTCAAAATTAATTTTATCAAAAGTATTATATAATGAAAGGAAATTAAATAAATTATATAATTAATTTATGGATAATAAATAGTAATTTCTATCACATTGAAATTAAGTAAAAAACTTATCTTCACCTCGTGGAAGTGGAGAAAAATATGTAGCTCATAGGTTTTTCTATGTAGATTCATAAACCATTAAAAACAAATATATATTAAATCAATGATAGAAATTGATAATCTAAAAAGGGATATAGGAAATACAGGTGGTTCTTGAATGAATGGGAATATGCTAAAAATAAATTAAGGGAATCAAAATTTCTCAAATTCATTAATATAGATTGGTGTGGTCTAATGACATGTCTGAAAATCCAGTGGAAAATTATTTTATATTATTTAGTACTAATTAATGTTAGATTTGTATTATTATACTTATCTAAATGAAAATAAAGTTAAGGGTTATATAAAAATATTTTAAAGGTGGTTCGGAAATGAAACTTATAGATTAATAAAAATATTTTAAAAAATTATTGTGAAGAATATCTTTTATTTGGGTATGATAATATTTAGTGGAAGATATTACTATGACTGAATATCTTTAAGAAGAAAATTTTTAGAAAAAAAAAAATTACATTGAAACACGATTTTGTATAGGGAATAACATATAAAATATATTAATCCTTTTGATTGGAATCTTATGTTATCATTAGATGTATGTAGTGAAAATTGAAATTTATTCTCAAAAGTAGGCATTACAATATCTAAAAAAAGAAAAGGTACCATATGAAAAGTCTCATGAATGAAAAAAATACTGAATCAATTTCATATGTTTGAAAGTTAATTTTATTTTCAAATAATTCATGTAAATCAAGTCATGTTTTAGTATGTGGTTATTAAAGGAGTTTTTAGGTAATATAAACCAAACTAAATCCTTAAATTAATACAATAGGTAGTTAAATAAAATTATATAAAGAAAAAATATTCAATATGTTATTGGGAAATCTTAGATAAAACATAGGAATTCATATTTCAGTTAAATATTTAGAGGTTAATATCAATTTGACATAAATAATAGAGGTTCATGTAGCCAAACACTTGGTGAGGATCCTAAAGTTGAATCTGGAGTATGAGTTTTTCAATGGGAGTTAATCATTCTCTTGAATAAGAAGGATAAGTGTTTAGATTAATGAATCTAATATTATTATAGATAACATATCCCCTATAAACACCCTTAGGGTTATAAGTGTTGATATATATGATTTATTTACATTATCTAAAATGAAAATGTTTAATATAATGGAAACATATGAAGCATATGATATGGCCATGGATGAAGAGTTGGATAAAATATGGAGAAATGAAACATTAATACTTGAAAAATAGAATAATTATAAAAAAAATAAACTTAAGGAATTTTATATTCAAAAAATATGATGAGTAATGAAATGTGATCCAAAATTATGATGGATAAGTGTGAAAATGTTTTTTAGAAATTAAAGTAATAGATGTGGAAAATACTTTCACCTTGGTGTATTAGCTTGAATAAATATAATTATATTTATCAATTTTGATTTAAGTAGGATTTAAATTCTCTCGAATGGATAAAAACTAATAATATATAAATAAATTTATAAATAATTAGTAATTATAGAGTATCTGGAAAGTATTTATTTCGGATATAACAATGAAAAGTTATAATGATTAAATTATGATTTATATGGATTAAAACAAGCATTGTGGGATTAGTATACTAAAATATATTCTTACATAAATAATAATATATTCAAGAGTGTTTTTTAACATAATATATATGTGAAATAAATAATTTAATAGATATTTATGTAACTCATCTACATTAATGAGATCATATTTGGAGGAATAAAGGTAAAATTAATAGAAAATTTATCAATTTTATGTCATAAAATTTTGATATATCAGTTATTGTAGAGAATACAGACTTTCTTATTATATAAGTATATCCAAAATTGGAGTAAAATTTTATCTATATTGTTATGTAAATTTGTTACTTTAATAATAATTTAAATAACAATGATTAAAATCATGTTTTTACTTAAATAATGGTTATGAGAAAAATATTAAAGAATGGGAACAAAAATTTTGTTGATAAAAAAAATTTATTAGAGAATGATTAAATATTTATATTTATTAAAAACAAAAAACATATGGAGGTTTTTCTAATTTTGTTGTTGTGATGACATAAACTAAACAGAAATAAAAACACTTAACTATTGTGAAATGAATCTTGATATATGTTTAAGGTTCCCTTGATTTCAATGTGGAATTTTATACTGAAAAATAATAATATTTATTAGTATATTCAGATATAGAATGAAATAGATATGTTCTATATAGAAAATACTCTAGTGTATGAGAATTCATTTTTAGAAAAAAAAACTTATTTAATATATTAGTATGAAATAAGATTTTAATTCACTTAGTACTACTGATGTTTAGTACATCTCATCTGCAAATGCATGCACTCAAAATATATCATTGAAATATTTATTAGAGGATCATTAGAAAGTGGGTAATATACCCATGGATATTTATTGTGAAAATAAAAGTGATATTTAAATAATTTGGAATGAAAAAAAAAATATCAAATAAAGAATACTATGATCTAGAATTTTTTTATTAAATTAAATGTTGTTTAAGGAGTTGTTAAGGTGGAGTAGATTCATATATGTCAATATGTAGTAAAAAATTACCAAAATATTATCCACACCAATTTTTGGGAAGTATAAATAGATTCGTTATATTCAATCATAACCCATAGGTTAATTAAAATTTGAAAATTTTGTCAAACAATTTGTTTCTATTATATTACATGACTATTTATGATTTTTAAATTTTTTTTCAATTACATTTATTTGAATAAGGGGCGAAATTATGGGATGTTAGTGATATTAGTGAATGGTATAATTCTTATTCATATTTATCATGTTAAATCATATTTTGATTATATTAATATGTTGAGATAAGAAATTTTACTCATATCAAGGTAGATAAATATTTTCTTATGGGTTAGTAATCGGTACAAGAGATAAGATGATATGTAATAGATGGGAAAGAACTTGAATGACTGATTGAATATAGGGGGTGTTAGAAGAATTATATAATATACAAGTTGTTGATTATATATTATGTTCATTGATATAGTTAAATTATTTTATTCCTCTTTTGGGTTTCTGGAATATTTAATGTTTTGAATTTCTCTTATGTTTTCTAAAAATTCCATAGTGGGATAATTTTGGAAATAAAGTCACTTCTAAAGACAATATTGGTTCTACATTGTACTTTTCTAAATCATTATTTCCAAGTATTGTAATTTTATCAATATATAGTAATATTTTTATGAAAATGAATGGAATATAATATGTTTTGGATATTGAGGAAGAATAGAAATTTTTTACATTTATTAACTGTGGGTTTTGTTGAGGTTGGGAAAACTGTGCTATAGTGGTTGGTAAAACATTATGGTTTTATTATATAGGATGAAGTATGAAGACTAAGATCATGTTTAAATCATTTTTCTTATAGTAAAACTATTTAGTCAATATGGTATCTAATAATATATTGATTTTAATATTGTTCTGTAGTAAAATAAGTATTTTTCATTGTCTATAGAGAAATACCTACTGATGGTTACAACATATGGAATATAAAATAGGGTCTTAAACGTCACCACATTATGGTTGATTTGATTTCAAGAAAATGGATTTTCTTAGTACATTATAAATTTTAAATGAATGAAGAAATAAGAACACTTAATGACTATACTAAATAAAAAATATTCAGTTTATTAAGAAAAAATTCATGACATGAGTCATTTTTTGGGAAGGAGATACATTAATATTTAGAGAAAAGGAGGACATAACCAAACCATTTTATATATACTATAATACCAGAGTGTTTCATGATATGAAGATTCAAATAATGAAATGTCTTCATATTTCTAGTGTTTTTAAAATCTATGTCTTTGGTTTTGATGAAAAAATGTTGATTGAACTTGAAAACACCAATTTTTTTAGGGTAATGTTATTATCTATAAATATTTTAGATATTTTTTATATTTATCTTCATTGAGTTCTTATAAATATATAAATTTTCTTCTAGGATTTAATATTTTTATAATATATTAGTTTAATTTATAATTAGGTTATTATATGTGTAATATAATTCAAAAAACTTGTGCAAGATACAATTTATGAAATTAAAAGAATAATATTTAAGTTATTATAGAAGTGGTAATTATTATGGATTATAGAATATTCTATTCATATTGAGGAATTTGTATAAATTTTCATGATCATTATTGATCATCATTAAATATTAGAAATTTAGTAGAATCTAGATCTGAAGAGGAAACACAAAATTCTGATAGTTTGTTGATAAAATATTGATATTATATTTCATTAACCTATTTAGTATAATAGTATTATATATTATGTGATGTAGATCATAAAAATGATGATATATTAATTATACATTAATTTAGTACGAATATTTTCCAAAATTTTTGTATGAAATATCACTGAGTAATGGTTTTTGTAAAGCGTTGCATCGTAATGTGTGTGAACCTTGGATGTATCCGTTTGAGGGGATCTATGTATAATTATTTTTTAAATGAATTTTATTTTAATATTTTTTTATTTGGATGTGTGATTTGTTTAAAAATATTCTTGTTGTTCTTTTGAATATAGGTACAATATCTATTTGAGAATGAAAATAAAATTCAATCCCTAATTTATCTCCCTCATTGAGAGGATTTTTTCTATTGCTTGCAATAATATTTAAGGTAGTTGGATTTTTTTGAAATTATTTTTCTTGTTGTTATGATGATAATTCATAGGATCATATGTTGATTTTTATAATGATGGGATTCATTGGACATCACTATATCTTATTATAGTAGATGAATTTATAAAATCCATTATATGATCAATTAAGAGATGATTAAATAGTATAAAATATAAAAAAATAGTTACCTTACATATTAAACATTGTTTTCATCATTGTTAGTTACTTTGATCAAGTTCTTTTAGTATTAAGCAATTTCTTCTAACCAAAAAATATATCCTCCAACAAAAGGACTAACTATCTTCTTTAGAAATACCTTCACTAAACAACAATATTCTAGCACCTAACCATTGAATTAAAATGGAGAAAATATAATTTATATGAGTTTCATTCAAAAAAGGATCAACACCAGTGTTTTTAATGAGGTTAAAGAAGCCATTTTTAATGACCTCTTTTATTGAATGATGGAGCCTCATGGAGTTTTAAAATTTTATATGATATGAAGTGGTTAAATACATGTGGATCCATCTTATTCATTGATATGATTTTTGAACTCCTTTGATAATTAATATTTTATCAACACAGCATATTGTGAATTTATAATGATCTAATAATTATGAGAATAAAAATGGGAGTGGCTATCTAACATTATCATATATTAATAGTCATAGGATCTAATTATAAAAATAAACTCTATAGAAAACACTCATCATAGATAGTGTCTTTCAACTATCGTGGTGTGTGTTTTAGTTCACGATATTGAATAATCTCTCACTCAAAATATATCATTACTAACCTTATGCAAAATTTAATAAATATTTATGAATTTTTAAAAAACTTTTAGGACATGATAACTATAATATCTATTAAATTTTAAATGAAAATAATTTTTACTAAAATCAATCCATACTACCGGCCCTTCTGCATAACCTTTTAAGTATTATACAATAAAAAGATATACCCAATTCATAATTGGTGGTAAAAATATGCCTCTAGTTTATTATCCTTGATACTCTGGATATGAAGGGGTATAGGAAAATCTTAATCAAGTACACACATATCCCCATATGAACATGAATTCAAAAAGATGAATCTTGATACAGGTTAAGAATGCTTAATAATTCCTTTTTATAATACATTAGGTGACCACAAGACATATAAAATTTAAATAAAGTGTTGACCATATAATATGGTTATGATTCTTTAAAAATAATAAAATATTTGAATTAATACATCATATCAAATTCATTCAAGTTGTCGAGTACTTCACATGTAACTCAAATATTCATATCCGTGAATTCATTTCGTCCATTTGAATCCTGATCCTATATGTCATACATATCATAATATTGGAAAAATAAATTCTTGGTAAACCTTAACTAATGGCAATATCAAAATCACAAGTAACAACCCCTAATGTTTTATGTCTCAATGCTAGTTTATGAAATGTAAGAAGTTTTAAATACTCAAATGCTATGTATATTGTGAAAATTTGGTAATAGAGATTAATAAAATATATAACTCCAAAAATATTTCAATAACCATATAATATTCCATGTGATAGAATATTATAGGTATTTTTATATAATATGTGTCCAATTATCATCTCATGAGTCTACTCTATATCATATACATGGTTCTACTAACGTAAAACATAGAAAATCATTATAAACCATAATAGTTTATGTTCATATTCAATTAGGGACAAATAAAAATCATTCTTTGAGTGTATTTTATCATTTAATTGTTTATATAACATTAAAACACATATGAATGAGTTATAAATTAATAGAGTTTATTATAAAACCATGATAAAATCCTATTGAAAAATATTAATACGACTAGTCTATCGTGCACATAATAGTTAGAGACATTTAATAACCCACATTATTTGGTATTTTTAATGTATTTATGTATGAACAATTATCTAAATTATTATTTTTAACCACTATAGTGATAATTACATTACACCTCTCGTGGTTCTTTAAATCGATATGGTGTTTGTAGAATATTTTTTTTGTCCCTTGGTGAGACCATGGTTTATTGGAATGAAAAATAAATTCTTTTCTTCCACAATAAGGCATAATTATTCTTAAAGTGATGTAAACCATCTAAATATTAGTTATTAAATTATTCAGAAAAATAGATTCCTTCATAATGTGTATTGTAGTGATGTATTTCTCATTTATTTTACAATATTCCATTGAGGATTATTTCAAACTATTCCAATAGATAACTCCATCATTGATTCAAAACACCAAACTATATTGAGATCACATATCATTAATATTGGTTTTTCAATAATCATTATAAGAACTATAACATCCCAACCCGGATCACTCGAATGACACTCAAGTGGGGGTCACAACAACACCACAAGCACACCTCCTCGTATTGTTGAGATTACTGAGTAGAGGAGAAGGATTATCATAGGTTTGAGGAGAAAATTCCCTCTCCTAATAAGAATGGTGTTTTTCCCAAATATAGAAAGAAATTGGCATGACTGTTGATATAATGGACATCCCAAGAATCAAGGGAAAAAATAGATATCCAAATAGGCATCACTATCTATAATAAAATTAGGATAAATAGCCTATATGATGTAAATAACACAACAATGAGATAATAGAAAATCCAAGAACAATAGAAATCATATATAAATAAAATGCATTTTGGATACTACAGGATCAACCATAACTTAATGTAAATATAGTGTCCCTAGCCCCAAATCACATACCATCCCATTGTATCTGTATTTTCTATGACCTACTAAACCTATACTGAGTCCAAAAAATTTAGTAACTATTTCTTAAAGGAAAGCATGTGAGTATACCCATAAACATTAAAACATTTTTTTCATACATGGGTATGGTGTGAGTTTAATGCCCTAGTGGTAACCCCCAATGAATCAATGATACCAAGTGCAGCTATAATCAAATTGATGTGAATGGAATAAAAAATAAATATGTGACATAATTTTTATGGAATACATAAACTAAGAAATATAACAACCAAAGAACATATAATCATAGATTCTAGGTCATTATGTGCCTACCAGGAAACTATTACAGCATACATTATCTTATTTGGAACCATGAAGGAAGATGAATCCATGTTATACTAACACAAAAACCATACCAAAATATATAAGGATGGGTTACAAAAAAATGATTTTTATACCACACAGGAAGTCTCATTCAGTGGATTCTTCTAAACCTAGACCCACTACCAAAAAGAATAACCATGGTCATATGCCCATAAACCTCAACCTATCACCTTTCATGTGAGGGATGTGCGCTCTATATGTGTTATTCCACACCATAACCCAACCCACTAGGTTTTCCTAGAACCAAAAAGACTAATCTAATGTTTAATTCATATCCATTTACAAAATCCAATCATGGAATAGTCATCAACCCAATAGCTAAAGAAATAGGGCATGATAATTACACCAACTACTCCCCATGGTTTCTGGGGATGTGACGTCGAGAACAATAACCCATCATTTTTAGAATATGATCAGGTCAAATACAAAACATAAAAACAATAAAAATTGGGTATGTATCCCATCTAATATGTCTTTAAGTCACCATATCAAATCCCATACATCATCACCCCGAGTGGTATATCATTTCAATTAGAACCAACCATTACCTTGATACAAAAGTCAGGGTTATAATAGGTCTACCCCCATACATCATCACACCCAAACGTGAAAACCAATTAAATACAAAGAAGAAGACAATCAAGAACACATGATTTGAAAAATAGAGCATCATCCTCATATGGTCAAATAGACTAAAACCATCTTTAACCATTCCCTACTTACATTAAATAAAGACCTATGAAAATTATAATTTTTCAAACAAATTCTAAATTTATATCATTATTTTTTACTCATGATATACCTTTGTTCAAAATTCCCATGCCCTCGATCGACTAGGGTGACACCATCATTCTATATAGAAAGATATATGTCTATTTTGACTATAGGATTGACCAAATCCAATCACAAAATTATAGAAACTTGCATAATTTTTATAAAATTTATGAAGATATAATATTTAAATGCATGAAAATATAAACACAAAAATAATAATAGTCTCAAATAAATGTAAACCCCTACATAAAATGATTCTTTAATAAAATTTTCCATCTCACACCGATGTCCATTGAGTCCATGAGCACCTAACTTATCAATAAAAATAATTATAAAAATTAATTAAACAGTTATAAACAACATCCCATAATTTAATAATGTGTTGTAAAGAATCTAGGAAAAAAATATTCCAAAATCTCACGAAATGAGGTGTCATCCACTCCTAGCATATGCCTAAACCTAGGCGAGAAAAATTCCCAAATTATATTTTAGAATAAATTTTCAATTAAACATAAATTCACTAGAAATTACTTATAAACATACATCCCAATGTTTTTTTAATAAAATAATGATTGAAATATTGTTCATTTCCTGCCAATATATCCCCCCAAAATCTACATATAGAAGACATATGAATATCAATCATTTCACCATTGTCTCAAAAAATAATCATTCTTAAAACTGTCTAATCCATGTTAAATTTTATGGATAATGGCTAAGATACTAAAGGAGGAGATTATAAGTGATATTAAAATGATTTAGGGTAATGAATCACCTTTAAAACATCTAGAGAAAAGGGTTTATAAGAAGAGGTAAGGAAAGGATTCATCTTTGATATATCCAATACCCCATTAGAGAGATGACTCCTAAATAGATTTCAGTTTTAGAAACCAATTTTCCAACTAAAAAAAGTCTCATCAAAGATTAATGGGTTTAAAATATGTACACACAATAAATTGTACCAATCTTAAACATCCTATCCATTTCCTAAAACATTCATTGTGTAAATAATGGATTGATGTTTTTAAAGCATAATGTTAATAATTTTAATAGAATATCAACATTATTGTTCATTTAGAATCAACTTAAACCCCTAATGCATTACTTGAGTCATAAATTTTCCAAATAACTCTTGTTTAGGATATTCAAATTATAAATCCACCTTCCAAATACATGGTTCCCAAAATGATCTAATTTCAAATTGTTTTGGAAATTACCATAGGAATTTATAAAAGATAATGATGTGGTTCATCAAAAATTTTATATAATAATGATTATTTTACCAATGAAGATATGGTATTATTTATCATTCAACCATAACCATAATTATCATTATTTTATAATAAAATCACAATGTTCCATCACCCAACACCCATAAACCTTCCCCTACATATCTTAAAACACCAAGCTCAGATATATAATATTTCTAACATAACATTTACTAAGATCATTAAAAAACCTAATCCACATACCAAATGATACTCCCAAGGAATTTTCTTACTCACCGCATCTAATTATATGAATCAACACCAGTAATTCATCATATCATTACTCCATATTATGATCTTCCAGAAGGTTTACCCCATGAATCATGTCACAAATCATAAATAACCCTGGAATCAATTCATGAACCATGTCTCAATCCCTTAATCTTGTCATGAAACATCGTTCTCCACAAGAATCATCCTAGAACAGTAGTAGCACCCATATTAAGTACAAGTACACTATAATGGCCCCGAATCTAATAACTCAGATCCAATTTCAATATTATTACATTGTTATAATAAACTGGAGATCGTACAATCATTTATATATCAATATAGTAATATTGGAAAACTAGATACACATATTATTTCCATATTATGTTGGTAAAATAAAACACTACATGAAAAACTCTTTTATGTTCTCTAAAATCATTACATGATTCCTTGATCATATTGTCAGGAATTGGGAAAAATAAATGGCCAAGATCAAATGCTCACTAAGATTTACACACAATAAAATATATCATTAGATGACATATCTTAAACAATATGGAAGATTAGATAATCAATACAAATTTTATTTAATAAATTAACTTATCTTTGAAATATTTGGACGGAAAATATGTACATAACAATAACCTAGATAGTATTAACTAAAATCATAATGAATAAAACAAATAAAGTTAGACACCATGACCTTACTGCCAAGGCCTCATACTATGAAATCATCAACTATACCATTAAATCCTTGTTCCATGAAATTTCAATGAATTGTTACATATGAACCAAATGTTAAACTTATTTGTCCAAATATTGGTCTCATGAGACATGTTGATGCATCAAGGGGAAATGTATACCTTGGTCTCCCAAAACACAGACATCTGTCCATTGAATTCTTCATTTATTGAATCAGTAATGTAATAAATAAAAAATATTTATTTACCAATAAATTAATATCCTCATTCAATCAGGAATACATAACATCAATATTTTCATTGTATATGAAATAAATTTCTAAAAAATCTTATTTCAAAATATTATGTATATTGAAATGGTATATATTTTTTGTAAATAGTGTAGTAGTAAAAATGATATTGAAAATATGGATGATACAAAAAATATGGAATTAAAGGATAAAAATAAGGTCTGATGAATAATGTATAGTTATATAGAACATGATCACAAGAAAGTGAATGATCATAAAATATGTTATAATGCATAAATTAAAAAAACTTGATCAGAGTACATCAATTCATATTAAATAAATTTTTAAAACTCAATCACGTATTTTAGAAAATATTGAGGACAATTGAAACAAAATAGTAAAATAATTGTCATTACATTCTCTATAACTCTTCTAAGAAATGAAGTTATAAATATCATCAAAAAATTTATTCAACCGTTTTAGAAAATATTCATTTTCTATTTTAATATAAAAACAAAAAAATCTTATAAAAATAAAAATTTAATTTATTTGATAGATCCTAAAACTTTTATAGGATTATAAATAATGGAAAATGGTTTTAAAGCTTGGAAAACCCTTTCACGCTATATATATTCAAATGAAAAATTAATTTATTCTATTTTAAAAATTAAAAAATTTAATTTTTGAAAAATATAAAAGATTCATTTTAAATAAATTTAATGGTATCAAAAAAATTCCTTTAACAACTATTTAAAAGTATATATAAAATTCTATAAATAAATATTAACAATATGGACATGAAAGAGAAATATTTTTGACTAAAATATAATAAATAATGTCAGGAAAGTTAGTAAAAATAGGTGGAACCCAGGAAATGATCACATGAGAAAAAAAATGGAATTTAAGAAATAAACGTGATATTATTATTACTATGTAAATTTAAAAATGAACTATTCCAATAATAGTGAGTTAGTAAAATAAACATTTACATAATTGATATGTTTAGAATTAACACATTTTAAAAAAGAAAAAATGAATTAAAATATTAAATACCCTGAATAAATAGGGATTGAAGATATAACACGTCAAAGACATGTGTATACAACTTTTACATGAAATTGGATGGATAAGATAAACTACATCCCAATAGAGTATAATTGAGATGAAGACCCCTTACTTGGGATTTTAGTTTTTTGGGAAAAGTTATATCCCCATGAAAAATAAATTTAAATTTCCTAGTAAATTATTATTAAAAATAATATATATTTAGTAAATACACAATTTTAGCCATAATTGTGGGGGTTTGATGAAAAATGACACACATCGCTATGTGGAGACGGTAGTCTACAAATTAACAAAATCAGAGATTTAAATTTCAATTAGGTATAGAGGAGAAAGATAATAATTGTTCCATTATCACAATACAATATACAATAAATAATTATATTAATTAAATTATTATAGGAAGGATATAAATTTGTTTTATGAGGTAGAAGAATAAATTAGTTTAAAGGATTCATTTAAGACTATTACCTATTCTTTGAGAAACGCCTCTTGGATTACACATTAATCCCACATTAAGTGGTACTATTGGGAAAATATACTCATGGGTATTAATAATAATGTTTGAGATATATTTTAGAAGGCATTGTGTGAGATAAGTGGAATATGAGGTGTGGGAATTTTTGGGGAGTTTGTTTCCTTTTATATGTTAGTCTGATAAAAAACCTGTAAATACTTAAAAATTTATTATATAATCTCTATGAATTGTTATATTGTTTCTTTATAATAAAATTTTTACTTAATATAATTAAATAATGGGTTTTTCATTATATACTCTATCACAAATTTAATCATTAAAATTTCTATAATGTATTTTTAATAACATATATGGGTTTTTTCTTTATGATAAATTCCTCAGGCTCCCACATTTCATATTCTAATTTATGATTTATCAAATGTAATACTACCATCCTTATCCCTAGATCCTACAAAATTTCTTATCTAATGTCTAGAATACAGATAGTCTTCTCAAAAAAAAATTATGATCGAATTAAATTTCATCATAAGTGAGTTCATGCATTGGGTTTTACATATTTATCCTCTGTAATGAGATAAGGAACACATGATTCGCATAAGAGATGTCAGGTTTCATTTAATAATGGTTTACAAAAATAATAATTCATTATAAAATCTCATAAGGATTGATGTACCTGGTACATAGTTTCCCTTTATTTCCAAACTTTTGACACTGTTCCACTGATATACTTTTGATAAAAAAAATTCCCTATATGAAAATTCAAGTCCCTACTTCAGTTATCAAAATATCTCCTTTTCAAGGACAAGTAATCCATGATATGACTTTTAATATATAATCATTTTTCTATTGTGTCTTAATAAATATTAAGTAAATAAACATTCCTTTTCCAAAATTCATCCAAAAATGTTAGTGTATTAAATGTTTTTTATAGTGACCCAAACATTAAACTAATATTATTTAATAATTATTTCACTTATATTTTCATTAACTAAAAAATGATCTATTTTTCTTGTATCTTTATAGTATTAGAAACAAAAAAACATGATCTTAAATAGAAAAATATTCTTTATTTTGAACACAAAGTAGTCCTAGAAACTCTGATTAATCTTCTAAAATTTCAAAGGATACCATGGGGAAAATACCTTAGAAAATAGTGATATAAAAACTACAGTACGTGTAAAAACACAGAAATAAAGCATAACATGAGAGTAAAAATGAATAAAATTATACCATAATTAGGATAATCATAATCATGTAAAACATAGAAAAGTAAATTAAATAAAAATATCATATAAAAATTGAATATTTAGCAACAAAAAATACATGACATTAGAAACATATGTCAAGGGTCACTCCAAATACCGTCATCATAAAGTGTAACAATTCCAATAGTTGAATGGGTTCACTCCACATGTACATAACATAGTGTAAAAATACCCATTGTGGATTGGGATAATTTCATAATCCTATAAATATATTCTTATAAAATATAATGTTTTATTAAATAAATTAAAGAGATTTATAATTCTTGTCCCTCCTACCACATAACATAGTGTATGTATGCTAATATCATGTGCACCATATATGATATCTCTAGAAATAAAAACATTACACTATTCATAAATGATCTATATAATTTTTTCCCTCTAGTAACAAATTTTAAATCATACATATGAATACACATGAGGAAAAGAAGCCATACATAAATCATAAGAAAAATAAAATATATGGGAAGGAAGTTGGTTTTATTTATGTGATTTAATAAATAGCCAAATGAAAAATCATAATGATTCCTAGGATAATAATGAATTAAAATATTTGAAAATTTAATAATTAAAAAGGTAATCTATTCTCAATCGTTGATTTAAATTTTATAATTTTCATGATAAAAATCTAAAGAAGAATGAATAAAAATGAACCACTTGTGTGGATATTTTAAGAACAAATTCAAGGATACATTAATGAAAGACAAGAAATATTAATTTCAAGTAAAATAAAAATTTAACCAATAGGGAAATTCAGAAAATAATGAGCTATTTTATAATCTATTTATGGTTTAAAACATTTTATGTGAGTGTTTCTTAACATGGAACAAGAAATAGGAATTCTCCTTTAAAATAGTTTTACATTAATGTGAGATTTTCATAGGGAATGAAACATATATATTTACACTAAAATATAATTTATATTAAACTTGGTATATTTTTAAGGGTAATATATACAAAAATATTATAATTTCATGAGAAACAGTTTGTGTTAGAGGGATAAAAACAAGGGGAACTAGTAGCAGATATGTAACAAGGGTGGTACGAAAGATACCATACCATTTGTATGAATGAGATCAAACCCTATGCTTAAATTCATAAATAATAAAATTATTTTAATCACATATAAACATAATAAACATATTCATATATGTTTAATTTTTTTAATTCTATTTTTATATTCTATTTTTTATTTTAATATATTTACTGCTTACGTTAGTTACATGGGGTTTTTTGGTTACTATCTTCATAATTGATTATATTTTAATTATTATGGTGAAAAATGTTGTAAAATAACTTCATGACCTCTATAATTGAGGCTGTCTATGTCCTTTAATAATACATTATTACAATACTTATATAGTTTCAATGGTTATCTCAAAATAGACCCAAATTAAGATAGGTTCCTTGATAGAAATATCATTTAATAATTTTAATAAATTTATAAACATCATATTAGTTTATTAAATAAACTATTTAAACCTTAATGTTATGATGGTGGTGTAAAATTGAACACATAAGTCATAGAGTCAGAAGTCCTCACACAAGCATGCTAAATTTTTCATATTTCAAAATGATTTTGGATGAGGGTATAAAATGGAAATTCCATTAGTATAATTATGCTTTATAATAATAAATTATTTTTTGTTATCATAACTCCATAGATATAGAGGACACAATGTTTGTAGAAGAAGAAAAGAACTAGATATTTTGGGTTGAGCATATTTTTATCCATTATAAGTTCTTCTTGGGGAAATTTTTTAAGGCTTGTTTAATTTGAATTATACTTAGAAAATAGTGTAATGATCGTGTTGAGGGTGTTAAATAAACAATAGATTGGATATTTTTTAACCATTTTTTTGAATGGGAGTTGAAATGGGAAGGATGTGAGTTCTTTTTATATGTAAAGTGAGTTTTATTTTTGAATAATCTCTTAACTTTTCAAAAATCTCACTCTGTTACTTAATAAGAAGTGATATAATGTATTCGAATAGGAAATTTTAGAAATATATGAGGTCAATATTAAATCTACCATCTTATATGATAATTGTTTTTTAAATGTTTTAAAATTTTTCATGATATAAATCAACTTTTAACCCAATATACCGTTATTGTGGTAACTTCAAATTCACCACTGGTAACTGTATTTAATATAAAATTTAAATTTAAATTAATTTATAATTTTGAAATTTTAATTTTAAATATGTAAAATATATTATAAGATAAAATTTATAGGAATTAGAGGCATTAGTATTAGTATTAGTGTGCATAACGCATATAAACCATTTCTTACAAAAAAGTACATTTTAAAATTAAAATTTAAATGTGGTCAAAGATTATCAATGTTTCTGATATTAAATAAATATGGTTATTTTAAAAAAAATATTATTTTATTCAGAATAAATAGAAACTAAATTTTACCGAAATAATTTTTAATAAAATCAATATACAGAAACATGTTTTTTAATTAAAATTAAAATATTATTTTGCTGTATAAGTTTAAGAATCTATTCAATAAATGTAAAAAAATAGCTTTAAAATGAAAAATTATCCCTAAATAAATATTTATTCAATTTATTTATTTCATAACATTAATCATCCCTTTTATAAACTTATAAAGTAACAAAAGTCATTATTTTAGAAAAAACTATATTTTCACTATTCATATCATAAAAAATTATTTAAAAAAAATAAAGAATTAATCATAGAAATATTTTCACCTCAGTAATGAAAAAATAGGGGCCATTTTATTATTTCCAACTTTTATAAGTGTCAAAATTTATTTTTAGATATAAGTTTTTAAAATGTAATAAAAACAATTTGTTGATTCTATATTTTAAATAATGAAATATATATATTATTACTATACCAAAACACATATTTCTATACCAAAGTTAGTATTAAAGTAATAATATTATTTTAATAAAATAAATGGTTATTTTAGTTTTTATAAACTATTTCAACTAATCAGATTCACATATATATTGAGTTGGTAAATTTTTATATATAATTTCAATGTTGTTATATTCCTTCCCCATGAGAAATATCACCCTCATTCCATGATCTATGGTGAAACAATGTGGGTAATTATATTTCTGTTATCTTCATGTTCACATGTCTCTTCTTTATATGTATAGTTTCACCAATGTACATTGATAAGGTGTTTTGGCAGGTTGAACATAATATTGTCTCTATGTTAACATATCTTCATTGATTACTCCTTATAAATGATAACATCCTAAAATTGTACCACATATTGAATTAGTATATTTTAGGGTTTAGATATGGACTCCATAATTTGGGTTATGTGGAACACATCATATACATTAGATAGGTTTTTTTTGATAAACTACTCTGTATCCCACTACTTGGATGCAACCAAAAATCTAAAAGGGGTTAATGCATCTAGGAATTAGCTTCTACTTATTCCAAATTATCATGAATATGTTTCCAAGAGATATTAATAGGAATAAAGTTTCACCAATATTAAACAAAAAATGTAGCACTCCGACCCCAGTGACCAAGAGTTGGTGAATTATTATATAACATTGACAAGAAATAAGGAAGCATGTCACAAAATATTGATTAGTTTAGTATCCTAGGAAGAACTATATACATACATAAGTTTTATATTAAATTATAAAATGAATAAGCCCACGGGGCATGGGTGAGTTGGTTCAAGGCGGTGGCGTCCTGACCACGAGGTTTTGGGTTCGTGTCCCCACAAGGAAACAAACACTATCATCCCGTGATCCTCTAATGAGACCCACTACCCCATTGGGAACTAGCCTAAGACCAATGGTTGGCCACCTTGGGCCTCGCTGGGGACGTGTGGCATGCAAGTGGGCAGGCCAGCACAATACCTCATTACCCAACAACACGTTTTCCCGCGTGGCACAAGTGAGTTGGTACAAGGCGTTGGTGTCCTGACATTGAGGTTCTGGGTTAGAGTCCTCCCAAGGAAACTCACACTATATGCTAGCAATCCTCTCATGGGTCCCTCTACCCCGTTGGGAACTAGCCTACGCCCAAGGGTTGGCCACCATGGGCCTCGCTGGGGACGTGTGGCGTGCAGGTGGGCATTCCAGCCCAATACCTCATTACCCAACAACATGTTTTCTGCTTTGGCAGTGGAGTTGTGGTGAAAGGTCGAGGGTCAAAAGCAACGATGTTAGGTGAAGTCTGGGGTTTGATTCCGAGCCACCCGCTCTTGGGGGAATTTCTACCTCCCATGTACCAATCCTCTTGTCAGGTCACCCGGTGTCTGACCGGGTGGGCAGAATGGGCGCACTTCTCCTGGATGACGGCTTTCTTTGTCAAACCATCGCTGATCTAAGTGTATTCACATGGGATGAACTTTTATCTCAGCAGGAAATGACTCATTTCTGGCTAGGGCTTCTCCGGATGACTTCTTTATTGGAAGTGGGGTTCTCGAGTGCGGAGGGTTCGAAAAGGCAAATCTTGGGGATTCAATTTTTCAAGTAACGTATAAAATGAATAAAAATAAAAACATTGTCTCCTCTGACCACATTCATATCCCTTAGACTATCCCTACAAGTTAGTCCTAATATAATGTTCACGTCATGGAAAAAATAAAACATAGAAAGGGGTGAGCTTAAGTGCTCAGTAAGGATAAAAATATAACGAAAACTTTCATAAATAAGACTAAACTTTTAAGGCAATGTACCAGACTAAAACACAAGACTTTTAGACTTAAACCATAGCATAATATGGAAATGATAAATCTAATAATTCCATTTACTTATTCTCTTGTATATTATACTAGTCGAAAAATCACATGTAAAATCAATAGCCAATTTCATTATGATGAAATTCATAATGTTGGATATCATAACCACATAGTCAAGGCCTCGTTCGAAGACTAAAAAAATATTTCATCCATGCCTTATTCCAAGACACTAGTTTGTCTCATGAGACCTTCCGATTCATTGAGGATTTATAGCAGGATCCACCTGTCATTTAATAAATCCAATACATTCTTTATATGAAAATGTTGAAACATAATATAAAAATTCATTTTAAAACAAGCATATGAAATGTTAACACTTTAACCATAAACCATTAATTGTATAAAAATAACACATCCATAGTGAAAAATATCAAAAATACTTTAATACAGTATAGAATATGGTATCATAATAAATCAACTTCAAATAAGTGTAAAATTCATCAAGGGATGTAGACATAGATGAAATCAAAACCATTTGAGAGAAACATCTCTTTCTATTTTGAAACATTTAAAAGTCACATAATTATAAAATAAAACATTTATTTTTAAAATATTTATATAAGATTTTAAGGGAAGCTTTGAAGGTGTTATAATGTTGTAAAATTTACGCACTCTCCGTTTAAGTTAATAAAACATTTTTTCCATAATTTTGTCTAAAAGGTCCTAAAGGACCTTATTTAGAAAAAAACATAAAGATTCCTTTGTAAAAATCATATAAAAAGTCTTAAAAGGGTATAAATTAATTTAACCCATATTATAGGAAATAGTAAAAGTGTTTTGAAATACATTTTTAAGAAACACAGATGTGGATGATAAAGAGGTCTCTGTAGATACTCATGTATAAACAACCTTGGATAAGAAAGAGCTTTTAGAATTTAACCTTAAATGGTAATTTTCTTTAATTTAGGGTACATTCAAATCTAATATAATAGTAAAATCATTTTTATTAAATTATACAATAACCTCATACATAAATATGATATCATATATGATCATCTAATATTGCTTTGTTAATAATATTTCAGTAGTATCATCATTTCTAGCCTTAACTGATTTGTTTTTCTTTATATACTTGGTAACGTAATCCATGTTTTTTATTGACAGGATGTATCTTATTCATATCCAGAATGATATTAAGTTATTAAGCATTATTTTTAGTCAAAAAATTATAATTATTATTGAATTGTCATGACGTGGAATGAATTTCATCATGTTCTTGGAGATGATAATCCGTACGTATGCACGTATGGCGACTTCTCATTCATAGGATGGATAGAGAAATGAATATTTTTGTACCATATTTATAATAAAATCACATTATTTATAAGGTAATGGGGTTATTATTTTGGTATATAAAAAAAAATAAAGAAGAAGTGGAAGAAGAAAAGAACTTTGAAAGAGGTGGTGAAATTATTACATCTTCTTCATAGGTTTACTTTTGAGTTGATCAAAGTGGATCCTTAGGTTGGCATTATGATCAAAGTAATTCCTCTAGGTGGAATTGAGGGTAGTTGGGAGGATAGTTTATTAGGATTTGGACGAGACAAATGGCTTTGGGGGTTTTATTTTGAGAGAAGGGCAAGTACCCTTTTATAATAGAGGTGAGGGTCACTATTGGAAAATCATGAAATATTATTTTATTATACAATAATTTTCGGTTTATAATGGATAAAAAATGATTTATTTTGAGGATAATGTGTGTATATGAAGAAACCATCTCAAACAATAGGTTTTATACTCATTTATGTGACCTTATTATCCTTTTTTTAGATTTAACACATAGTTAAATAGTTTAACATTAACCATGTATTCTTGTATTACTATAATTAAGGATTAATAAAATTATTATTAAATTCAAAGATAACCCTAAGTGGTTAATTATTGATATATATAACCTTATCTATGTCATTTGGATGAACCTTGTTTTTTTTGAAATATTATATTAATTAATAATATAGTATTTTCTTTAAAAAAAATTATTTTAATTTTAAGACTATTTTGTTTTTTTTGTGAAAGTAAAAAAAATTTATCAGTGTGAAACAAAATATTTTTAATCAATCCTAAAATGTCATATTAACATATAAAATTAGTGGAATTCATCATAACTATCAATTTACATTTATTTTGATATTTATAATATCAATTATTTTAATATTTTATTAATATGGTAATTACAACATCATCATTGTGTCATAAATAAAAATAATTATTTAATATCAAAAATTTATAAATAAAATTCAGTTTTCTTGGAAATATTTTTATCTTTATTATTAATATTTATACTTTAATTTATCTTATTCATAACCTTATATTAAAAATGGTTTAGTTATTAAACATTGAATTTAACACTTTAAACTCTTCATTAAATAAAATAATAAAAAATGTTTTAATCTAATCCAAGTGGAACAAAAGGATATAATTTTATTCCTAAGGTTGATTTTTGTCCAAAATACACTTATAAAATAGAATTAGGACATGTTTTACGGTAATTATAATATCATTATTTACATTTAATTACCCTATTTACTTTAAACCGTGGTAAATGAAAGTAAAAAGATATAATTCACCAAAAAATATTTTCATCTTATTAAACCACATTTTACATATTAATTTAAACAATGTCTGTCTGTTTTTTTAAATTCAATTCACAAAAGCAATAAAATTATGTTCTATTCAAATTTGCAAATATGCCAAGAAGGTGGGTAAAAGACGATAAAAAGTTCAATAAAATTTTAAATATCTAATATTATTATAAAATGTCTCCAATAAATTATATTGAACACACCTATGTATTTAATATCTATTTTGACCTAAAATAAATTTCAATTAAATAAATAATTATTTAAATAAAAAGACAGTTTTAAACAATATAGGAGTGTTTTTCACTCTTTATCAAAAAATGAAAATTTTTAGAAAAATACCAAAAATTCATCCGAAGCTAATTTTGATATTAAAAATATAAAAAGGAATTCCATTTTGTAAAATACTATTTATATAATTAAAAAAGTTTTTATTATTGTCCATAAACATTAGTCTAATTGGTTTTGCTATGTTTGAACTCGAAGTTGCGTACAATTAAAGCTATTGTATTATTCAAAGAGAAGTGTACAATGAAAGCTTGGGGTGTTACAAAAAATATCAATGATAGTTATCAATATAAGTACTTCATGAAATTTGAGACATCTTCATGTGTTTTTGAATGGTTTTTAAATTGTCTACCATTTCTTCGACCTTCTGAAGTCCTTGAAATATTTATTCTACAACTTTATACCTGAATATATTTTATTATTCTTATTCCCCTAGAGGGATTTATTTTAATATATTTTAGAGATGAAGTGGAACATGTTGTTTTATTAATACTTGACCAATGGAATTTTTTGGTGCTAGCCTCCCCTGAAATACATAAAAATTGTTCTCAAAATACCCTCAAGTGTCTCAATAGTATTTCCAGAGTAGCAATCAGTTTGGGGGTGATATTCTAAAATAAATATTAATTAGGTTTTTAGATCATTCTTTAGGATATTATAGAACATTGAGGAGAACCATATATCTCAATCATATACAATCGATAGTGGTGTTCCCAATGAATTACCACTTCTCTAACATATATCCTTCCAGGGTGATTTAGTGAAACGTCATCTAAAATAGAAATGAAGTGAGTATTATTTTTCCTATATTACACCTAAACCCATATATAATTGTTTTAATTTGATTAATTTTTAATACCATTAAAAAAATCCATAATTATTTTTCACATTTTCATGTAGGCATTAAAAATGGATTCATTATCCCCTTATAAATTTTCCTCTCATCTTTCACAAAATGGAAAACCAGGATCTTTGAAGTTTTTATTGTATTCTCAAACATCATATTTCCTAAAATAATATTTTTCATAGATATCTTTATATATCTTCATCCTCCTTGGTTGAATGTATATTTTTGATCTATGTGCTTCATTCAAAAAAACTTTTTTTAACTTGGGATCCACGAGTTTGCATAGTAATTTTCAAAATATTATGACTCCCCCATCCCTAATATCATACTATGATATTTTCCATTCCCCATTAAACATATTATATATCCCAACATAAACTATTTTTAATTTATTATTCTTCTTCATTAGTGTTGACTGATAAAGCATCTCAGAAAGGTAGTTTGATGTTACTTTCTTCATGATTCCCATGTTCATCCATTGTATGTCCATGAAGATGATATCATTAAAAATCCTCATCATTGATAAAGTTGTATTATTATTTCTAATTAGATAATCTTCGACTTTATTCTCTTTTTCTAGATTTTAATAGATTAACTAGTCATAATCTATGACAATATTTAACCATTTTTGTGGGATCGTATTTAGATCCTTCAATGTGAATATATATTTTAGGTTCTTATATTCTATATATATATATATGAAATGTATATCAATAATGGTATTGTCAATATGTATTTAATGTAAATTTTACCCTAGACAGCTCTTCATAATTCATCAGATAGTTTTGTTCACAAACCTTGAACAATGTTAAGGTATATTTTATCACTTTATAATTCTGCATCAGTACATATCTAAAACCCTTTTTTTGATGCATCATTGTAGATAAAAAATCCTACCCCCCTTATGAGTATCTTGTGTGCAATATTGGTGGTTAGAATCTTATTCATTTCTATAAACATTTCTCTACACTCTTCTATTCAAACCTTATCCCTCCTCTCTCGTGTCTAATTGGTTAGTGGGTTTGAAAATTAAAAATTATTTATCATAGATCACTAATAGTAAACATAAATTCCATGGAAAATATGAATATAATTATAGATTAAAATATAGGTAATTTCTAATTCACGTTAGTCTTTGATAGTTATATCGATATCCCCTTATAGGTTATATTATTCCCTTATAACTTTTTTGTATCCATAAAAAAATAATTTATTTCTATACTTTTAATATAAACTATCCATCCTCAATGTTCTCAGCACATTACTAAAATATTATTCATGTTTTTTCTCGTATTTTGAATATATAATAATATCATCTAAAAATACCACTATAAAATTTTAAAGTTAATATCTGAATAATCTATTTGTTTGTCCATGAATATCATTATGTAATTCATGAGGTGAAATGGAATGAAAATGAACACATAGTTTCCTTACCTTTTCTTAATGTAATTCATGGAAGTATTATCCTTCACATTCAACTAATTATATCACAATCTAAGGTCCACATTAGAGAAATATGATGATATGTTCAACTGAATCAACAATTAATCAATCTACGGTATGGGAAATTTTTTAATTATACCAATATTGATGTAACACCCAAACCCTAGTTACCTAGAGTCACAGTATTATTTTAATAAATTGGCATGATTACAAGTAATCATGTCCCGAATGACCGATCATTTTAGCAGACTTTGAAAATAGATTACATTCATGAACATTACATTATAAAATGATAAACAACAACAACATTGTCTCTGTTGACCACATTCATATTCGTTCGACTATCCCAACTAGTCATTCATAATATACTTCTTCTCATTAGGGTAAAAATATAACATAGAAAGGGGTGACCTTAGATGCTCAGTAAGGATAACAGTATAGTGAAAAATTTCATAAATAAGCAAAAACATTTAAAGAAATGTATAAGGCTAAAACACAATCCTTTAAAAGTTACACATCCGCATAATATGGAAAATATTAAACAAATAATGCCATTTACTTATTCAGTTGGATATTCTACTAGTCGAATAATCACATGCAACATCAATAGCAAATTTCATTAGGATTGAATGCATAATGTCAGACGTCATAAGCACAAAGTCAAGGAATCATTCCAAGAATACAAATAATATTTTTTGATGGACATATCCCAAGACACTAGTTTGTCTCATAAAACCTACCAATCCATCAAGGAGTTATAGCGGGATCTACCCATCACTTACTAAGTCCAATTCATTACTCATATGAAAATGTTGAAACACAACATAAACATTCGTATAAAAACTAGCATACGAAATGTCACAACTTTAACAATAAATCAAGAATGGTATAAAAATAGCACATTCACTGTCAATCATATCATAATTCATTCTATACAATATTGAATATTTTATTTAAAATAAATCAACCTCAATCTAGAACAACATCCAAAATGATGTTGAAATAGTTGAAAATGATTAGTAAAACACTTGAGATAACTATCCATTTTTCATAAAAACTTTAAAAATCCATACAATTTATAAAGGAAGATATTTAAAATAAATTTATGAATCAAATTGTTCCATACAACTTTGAAATTTTTACATAATTTACATTTTAAATTATTCATGTCGATATAAATAAATCATTTCAACCCAATTTTGAAAACATGGACATTAATAATAATGATTTATAAGAATAAATATTTTAACCGTTTAAATGATATTTTAGTTGAAGAGTCCCTTAAAAAGAATCTTTTTGAAAACACATTTATCTAACATGTACATGGATAATAAACATGTCCTAGTAAATACTTACACATAATCAATCTCGAATAATATGGAGATTGAGGAATTAACCCTTACCTTGTAATTTTCTTTGGTTCAAGGTTCGTTAACCTAATGTATAATAGTAAAATAATTGTTATTAAATTATACATGAACCACATATATAAATATGATATCAAATATGATCTTATAATATTTCTTTTTTAATAATATTTTAGTAGTATCTTTTTTTCGGGTGTTAACGGATTCGTTTTCCATTATATGTTTTGTTACATAATCCATGTTTGTTATAGATATGATGTATTTAGTTCACATCAACGAATGACATTAAGTTCATAAACATGATTTTTAATAATCAAATGAAAATTATTCTTGAATGGTTAAATTGGTTTGAATCTCATTGCATTGGTGGAGATGTTAATCCGTACATACGCACGAATTCTACTTCTATTTGATTATTTTAAAAGGAAAGAAAACTAAATGATACATAGGTGATGTAACCTTTTCTCCCTTTGATTATGGGTTCATGTCTCACAGCCTTTCCGGACATGACGAGTTGTCGCCCGACCTCCATCTTTCCATTTTTATAAAAATCCAAAAATAATCCTAAGTAATGGTTTAACCATAACAATAGAATCCAATGTCAATCTTTATCTATTTCAACGATTAGAATTATCCACAATACTTTTGTCCGAACTAACAATCCAAAATTCACATAATATATATGTGAATACCTTTATTATGTATTCTATTAAAATTTGGTAATAAAATGAACATCCTGATAACTATATTTGAATAGGTATGTACTTCATTATTCCTTCTGTAATTCATAAGATACATGATATACTCTTTAAATCCAAAATTGTGGTAATCACCAACAATGACATAATTAAAACCCATTAATTAGTTCCAAGGTAGTCAATAATATCCATTATAATTTATCCAAATCATTATTCTCTATTTCAAAAATCAACATCACGGTTTCAGGACCATGTTAAAGTTTATATTTCCTTCAACCTTTTATTTTCAAAAAGTTTAACTTTATATTGAGTCACTTTTCTTGGTACCACACAATCTCAAATCCTTAATGAAATAGTACTGCAGTAAATTCCTTATATACTCCATAATTATTATGACTAGTACATCATTGATACAACACTCAAATGACATCATTCTTTAATATCAACATAAGAACACTTGTTATTACTCTTCATATGTGGTAATATCATAACATTATTATTATGCAACAACATCATTTTCGGTATACTCTGATGATTGGTACATTGATTCACGTAGTGTTCCAACTCCTTGCAGATGAATCATTATACATTTGAAACATTTTTCTTACCCTAGAAAATCATGTACATGGTGTCCTTATTTTCCACACTTATAACAAACTAAAATCCCCTTCAAGCATTACCAAGGTGATTCTTTCCATAGTTATCACGTATGGGAAAATCTTTCTTTCCCTTATTCCATTTATACATCTTTCACTCTACCATATTTTTCTTCTTTGTATTCCTTTCAAAGCCATAGGACTGAAGGAATTATTTACTCATCTTTTAAATACTTGATAATATTTCTTCATATGATGATAAAATATGGGAGACTATTATCATTCTAAATATTGTCTTAATACCATGAATGATATGATCCTTCTTACTCTTTATATTATGTGTATTGTTGGAGTTCTTATTCTATCTGTTGGGTGCCATTTTAAAATAATGGAATACCCTCCGTTAGTATATGAATCACAATGCATTATTCCAAACATGAAAAATACCTATCGAAAATTGGAAAGATTATGCATATAAACAATAATCCTAAAAAAAATTCGTTGAGAATGTATTTACTCATAAATCCTTCATAATATCTTGTAATGAAAATGTGAATTATCCTAAGCATATCCCCCAGGAGAGTCATAACCAAGAGTGAAACAAGGCCCATTTTCATGTACCAGGATACCCCAGGTCAAGCCCGAATAACCTTTTCAGAGTTTTCACTCCTAGGTACATCTGTTTCAGAGCCACCTCCACCTGCTCATATCTAGACAGGAATGTATTTCTTTGAAAATTCACAAAATCTCTACATTACCAAAATGGTAGGATGTTCTTCTATACTAACACTAAAAGTGAATATTAGGATAATGTTCTCAAATCAATGTTTTTATAAATCTAGTTTCCATGTATATTGCTAAACTTTATCTGAAACCAACTGTAACACCCTGACCCCAGTTACCCAGAGTCAGTGCAATATTTTAATACATTGGCATGATTACAGGGGATCAAGTTCTGAAGGAACAATCAGTTTAGCAGTCTTTGAAAATAGATTAAATATATGAATGTTACATTATAAAATGAAAAATAACAACATTGTCCCCATTGAACACATTCAAATCCCTTAGACTGTCCCTATTGGTTATTCATAATATACTTCTTCACATACTAAGAAAAATAAAACATAGAAATGAGTGTGCTCAGATTCTCAGTAACGATAAAAATATAGTGGAAATTTTCATAAATAAGAATAAACATTTAAGAAAATGTATAAGACTAAACATAATCATTTCAAACATAAAATTGATAATAATATAGAAAATATGAATTGAATAATTCCATTTACTTATTCACATGGATATTATACTAGCCCAATAATCACATGCAATATATATAGCCAATTTCATCATGATAAAATGCATATTGATGGACATCATAACAACATAGTCAAGGCCTCGTGCCAAGACATAAAATAATATTTTGTTAAGGACATGTTCCAAGTAACTAAATTTTCTCATGAGACCAACTGATGCATCAAGGAGATATAGTGGGCTCCACCCGTCTCTTAAAAATTCCAATGCATTCCTCATATAAAAATATTGAAACACAACATAAACATTCGTATTAAAACTAGCATACAAAATGACAATACATTAACCATAAATAATGAATGTTATAAAAACTGCACATTCACATTCAATCATGTCATAAATCATTAAATACAATTTTGAATATTGTATTTATAATAAATCAACCTCAATAAAGAATAATATCCCAAAGGATGTTGACATAGTAGAAAATGATTAGTAAGACTATCTGAGAGAAATATCCCTTTTCTTGAAAACATTTAAAAGTCCAACAATTTATAAATGAATACATTTAAAAGGAATTTTTGAATCAAAGTTTCCCATTCCAAATTGAATCTTTTGAAAGAATAACATTCTAAAACATTCATTCCCATACAAATAAATCCTTTAAACCCCATATTGAAAACATGGACATTAATTAAAATGACTTTGATGAATAAATATTTAAACTGTTAAAATGGTGTTTTTGTTGAACATTCCCTTAAAAATAATCCGTTTAAAAACACCCTTATCTAACATGTACAAGGATAATATATATTTCCCAGTAAATACTTACACATAAGTAATCTAGAATAATAACAAGATTGAGTAATTAACCCTAACCTTGTACTTTTATTTGTTAGAGGGTACGTTAACCTCATTTATAATAGTTAAATCATTTTCATTAAATTATAAAAGAACCACATACATAAATATAATATCATATATGATCTTATAATATTTATTTGTTAATAATATTTTAGAAGTATCATTGTTTCGGGTGTTAAAGGATTCATCTTCCTTTATATGTTTTGTTACATAAGACATGTTTTTTTATGGATAAGATGTATTTAATTTATATCCAAAATTATATTAATGTCTTAAAAAAATTAATAATCAAATGAAAATTATTATCTAATGGTTACGATGGGTAATGAATCTCATCATGTTGGTGGAGAATGTAATCCATATGTACGCAGGAACGCTACTTCCACTTTATTTTTTTTAAAATGAAAGAAAACTAAATGATACATATATATATATTATGATTCCAATATAATATAATATTTTATATACATTATTTATGTTCACTAACACCATCCTTTATATGTTCCAAGTATGGTATGATCAAGTCATGTCACTTTGAAGGGGTGGTAGTCCGCACTTCCTCAAATGAAATTATTGTACATATAAAAATTAAAAAGAATAAAGGTATGCAATAAAAGATAATTATAAAAGATTATAGATAAATTAATTAAAATACATATAATATATAATTATAGCGGAATAATAGTGGCCACCATATGATGTGGTAGTAGAAGACTGAGCAATCATCATTTCAGGCGACATTAGTTCAACGTCCAAAGATACATTATGTTCTATACCCATTAGATGGAGGTATGTTTAAGTGTAGTTCAAATAGTAATCATAAAAACAACCTAGTATATTGGGGATACTGGTGTTGTTATAAAATAAAAGAATAAAAATATTTTAGGGGGTTGGAGAAGTAAAATAAAAGAAAGTAACTTTAGAGGAGAGGTTACCTTTAAATCGGGTAACACCCTTTGGTTAGAACCAAAAGTCTTCTTTTAAGTGCCTTATGCATAAGGTAAGGCTTTTAAGAGAAATATAGGGATATAGGGAGATTAATTGGGTAGATGTCGGATGATCCAAGGGGCATGGGAGGTGTGAGGAATGGGTTCGAGGTGAGGGCTTTTTATAAGGGAGAGGATTGGCTCTATAGGAATGCTTGAAAATATTATTTTATTATATAAATATTTTCGGTTTCTAAAGTTAAAAATATCATTAAAGTCGAAGAAAACTTGAGTCATGTTCGAAAAAATATATCCAATATGAATTGGATCGGTTTTGGATATTGGTTTAATTTTTATAATCTAATTTATTTAAATCATTCTTTATTTGATAGCACTGCATCATTATTGTGTCAAAAATAATATAATTTATATGATTTCAAAAAATTATTAAAAATAAAATGATGTAGGAAATATTTCTATCTCTCATGTGAATAGTTATAGTCGAAACGAAAACTTATATAACCCCTTGTAGAAATTATTTTACTAAATTATATATGTTTTTGTCATTTTGTCTTTAGTTTAAATAAATTAATATATAGTGTCTTTATCACTCTCAAGTGGAACCATGTGGTCCCAAAATCAACCCAAGGATTCCCATGGTTAGAAATTTATAAACCAATAGAAATAGGACACATGTTAGGGTAATTTAATATTGTTGTAATAATATTTTTTTACTATTATTTACCATATTTACCCTTTAAGAATGGTAAATAAAATATTTACTGAAGTAAATATTCATGATATCTAAAAATAAAAGATACCTAATTTTAGAATTTTTACCCCTTAATTCATAATAAGAAATACATTTTTACAAATTCAAAACACAGATATGGCAGAAATTAATTTAAAATTAATTCCCGTTGTCAAAACAAAAAGTGTGTTTTTATGAAATAATAACTATCAAAATATTGACAATTGTTTTTGTGTAATTTAAAAGTGAAATTACATCAAAGGACCTAAATTATATTAAATTATAAAAATATAATCCAAAGATACTTTAAAACCACTCAAATGTATAATTTAACAACAAAAATAATTTCGATTAAAAAATTTGTTTTTGATTAAAATTTAAGATTATTCACTATCCTCAAAAATTGAATGTATTTAGAAAATTACCATAAATTTATCAAACCTAAATTTTTATTTCAAGATTATAAATAATAATTTAATTTTATTAAATTGAATATATAAAAGGGTAAAATATGGGTTTTAAAAAAGGTTTTCCATTAAAAGACGGTTAGATTTCATTTTTTGAAAAATATTTCTTTTAACTAAAAAATGAATTTGTTCTTATATTGTGTCTAAGAAACACATAATAAGGATTTTAAAATTATATGGATTATCTAAAATTCTATATTCAGTTAATACTATTCAAAAACGTTTTTTGAACGGCTAATTTGGTAAGTCGTGGGGCACTCGAACGTAGTGTTCCGTGTAGCCCAAGTTATTGAATTTATTTGAAGAGATAACATACTATGAAATATTGGAGTGTTACATTCTGCCCTCCAATAAATTTCATCCTTGAAATTTGAAATTTTTCTTTAAAAATAAAAGGTTATTAATTGAGAAATGCCTTTGTGGAAAACCGACATCAGAAATTGGTTTAATGATATTTATTGCTAATAAGAGGGAAAAAAATAAAAAAATTACCACCAAATTATGATCTTGATTAGGAGAAAATTTATGGAAATTAGAGAAACATAATTAGAGTAGAAATGTAAATATTTATAGTGAGTGATTTATTCCATCAATCCGAAATAAGTGTAAAATTGAGGGCCTCAATGCCATAAATCTATGATGATTTAAAATATCAATGGATCAAGAAATCATATGGTATTAGGATAACGCATTTTTGGTTTTAAGATTTGTTACCTAAAGTTTAAATAATAATTTATTCATAGAATAAAAGGAAAAAAATATACTTGACAGGTAGGGTTTCATCCTTCAACTAATTGCAACTAGAAAATCTTCTTTAACTTCAAAAGATAATTGAATTCAAAAATATATTATGTATCTTAATCGTATAGGTTTACAAAAAAATGAATTTATAATTCATTTGTCAAAATATTTTAAAAAACAATAATATAGAAACTAGGACATCATGTAGGCCAGTGGTAGGTGATGTACCTCTGTCTCCATTAAGTTACTGGTTCAAGTCTCACAACCTTGTCGAAGGCAACGAGTTGTCACCTGACCTCCATGTTTTCGTTTTTATGAAAATAAAAAAATAATCATAATAAATGATTTAACCCTAAAAATATTATCCAATGTAAAACTTAATCTGTTCCATTTTTAATACATATCCACCACACTTCTGTCAAAACTCACAGTCCATAATTTATAAGGAAGGTCATATAATATACATGTGAATACCTTCATTGTGTATTCTCATTAAATGTGGTAATAAAATTCGTTTCTAGAAAACCATATTTGAATAGGTATTTACTTAATTATTCCTTCAATAAATCATAGAACACTTGATATACTCTTTAAATCCAAAAATGTTGTAATAACCAACAATGATGAAATAAAAAAACCATTAATTAGTTCCAAGGTAGTCAATAATATCGAATATAATTTATCCAAATCAATAATATCTTATTCACCAATCTATACCACAACATAAGGGCCATATTAAATTTTTTCATTCCTTTAACCATGTATTTTTGAAAAAAGTTAAACATGTTATGGAGTCTATTTTCTTGGTACCACACAATATCAAATAATTAATGAAATATTACTGTAGTACAATAATTATATACTCCGTAATTATTATAACTAGTACATCGTTGATACAAACCTCAAATGATATAATTATTTAATATCAACATAAGAACAATAGTCATTACTCTTCATCTGTGGTAATATCATAACTTGATTATTATCCAACAACATTATTTTCGGTATATATTGATGATTGGGAATTTGATTCACGTAGGGTCCTAGCTACATGCAGATGAAGAATTGTACATTTGAAACCTTTTCTTACAGATGAAATCATGTACATTGTGTCCTTTTTCTCCAAACTTATGACAAACTCCCATCCCCTTCAAGTATTTACCAAGGAGATTCTTTCCACAGTTATCACATATGGGAAAATCCTTCATTCCATTATTCCATTTATCCATATTTCTCTCTACCATCCATTTCTTATCTAGATTCCCTTAAAATTCATAGGACTCAGAGAATTATTTACTTATCTTATAAACACATGATACTTTTTCTTGATATGATGGAAATACGTGGGATACTATTTCATTTCTTAATATTGGCTTCATACCATGAAATATTTGTACCTTCTTACTCCCTCAAAGTGGTAAATGCCCAATATGAACTTATACCACACATATAATTTAATGAAAAATAATATCACCCTAATTGATTTAATACACTTTTCAACACTTATGGGGTCAGAATATCCATTAAATGTTATTATGATCTTTTTCATAATATAATCAACTAAAAATACCCTTCTAAAATAGAATTACACATGATTTATAATTACATATGTGATGGATTTGTGTGAGTAATTTATAGAGGTTCTCCATTCCTTATCCAATCTTGTTAGGAATTTCATTAGGGAAATCATCGCATTTTCCATTGCATGTATATCTAATTTGATTCCTCCAACATCTAAATATTTTCATAATTAAAGGATAGTTTGTGATGAGAATACAATTAATAATATGTGTATAAAAGGTAAACCATAAACTTAGATGATGTTACTCATACATGATTTTCATAACCAAATGTATGAATCTTTAAGTTTCAATATACGTTACGCATGGGAATCATTCTATTTGGTTATCTAACCTAATTTTGTTCCATATAATGGTGTGTTAAAACCACTCACAATGGTATGTAAATGGGATATAAATTTTTAAAATCATATCACACAAGAGAGTATATAAATGTGTTCAATATTAATCCCCATAATCATACATCAGAGCGATGACTTTGCCAATAATCAACCAAATATGTTCACGGTGATTACCTCATAGTGAAACTATACCACAATCACATCCAGATGATATTATCCAAATGAGGTTTTATTTCTATGAAAACCACATAATATAATCTTTAACAAATTTATAGTAAGTTATTATATGGTAAGGATTATTTCATGGGGTTTTACTATTGTTCTATCCTCATAATCTCAAAAATAACTAGTCCTTTACTTTTATAAAAACTATAACAACAGAATAATTTAAAACATATTATTCTATATTAATTTACATAGATTTCTAAAAAATAAAAACTAGTTATCTAGAGGTATATTGTATTTAGATTATTAAGTATGTAAATAATTTATATTATAATTAAATATTTATAATTATTTAAAAATTAAAAAACATATCCTTACTCCAATAGATATTTTAAAACAACAATTGATACCATTTAAAATATAAATAAGTAAATGGGATGCCTAGAAAGGTTAGTAATGAAATAAACATGGAAATAAACCATAAAATGAGAGTTAAGAGGTGTAGTGTGATAAAATTACAAGGATCATCATAATCTTATGAACATGCATAAATTAAATAATAACATAATATCATAGAGTTATATAATATGTGATTAAACTATATACGTGAATTCATAACCATATGTAAAGGGTCACTCCTAGGAAAACCTTATAATGTTTACAAAATGCCATTATGAATTTATTTCACTACCCTTTCCCATAAACAAAATATAAAAATTCCCATGCTGGATATTTTTCACCCCTTAATCCCTTACATAGTATATCATGAGTTATAAAGCTTTACCCAATTCATTACAGGGATAAAAAATTCTTGACCCACCCATTATATAACTAATTTGTATTAGGAAACCATTCTAGGCACCATACATGGAATCTCATGTGATAAAAATTATACCAAATCAATCAGAGGCCTATATAATTTTGATATTACATATAATATAATTAAAATAATAAAATTAATCAAATATGAGGAAAAAACCATACATAAATCTTATTTATGGCCAAACCCCTGAGAAGCAAGTGGGTTTCATAATTCTAATCCAAGGGGTAACTACCTGATAAATCATAAGGATTACCAAAATAATAAGGAATAATTTTTTTAGAGTCACATTATTTAAAAATAAAAATTGTTCTAGAATATGGGGTTTAATTTTTTAAAATTTATGAGAAATATGTAGAGAATAAAGAATAAGATTGAGCCACATGGGTCGAGATTTTAGGAAATAACAAAAGTGATTTAAAATAAGGAATGACCCTATTATTTTACATAAATATATAATTGAACCAAGAGGGATCTAAACCATATAATGTCCGGTAATAGAACTATTATTGGTCAAAAAACTTTTTATCAGGGTTATGCTTGACATTAGACAAAAAATATGGATGTTCCCTTCAATTAGGATTACTTTAAAATTATAATTTCAAAGAAAAATAAAAACAAGTATATCACTTGTAATGAAAGGGATATTTATATAGTTATATATATAAATATGTAAATTATATAAAAAATATAATAACATTATGTGAATAGAATTTTGTAAACTAAATAAAAAATAATGATAACATGTAATTGACATGAAAAAGGGTGGTATAAATGATTCATATCCTCATGTTAGAATTCACAATAAATGTTTTCTTAATTTCATTAAATATGTACCCTATAACCAAATTAATATATATTTAACTTAATATCATTGATAAATGTTATTATTATTTATTTATAACATAGTTTTTACTTATTTTGTTTAATCAGGGTTGTTGAGTAAATTGCATCATAAAAAATTTGATTTTGTAGATCATTGTAAAAGGGTTTTTAAATATCATCACGATATTAATAATGTTGGAGTAATCATTCCTTTATTATTTTGTTAGATAAAAATCTACATACTTTCTAATATTATGAAAAATTGTTTAAAATCATGAAAGGTGCCTTCCAAAGTCTATTTAAGGTGGTCAATGTTACTATGAAATTTTTTATTGGCCAAAAGTTTTAATGACAAATAGTATTAAATAATAAAATTTATAAGGTAAAAATAATTCTTTTTACATAATTATTTTTTTTATTGTCTCCTTGTTAGGCAGTCTGGGAAAACAAAATATTACATTTTTTGGAGGTGCTAGTCTGCACGTATGTAAGGATGAAACTTTCATTTCCCATTGAATGATAGGGGAGTATAGATTTAAATAATAATTATTTAATTAAATTAAATTCATGAATATTTAATTTTACTTTGTGATGGAAAATTAAAATTTCATTCATGAAGGTGGTATTCTGTATACACACTTGAGTAAATTTTCATTTTTAAAAATGATTATAGTGGATGGTATACAATGGATATAAAATATGTAAAAATAAACTTCAACATTATAACAAGGATTTTGTTACAATAAAATATTGGATAAATGGGACATTATTGATCTAGAAAAGAAATAATTTGTAAGGTGATCAATAATAACCTATATAGAATCACATATTTTAGGATTCTTTGGAAATATAGTTAAAATATATTTCTTAATATAATACTGCAACCACATATGAATAGGGAAAAGTTTTATGAATCATTTATGATGTTGTATATCTACCTTTACATATTGGAAAACCAAAAATATTAATATATAGTGAGAAATTTCCACTTTGTATTATCCTAATAAAAATGATCATATAATTACATGTTTATATTTGTGATACCATGGTGTATAATGAAATTTGATTTTGGGATTCATAGTAAAATTTACTCATCCTCTCAAGTATAGATGGAATATATATCATCCTAGTTATTTTCAAAATTATTTCTTTATAAAAAATGTCTTCCAAATTAACATCATTCATGACATTAATTTTATTTTTAAAACCCTTATTCTCATGTTATTTACATTTTATCCTCAACCAAATAGATGGATAAGTAATAATTTAGAAAAAGGGGAAATGTTTCGCCATTCCTAGTAATTATTATATCTTACTTTACTAAATCCATAAATGTTAGTTCATTGTAAATCCTAATTTTATTTATAATTCAATGATAATTCCTACTCATTGAATCAACCACATTATGTTCTTTACATTAATGGTAGTGTATTGAGAAGTCATAATCCATTAGTATCTTTATCCAGATCCTTTTTGTCCTGTCTTGATTTTTTTTCAAATATATATATTCCAAACTATTTTGATCTGTACATATCACACATAATTAACCATAGAGATAATGCATCTATATATTCAATTAAAATTTTAGGGATTTCAATATAATATCTTGGTTTGAATAATTTTATTCATGGATATTTTATAATTTTTATGAATTAAAAATAACTAAAATTTTTTACATTATTAACCATCATTTTCTTCTCTATTATCTATCACTATATATAAAAACATATCCCCTTGATTATAAAGTAAAAATTGGTTCTCTCACTAATAACTTATTAAACTGTTTAAAAAATTATTTAAATTATTCTACTAATAAGAACATAATCCATTTATATGTCAACATAGATCATGGATTCTCTAGTTGGGAAATCATAGGATCATAACACTAATGATAACATGATAATACAAGAAAACAAAATATCTAGGTTATGGTAATATGTGTTGAACATTGTCTAATATCAATTTTATTTGATTTATTAGCTGATATTCCATATTTGGAGGTAATATTTTTAAAAAAAGAAACTTCATGAAGCTAGAAATATAAATTAATAAATTTACCGCATATGTCCTTTCACCTAAGAGTTCCAAGGATGATTCTTATATTGATTTTATTCTCCCAATAACTTTATGATTATATCGTGATATAATTAATAAATACCATGATTAAATTATCAATATAATCCTTCAATACTATATTTATTAGATCTATTAAAACAAAATATTCATTATCAATACAAATAGAAACACTGTAACACCTAATTTACGTTCCTCATTTTAAAAATAATGGTAGAATATATAATTTCATAACTCATAATTGATGATAATATGAATGTATATTAATTTTAAAAAACATTGAGCTAGTGTAATATCATCAAATAATTGGTCAATGTAAGGAAAATGATGATTATTATTTATAATAACAATATTTATTTCCCTATAACCGATGAACAAACCCATAAAGATATAATTTGTCTCATAAAAATGAATATGGGATTCCCATGGTTAAACACTTGGATAAATTAATCCCTTTTTTGAAAAATCAAACAATTATTTCTTGAGATCCACTAATTCCATTATGGACACATTTTGGGGTGTTTTAGAGGAATGAATAGAGTTAGGGATAAGTTCTATAGAAAAACAAACATCATGACCAAGTGTATTTCTAGGTTACTCTTCTGGAAACATACCTATGTATTACTACATAATAGGTACATATTTTATATTAAAGTTTCTATTATCATACTTAGGTTGTATCTATTATTCTTCTCTATGAATTTAATTAATGTGAGATACAAGAAGTGAATAAATACACGAATAATATATTGGTGTCTCCACTCTATTAAAAAGTGATTTAATATATCCTTTATATATTTTAATATCTTTATCTAGAAAATAAATTTTCACATTATAATTTAAAATACAACTCATAGTAAGGATTATATAAATTTCAACAACATGTATAATAAACATGTTTTCAACCACATATATAATAAACTAAATCAAGAATAATATCCAAAATCATGTTGACATAGTTGAAAATAATTAGTAAAACTATTTGAGAGAAATATCCATTTTGAATGAAAATATTTGAAAGACACACAATTTATAAAGGAAGCCATTTCAAATAAATTTCTGAATCAAAGTGTCCCATACCACTTTGAAACTTTTTAAGGAATTAACATTTTAAAACATTCATGTCGATATAAATAATCATTAAAAAAATATTTTGAAAACATGGAAATTAATTAAAATTATTTAAAAGAATAAATATTTAAACCGTTAAAATGATATTTTTTTGAAGAGTCCCTTAAAAATAATCCTTTATAAAACTGTTTTATCTAAATTGTAAGTGTATAATAAATATGTCCCAATAAATACTTACATGTAAACAATCTCGAATAATAATGAGATTGAAGAATAAACCCTTACCCTGTACTTTTCTTTGGTCGAGGGTACATTAACCTCATGTATAATAGTTAAATCATTATTATTAAATTATTAAAGAAAAAAATTCATAATTATGATATCATATATGATCTTCTAATATTACTTTTTTAATAATATTTTAGTAGTATCATAGTTTCAGGTGTTGACTGGTTCCTTTTCTATTAGAGGTTTTGTTACGTAAGCCATGATTGTAATGGATATGATGTATTTATTTCTTATCCAGAATGATATTAGGTTATTAAAATTTATTTTTAATAATATAATGAAAATTATTCTTGAGAGGTTACTATGGGTAATGAATCTTATCGCTTTGGTAGAGATGTTAATTCGTACGGATGAATAAACGCAACATCCATTTCATTTTTTTATTTTGAATTGAATGAAAACTAAATTATAAATAGGTATGTTATTATTATATAATAATATAATATTTGATAAAAATTACATTAGTTCACTAACAGCATCCTTTATACGTTCCATGTATGGAATGAATGAGTCATATCACTTTGAGAGGGCGGTAGTCCGCACTTCCCCAAATGAAATTATCGTATATATACAACATGAAAAGAAACAAGGTATGATATAAAAGATAATTAGATAAGATTATAGATAAAATATATATCATATATGTCAAATATAATTACAATGACATCATAATCTCCCCTATAAGAGGTGGTATTAGAATATTGAACAATCCTCGTTTCGTGAGGAAGTAGTTCGTTATCCACAGAAACATTATGTTCTATACTGATTAGATAGAGGTGTGTGTAAGTGTGGTAAAAATAAATATCATAAAAAAACCTTGTATATTGAGGATACTAGAGTTGTTATAAAATAAAGGAATAAAGATATTTTAGGGGGATGGAGAAGTATAATAAAATAAAAGAATTTAAGAAGAGATGTTACCTTTAAATCAGGTAACTCCCTTTCATTTGAAAAAAAAGGTTTCCTAGAAGTTCCTTATGCCTAAGGTAAGACTTCTAAGTGGAATATAGGGATGTAGGGAGATTAATTGGGTACATGTTGGATGAGAAAATGGGATTGAAATGTGTGATAAATGGGTTAGAGGTGACGGATTTTATAAGGCAGAGAAGGGACGCTTTAGGAATGTTTGAAAATATTATTTTATTATATAATTATTTTTAGTTTCTAAAGATCGAAAACTCATTAAAGTATAATATAAGATGAATTATGTTCGAAATAAAATCAACCAAAAATAATTGGACTAGTTTTGTTTATTTTTTTAATTCTAATAATCTCATTTATTTAAATCATTCTTTAATGAGGTAAACACTACATCATTTTTGTGTCTTTAATAATATTATTTATTTGATGACTAAATATTATAAAAAAATTCCATTATGTCAGAAATTATTTTATATATCATGTTAATTTTATTGTCAAAAAGATATCTTATATTACCCCTTGTAAAAATTATTTTACTAAAAGGTATATGTTAATGTTATTTTGCCTTTACTTTAAATTATTTAATAAAAAGTGTCATTATCACTATCAGGTGGCTTCATGGGGTCCCAAAATAAACCCAAGAATGACCATGGTAGGACTTGTATCAAGTAATAGGAATAGGACACATGTTATGGTAATTTAATATTATTATCATAATATTTTATTACCCTTATTTACAAGATTTACCCTTTAACCATGGTAAATAAAATATTTACTAAAGTAAATATTCATGATGTATAAAAATAAAAGATACATAATTAAACAATCTGAACTTATTTATTCCAAATATCAAATAAATTTTTAAAAATTCATAACACAGAAGTGGCCAAAATTTATATAAAATTAAATCTCATTTTCAAAATAAAAGGCGTGTTTTTAAGAAATAATAACTATTAAAAGATTGACACTTGTTTATGTCTAGATTAAAGATAAAATTATATCCAATAAACTAAATTATATTAAATTATAAAAATATAATCAAATTATACTTTAAAACAACTCAATTTAATAATTTAAAACTATAAATTAATTTGATTAAAAGGTTGTTTTTAATTAAAATTTAGTATGCTTCACTATTCATCAAGAATTGAAGGTTTTCATAAAAGTACCAAAAATTTATCCAAACTAAATTTTTTATGTAACATTTTTGAAGAATAATTTAATTTCATTAAATTGAATATATAAAAGTGTTAAATATTGGTTTTAAAAAAGGTTCTCCATTAAAAGGCAGGAAAATTGAATTTTTTGAAAAATACTTATTCTATCTGAAAAAAATTAATTTTCTCTTATATTAGGTCTAAGAAACACATAATATGAATTCTAAAATTAAATAGAGCATATAAAATTCAAAATTCATTTAATACTATTCATAACATCTTTTTTAATGGCTAGTTTGTTAAGTCGTGGTGCGCTCGAACTCGGTGTTGCATATATCCGAAGTTATTGAATTTCTTTGAAGATATAACGTACTATGGAATCTTGGGGTGTTATATTCTCCACACCATTAATAAATTTCATCCTCTAAATTTGAAAATTTTCATTGAAAATAAAATGTTAAAAATAGAAAAATACCTTTTTGGAAAAACCATATCGGAAATTGGGTTAATGAAATTTTGTCTTAATATGATGGAAACAGAAATGCAAAAGTCACCACAAAATTATGATTTAGATTATTAGAAAATTGGTGGAAACTAGAGAAACATTATTGGAGTAAAAACATAAATATTATTAGGGAGTTATTGAGGTCATCAATCACAAACAAGAGTAAAATTGAGGGTCTCAAAGCCATGAATCTATGATGATTTAAAATATCATCCGTTGAACAAAACATAAGGTACTAGGATAACACATTTTTTGATATAAGATCCCTTCCCTAAAGTTTAAGAATTAATTTATTCATAGAATAAGAGGAAAAAATATACTTGACCAGTAGAGTTTCATCCTTCAACTAATTACAACCAGAAACTCATATTTAACTCCAAAAGATAATAGAATTCAAAAATATTCTTTTTTTCTTAATCGTATAGGGCTCTAAAAATAAGGAATTTATAATTCATTTGTCAGAATATTTAAAAAAACTACATTATACAAACTAGGACATCACATAGGACAATTGTAGGTGATGTACCCTTCCCTCCCATCAATTTCGGGTTCATGTATGCCTGCCTTGCTGGATGTGACGGGTTGTCGCCCGACCACCAGGTTGTCGTTTTTATGAAAATTAAAAAATAATATGAAGAAATGGTTTAATCTTAACAATACCATCCAATGTAAAATTCAATCTATTCCAGTAATTAAACTTATCCACAATACTTCTGTCTGAACTTACAGTCCAAATTTTATAAGAAAGGTCACATAATATACACATTAATACCTTCATTGTGTATTCTCTTAAAATTAGGTAATAAAATGAATGCCAGAAAACCATATTTTAATATGTATGTTATTTTTTATTCTTTCTTTAAATTACAGAATACGGGATATACTCCTTATGTCCAGAAATGTTGTAATCACCAACAATGATGTAATAAAAAAACCATTAATTAGTTCCAAGGTAGTCAATAATATCCAAGATAATTTATCAAAATCATTCATCTCTTATTCAAAATACAATACCATAGTATCAAGACCATATTAAAGTTTATCTTTCCTTCAACCATATATTTTCCAAAAATTTAAACTTTTTCATTGAGTCACTTTTCTTGGAACCACACAATATTAAATCCTTAATGAAATAGTCCCGCAATAAAATCCCTATATGCTCCATAATTTTTATAACCAGTACTTTGTTGATACAACACTCAAATGACATAATTATTCAATATCCATATAATAACACTAGTCATTACTCTTCATCTATAGTAATATCACAACTTGATTATTATCCAACAACATCATTTTTGGTATACTCTGATGATTACGACATTGATTCACGTAGTGTCCCAACTCTTTGCAGATGAAGTATTGTACATTTGAAACATTTTTCATACCCTATAAATCACATACATGGTGTCCTTTTTCACCACACTTATAGAAAACTCACATTCCATTCAAGAATTACCAAGGTGTTTCTTTCCACAGTTATCACATATGGGAAAATCCTTCTTTCCCTTATTCCCTTTATCCATATTTCTCTATACCATCTTTTTCTTCTCTAGCTTCCCATAAAAGCCATAGGACTCGAGAATTATTTACATATCTTATAAAAACATGATAATATTTCTTCATATGATGATAATACATGGGATACTATTTCTATTCTAAATATTGGATTAATACAATGAAAGATATGATCCTTCTTAGACTTTGGATCATGCGTCTTTCTAGAGTTCTCATTCTATCTACTATGTGCCATTTTTAAATAATGAAATACACATGGTTAGTTTATTAATCGTAATTCATAATTTCAAACATATAAAATACATATCGAAAATTGAATATCTTATGAATATAAACTATAATGATAAAAAATGCTTTTGTTAACAAAGTATTTACTCTTAAATCCTTCATAATAGCTTGTAAAAAATATAAATTATCCTAAGCATACCCCCAAAGAGTGTCATAACAAAGAGTGCAGCAATGCCCATTTTCATGTACCAGGATACCAAGGATCAAGCCCGAAACTCTATTTCAGAGTTTTCACAACCAGTTACATCCACGCTAGCCTCTACCTGCTCGTATCTAGATAGGGATGTATTGCTTAGAAAAATCACAAAATCTGTACATTACCAATATTTTAGGAAGTTATTCTATACTAATCCTCAAAGTCAATATTAGGGTAATGTTCTCTCATCAATTTTTTTCTAAATCAAGTTTCCATGGTTATTTTTAGACTTCTTTAATGCCAACAGTTACACCCTGAGCCCAGTTACCCAGAGTCGGTGCATTATTTTAATACATTGGCATGATTACAATGGATTATGTTTTGAAGGACTGATCAGTTTAGCAGTCTTGGAAAATAGATTACATACATTAATGTTACATTATAAAATTAAAAATAAAAACAACATTTTCCCCATTGACCACATTCATATCTGTTAGACTATCCATGTAGGTCAGTCATAATATTCTTCTTCACATCCTAGGAAAAATAAATCATAGAAAGGGGTGAGCTCAGATGCTTAGTAGGGATAACAATTTAACGAAAAATTTCCAAATAAGCATAAAAATTTAAGGAAATGTATATGAGTAAAACATAAGATTTTAAAACTTAAACTTGAGCTTAATATGGAAAATATAAACTGAATAATTCTATTTACTTATTCACATGGATACATTACTAGTCGAATAATCACATGTAATATCCATAGCATATTTCATCATGATGAAATGCATAATTATGGAAATCATAACCACATAGTCAAGGCCTAGTGCTAAGAATACAAATAATATTTTGTCAAGGATTTGTTTCTAGTCACTAGTTTGACTCATGAGACCTACTGATGCATCGAGGTGCTATAGCGGGCTCCACCCATCACTTAAAAAGTCTAACACATTCCTCATATCTAAATGTTGAAACACAACATAATCATTCATATTAAAACTACCGTATGAAATGTCCACACTTTATCAATAAATGATAAATGTTATAAAAATACTAAACTCACAGGAAATCCTATCATAAATCATTCAATACAATATTGAAGATTTTATTTATAATAAATCAACCTCAATAAATAATAATATCCAAAAGGATGTTGACGTAGTTGAAAAATATTAGTAGAACTATTTGAGATAAATATCCCATTTTTTTAAAACATTTTAAAGTTACAGAATTTATAAAGGAAGAAATTTAAAAGACATTTTTGAATCAAAGTGTCCCATAAAACTTTGAAACATTTGAAAGAATTAACATTTTAAAACATTGATGTCCATATAAATAAATCCTTTGAAAACCATTTTGAAAACATAGACATTTATTAGAATGATTTAGAAGAATAAATATTTAAATTGTTAATATGATATTTTAGATCAAGAGTATCTTACAAAGAATCAGTTTGAAAAATACTTTATCTAATATGGACCTGGATAATAAATATGTCCCAGTAAATACTTACATATAAGCAATCTTCTATAAAAAATAGATTGATAAATTAACCCTAACCTTGTAATTTTCATTGGTCAAGGGTATGTTAACCCCATGTATAATAGTTAAATCATTGTTATTAAATTATAAAAGAACCACATACATAAATATTATGTCATATATGATCTTATAATATTTCTTTGTTAATAATATTTTAGTAGTATCATTGTTTCGGGTATTAACGGATTAATTTTCCTTTATATGTTTTGTTACGTAAGACATTTTTGTTATGAATAGGATGTGTTTAATTCATATTCATAATGATATAAAGTTATTAAAATTTATTTTTAATAATTGAATGAATATTATTCATGGATAGTTAAGATGGGTTATGAAACTCATTGTGTTGGTGGAGACGGTAATCAGTACGAACGCACGAACGCTACTTCCATTTCATTTTTTAATATTAAAAAGAATGAAAAATATATGTTACATAATTATATTATTATTAAATTATAATATAATATTTTATATACATTACATAAGTTTATAAAACCATCCTTTATAAATTCCATGTATGGTATGAATGAGTCATATAACATTGAGGGGGCGGTTGTCCACACTTTCTCAACTGAAATTATTATATATATACACTATCCTTACCTTGTAATTTTCATTAGTCTAGGGTACATTAACCTCATGTATAATTGATAGATCATTGTTATTAAATTATAAAAGGACCACATTCATAAATATGATATCACATATGATCTTCTAATATTGCTTTGTTAAAAATATTTTAGTAGTATCATTGTTTCGGGTGTTAACTGATTCGTTTTCCGGTATAGGTATTATTACATAATACATGTTTGTTATGGATAGGATGTATTTAATTTATATCTAGAATGATATTAATTTATTAAACATTATTTCTAATAATCAAATGAAAATTATTCTTGAATGGTTACGATGGGTATTGAATCTCATCGCGTTGGTGGAGACGGTAATCTATACATACACACGAATGCTACATCAATTTTATTATTTTAAAAGGAAATTAAACTAAAGGATACATAGTCAATGTACCCTTTTCCCCTTTTGGTTTCAAGTGCAATTCTTGTGGCCTTTCTGGATGTGACGGGTGGTTGCCCGACCTCCAAGTTTTCCTTTTTATGAAAATCCAAAAATAATCTTAAGTAATTGATTAAACTTTACTATAGTATCCAATGGAAAACATAATTTATTCCATCCATTAGACTTGTCCACAATACTATTGTCTGAACTCATTGCCCAAAATTTATAATGAAGGTCACATCATATACACATGAATACCTTCATTGTGCGTTCTCTTACAATGTGGTAATAAAATGAATTCCCAGAAAACCATATTTGAATAGGTGTGTACTTCCTTATTCTTTCTGTCAATCATAGAATACAGGATATACTCCGTAAAACCAAAAATGTTGTAATCACTAACAATGATGTAATAAAAAACCATTAATTAGTTCCATGGTAGTCAATAATATCGAAAATAATTTATCCAAATCATTCATCTCTTAAACAAAAATCAATATCGTAGTATCAAGACCATATTAAAGTTTTTATTTCCTTCAACCATGTATTTTCAAGAAATTTAACTTTCTATTGAGTCACATTTCATGGTACCACACAATCTCAAATCCTTAAGGAAATTTTACTCTTGTACAATCCTTATATACTCCATTATTATTATGACCAGTAAATCATTGATACAATACTCAAATGAAATAATTCTTTAATATCAACATAAGAACAATAGTCATTACTCTTTATCTGTGGTGATCTCATAACTTGATTATTATCCAACAAAATCATTTGCGGTATACTCTAATGATTGGGACATTGATTCTCATAGAGTCCCAAATCCTTGCAGATGAAGTATAATACATTTGAAACCTTTTTCATACCATAGGAATCACGTACATGGTGTTTTTTCTCCACACTTATAACAAAATCACATTCCCTTAAATAATTACCAAGGTGATTCTTTCCATAGTTTTTACATATGAGAAAAATACTTCTTTCCATTATTCACATTTTTAATCTTTCTCTCTACCATCTTTTTATTATCTCACATCCCTTCAAATCCATAAGACTCAATGAATTATTTACTTATCTTTTAAACACTTGATAATATTTCTTCATATGATGATAATATGTGGGAGACTATTTCATTTCTAAATATTGGATGAATATAATGAATGATATGATCTTTCTTAATCTTTGGATCATGTGTATTGCTGGATTTCCCATTCTATCTGTTGGGTTCCATTTCTAAAAAATGACATACAGTAGAATAGTTTTTAAATAACAATGCATAATTCTAAACTTTTAAAATACCTATCGAAAATTAAAAAGACTATGAATATAAAATTTAATCATGAAAAAATGTTTTCGTTGAGAATGTATATACTTCTAAATCCATCATAATAGCATATAATGAATATGTGAATTATCCTAAGCATATCCCCAGGGAGTTTCATAACCAAGACTGTAGCACGGCTCGTTGTCATGTACCAGGATTCCCTAGGTCAAGCCTGAAACTCCTTATCGGTGTTTTCACTCCTAGGTACATCTGTCCTAGTGCTGCTTTTACCTGCTTGTATCTAGAAAGAGATTTATTTCTTGGAAAATTCACAAAATCTTTACAATAAAAAAGTTCTAGGATGTTCTTCTATATTAATACTCAAAGTCACTATTAAGGTAATGTTCACTAATTAGAGTTTTTCTGTATCTAGTTTCCAAGGTTATCGCCAAACTTCCTCTGACACCAACTCTAACATCCTGAATCTAGTTACCTAGAGCCGGTGCATTATTTTAATACATTGGCATGAGTACAAGGGATCAAGATCTGAAGGACTGATAAGTTTAGTAGTCTTGGAAAATAGATTACATGCATGTATGATACGTTAAAAAATGAAAAAAATAACAAAATTATCCCTATTTTCCACATTTATATCCCTTAGACTAACCCTGTAGGTCTGTCATAATATACTTGTTCGCATCATGGGAAAAATAAAACATAGAAAGGGGTGAGCTCAGCTAGTCAGTAAGGATAACAATATAATGGAAACATTCATAAATATGTATAGCCATTTAAAGAAATGTATAAGACTAAAACATAAGCCTTTCAAACTTAATCTTGAGAATAATATGGAAAATATAAATCGAATAATGCATTTTAGTTATTCACATGGATATTCTACTAGTTGAATAATCACATGCAATATCAATTTCCAATTTCATCATTATGAAATTCATAAGGTTATACATCATAACCATATAGTCAAGTCCCCCTTCCAAGACAACAAATAATATTTTATCAAGGACTAGTTCAAAGTCACTAGTTTGTCAAATGAGACCTACTAATACATTGAGGAGTTGTATGAGGCTCCACCTGTCAAATAATAAGTACATTTAATTCCTCATATGAAAATGTTGAAACAAAACATAAACATTCATATTAAAACTATCATTCGAAATATCAATACATTAACCATAAATCATGAATGGTATAAAAATCGTACATTCATAGTCTATCATATCATTACTCATTCAATATAATATTAAAGATTGTATTCATAATAAATCAACATCAATTAAGAATTATATCCCAAAGGATGTTGACATAGTTGAAAATGATTAGTAAAACTCCTTGAGAGAAATATCCCTTTTTCTGGAAACAATTTAAAAGTCACACAATTTATAAAGAAATATGTTTAAAAGACGTTTTTTAATCAAAGTTTCCCTTACCACTTTAAAACTTCTGAAAGAATTAACATTTTAAAACATTCATATCCATATAAATAAATCCTTTAAAAACTCTTTTGAAAACATGGACATTAATAAGAATGATTTAGAAAAATAAATTTTTAAACTGTTAAAATGATATTTTAGTTGAAGAGTCCCATAAGAATAATCCTTTTGAAAACGCTTTTATATGACATGGACAAGGATATTAAATATGTCCCAGTAAATACTTACACATAAGAAATATCGAATAATAATGAGATTAAGGAATTAACCAAAACCTTGTACTTTTCTTCGATTGAGGGTACGTTAACCTCATGTATAATAGTTAAATCATTTTTTTAAAATTATACAAGAAACACAAATAAATATGATATCATATATAATCTTCTAATATTTATATGTTAATAATATTTTAGTAGTACCATTGTTTCAGGTATTAACGGATTCGTTTTCCTTTAGATGTTTTGTTATGTAAGCCATGTTTGTTATGGATAGGATGTATTTAATTAATATCCAGAATGATATTAAGTTCTTAAAAATTATTTTTAATAATCATATGAAAATTATTCTTTAATGGTAATTATGGGTAATGAATCTAATCGTTTTTGGTGGAGACGGTAATCTGTAAGTATGCATGAACCCTACTTACATTTCATTTTTTATTTTAAAAGGGAAGAAAACTAAATGATACATAAGTATATTATTATTCCAGTATAACATAATCATTTATATACATTACAAAAGTTCACTAACACTATCCTTTATATGTTCCATGTATGGTATTAATGAGTCATATCACTTTGAAGGGGCGGTAGTCCGCACTTCATCAAATAAATTTATCGTATATATACAAATTTAATAGAATAAAGGTATACTATAAAAGAGAATTATAAAAGATTATAGATCAAATAAATTTCATAAATATAATATATAATTATAGTTGCATCATAATTGCCACCATAAGAGGTGGTAGTAGAAGATTGAACAATCATCGTTTTGTGAGGTAGTAGTTCGCCGTCCACCGAAAAATTATGTTTTATACCCATTATATGGATGTGTGTTTAAGTTTAGTTCAAATAGTTATCAAAAAAACAACATAGTATATTGAGGATACTGGAGTTGTTATAAAATAAATTAATAAGGAGATTTAAGGGGTTGGATAAATAAAATAAAAGAAAGTAACTTTAGAGAAGAGGTTACCTTTAAATTGGGTAACTCCCTTTGGTTTGAATGAAAAGGCGTCATTGAAGTGTCATCTGCCTAAGGTATAGATTTTTAGAGTTATATAGGGATGTAGGGAGATTAATTGGGAAGATATTGGATGAGGAAAGTGGATTGAGAGGTGTGAGAAATGAGTTAGAGATGAGGGATTTTTATAAGGTGGAGGAGGGGCTCTTTAGGAATGTTTGAAAATATTATATTATTATATTATGATTTATGGTTTCTAAAATTCTAAAACTCATTAAAGTAAAAGAAAATAGTACTCATTTTAAAAATAAAATTATCCAATAATAATTGGTTAGGTTTTGGATATTTTTTTTATTTTTATAATCTCATTTATCTAAATAATTCTTTAATGAGATAAACACTACATCTTTATTGTCTCATAAATAATTTTTTTTATTTGATTTCTAAAAATTATAAAAAAATATCATGATGTATTAAATATTTTTATATATCATTTTAATATTTATAGTTGAAAATAAAATTTATGTAACTCCTTTTAAAAATTATTTTACAAAAATATATATGTTTATTTCATTTTGTCTTTAATTTTAATTAATTAATATAAAGTGTCATTATCACTCTCAAATGGTACCATGTGGTCCCAATATTAACCCATGGATTCCCATTGTCTGACATATATCAAAAAATATAAATAGGACACATTCTTGGGTAATTTAATATTATTATAATAATATTTCATTTCCCATATTTACCAGATTTAACATTTAATCATGGTAAATAAAATCATTACTGAAGTAAATATTAATGATGTCTAAAAATAAGAGTTACCAATTTACACAATTAAGACCTCTTGATTCAAAATATGGAATCCATTTTTAAAAATTCAAAATATATATGTGGCAGAAATTAATTTAAAATTAATTCCAGTTGTCAAAATAGAACGCGTGTTTTTTAGAAACAATAACTATCAAAAGATTGGCACTTGTTTATGTCCAGATTAAAAGTGAAATTACATCCAATGAAATAAATTATACTAAATTATAAAAATATAATCTAATGATACTTTAAAACCGCTAAAATATATAATTCAATACTATAAATTATTTCTATTAAAAAGTTGTTTTTAATTAAAATTTAGTATTTTTCACTATTCCTCAACAATTGAAAGTTTTCAAAAAAGTTCCAAAAATTTACCCAAACTAAATCTTTAGGTTCTTCTTATAAATAATAATTTAATTTCATTAAATTGAATATATAAAAGGGTCAAATATGGGTTTTAAAAAAGTTCTCTATTAAAAGGCGGTAATATTGTATTTTTGTGAAAAATACTTCTTTTATCAAACCATTTTGAAATTTTTCTTTGAAAATAAAAGTTTAATAATAGAAAAATTCCTTTATGGAAAACCCACATCAAAAATCGGTTTTTTGAAATTTAGACTTAATAAGAGAAAAAGAGAAATGAAAAATTAAACACCAGATTATGATCTCGATTAGGATAACATTGATGGAAATTAGAAAAATTTAGTTGGATTAAAAACATAAATATTTATAGGGAGTGATTGAGGTCATCAATCACAAAACACTTTAAAATTGAGGGCCTCAAAGCCATCAATATATGATTATTAAAAATATCATTGGTTCAACAAAACATAAGGTTTTAGGACAACACATTTTTTGTTTAAATATCCCTTCCCTAAATTTTAAGAAATAATTTATTCATAGAATAAGTGAAAAAAGTATACTTGAAAATTAGTGTTTCATCGTTCAACTAATTCCTACAAGAAACTCATCTTTAACTCCAAAATATAATATAATTAAAAAATTTTATATTTATCCTAATGATATAGGGTTCTAAAAATATTGAATTTATAATTCATTTTATAGAATATTTTAAAAAAACTACATTTTACAAAAATGGACATCACATTGGCTAGTGGTAGGTGATGTATACCTGTCTCCCTTCAGTTTTGGGTTCAAGTCTCACGGCCTTGCTGAACATGAAGAGTTGTCAACCGACCACGGGGTTTTCCTTTTTATGAAAATCTAACATTCTTAAGAAATTCTTTATCCCTAACAAGAGTATCCAATGTGAAACATAATCTATTCCATCCGTTAGACTTATCCACAATACTTCTATCTGAACTCACAGTCCAAAATTTATAAGGGAGGTCACATAATATACATGTGAATACCTTCATCACGTATTCTTTTAAAATATGGTAATAAAATGAATTTCCATTATTCTCTCTGTAAATCATTGATGACCATATATACTCCTTAAATCCAAAAATGTTGTAATCACCAATAATGATGGAACAAAAAACCCATTAATTAGATCCAAGGCAGTCAATAATATCCAATATAATTGATCCAAATCAATAATTTCTTATTGCAAAATCAATACCAAAATATCAGGACCATATTAAAGTTTATCATTCCTTCAAAGAAGTATTTTCCAAAAAAGTTTAACTTGCTATTGAGTCAATTTTCTTAGTACAACACAATCTAAAATCCTTAATGAAATAGTTTTATAGTATAATCCTAATATACTCCATAGTTATTATAACTAGTACATTTTTGATACAACACTCAAATGACACAATTCTTTAATATCAACATAAGACCACTTGTCATTACTCTTCAATTGTGGTAATATTATAACTTGATTATTATTCAATAAAATCATTTGTGATATTCTTTGATGATTGGGACATTGATTCGGGTAGTGTCTTAGCTTTTTGCAGATGAATAATTGTACACTTTAAAAAATTTCCTTACACTTGGAATCATGTACACGGTGTCCTTTTTACCCACACTTATAACAAACTCCCATCCCCTTCATATATTTACCAAGGTGATTCTTTCCACAGTTATCGCATATGGGAAAATCCTTCTTTCCATTATTCCCTTTATCCATCATTATCTCTACCATCCTTTTCTTCTCTAGATTCTCTTCAAATCAATAGTACTCAACGAATTATTAACTTATCTTATAAACACATGAAACTATTTCTTCAAATGATGATAATACGTGGGAGACTATTTATTTTCTAAATATTGGCTTAATACCATGAATTATTTGAACCTTCTTACTCCCTCAAAGTGGTAAACAACCAATGTAAACTTATACCTCACATATAATTGATGGAAAAATAATATTACCCTAATTTAGTTAATCCATTGTTCAACACTTATGGGGTCAAAGATCCATTAAATGTTAGTATGATATTCTACATATTATAATCAACTAAAAATTCCCTTCTAAAAAATAATTAAACATGATTTATAATTAAAAATACGTGGGATTTGTGTGAGTATGTTATAGAGGTTCTATATTACTTATCCCATCTTTTTTAGGAATTTTATTAGTGAAATCATCACATTTTCCATTTCACATGTCTCTAACTTGATTCATCCAACGTCTAACTATTTTCATAACTAAAGGATAGTTTGTGGTGAGAATATAATTGTTTATGTGTGTATAAAAGGTAAACCATAAACTTAGATGATGTTACTCATATATGATTTTCAAAATCAAATGTAGGAATCTCTATGTTTCAATATACATTACCCATGGGAATAATTATATTTGGATATCTAACTGAATTGTGTTCCATAAAAAGGTGTGATAAAACCACTCACAATGGTATGTAAATGGAATATAAATTTTCAAAATCATATCACATAAGAGGGTATAAAAATGTGTTCAATATTAAGCCCCCTAATCATGCATCAGAGTGATGACTTATCCATTAATAAACTAAATCTTTTCATGATGATTACCTCTTAGTGCATATGTACGACAACCACATCCACATGCTAGTATCCAAATGAGGTTTTAATTCTATGAAAATCACATAATATAAACTTTAAGAAATTTATAGTAAGTTATAATATGGTTAAGATTCTTTCTATGAGTTTTAATATAGTTATATCCTCATAATATCGAAAATAACTGGTCCTTCGCTTTTATACAAACTGAAGTGCCCAGATCAGTGAGAATCACTGAGAGGGGGAGGGGGTGAATCAGTGATCCCTTAAAACTTTTTACTAATTGATTCCTTATCAATTAAACCTCTATGGCTGGTTAAAGCCTCGATCCACTCTTCTTGTATCTCTCACCTTTCCACGAATGATGCAGTAAATGTAAAGGCACTGGACACAAGGATTTACAAGGTTCGGCACCAAAGGCCTACATCCTTGCCATGCTCTCCCAGCATGGATTCTCCCATTATAATCTGTTAGTATTACAATGGTCGATACAGCATCCCACTGTATCTCTCCTGAGTCCCACATGAGGGTCTTTATACTGCGTCCCACAGTGTTACCAGAGTACCACTGGCCTGCTCCAGAATCCCACTGAAGACTTCTTCCACCCTGAGTCTCACAGGGGGCTTCTCCTGGCTCCTCGAGTCACACGAGTAGCTCTTCTTCTCTTTAAGTTCTTCAAGTATCTTCAGCAGTCTGGGATAAAGACTGCTGGCCTTGCTCTGTACTTCTGATCACTTGAGTTGATCAGGTCTTCTCGTCTTGCTCAGGCTTTATCACCTTCTTCTAAGGATGACCTGGCTTCTCTCCAACTACTGAATACTCAGACAAATGTTGTCTTTAACTTCAGTCTGGTCCAGTCTCAGTTCAAAACAACTTCATGCACTGAATGCATGGAAACTCTGAATCCTCATGGACTGACTGCATGGCCTTCTCAATTCTCTTCAAGATCTTCAAGTCTTGGACTCCTCAGATGCACACCACTGATTTAGCACTGTTCACGTGTGCACGTGCATGCATGCATGCATGCACTCCCCTCTTTCTTGTCTTGGTGTGATAAACCCGCAAAGGGTGTATTCTTATTAAGCACACACACCTTCCCAAACTTCACACACTTTATTCTTTTTGATTACACACATAAATGTGTGTTCTTCTTTGTGTGGATGTCTTCTTCTTCTTCTAAGTGTTTACACTTTTAGTGCACACACTAGGTTCGGCCTCTTCCCTCTTCTTGCACACAATTGGCTACGGCCTCTTTGGTCCTTTGTTTGCACACACACTTTCTTTGTTCAATTAGCAAACACAAGGCTTGGCCTTCCTCTTCCTCTTGCACACACAACTTGGATTTAGTTGTGGTCTTCCTCTCCTCCTTGCACACACACGGCTAGGGTGTAGTCTCTATTAAAAACACACACACAAGTTTTGTAATTCATACTACCCAAACCTCCTACCAATGTGAAGGGCGCGCAAGGGGTGCAGCCACTTCCACTTCTTCTTCAAAGAGTGCAAGGTATGAGCCGCGCAAGGGTGTAGACACTTCTGTTGCGCAAGATCCAAGGGTGCAAGGAGTCTTCTTCCACGCAAGCCTCAAACAACACAAGGTGATGCAATGGGTAGCCGCGGGCACGCAGGGTATAACACCGCGGGTGCGCAAGTGTGTCAAGGACACCTTGGCTGTGCAAGTGCAAACCGCGCAGGAAGCACGGTGCACAGAGCGGGCTATTCCTGTCGCGTAAGGAGTGCGCGCAGGGGACTCCCCTTCACCTCTTTCGCGCAAGGGATGTGCAAAAGGGACTTCACGAATCCAAAAATGGCTCCGGGCTTCTCTGCCGCGCAGGGGACGCGCAGCTCAATTCTTCGCGAGGCACAAGGGTGCTCTCACGGGACTCACGTTTCTCAAAGGATCAGCAAGCATTTAGAATGCCTCGGCCTCTCTTTTTATAGGTAGAGGGATGCCTTATCTTCCGCTTGAATTCCCGAAGATTTCGGGTATTCAAGATTCTGTGAATCTTGTTTTTCTTTTTATTTCACACGGGTTCTCCCTTTTCTCCTCTTCACGTGCATGCGACTTAGAATGCATGCACGGCCTTCCTTCGGTCCAAACCATGCAGAACATCAACACCGAATGGCCTCGCACCTTCGGTTTGCTTCGGCCGAACTTCGAATTCTATCCATTCAACGTGTGAATGCATATTTTATTGCATTATTGTGTTCAGTACGTCGAGACGAACCCAATAGATCCTTCAGCTCGAACAACGGTGGCCGGGAACTCGAAATCCAGTGCTCAGAGTGCTCCTGGTTCGACGGAGGCACGCGGGTGGCATCGGGGAAGCCTCGGTCAAGCTCAACGAATGAGAAGAGCTGGGAGCCGTCGGATCGGGCGATCAAATAACCTCGGACGGCCTGGATCAGATCGCCTCGCCGCGGATCAGATGTGCGGCCGAGATCTGGCGCGCGATCGATCGTGCGGCCAGGATCGCTCTCCGCGGAAAAATTCCGCATCCCACATCGAAGCCGCGGCCAGTTTTTCCGCGGTTTATCAACCAAGCGCTGCCGAGAAGCGCTCAGTTGAACTTCTCCCCTCCCGATGCCGCCCCGCACCGGGTTCTCTCTGCGGGCGCGCTTTGCGCCCACTCACGCCTCCTGCGGGCGCGCTCCAAGCGCCCACTATGCACGCTGACACTCTTGGGGGCGCTCTCCTACGCCCCTGCCGCGCGGGCGTGACACCCCTGCGTAGCCCTGCCACCCTGTGCTTGCACCATGGGTTCCCCCAAGGGCGTGGCGCCTAGTGCCCATATGAGTCGTGGGGTTGAACTCGTGGGCTGGCCTTGGCTGGCCTAATTTTTGGCAAAGGGACAGAATGTTACATTGTCAAAAACAAAGTACTCCATATGAAAAATGCCAATTCTAAATGCCAAGCCATTCTTCTTCTTCATTTTTCTTCTTCTTCTTAATAATTCCTCCATTCATCCTCAACATTTATTTATCACTTAGGAATGGAAATTCTTGAAGGTTCTTCATCAACTGAGCTCCTGAATCACAGAAAATCTCCAATGAGCTTCATTGATCTAATCAGAGATCAATTGGATCTTCTTCACATTCACATGCACTAAGTGTTAGTGCATGGACTTCATTAATCCACTTAGGAATTGTGGATGGATACTTTCTACTCCTCATGAATTGTCACTACAATGCATTGTCTTCTAATCATGTTGTGACTTTTTATCCACTTGATACGAGTTCTTGGAACTTAAAGATCAGCTCATCAATCATCTGATTTAACTAGAGAATGTTTCAACCACATCTCCTATGCCACTTAGTGAATCTCCTAAGTGACACGCATCTTAGTACCATGGCCATTCTCCATTCATCACCAACACCATCACAACCTTTGTCATTCACATCGTGACATTCCTTGACTTCCATTCATTCCAAGACAACTTCATGCCTCATTGACAACAAATGCAACACAGTGCACTTCAATCCCCCCCTTTGTATTTGTTGTCAATACACCACTTCAGCACATATGAATGGGTCAATATGTGTGCCAATATTTTCTCCCCCTTATTGGCAATCAAATGCAAAGGTGTGGTGTGGTTCACTTTCAAAAATATCTTCCTCCCTTTGAATAGCATCTTCTTGAAAATCACTAAGAGAGGGATGATGCCACATGTTCTTCTTTAGCAAAGAACCTTTAGTAAATCAACTCTAAGTCTACTTGGGCTAACCCGGTGTAGAAAACAAGAGTGATGTAACCAAGATACTCAATGCTGTCCACAATTCCCTACACATGTGAGATCATGCTTAGGGGTTGAATTTTTTCAGATATTCAATGAATTGCTGAATCCTGCACATACATCACAAAACACATTAGAATGTTCAGGTGCAAAGATAAAGCTCCCCCTTTTATCCATTTGTCTTCAATCCATACTCCCCCTTAATTGACAAGATACACTTAATTAAGAAACAAGGGATGAAAGTATGATTGGAATACCTTCACTTTTCTCAAGATGGTATTAATCTAAGAATCCCATCTTCTTCAGATTGGCTCCCCCTCAAGGGGTGCACTCCATTCCTTCCAAACCATCCTCCAGCTGAGAATGATCATCATCTTCAATTCCCTGAAATGTTAGCACATATAAATACAAGATGTTAGGGAATAAGATGGAACCTCCTTGGTTCATCAATGTGAATAACAAGGTTGAGAAGATTCTCTCAACCGAGATTCCCCATTTTCACCATTCTTCACACTTGCACATTTGATCTTCAATGATGTTTGTGCTGGTGTGGATCTCAACACATCTTCATGTGAAATCTTCTTCTTCCCTTTTCCCTTAGCAATTTCCAGAACTTCATCTTCAGCTCTCTGCAGATCTTTGGCAAGTTGCAACTGATTTGGCCATATGATTAACAAGTCATTTGGAAGTGTGGCCTCAGTTCTGGAAGTTCCACATGGTTCCTTTGATGATGTCAAGCTACCTCTCTTAGGCAACTTGTTTTCAATCAATCCCTTCTGCTTCTTCTGGATTGATTGTCTGTTTGAGTCCAGTCTGCCTCTATTGAATTTCATGGCTTCTTTACAAAGATCCATGGTATGGCCTTTCTTTCCACAGTAGAAGCATGTTTTCTTCTTGGTGGTCCTTCTGGATGCATCACCCTTCTTGGATTTCAAATCCAAGGACTTCTCTTCCTTTTTCAACATCTTCTTGGGAGCATTGTCACCTTTCTTCTGTTTGCTTCCCAAGGTTTCTTTCTGAGCCAGGTTCTGTGATCTTTTCTTCTTTTGAGCTCTGGATACAGTTGGAGATTGACATGTATCTTTTTGACCACTTTTGCAATCATCCCAGATGTTGTCAAGTAATCCAAATCTGTTAGCAGTAAACAGATGTCTCTGGACCTGTGGATGCTGCTTCTTTTCTTCTGGCTTGCTCCCCCTTGGAATGGGCTTCCTTTGTGCTTTGACATTTAGTGGATTGTACCAACAATCCTTTTCACAGTGCCCATACATATTACAACACCAACATTGACCCACAAATCTTGACTTCTTCAGTCCTTCTGATTTTAGGGTACTTTTCTGGAGCTGCTGTGTTGTTTCAGGAGAGCTCTTCTTCTTTACTGTCTTCATCCATATTTGTTTGGAATTATTCTTCCATCCTGCACTTTTTGTGGAAACACAATTAGAAGTATCAGTACAAGATGGGATGGATGGTACCTTCCTTTTAGAAGATGTTGCCCTTTTATTAGAGGATGTCCTTCTTTTGGAATCATCCTTCTCAATGCACACTTGTGTAGCAACATTTCTACTTTCAGCTGACTGGGAGGATTCAGATTTGGGTGATTGCAGATTTTTCAATATCACCTCCAGTTCAAAGCATTTCATGTTGAGGGAGTTCTTCTCATCCTCAACCAATTTTAGCCTACCTTCCCAATTCTGTTTCAGCTGTTCTAACTGGTCTTCATGCACCTTCTTCAATTCTAGCAATGAGTTGTCAAGCTCCTTCACCATTTTGAATTTGTCTTTGAGTTGAGCATCTCTGACATTCATTGACACTTTATGCCTCTTTTACAGTGCATGGAAAACATCTTTGACTAATATCATAAAGAATTCTTTCTCAGAAAGGCTTCTTTGAAATTCTTCAGCAGTGTCTTCATATCTTTCATTGCAAAGAGAAACGGTTTCATCTTTAGCCTTCACCAGCTTTTTAAGAGTGTTGGTTATGCCAACCCTTTTAGCCAATTGATCTTCCATTGCATTGGCTTATTCTTCTAACTGTGATTTTTCTTCTTGAAGATCAAGGATGCCTGTAGCTATACACATTGCCACTTCCTTGGGGACTATCTTATGAAGATATTCGATTGCACTTTGAAGATCTTTCATTGTTCCAACTTTATCACAGCTAGGACAGGCTTTCTTCATCTTCTTGGCCTGTTTCTTCATTCTATTTTTCAGAGTCTTGGCAGATATCTCCATTTGAGGCTGGTCACTCATTTCCTCAAATCTGCACTTCATAAAGACTCCCTTGGATCTTTTAGAGGTAACCCTCCCTCTGATACCAATTGAAGTGCCCAGATCAGTGAGAATCACTGAGATGGGGAGGGGGTGAATTAGTGATCCCTTAAAACTTTTTACTAATTGATTCCTTATCAATTAAACCTATATGGCTGGTTAAAGCCTCGATCCACTCTTCTTGTATCTCTCACCTTTCCACGAATGATGCAGTAAATGTAAAGGCACTGGACACAAGGATTTACAAGGTTCAGCACCAAAGGCCTACATCCTTGCCATGCTCTCCCAGCATGGATTCTCCAATTATAATCTGTTAGTATTACAATGGTCGATACCACATCCCACTTTATCTCTCCTGAGTCCCACAGGAGGGTCTTTATACTGCGTCCCACAGTGTTACCAGAGTCCCACTGGCCTGCTCCAGAATCCCACTGAAGACTTCATCCACCCTAAGTCTCACAGGGGGCTTCTCCTGGCTCCTCGAGTCACATGAGTAGCTCTTATTCTCTTTAAGTTCTTCAAGTATCTTCAGCAGTCTGGGATAAAGACTGCTGGCCTTGCTCTGTACCTCTGATCACTTGAGTTGATCAGGTCTTCTCGTCTTGCTCAGGCTTTATCACCTTCTTCTACGGATGACCTGGCTTCTCTCCAACTACTGAATACGCAGACAAATGATGTCTTTAACTTCAGTCTGGTCCAGTCTCAGTTCAAAACAACTTCATGCACTGAATGCATGGAAACTCTGAATCCTCATGCACTGACTACATGGCCTTCTCAATTCTCTTCAAGATCTTCAAGTCTTGGACTCCTCAGATGCACACCACTGATTTAGCACTGTTCACGTGTGCACGTGCATGCATGCATGCATGCACTCCCCTATTTCTTGTCTTGGTGTGATAAACCCACAAAGGGTGTATTCTTATTAAGCACACACACCTTCTCAAACTTCACACACTTTATTCTTTTTTATTACACACATAAATGTGTGTTCTTCTTTGTGTGGATGTCTTCTTCTTCTTCTAAGTGTTTACACTTTTAGTACACACACTAGGTTCGGCCTCTTCCCTCTTCTTGCACACAATTGGCTATGACCTCTTTGGTCCTTTGTTTGTACACACACTTCCTTTGTTCAATTAGCAAACACAAGGCTTGGCCTTCCTCTTCCTCTTGCACACACAACTTGGATTTAGTTGTGGTCTTCCTATCCTCCTTGCACACACACGGCTAGGGTGTAGTCTCTATTAAGCACACACACACAAGGTGTGTAATTCATAATACCCAAACCTCCTACCAATGTGAAGGGCGCGCAAGGGGTGCGGCCACTTCCACTTCTTCTTCAAAGAGTGCAAGGTATGAGCCGCGCAAGGGTGCAGACACTTCTGTCACGCAAGCTCCATGGGTGCAAGGAGTCTTCTTCCGCGCAAGCCTCAAAGAACACAAGGTGATGCAATGGGTAGCCGCGGGCACGCAGGGTATAACACCGCGGGTGCGCAAGTGTGTCAAGGACACCTTGGCTGTGCAAGTGCAAACCGCGCAGGAAGCACGGTGCACAGAGCGGGCTATTCCTGTCGCGCAAGGAGTGCGCGCAGGGGACTCCCCTTCACCTCTTTCGCGCAAGGGATGCGCAAAAGGGACTTCACGAAGCCAAAAATGGCTCCGGGCTTCTCTGCCGCGCAGGGGACGCGCAGCTCAATTCTTCGCGAGGCACAAGGGTGCTCTAACGGGACTCACGTTTCTCAAAGGATCATCAAGCATTTAGAATGCATCGGCCTCTCTTTTTATAGGCAGAGGGATGCCTTATCTTCCGCTTGAATTCCCGAAGTTTTCGGGTATTCAAGATTCTGTGAATCTTGTTTTTCTTTTTATTTCACACGGGTTCTCCCTTTTCCCCTCTTCACGTGCATGCGACTTAGAACGCATGCACGGCCTTCCTTCGGTCCAAACCATGCAGAACATCAACCCTGAATGGCCTCGCACCTTCGGTTTGCTTCGGCCGAACTTCGAATTCTATCCATTCAACGTGTTCATGCATATTTTATTGCATTATTGTGTTCAGTACGTCGAGACGAACCCAATGGATCCTTCAGCTCGAACAACGGTGGCCGGGAACTCGAAATCCAGTGCTCGGAGTGCTCCTGGTTTGACGGAGGCACGCGGGTGGCTTCGGGGAAGCCTCGGTCAAGCTCAACGAAGGAGACGAGCCGGGAGCCGTCGGATCGGGCGATCAAATAACCTCGGACGGCCTGGATCAGATCGCCTCGCCGCGGATCAGATGTGCGGCCGAGATCTGGCGCGCGATCGATCGTGCGGCCAGGATCGCTCTCCGCGGAAAAATTCCGCATCCCACATCGAATCCGCGGCTAGTTTTTCCACGGTTTATCAACCAAGCGCTGCCGAGAAGCGCTCAGTTGAACTTCTCCCCTCCCGGTGCCTCCCCGCACCGAGTTCTCTCTGCGGGCGCGCTTTGCGCCCACTCACGCCTCCTGCAGGCGCGCTCCAAGCGCCCACTATGCACGCTGACACTCTTGGGGGCGCGCTCCTACGCCCCTGCCGCGCGGGCGTGACACCCCTGCGTAGCCCTGCCGCCCTGTGCTTGCACCATGGGTTCCCCCATGGGCGTGGAGCCTAGTGCCCATATGAGCCGTGGGGTTGAACTTGTGGGCTGGCCTTAGCTGGCCTAATTTTTGGCAAAGGGACATAATGTTACTTTGTCAAAAACAAAGTACTCCATATGAAAAATGCCAATTCTAAATGCCAAGCCATTCTTCTTCTTCATTTTTCTTCTTCTTCTTAAGAATTCCTCAATTCATCCTCAACATTTATTTATCACTTAGGAATGGAAATTATTGAAGGTTCTTCATCAACTGAGCTCCTGAATCACAGAAAATCTCCAATGAGCTTCATTGATCTAATCAGAGATCAATTGGATCTTCTTCACATTCACATGCACTAAGTGTTAGTGCATGGACTTCATTAATCCACTTCGGAATTGTGGATGGATACTTTCAACTCCTCATGCATTGTCACTACAATGCATGGTCTTCTAATCATGTTGTGACTTTGTATCCACTTGATACGAGTTCTTGGAACTTAAAGATCAGCTCATCAATCGTCTGATTTAACTAGAGAATGTTTCAACCACATCTCCTATGCCACTTAGTGAATCTCCTAAGTGACACGCATCTTAGTACCATGGCCATTCTCCATTCATCACCAACACCATCACAACCTTTGTCATTCACATCGTGACATTCCTTGACTTCCATTCATTCCAAGACAACTTCATGCCTCATTGATAACAAATACAACACAGTGCACTTCACAAACTATAACAACTGAATAATTTAAAACATATTATTATAAATTTTTTACATAGATTTATAACTAATAAAAACCAATGATCTAGAGGTATATTGTATTTAGATGATCAGATATGTAAATAAATTATATTATAAATAAAAATTTATAATTATTTAAAACTCCAAAAATATATCCTTACTCAGATAGATCTTCTAAAACTACAACGGATACCATTGAAAAAATAAATAAGTAAATGGGATTCCTAGAAAGGTTAGAAATGAAATAAACATGGAAATAAACCATAAAATGAGAGTTAAGAGGTATAGTGTGATATCATAAAAAGGATCATCATAATCATGTGAACATGCATAAATTAAATATTAATATAATATCATAGATTCATATAATACGTGAAAAAAACTGTATACATGAATTCAGAATCATATGTCAATGGTCACTCCTAGGACAATCTTATAATGTTTAAAAATTACCAATATGAATTGAGTTCACTACCCATTACCATAAACATAATATAAATAGTCTTATGGTGGATATTTTTCACCCCCTAATCCCTTACATAGTATATCACGATTTATAATGCTTTACTCAATGCATTATAGGGATAAATAATATTGGCCCCGCCCTTTATATAACTAATTTGGATTAGGAAACCCTTCTAGGCACCATACATGGAATCTCATGTGATAAAAATTATACCAAAACAATTAGAGGCCTATATAATTTTGATCTGACATATAATATAATTAAAATTATACAAATTAATGAAATATGAGGAAAAGAAACCATACAAAAATTACAAGTATGACCAAACCCTTGAGAAGCATGTGGGTTTCACAATTCTTATCCAAGGAGAAACTACATGATAAATCAAAAATATTACCAAAATAATAAGAAATTAATTTTTTAGACACTCATAATTTAAAAATGGACATTTTTCTAGTATATGGGGTTTAATTCTTTAATATTTATGAGAAATATCTAAAGAATAAAGAATAAAATTGAGCTACATGGGTCGAACTTTTATGAAATAACTAATTTGATTTAAAATAAGGAATGACTTTATTATATTACATAAATATATAATTGAAACAAGAGGGCTCTAAACCATATAATATGAGGTTATAGAACTATTATTTGTCAAAAAAACATTTTCTCCGGGGTATGCTTGACATTAGACAAGAAATATAGATGTTCCCTTAAATCTGGATTACTTTAAAATGATAATTTCCAATAGAAATAAAAACATGTATATCACTTTTAATGAAAGATACATTTAAATATTTATATATATAAGTTAATTATATATAAAATATAATAAATCCTTGTGAATAGGATTTTGTAAACTGGATAAAAATTACAGATAACATTTAAATGACAAGAAAAAGGGTGGTATGGAAGATTCATATCCTCATGTCAGAATGTACTGTGAAATTTTTCTTAATTTCATGATTAATTAAACTAGTTTCATTAAATATATACCCTATAACCTTATTAATCTATATTTAACTTCATATCATTGATTAATTTTATTATTATTTATTTTTAAAATATTATCATCTAACAATATTTATAATATAAAAGTAATTATTTTTACAAAATTAATAAATTTTTTTGTCTTCATGGTCTAAAGTCAGCGAAAAAAAATTATTTCTTGGAGGTGGTTGTATTCACATATGTAAGGATGATACTTTCATTTTCTATTGAATGATAGGGGAGTAGAAAAGTAAGTAATTTTTATTTAATTAAATTAAATTCATGAAAATTTCATTTTATTTGGGGATGGAAAATTTAAATTTCATTCAAGGAGATGGTATTCTGTACACACACTTAAGGAAATTTTCAATTTTAAAAATGATTATGGTGGATGGTATGAAATGGATATAAAATGTGTAAAAAGAAACTTCAACTTTGTAAAAAGAATTTTGTTACAATAAATTAATGGATATATGGGACTTTATTGATGTGGAACAGAAAAACATTTGAGAATTTGGGTTTAGAGTATTACATGTCCCTTAAATGATCTACCTAGGGTAGCTCATTGTGGATTATTATATTGGTCTTTGGGTTTGACCCCCCAATATAAGGTATTGATAAGGGAGTTTAGGAAATAATATTAAATATTTTAGTTTAATTCAAAAAATTAAGGAAGGATATTTTGTAGAACCTTAATAAAATATACTATATAAAATATATGGTTGATATGTTTTACCCTTTTTCACTAGGTTAAACATGTTTTACACAAATATAAACTTGTCTTGGTGACTCTACATTCATCGTCAGTTAAAAATTTTATAATAAAAAATAAAAATTGATATTATTTAGTAGTTTTAAATGATTACTTTAAATATATAAAAACAATTATGCAAAATACATTATGAGAACAATAAATTAATTGTTGTAATAGAACACAAAATTTGTAAAAATAGTTTATTATAAAAATTTCATTTAAATTTTATAATTTATGTGTGGGTTAAGATAATAATTGTTTTTTTTATTTTTAAGAGATAAATTGGTTTATTGTATTTGAAATAAATTTTATACATCTTTTGAATTAATAATAACAATAATTGTAACAATATCATTTTCAATTAAATGAAATGGCCAAGAATTTTTTTTACAATTCAAATAATACATATTTATATTAATATACATAGGATTAAAAAATTTAATGATGTATTTTTAAAATGCATCACATTATTCCATAAATAAATATTTGAAAAATAAAAAAGTTTAATAAAAGTATAAATGTCACATATATACTAATAAACCAATTAAGATAACCATTATTTGTAAAAAAAACTCTATCTTTCACTATTCATATAAAAATTATTTATTTTTAAAAATACCAAAAAATAATTCTACACTCAATTTTACATGTTTAATAAAAAAATTAAATTCATTTTTCTATATTCAACTTATATAATTGTTAAATATTATTTTAATATATAAGTTCTTAACACGTAATATTTTTTTGGAAAAGAAATTTTAAAGAATGTAATATATATATACTATTAATATACATAGGCTATATTGATACACCAAAGTTGATGTTCTGAAAATATTATCTTATAAATTAAAGATATAGTTATGTTAGTTTTCATTATACATTTTTTCAAATATGAAACACACATATACAAATATGGTAAATTTCCTTACAAAACATTTGGTCTTTTTCATTTTCCCATAAAATTCTTTTGAACATGAAATTTGAATGCTATAATTAAAGATAATATTATATAAAAATTTAAAAAAATGAAAACATTGATCCCACTTACCTTAAATGTGGAGTAACAGTATCCTAATTTTGTTTTGTACAGTTTTGATAGTCCTTTGAGATATTCCATCTGTTTGAGGTTGATAATTAGAACTCATATGTAACTCAATGTTGGGATATTTCTAAAGTTTTTTCCTAAATTTTTATTTAATTTTTTTCCATAATGAGATACAATCAAAATAATTCCACCATGAAGTGTCAAAACATTATGGATATAGAGTTTTATGAGTTGATGAAGAGGTATATTCTTCCATAGGTCATGGAAATGAGTATAATTGGTAAGGTGATCAACAATAAGCTATATGTAATCACATATTTTATGATTCTTTGGAAATATGGTGAAAATGTATTTATTAATATAATAATGCAACCACATATGAATAGGGATAGGTTTTATGAATCATTTATAATGTTTTATATGTACATTTACCTATTGGAAAACCAAATATATTGATATATAGTCAGAAATTACCACTTTGTATTATCCTAATAAAAATGATCATTTAAATACATGTACATATTTGTGAGACCATGGTGTATAATGAAATTTGATTTGTGGGATTCATAGTAAAATTTACTCTTCCACTCAGGTATTGATGGAGTATATATCATCTTTGTTAATTTCAACATTATTTCATAATAAAAAAATGTCTTCCAAATTAACATCATTCATGACATTAATTTTATTTTGAAAAATATTATCTTAAAGTTATTTACATTTTATCCTCAACCACATAGATGGATTAGTAATCATTTAGAAAAAGGGGAAATGTTTCCACTTTCCTAGTAATTATTATATAACAACTTTACTAAATCCATAAATATTGTACCATTGTAAATACTAATTTTATTTATTATTCAATGATCATTACTACTCAATGAGTAAACCACATTATTTTCATTACTTGAGGGGTATTGTATTGAGAATTCATAATCCATTAGTATATCTATCCATATCATTTTTTTCCTGTCTTGATTTTTTTTCAAATATATGTATTCCAAACTATTTTGATTGCTATATATCACACATAATTAACCATAGAGACACTACATATATATATTCAATGAAAATTTTTGGGATTCCAAACTAATTTCTTGGTTTGGATAATTTTATACATGGATATTTTATTATTTTTTATAATTAAAAATAACTAAATCTTTTTACATTAGTAAACATTAATTTCTTATCTTTTATTTATCACTATATATAAAAACACATCCCCTTGATTATAAATTAAAAACTGGTTCTCTCACTAATATCATATTAAATTATTTAAAACATTATTTAAATTATTTTAATAATAAGAACATAATCCATTTACATGTCAACATTAATCATGGATTCTCTAATTGGGAAATCATAGGAATATAACACTAATAATAACATGCTAATACAAGAAAAATACATATCTATGTTATGGTAATATGTGTCAAACATTATCTAACATCATTTTTATTTTATTGATTAGCTGATATTACATATTTGGAGACAATATTCTTAATAAAATAAACATCATGAAGCTAGAAATATAAATTAATAAATTTACCACATATGTCGTTTCCCCTGAGAGTTACAAGGATGATTCTTATATATATTTTAATCTCTTAATAACTTTTTGATTATATTGTGATATAATTAATAAATACCATAATGAAATTATCAATATAATCCATGAATACTCTATTCATTAAATCTATAAAAATATAAGATTCATTAGTCAATCCAAATTGAAATACTGTAACACCTAATTTAAATACCTAATTTTAAAAATATTATTATAATATATTATTTCATAACTCATAATTGATGATATTAAGAATATAGTTTAATTTTTTATAACATTGAGCTCCTGTAAGATCCTAAAATAATTAGTCAATATAAGGAAAATGATGCTTATTATTTATAATAACAACATTGATTCCCCTATAACCGATGCACAAACCCATATAGATATAATTGTTCTTATAAAAAAATAGGGGATGCCTATGGTTAAACAATTGGATAAATTGATCCCTTGTTTAAAAAATCCAACAATTATTTCGTGAGTTCCACTAATTAAATTTTGGATACATTTTGGGGTGTTTTAGAAGTATGAATTGAATTAGGGATAAGTTCAGTAGAAATAGAAACATCACGACTAAGTGTATTTATAGGCTACTCTTATGGAAACATATCTATGTATTACTACATAATAGGTCCATATTTTATATTAATGTTTCTATTATCATACTCAGGTTGTATCTATTATTCTTATGCTAGAATTTAATTAATGTGAGATATGAGAAGTGAATAAACACATGAATAATATATTGGTGACTCCACTCTGATGAAAATTTATTTATCATCTCTTTTATATATTTTAATATCCTTATCTAGAAAAAAATTCACATTATAATTTCAAATACAACCCATAATAAGTATTATATCAATTTAAACAACATATATAATAACCATTTTTCAACCACATATATAATAACCTCAATCAAGTATAATATCCAAAAGGATGTTGACATAGTAGAAAATGATTACTAAAACACTTTGATAGAAATATACATATTTCATAAAAACATTTAAAAGTCGCATAATTTATAAAGGAGGATAGTTAAGAGATATTTTTGAATCAAAGTTTCACATACCACTTTGAATCTTTTCAAAGAATTAACATTTTAAAACATTCATGTCGATATAAATAAATCCTTTAAAAGCCATTTTGAAAACATGGACATTAATGAGAATGATTTAGAAGAATAAATTTTTAAACCATTAAAATGATATTTTTGTTGAATATTCCCTTAAACATTATCCTATGGAAAACTGTTATATCTATCATGGAAATTTATAATAAATATGTCCCAATAAATACTAACACATAAACAATCTCTAATAAAAATGAGATTGAAGAATTAACCCTTACTTTGTACTTTTATTTGGTCGAGGGTACATTAAACTCATGTATTATAGATAAATAATTGTTATTAAATTATTAAAGAACCACATACATAAATATGATATCATATATTATCTATTAATATTGATTTGTTAATAATATATTATTAGTATCATTGTTTCGGGTGTCAACTGATTCATTTTCCAATATATGATTTGTTACGTAAGTTATCTTTGTTATGGATATGATGTTTTTAAATCAGATCCAAAATGTTATTAAGTTATTAAAATTTATTTTTAATAATCTAATAAAAATTATTCTTGACTGGTTACGATGTGTAATGAATCCCATTTCTTCAGTGGAGACGGTAATCCGTATGTAAGAACGAACACTACATCCATTTCATTTTTTATTATAAAAGGAAAGAAAACTAAATTATACATAGGTATGTTATTATTTTATTATAATATAATATTTTATATACATTATGTTAGTTCTCTAAAACCATCCTTTATACGTTCCTCGTATAGAATGAATGAGTCTTATGACATTTAGGGGGTGGTAGTCCACACTTCCTCAAATGAAATTATCGTATATATAAAACATGAAAAGAAACAAGGTATGATATAAAAGTTAATTACAGAATATTATATATAATATAAATATCATAAATATCATATATAATTACAATGAAATCATAATGTCCCCCATAATAGGTGGTAGTAGAAGATTGAACAATCATCGTTTCGTGAGGCAGTAGTTCACCATCTAAAGAATCATTATGTTCTATACCCATTAGATGGAGGTGGGTGTAAGTGTAGTTGAAATAAATATCATAAAAACAACCTAGTATATTGAGGATACTAGTGTTTTTATAAAATAATGGAATAAAGAGTGTTTAGGGGGATGGAGAAGTAAATAAAAAGACAAGAACTTAAGAAGAGATGATACCTTTAAATCAGGTAACTCCCTTTTATTTAAACCAAAAAAATCCTTGAAGTGCCTTGTTCCAAAGGTAAGGCTTCTAAAAGGAAGATAGGGAGGTAGGGAGATTAATTGGGTATAGGATGGATGAAAAAAGGGTCTTGAGATTTGTGAGAAATGGGTTAGAGGTGAGTGATTTTTATAAGGAAAAGGAGGGCCTTATAATGAATGTTTGAAATTATTATGTTATTATATAATGATTTTTTGTTTCTAAAGGTCCAAAACTCATTATGGTTAAAGATAAAATGTGTAATGTTAGAAATAAAACAATACATTAATAATTGGACTAGTTTTTTATATTGTTTTAATTTTTATAATCTCATTTATTGAAATCATTCTTTAATGAGGTATACACTACATTATCATTGTGTCATTAATAATTTTATTTATATGATGTCTAAAAATTATAAAAAAACTCCATGATATCAGAAATTGTTTTAGATCTCATTTGATTATTTATAGTCAAAACGCTGTTTTATATAACCCCTTTTAAAAATTATTTTACTAAAAGATATATGTTTATGTTATTTTGTCTTCACTTTAAATTAATTAATTAAAGTGTCATTATCACTCTCAAGTGGCTCCATGGGGTCCCAAAATAAACCCAATGATTCACATGGTAGGACATGTATCAATAAATAAGAATATGATACATATAATGGTAATTTAATATTTTTATCATAATATTTGATTACCATTATTTACTAGATTTACCCTTGAACCACAGTAAATAAAATTTTTACTGAAGTAAATATTCATGATGTCTAAAAATAAAATTTACCTATTTACAAAATTTGGAAATCATGATTAAAAATATCGAATCAAATGTTAAAAATTGAAAACAAATAAGTGGCTGAAATTAATATGCAATTAATTTTCATTCTCAAATCGAAAGGCGTGTTTTTAAGAAATAATAACTATCCAAATATTGACACTTGTTTATGTCCAGTTTAAAAGTGAAATTACATCCAATGACATAAATCATATTAAATTTTAAAAATATAATCTAATGATACTTTAAAACCACTAAAATGTATAATATAAAATTAAAAAATTAATTCGATTAAAAATTTGTTTTTAATTAAAAGTTGGTATTTTTTACTATTCATCAAAAATTGAAAGTCTTCATAAAAGTACCAAAAATATATCAAAACTAAATTTTTATGTACCAGTTCTAATGAATTATTTAACTTTGTTAAATTTAATATATAAAAGCTTTACATATTGGTTTTAAAAATGGTTCTCCATTGAAAGGTGGTAAAATTGAATTTTTTGAAAAATACTTCTTTTATTTGAAAAAAATGAATTTGTTCTTATGTTTTGTCTACGAAACACATAATATGGATTATAAAATTAAATGAAGTATATAAAATTCAAAATTCAGTTAATATTATTCATAACCACTTTTTGAATGGATAGTTTGGTAAGTAGTGGTGCGCTCAAACTCGGTGTTGCGTGTAGCACAAGTTATTGAATTTATTTGAAGAGATAACGTTCTATGAAATCTTTGGGTGTTATATTCTACCCACCATCAATATATTTTGTGCTCGCAATTTGAAAATTTTCTTTGAAAATAAAATGTTAAAAATAGAAAAATACCTTTCTGGAAGAACCACATAGGAATTTGGGTTAATGAAATTTAGTCTTAATAAGAAGGAAATAGAAATGAAAAAGGCACCACCAAATTATTATTTTGATTAGGAGAACATTGGTGGAAATTCGAGAAACATAATTGGAGTAGATACATAAATATTTATATGGAGTGATTGAGCTCATCAATCCCAAACAAGTGTAAAATTGAGGGCCTCAAAGCCATCAATTTATGATGAATTTAAATATCATTCATTCAAAAAAAATAAGGTATTAGGATAACAGATTTTTGGTTTTAATATCCCTTTCCTAAAGTTTAACAATTAATTTATTCATATAATAATAGGAAAAAAAATATTTGACAAGTAGAGTTTCATCCTTCAACTAATTCCAACCAGAAACTCATCCTAAACTCCAAAAGATAATAAAATTAAAAAATATTCTTTTTTATCCTAATAGTATAGGGCTCTGAATATAATGAATTTATAATTAATTTTTCAGAATATTAAAAAAAATTAAATTATACAAACTAGGACATCACATAGGCCAGTGGTAGGTGATGTACCCTTACTTCCCATCGATTATGGGTTCATCTCTCCTGGCCTTTCCAGACGCAACGGGTTGTCACCCAACCTCCAGGATTTCCATTTTATGAAAATAAAAACATAATCTTAAGAAATGGTTTAATATTAACAATAGTATCTAACGAAAAACTTAATTTATTCCAACAATTAGACTTATCCACAATACATATGTCCAAACTCACAGTCCAAAATTTATAAGGAAGGTCACATAATATTCATGTGAATACCTTCACTATGTATTCTCTTAAAATGTGGTAATAAAATGAATTGCCAAAAAACCATATTTGAATAGGTATGTACTTCATTATTCTTTATGTAAATCACAGAATACAGGATACACTCCTTAAGTCCAAGAATTTTGTAATCACCAACAATGTGTAATAAAAAACCATCAATTAGTTCCAAGATAGTCAATAATATCCAATTTAATTTATCCAAATCATTCATATCTTATTCAAAATTCAATTCCAGAGTATCAGGACCATATTAAAGTTTATCTTTCCTTCAACCATGTATTTTCAAAAAAATTAACTTACTATTGAGTCACTTTTCGTCGTATCACACAATCTCAGATCCTTAATGAAATAGTATTGCAGTATAATACATATACACTCTATAATTATTATAACCAATAATTCATTGATACAACACTCAAATGATATAAATTTTTAATATCAACATAAGAACACTTGTCTTTACTCTTTATTTGTGGTAATATCACAACTTGATTATTTTCCAACAGCATCATTTGTTGTATACTCTGATGATTGGGGTGTTGATTCGTGTTGTGTCCCAACTCTTTGTAGATGAAACATTATACATTTGAAACATTTTTCATACCCTAGAAATCACAAACATAGTGTTGTTTTTTCCCACACATATTGGAAACTCACATTCCCTTCAAGAATTACCATGGTTATTCTTTCGACAGTTATCACATATGGGAAAATCCTTCTTTCCCTTATTCCATTTATCCATCTTTCTCTCTACCATATTTTTCTTCTCTGGATTCCCTTCAAAGCCATAAGACTTTGAGATTTATTTTCATATCTTATAAACACTTGATAATATTTATTCATATGATGATAATACATGGGAGACTATTTCCTTTCTAAATATTTGCTTAATACCATGAATTATATGATACTTATTACTCTTTGGATCACGCGTATTGTTGGAGTTCTTATTATATCTACTAGGTTCCATTTATAAACAATGGAATACACTAGGTTATTTTATGAATCAAAACGCATAATACCAAACATTTAAAATACACTTCAAAAATTGAAAATATTATGAATATAAACTATAATCATAAAAAATGTTTTTGTTAAGATTGTATTTACTCTTAAATCCTTCATAATAGTTTGTAAAGAAAATGTGAATTATCTTAAATATATCTCCCACGAGAGTCATAACAATGAATGTAGAAAGGCCCAGTTTCATGTACCAGGTTACCCTAGGTCTAGCCCGAAACTCCTTGTCAGATTTTTCACTCCTAGGTACATCTATGCCAGAGCCTCCTCTACCTGCTCGTATCTAGACACGGATGTGTTGCTTAGAAAATTCACAAAATCTCTAAATTTCCAAAATTTTAGGATTTTCTTCTATACTAATCCTCAATGTCATTATTAGGGTAAGGTTATCTAATAAATGTTTTTCTAAGTCTAGTTTCCATGGTTATTTATGAAATTCATCTAATGCCAACTCTTACACCCTTACCCTAGTTACCTAGAGTCGGTGCATTATATTAATACATTGGAATGATTATAAAGGACCATGTTCTGAAGGACCGATCAGTTTAGCAGTCTTGGAAAATAGATTAAATACATGAATGTTAAATTATAAAATTAAAAACAACAACAACATTGACCCAATTGACCACAATCAGGTCCTTTAGATTATCCCTGCAAGTCAGTCATAATATAATTCTTCCCATCCTTGGAAAAATTAAATATAGAAAGGGGTGATCTGAGATGCTCAATAAGGATAATAATATAGTGGAAACTTTCAGAAATAAGCACAAACATTTAAGGCAATTTATAATACTAAAACATAAGACCTTCAAACTTAAACATGAGTATAATACGGAATGTATAAATTTAATAATGCCATTTACTTATTCACATGGATATTCTACTAGTTGAATAATCCCATGCAATATCAATAGCCTATTTCATCATGATGAAAATCATAATTCTGGACATTATAACCACATAGTTAAGGCCTCGTGCTAATGGATTTGGGTGAGTAAGTTATATAGTTTCTCCATTCCTTATCCCATGTTGTTAGTAATTTCATTAGGAAAATCATCACATTGTCCATTGTATGTGTCTCTAACGAGATTCCTCCAACGTCTAACTATTTTCATAATTAATGGATAGTTTGTGATGAGAATGAAATTATTAATATGTTTATAAAAGGAAAAACATAAACATTGATGATGTTACTCATACATGATTTTCATAACCAAATGTAGTAATCTCTAAGTTTCAATATACGATGCGCATGGGCATCAGTCTATTTGGTTCTCTAACCTAATTGTGTTCCATAAAAAGGTGTTTTAAAACCACTCACAATCGTTTGAAAAGGGAATATAAATTTTTAAAATCGTATCAAATAAGAGAGTATATAATTGTGTTTAATATTAATCCCCTTAATCATGCATCAGAGGGACGACTTATCCAATGATCAACCAGATATTTTCATGGTGATTACCTCTTAGTGCATCTGTACCACAACCACATCCACATGATAGTGTCAAAATGAGGTTTTATTTCTAAGAAAACCACATAATAAAAACATTATCAAATTTATAGTCAGTTATAATATGGTTAGGATTATTTATAAGGGTTTTACTATTGTTTTACCCTCATAATATCAAAAATAACTAGTCCTTTACTTTTATATACACTATAACAACCCAATAATTTAAAACATATTATTCTATATTCTCTCACATATATTTCTAACAAATAAAACCAATGGTCTAGAGGTCTATTTTATTTAGATGATTAGATATGTAAATAAATCATATTATAAATAAAAATTTATAATTATTTAAAACTCTAAAAAATTATCCTTACTCCAACAGATCTTCTAAAACAACAATTGATACCATTGAAAAAATAAATAAGTAAATGGGATGCCTAGAAAGGTTAGTAATGAAATAAACATTGGAATAGAGCAAAAAATTAGAGTTAAGAGGTGTAGTATGATATCATAACAAGGATGATCATAATCATGTGAAAATTCATAAATTATATAATAACTTAATATCATAGAGTCATATAATACGTGAAAAAAACTATATATTTGAATATATAATCATATGTCAAGGGTCACTCCTAGGACAATCATTATAATGTTTAAATAGTCCCACTATGAATTGAGTTCACTACCCATTCCCATAAACGTAATATAAAAAGTCCCATGGTCGATATTTTTTACCCTCTAACCCCTTACATATTATACCATATGTTATAAATCATTAACCATTGAATTATAGGGATATATAGTTCTGGCCCCACCATTTATATAATGGATTTTGATTATGAAAACCTTCTAGAAACCATAGATGGAATCTCATGTGATAAAACTTATACCCAAAAAATCATAGACCTATATGATTTTGATATAACATATAATATAATGAAAATTATACTAATTAATGAAATATGAGTAAAATAAACCATACATAAATCATAAGAATAACAAAACCCTTGAGAAGAGAGTGGGTTTCATAATTCTTATTCATGATGTAAATACATGATAAATCATAAGGATTAACAAAATAATATGGAATTTATTTATTTATACTCTAATAATTTTAAAATGGATATTGTTATTGAATATGGGTTTTAACTATTTAAAATTTATGAGAAATATCTATAGAATAATGAATAAAATTGAGAAAAATGGGTAGAGATTTTACGAAATAACTGAAATGTTTTAAAATAAGTAATTACCATATTATTTTACATAAATATATAATTCAACCAAGAGGTATCTACACCATATAATGTGGGGTTGTAGAACTATTATTGGTCAAAAAAACATCTTAATGTGGTTATGCTTCACATTAGTCAAGAAATATGGATGTTCCCTTAAATCACGATTACTTTAAAATAGTAATTTCAAAGGGAAATAAAAACAAGTATATCACTTGTGATCAAAGGGATATTTAAGTAGTTATATATATAGATATATATATATATAAGTTAATTATATAAAAAATATAATAAATTTACATGAATTGGATTTTGTAAACTGGATAAAAAATAAAGATAACATGTAATTGACAAGAAAAAGTGTGATATAAAATATTCATATCCTCATGAGAGAATGAACTCTGAAATTTTTCGTAGTTTCATAAATAAATAAATTAAATTCATTAAATATATACCATATAACCTTATTCATATATATTTAACATAATATAATCGATTAATTTTCTTATTACTTATTTATAAGGGTTGTTGAGTTAATTTCTTTATAACAAATTTGATTTTTTTGATCCTAGTAAAAGGGTTTTAGAATAGCATCACGATATTAATAATTTTAGAGTAATATTTCCTTTATTATATTATTATATGAAAATCTACAAACATTCTAATGTTATGAAAAATTGATTAAAATTAAGAAAGGTGCCTTCATAAGTTTATTTAAGGTAGTCAATGTTACTATGAACATTTTTGGTTCGCCACACGTTTTTAATGAAAAATATTATTAACTAACAATATTTATAAAGTAAAATTAATTTTTTTTATTTAATTAATAAATTTTTATTGTCTTGTTATTAAGAAGTCAGGTAAAACAAAACATTTCATTTCTTTTAGGTGGTAGTCTTCACGTATGTAAGGATGAAACATTCATTTTCCATAGAATGATCGGGGAGTAGAAAATTAAATAATAATTATTTAATTAAATTAAATTCATGAACATTTAATTTTATTTTGTGATGGAAAATTTAAAGTTCATTCATGGAGGTTGTATTATACACAAACACATTAAGAAATTTTTATTTTTAAAAATGATTATGGTGGATGGTATAAAATGGATGTAAAATGTTTAAAAATAAACTTAAACATTCTTACAAGGATTTTGTTACAACAAATTAATGTATAAGCTGGTCATTATTGATGTGGGAAAGAAAAAAAATTTATATTATAGGTTTAGAGTATTACATGTCCCTTAAATGTTCTCCCATGGGTAAAAAATTGTGGATTATTAGATTAGTATCTGGGTGTGACCCAGGATATAAAGTCACAGAAAGGGAGTTTATGAAATAATATTAAATATTTTAGTTTAATCCAAAAATCGGGGAAGGAGATTGGGTAGATCATCAATAAAAAATATAATACAATATATATGGTTGAAATGTTTTACATTTTTTTACTAGGTTAAACAAGTTTTACACAAATATACACTTGTTTTGGTGACTCTACATTCACAGTCGGTTAATAAGTTTATTAGAAAAAAATTAAAATTTACATTATTTAGTAGTTTGAAATGATTATTTTAAATATATAAATAATTTTATACGTTAATTTTTTTATCAGAACAATCAATTAATTGTCGTATTAGCACACATAATTAGTAAACATAGTTTATTATAAAATTTTCATTTAAATTATATAATTTATGTGTGGGTTAAGATTATAATTTTTTTAAAGATAAATTGGTTTATTATATTAAAAATAAATTTTATATAGCTTTCTAATTAAGCATAACAACAATTGTAACAAAATAATTTACAATTAAATGAAATGGCCATAAAAAAATATTTTAATTCAAATAAACCATTTTTATATTAATTTACATAGGTTTCAAAAAGTTAATGAAGTATTTTTATAATGCATCACATTATTCTTTAAATAAATATTTAAAATATAAAAATGTTTAATAAAAGTATACATGTCACATATATACTAATAAAGCAATTAAGTTCACCATTTTATTGTAAAAACTCTATCTTTCACTATTTATATAAAAATTATTTAATTCAGAAATATACCAAAAATAAAATCTACATTTATTTTTACATGTATAAAAAAACAATTAAATTCATTTTTTTATATTCAAGTTATATTAGTGTAAAAATTTGTTTAATATATAAGTTCTTAAGACGTAATATTTTTTTGGAAAATTCATTTTAAAGAATGTAATATATATACTATTATTATACCATAGGCTAGATTGATATACCAAAGTTGATGTTATGAAATTATTATATTCTAAATTAGAGAAATAGTGTTGTTACTTTTTTTATCCATTTTACCTAATATGACACACACATATACTAATATGGTAACTTTCATTATAAAAGTTTTTCTCATTTTCATTTTCCCATTAAATGCTTTCGAACATGAAATTTAAATGCTAGAATAAAATATAAAATTATATAAAAATTTAGAAAAAGAAAATATTGATCACACTTACCATACATGTAGAGTAATAGTATCCTCATATTGTTTTGTAAAGTTTGCATAGTCTTTTGAGATATTCCATCTATCTGACGTTGATAATTAGATCTCAGATGTAACTCGATGTTGGGATATTTCTGAAGTTTCTTCCTAAATTTTGATTAAATGTCTTTTCATAATGAGATATAATCAAAATAAATTCACCATAAAGTGTCAAAACATTATTTATATAGTGTTTTGTGAGGAAATGTTGAGGTATATACTTCTATATGTCATGGAAATGAGTAGAATTGGTAAGGTGATAAACAATAACCTATGTGGAATCACATATTTTAGGATTATTTGGAAATCATGTGACAATATATTTATTAATATAATAGCACAACTACATATGAATGGGGATAGGTTTTATGAATCATTTATAATTTTGTATATCTACCTTTACCTATTGGAAAACCAAATATATTGAAATATAGTGTGAAATTACCACTTTGTATTATCCTAATAAAAATTTATCATTTAAATAAATGTACATATTATTGATACCATGGTGTATAATTAAATTCAATTTGTCGGATTCATAGTATAATTTACTCTTCCACTCAGGTATTGATGGAATATATATCAACTTTGTTAATTTCAACAATATATCTTCATCAAAAATGTCTTCCAAATTAACATCATTCATGACATTAATTTTCTTTTGAAAACTCTTATCCTCAATTTATTACCATTTTATCCTCTATCATATATATGGATTAGTGATCATTTAGAAAATGGGGAAATGTTTCCCCTTTCCTAGTAATTATTATATCCAACTTCACGAAATCCATAAATATAAGACCATTGTAAATACTCATTTTATTCATAATTTGTTGATCATTATTAATAAATGAATCAACCACTTTATTTTCTTTACATTAGCAGTAGTGTATTGAGATGGAATAGTCCATGAGTATCTCTATCTATACCCTTTTTGTCCTGTATTGATTTTTTTAATTATATGTATTCCAAACTATTTTTATCTTTATATATCACACATAATTAACCATAGAGACAATGCATATGTATATTCAATGAAAAGTTTAGGGATTCCAAACTAATATCTTTGTTTGGATAATTTTATTAATAGTTATTTTACAATTTTAATGAATTAAAAATATCTAAATCTTTTTTACATTAGTAAACATCTATTTCTTCTATTTTATGTATAACTATATATAATAACATAACCCCTTGTTTATAAAGTAAAAATTGGTTCTCTCACTAATATCTTATTAAATTCTTCAAAACATTATTCAAATTATTCTAATAATAAGAACACAATCCTTTTACATTTCAACATGGATCATGGATTCTCTAATAGGGAAATAATTGTAACAAAAAACTAATAATAATGTGATAATAAAAGAAAACTACATATCTATGTTATGGTATTATGTTTCAAACACTATCAAAAGTCATTTTTATTCGATTGATTAGCTGATATTCCATATTTAGAGAAAATATTTCCATGAAAAGAATCTTTATGAAGCTATAAATATAAATTAATAAATTTACCACATATGTCCTTTCCATTGAGTGTTCCATGGACGGTTCCTATTTAGATATTATGATCTTAATAAATTTTTAATTATATCGTGATATAATTTATAAATACCACAATTAAATTATTAATATAATTCTTAAATACTCTATTCATTAGATCTATTAAAATAGATGATTCATTAGTCAATCCAAATGGAAATACTATAACACCTAATTGACATACCTAATGTTAAATATATCATTTGAATATATTATTTCTTAACTCATAATTGATGATAGTAAAAATGGAGATTTATTTTGAAAAACATTGAGCTTCTATAAATTCATCAAATAATTGGTCAATGTAAGGAAAATGATACATATAATTTAGAATAACAACATTTTTTTCCCTATAACCAATGCAGAAACCCTTATAGATATAATTTTTCTTATAAAAAAGAATTGGGGATCCCAATGGTTTAACATTTGGATAAATTAATCCCTTGTTTGAAAAATATGACAATTATTTCTTCAGTACCACTAATTACATTTTGGACAGATTTGGGGTGTTTTAGAAGTATGATTCGAATTAGGGTTAGGTTAATTAGAAAAAGAAACATCATGACTAAGTGTATTTCTAGGTTACTCTTCTGGAAACATATCGATGTATTACTACATAATAGGTACATCTTTTTTACATGTTTCCATTCTCATACATAAGATGTATCTATTATTCTTCTCATTTAATTTAATTTATGTGAGATACAATAAGTGAATTAATACATGAATAATATATTGTTGTATCCACTCTAATAAAAAGAGACTTCACATCTCCTTTATAGATTTTATTATCTTTATATTGAAAATAAATTTTCACATTATAATTTCAAATTCAGCCCATAATAAGATTTATATCAATTTCAACAACATATATAATAACCTTGTTTTCAAAAGGGGTATGTCTATACATTTTAATAGATATTGACTAACATATACTCATTGAAATAACTTTTACATTTGGTTTCTTCATTTACAACTCCCTTATTAGTATTTTTGGGGTTAGTTTAATGTTGTTTGAATATATACAAGTTATAAAAGATTAATAAGATCAAGAATCCAAACAAGAATTAACTAAATTTGAGTTTATGATCAAAGTACCATTCATAATATAAATTGCAACTTCAAATAAAGTTTTAGTTATTATGTAATATTAGTCTTCTTCACTTTTCCTCTTCTGTGTTATATTACCTTGACATAAAGGTTTTCAGTTTGAATTATTTTCCATGTATTAAAGTTAACGAACTAGGTAACAGTGTTTTATTTCATTTTCTTTAATCCATTAGGTAAATGGACCTTATCTCCACACTTTTAATGAACTATCATTCCATTAATGCCTTTACCGGGATGTTTCCTTCCATAATTATCTCACTATAGATATAAAATCTTTTCTTTATTCATATTGGATATAGTTTTCTATGATTCTTATCTTAACTCTTTTTCCCATGAAAATATAATAACTAGTAAAATAACCTCTCTATCTTGATAGATAATTATACAATATCATCATATGATGAAAATATTTTAAAGAAAATCACCATTTAGAGGTTAGTTATAAGTCTATAAAATTTGTAGTCTCAGTTGATTTCTGGATTAAATATGGTCTATTGTAGGCCTTGATAATATTGTGATTCTATACTGATGATCCATAACAATTTAATGTTCCTTATACTTTATGTTGTGGAACATTCTCCCCATTTGAGATTATTTCTCCTGAGGAAAATATTTATTTAATAATATCACATTGAAAGTTATCCTCTACAAAATTTCTATTTCAAAACCTTACTTACTATTCTCGATCAATGACCATCATTGGTAAACTTATACCTTTTGAAAAAAATAATACTATAATAATACTTCCCTTTTCACTACTTTTCAAATTTATGAATATCGTTTGAGGGACACAATCCATGTCTTGGATACTAATTTTTTAGTCATTAAATTAACGGATGGAGTATTTTTCTCATATAGTGATCCAAAAAAGGTTCATAGTTTTCTAGAATAGTCGATTCCACCACATGAGAAAGGTTATTTTCCATAAGTTGTGAAAAATTACCCAATATGACCAGGTTCTACTCATCTTCAATGCTGATCATATTTACTTGATTCTAAGGGTATTCCCTCTATAAACAATTTATTTTTATATGATTTAATTTTATTTATAAATGAATCATCTATAAATAATGGAATACACCTAATTAGCTCATAACATAATGACTAGTGATACAGGGGGAAACCCATATTAAGGTAATGTTTCTAAAATTTATTATGTGATTGTTATAATTTATTTTTAGCTATGTTTCCCAAAAATCTTTTCCAATAAAATTTATTTGATAAAAATCTAAATGACCCCAAAGACAGTTACACAATAAATATGTCTAATTATTAAATCAGTAAAATATATAAGGGATAACACCAGAAATTATCAATTAGTTTACAAATATTAGAAAATTAGATACATACATGGTTTCCATTCTACGATGAAAAAATTAAACATTTCATGAAAAGCATTATTACAAATATAAAGATAATTCAATGATTCCTTCTTCATATCTCAGAGATTTGAAAAAAAAGGGGTAAGATCAAATGCTCATTAAGGGTTTTGTATAATAATATATATCATTATTAGGAAGGGTATAAATAATATATAAGAGTAAATAATTGATAAAATTTTTATTTAATTAACAAATTGATCTTTAAAACACATCACTGGAAAATATTAACATAACTATCCCTTGGATTTTGGTCACAAAAATTTTAAGGTTATAAATTTATAAATTTTATTGTCAGGATGTTACCATCATGTACTCATTTCAAGACATCATGAACCTCAAAATCAAGGCCATGTTCCAAGACATTTAACTTAATTGGTGATTATATATCAAATACTCAACCAATTTAGTTGACTATTTGTCTCCTATGACCCGCTGATGCATCATAGGGTTTTCTAAAATCCGGACCACCCATAACTTATATATTCCCAATGTATTACAAAAATATTTATTTTATAATATAACATCTAAGCAGTATGTATTATCAAAAAATAAATATATTAATTACAACATAAATGAAAAAAATTAGTACTCACATTCTAAATAAACTAATATATTAATAAATTTCCTTCAAATAGAACCATATATTGACAGGGTTTACGATCAAGTGAATTTTAGAGTACTAAAAATGATAATAAATATACCGATGACACTAAACATTTTGACATAATGGAAAAAAAATTATGTCCAACAATTGCGGGACAGTGATAGATAATATAATCACAAGAAATTGTATGATCATAAAATATGTTATAATAACTAAATTAGTAAATAACATTAGAATAACATCAATTCATCAAAACTGAAGGAATAATATAAAACCGTTTCTTTTGAAAAATACAGAGGAAAAAGGAATAAAAACATTATAAATAACTTTTATTTAATCCACTAAAACTTTTCATTAAAAAATTATAAATCCCATCCAAATTTATTGTTGACCATAAGAAGATAATGCATATTTTTTAAATATAATAACTAATAATTCACAGAATGGTGGGAAAATATTTTGTTTGAATATACATAAAAAAATTTAGAAGAATATAAATAGAAAATAAATATAATAGAGGTTGGGAATTCCACTAATTCTATATAATTTAAAAATAAATTTCATTTTAAACTCTTTTTTAAAGTCAATAAAATGGTCTAGAAAACATTAAAATATTCCATTTTATGATTTTTTAAATAAATTGAAATGTTTTAGAAAATAAAATTAAAAGGTTATTTATAAGTTAAAAAATATTTCCATAATGAAATTTGAATAATATTGATATTGAATAGAAATATTTTCAAGGAATGGAAGACAAATAAGGTCAACATTTATTGAAAATTATATTTCAATTTTTTTGAGTACCAAAGAGAATGTTTTTTCAAATAAAATTGATAAAACATATAAATAACCTTTAAGTAATAAAATAGATTGGTTTCAATAAATAAAGAGAATATAATTCATATAATGTAAATTTAATCTTGAAGAATATGAATAAGTGATCTATTATAAAAAAATTATTGAATAGTTTCAATTAAATTGTAATAAAAATCATTTTGTATATAAGAAATGTATTGGAAAATTATATACCATGAATATTTTTTACTTCCCGATATAATATGTATAAGTTTAGTGTTTATACTATATAAAAGGAATTTTGCGTATAATCTAAAATATGCCTCAATGGAGTGGAGTTGAGATGAAAACCCACTAACATGTATTCTAGCATAGTCATATTCATTATATCCTACTAAATATCAAAATTTATATTATAATATAGCATCTTAAGAACCATTTTCAATTATATTATATTGTCATTGTCCTTTTATTATCATTTTTCATCCACTAAATTCATATCATTTTTTTATTATATTGACCAATTAATGTTGTATGGTAAAATTAAATCCACGTGAAGCCTGATGATAACTCTTCAAACACTAAAAACACTAAACTAAAATTTAGTAAATGGACTATTTTCATGTAACCGAGTCACATTGGGAATATTTTCACATTATAATTCATATTTCTTCTATCGATTCTTTTCCTTGAGACGTCTATGAAAAATCAATAGTTGAAAAAGGGGAACCATCTTTTCCCATATATAAATTATTATTATTTTCCATAAATCATATTGAACTATCAAAAAAACTTTAGTACATTTCATCAGATTATTCCACCTAAATCAAATGATAAATATGGGTTTACCCTCGAAAAAATACACGATTACACTACCTCCCATAGGATTATTCCATTGGAATATACCTCACACCACTAGTCAGTGCCACAAATTCATACCTTAATATGAAAATAAATAAATGATTAACAAATAGAATGGCCATGATGAAATTTCCTCTGTTAATTATGAAATATAAAATTGTTAATAACTAGTTCATCCAGAGTCTTATATTGCTCCAAACTATAAGGCTCCTCTAAAAACACAAAATTTATTGCTAATGGTTCTCCCCACTATAGTTACTAACCACTGAAAAATCCTCAAGTTATCTAAAATTATCAGTCATAGAAATTAAGATCAATGGATATAATCCATAAATGATCCAACACACATTAATATACTCAATCCCAAGACAAAGAACCCATGATCAAGCTAAAATAATCTCTCAAAAAGCATCAATATAATGATCTTTCAACTAGTTGTTCTCAATAAACAACTATATCATACTCACTAAACATGGGATAAAATACATGGGTCTCTCGTAACCAATTACTGAAAACTAGTAAATTGGTATACAAAGGAACCGTTTTATCTCTTAGATCCATATCAACCAAAGAACACACAAGTTTTGTCCTCTCTCTTTGGTTTCCAAAAATTCTTAATCTTCATTAAGATCTAGAAATTCAATCATCAAGGCCACTTTCTTCTAAAACATAAACATTTGAACAAATATATTTTAGAAAGGTTCCAGTATCTCATTTTCAAAATCCTATTATAGTATTTTTATAAATATAATAAAACACCCATGTTTCAAATATAATGTTTGGAATCCTAGGGTTTTCACTAAAAAACTATGTCACCCAAAATACCCAGCCTAGCCATTAACATTTCACAAACCAACCCCAATTTCAAAAACCCATTTGGAAAACATTTCAAAAACCACATTGAAATATTTCCAAACAAATCTATATATTTTATCAAAGCCTAATTATACAAAACCATTTCAAAAACAGTATCTCTATAGTCCATTTCAAAGTAAATTAAAATTAAAAACTATTTTACAATCAACTCAAATTGCCTTGTGAGGCTTCATTTTTAGAGCAATATTTTTCCTTGAAATCAACCATCCTAAAAATAATTTCCCAGTACCCAATAGAAAAACAAATCAATATCAAGAAAACAATACCTTTATATCTATATTAATCTAATCACACCTTTTAAAATATTTGAGAAAATGTGTTTTATATTATATTTTATATAAATTAATATGGTTTATTATGAGGTTACATGTATGAAAACAGCACTTATATATCCATGTATAATTACTCTAACATGATACTATCATGATTCATATTTAACTCACCTTCACATACCTATTCCCTAAGACTCGTCTTGTGTCTCATCGATCCCACATTAATACTTATAGTCCAAATAAACATATATCTAATCCTCGAGTTTCTAATCCCAAAATTGGAAATTCTATAGAATCTTGAGTTTCAAATGATGTAATACTAGAAATCCATGAACTTGATCCACCACTATGTCTTGAAAATATTTCTATATCTCTAAGTAATCTCCCCAATTAAAGAAATACTCATGTAAGGATATGTAATTCACTAACCAAGATAGACCATAATATATTCATATTGGGGAGGTCTCTATGATGCCTTAGGAGTTCCTCTGAACAACGCAGGGTATAAATGATAACAGTATGGGCCTAAAACTATTATTGGAAAACCATTCCCCATAATAATCAGTGTGAGGGTCATTCCCAAAACTACTAAATAATTCATCATGTAATTTTCAAATTACAAACATTCCCATATCAATGGGAAATTAAATAGGAATCAATATATACTCTCATAGTTGATACTAAACATAGGGAAAATAGTCTATATCAGATAGAAACATAATATAGTAGAAAAAATAATATTGATGTAACAAGATTCATATATAAATTCAAGGAATGTTATCCTGTACATGTTGAACCATAAATAAATTTAAATATAGTGTAGCATGACCCAAATAAAATAGTATCCCATGATATCCTCAGCATTTTTAACCTATTAGAATTTTATAGAGTTCATTTAAAAGAAGTACATGTGTCCTGAGAGAAGGAAGGAGAGTTTACTGATGTACATACAAGGAAATTTTATTTATATGTGTATAGGGTGGGTCCAATGACCGATTATGAGCCCTCAATGCTTCAATGATAATGATTCATATAGTGATTAAATGTATATTAATTCATTACATATAAATAGTTTCATTTGTTTCCTTACAACACATACATGCACACAAGTCGGGTCATCATTTTCTAATAGGGACATCATAACACCTAACCCTATTTGCATCAACACCATTCTAGAAGAATAATACACCGTGTAATATAATTCAACCCATTAACAAATATTCATTTTGGGTTTCCAAATGAAAAGATTTACAACCCACACTTAAATACATATGGTGGGGTGTCATCCAATCCTCAACACACAACACAAAGGATCAGGTAAAGATCATATTTCTATATGTATTTACACATACCTTCTTTCTTGATGGAGGCACAATATCTATGAGTCATGTCACACCCTGATCTAATCCCCAAGGAGGTCATCATCCTAAGACTACTAGGAAATATTCAATTCATGAAAACATTCTGAAGACAATTTTGAATGTTTATAAAAGCAATTTATGAAGAAACATGGAACCATCATAACATTGATCCATCCTCATATATTCTAGGGAGTCCACAAAAATCATTTTGACCAATTACAAAGGACCCTAATGAGATCACATCAATCCCATGAATATAATGATAGACGAGACATTTAATCCTTCCAATAAGTCATTAACTCGCAATCGGGGAACTAGTCCCTAAAAACCATATTCCAGAATATCAAACACGTTTAAAGCCTATCTCAACCCTCTATGGGGTATTAGACATCCTTCAATAAAATCCATCACATTTATACTAAAATTAATGTTCCCCTAGGGATATTCATGCAACAAAACCATCATGATTCCTAAAAAATTTCTCATGGTACACACACCACACACATAAACATTCACCAAAATTTACACTAAGGAAACATATTTATGAAGAAAACCCAGCTTACATTCTTTTTAAAATAGGGAAACACCTATATGAGGTCAAATGGACCAATAAATTATAAAATTAAATCCTTTTTAACACCTTTAAACACCAAATTAAAACATTATTTTCCCAACCATTTAAAATGGCATCTCTTGTAAATTTTCTATTTATATGACCTTAGAAAAAATAATGTTATAATATAAATATAAAAACCATTTCAGTTTAGAAAATCTATTTGAAAAACTATTTTTTCAAGTCACTAATTTCAATAGAAATTTATATCTCAACCAGATCATTTATTTCAAATAAAATTTCAAACGGAAGTAATTTATTCTTTTTTAAAAAATACAAAACCCCATGAAGATTAATAAATTGTTCCCCCAATATTCATTCAACTAGCGTCTACTACCAGGATATTCTAGAAGTTATGACTACAAGTTGAATATTAGTTATATGTGATTCCATCCCGATATTATGGAAACTCAAGAAAACAATTCATAATGAAGTAATTAATAAAAATTAACCAAACGAAAGTTAAAAAAAATAAAATTCCAAGAGTCTGAAATAATTCCAAACACCCCTACCATAAATAATGTTACAATAAATATATACCATCAATAATCATCATTCATATAGTCTATGAGAACCTTTATCATAAAAAATCATTACATTAATAAATTAAATAATTTAAACCAATTAAAAATCTTGATTAATAAGCACTAAACATGCTAGTTGATGCAATAATTCTACAACATGGAGCAATGAGGTGAAATTCAATTTTGACACAACCTAGAATGTATGAAACTAAATATAAATTCATTTTTTATCAAATTGATAACAAATTAAGGATAAATTCATACAAACCATAAAATTAATCCATGTAAAAACATTCCTTGCATCAAAAGATTAACTTCCACTTTTTGTAAGGCATCTTGGGACATCTCCTACGAGAAATATATGAAGTCACGATGGAGCTCGAATAATTATTATTTATATGATGAAATCATCCAACCTAATCCATTCTGTTCATAACCAAAATCAATGTAGAATAGATACAAGGATCTTGGAGGATATGATAATATATTATTCTATGAATTGACATGAATAATCATCAATAAAATAACCCGATCAAAGGGAATTTAATGAGAAGAGTGGGATTTGGGCCTCCCCTTGTCTTCTTGCGTATATGACAGAAGTATTATTTTTGGATTTTGGTTCTATAAATCCCCAAGACACTTAAAAAATACTCAACATAGTTTCAAGGTGTGAAAATGTGTTCAATCTATGGATAGCGATCAGGTGAAACCCATGATCCATTAATTTGAACATTTGTTGTGTAAACCATAGGTTCACACTGTAAAAGGCTTGCAGGTGCAACATTGAGCATCATGACCACTCCATATACCCAAAAATCTTCCCAAAACCTTGATATTTTACCAGAGCCCTAAAACATACCAAAAAATACATTTTAAGGATACTAAAATGATTAAGTAACCTACATGAGTGATAGTTCTATGAATAAACAAATTATCCAATGAAAATTCCAAATTATCTTAGAAACTTTCCCCTAGTAATGACATTGGTCATTATAATAATCTCTTAAAATGATCTCATTATAAAATCTAATAGACCAATGAAATGTCCTTCCTACTTCCAAGTAATTAATTATTATCCTCATTATTACCACATTATTCTTACTAGGGTAAACTTTTCATATACTAGTTATTCTTAATGAATTTGTGGCATCAAATTTATAAATCCTTAGAGATTATATTGGGAACTTTTGTGGGGGTGGGGTGAATTAGTGTATCAAAATTTAACCAATTTTCACATCCTTATTAAACCCCTCTTACATTGGAACCTATAGCTCAATTTGGATTAATGGATAAATCGATCCACTCTCATCCATCACATTATCATAGAATGAAAAACTTGATGTAAAAATCAATACAAAATATTTTACAAGGTTCATCTTTGATGTGAGAGCATACTCCTTAAAATATAAAAATATTATTGTTCCATCTATTTTTTATCACTAATTATTTTAGTGATCACTAGTCTAGTTGAAGTCAAAAAAAAGAATGACTCGGAATACACCTTCCACATACTTCGTATGAAATTATTTATAATGGAACCATAATTTCTTAAAAGTTTTAAATATGTAGGTTCCATGAGTTAATTAATTATATTTATCATGAACTAACCAAGAAATAATAGTATATTGTTTCCTGATTCAGTAATGACCATTCCCAAAGGGATCTTTCGATCACTATGGGATATTGAATAAGACCTGAAATCAAAAAGAAGTTGAAGGAAATAGTATTTCCATGAAAACAAACCAACATGTTTGGAAAATGGAAGAGAAAAAAATACATAGATGGTTTGGAAAAAAACACTTTAAGGGGAAACATACAACAAAGAAGATAGATATAAAAAATAAATAGTGATTCATTTAAAAGTAAATGGAAAAAAATCCATCAATAAAAAGTCACACAATCTTATGTAAGAAGTGGAATATTGATTCAATGTTCACAACAATCACCAAAGGTCCCATTCATGAACCACATATGGAATATCCTAGTGGTTATTTATATTTTCATATAATTGGAAAAATGTAATATTAAACTTATCAAAGGAAAAACAAGGGTTTGAGAAAAAAACTTGTCAGATTCCACCATATTTTTCATATTATGTTTGAATATCAGAAATCAATTTTATGTGTCAATATAAACTAATTTAAGGAATGGAAGATAATTTCAAATTTAAGGTAAAAACATGGTTCCCAAGTAAAAATATGAGACAAATATCAGAATAAGATCAAATGGAAATTTAAAATAAATGAATTCTCATGAATATAATAATTTTGTAATCATTGGAATGTAGTAATCAATACAAAACAAATACACATTCTCATAAGGCCTATGTTAATTTAGTTATTTTCTATTGGTTGCTCGCACCACTTAATTATTAATCATGGATCACATTGTGTTCACATGTCCCTAAGCCTTATTCCATTTTTTATTTAATTAGTTTACACCCAATAAAGGAAAATGTTGCAGAACATGACTTAGTTAGAGTTTGAGTTATCAATGCATTTCTAGGGAGTTAGATTCCTTGAATTATTATCCAAATCACCCACTCACTACTCATACTCACATGTTCATTCAATCAACCTGTCAATGAATCATGGGAAAATAATTTTCGTAATTTTAATTTAGATCATTATTTATAGTTCAACCTCCCAAGACCAGGTTTGAATAATCCAATTTAATTCAAAAAATAAGTCATAGGTTTTTCATAAAATTCATCCCATTCAAATCATATTTAAGTTTAATCCATTTTTTCAATAATCATAATTATGTAATCTATTATTTTATGAAATATTTTCTCTAAAACCACCAAATTAATCAAAACCTCTATAAATGGGTTTTGTTTCAAAATTTTGCACCTCCTAGAAATCAAAAACAAAATATTCCTAAATCAATGAAAAAAATTTCATATACCATTAAATTCAAGTATGAACTCATGGTTTCAAATGTATGAAAAGTCTTACGGGACCAAAAACGTTTCTCAAATAATTAGATGATCAATAATATGAAATAGTAATTTTTTATATATAATAGAAGGTATGAAAATAAAAGAGTAATCTATATAATTAAAATCCATCATTTAAAGGTTTCTATCATTATTTTTTTTATGATTTATCAATATCAATATAGATGAGAATAAAAAAATAGGATTCCAAAAAAGAAAAGTTTCACACACTAATGGGATACAAATCACATACACTAGCACTTGAATATGATATTTTGAGAGGTTGGGAAAACTTAGTCACCACTTGAGAGCCTAAAAAACCATAGAAGTGTATTAGGTGAAATAGGTGGTTTTATGAATTTAAATGTTGTATTTTAGATTTTAATCCCAATTTTGAGGGATTGAAAACATGTTCACATGGTTTTCTGGGTTGGGCCTCATGGTTAGTACGAACTTTGTGTCTGATGGTGAACCCTCACTATGAATATAGAAAGGGTGAATTGTTTTGTCACATGTTCCAACCATGAAAATCCATACTTTTCAAGGAAACATTGTTTGAATTTGTGGAATCATGGTTTTCCAAAACCAATTGTCAACAATATTATACCCTCCAGAACGATCACACTTGGAATAATATTTGTTATTCCAAACCTCACGGTTTTCTATTATATAATGCCAACCATGAAAAGTCCCAAAAAATCCTAAAAATTTATAAATTTCCCCAAACGAAAAACAGAATTTAATCTAAAAATTAATTATCATAAAAAGAGTCAAAAGTACCAAGAAGTGAGTAATGATATATTTCAATCTACCCACCTTAATTTATTTCCTCCCCTAGAAATCTCGTCCAGAACTCTCCATGTCATAGAGTTGAGGAAATTTCTTTTCCATGAGTTCCTTAAACTCCCAAGCCTCATGATAATAAAAACCATGATTAAAAAGAAAATGAACAAAATATTTAGACTTTCCTTGAAGATACATGATATCAGAGTCTACAATCCGAATTTTAATTAGTTATATGTTAATCAAGTTCCACATCAAGGCCATCCGAAATCAATGAATAAGATGGGTCATATAGAAACTTTTTGTGTTGTGACACATTAAACACATTATAAATCGATGTCATCTAATATGGAAACCCCAAAAAATACATCTTACCAACCTAATCCAAAACACAAATAATCTCACATATTTAAATACATGTTTTGACTAGTTTTCCTTCCACGGGTGGCCCAAACACGGTGATTCTATGAAAAAAAACTTGTCACTAATTAAAAACTCCAATTTATAATGATGGAGATTGGTAAAGGATTTGTATCCACTCTGAAATGTTCCCAATCTACGACGAATCAACTAAAACGTTGATGTCTTCTCTTGAACACAAAATAGACCAAACATAGATGCTTTAAAAATCACCAACCAACTAAATATCAATTCAAACGATCGACCAAACTAGTCCATGAAATGTCCCATTATGATAGTTGACTAGTAAATATTGTTATTGAAAAACTCAATCAATCACATGTGGTTATCCCAATATATACCCATGTTGAGAACACAATAACGAAGCTTGTCTTCCCTGATTTTTATAGCTATTTATGTCTAGCCATATTTTTTTAGATGAAATGTCATGATCAAAAAAATATTTTCATACCACTGACTCCTAGATTCTTTTTCATAAATGGGAAGCTAATTGAGGATATTTGTTAGAAACTATAGTATATAGAACTCCATTTTATTTGAATATATATTTCACACACACACACACATGCATCCCAATTTCTCAACTTTGGTCATATAATAAATTAGCATAAAGCAATATGATTTGGTCAGATAATTGATCAATACCCATATCATATTCTCTATACAAGGTGCACATGAAAAAACAACTATGAACTCCATAGAAATATTTTACGACTTCCAATATGGACATGAAGTGGATGAAATAAATCCAAAGGTTTATATGGCTCATCTTTGACTATTTCCATGTATTATAAAGTGAAAAAATTTATAATGTCTCATCTCATACCTTCTCACTACTATCATCATTTCATGTCATAGAACGTCGTTGTGGTTCTAGAGGTAATTTTCTACTTTAATTTTTGGAAATACCCCATCACATATTTCATTTTGGGAAAAGGTGCAATGTAATAGTTCTAAAGAAATATAAGGTTTTTAGAGGAAAAAACCACTCATTGATGCCCACATAAAAATAAATAGATTCCATACTATTAAAAAATCATTATATGATGCTTATTTTATAGAATCTATTGGATAAGGGAGGAGTTGAAATGAACTCTTTACAAAACAATCTTGATTTCTTTTTATTGAATTTATAAATTCATGCATGTAAAGATATCAATCATATTCTAATATTTGGATGATTTTTCTAAATATGGGTTTTTTAGTTTCCAATTAATGAATCAAAAACAAAATTCCTCTGTCTAGGGGTGTATGTAATAACAAAATCAAATGATTATAAATAATCCATCCATAATCTCTGGCAGAGGTTGAAATCATTTTTTGAGAATATATAACTCAATATTTTTACATCAAAATATATGATAAAACCTTGTTTGAAAAGTTAATTCCACAAAATCCTAAGAGAACTCATCATAGTTATTAATTTTAGTTCGTGGGTAGGATAGTTCTTGTCATGTGGCCTAATTTATAAGAAATCATAGAACAACTTGTGATCACCCTAGAAAACGCCACAACCCAAACCAAAAAATTATAAATCATGAAAGAAAACCTAGCCCTATCCATCATCTAGACTAGACAGAACTGGTGAAGATTTAAAAATATTCACTAAATCGAAAAATTAATTCTAAAATTTTTCATCAAAAAATAACTTTACCCTTTTCCGATTTATGATTTTCATTATCTAATCCCACATCACCAAATCCTTGTTGGACTAGTGACAATACCTTTCTTATCTAAGGAATATCTAAATCCTGAAATTATTTCATTATTGTTACCATGTCATAGAAACCCTAACCTTCTAAAGATCCAATGAAATACTATATTTTTATACCATGTTTAATAATTAATTAACTTCCCATATCCATAATTTATGTTTGTATTTCTTGAAAAAAAATATCTGATCTCTCAAAATTCACAATACCATTCTATGTTGAAAACATGATCTTCCTCAATATTGGAGTAAACCAAGATATCATCAACAAAAACAATAAAAATATTTTACATAATTGTGATATAACCTATTAATATGTTCCATAAAATATATTGGATAATTTTTTATCCTATAATACATAACATGTTACTCATAATTTTCAGACCTAATTAGGAAAGTAGTATTTAGATTATAAAATTCATTGATTCTGAACTAGTGATAACCAAACTGAAGGAAGATATGTGAGAACAAAATTACACCATTTCTCTTGCTAAACAAATCATTATTAAGAGGAAAAATGTACTTTTTATTTAACATAACTTGATTATGTTTTTGGTAATCCACACATAGGAGAAGTGTCTCATCAGATTTCATTACAAAAAGAAGTGGCACTACCCCAGGTGACTCACTCAACTGTATAAATATATTATCCAAAAATGATCCAACTAATTCTTTAACTCTTTTAGTTTGTTTGTTTCAATATGATAATTGGGAATAGAGATAATCTTCATATATAGTACCAATTAAATATAAAATGTATCCACTATTACCGATCTTAAAATATAAATGTATAAGAAAACACATCATAAATATCGAAGAGTTGTAGAAGAATATTACCAAAAAAATATTCATAATTTACGAAACAATTAAGATCATATTTCACCCTACCCAACTCTATAGATGGTAGTTTGACACTAATGGACATTGTGTCCCAGTCTCCTTAGGAAATAGGGCACGCTCCATCAAGGGTGTTGGGGATATTCTTAAAAGATAATAGTAAATTCAATATTAATGGGAAATAAACCAATACATCCTAAGAATGATGTTATGAAGTTTTATGTTTGGAACAAGAAAATCCAGGGTTATTTAGATCTACTACAAATATAAGGCATGGGGGAATTAGAGACTATTCTCCCTTTTTCTATTGAGGGGCATAGAAATATCCATCACATAAGACATGAAATAGAAAGGAAGGTATAGATGGTTCCAAATAATTAAAAAACATTAATAATGAGATACACCAATATCAAATAACGTATTCACTAATCATGAGGATATAGTTATGGTACCTCTCACCATAACTGGGCTCACATCATCTCCCTCTAGAAACTATTCCACTATGTGAAGATGATTAATTCGAGATGCATAAGGATGAACCCCCATATTTCATGATGAACTTATTGAAATTTAGTTCCATTAGATTAAAATGATCTCCTTATAATAAGAAGGGCATAGAATACATGATATAAAATCGATAGATGTCCTGATTGACCTGAAAAATCACATATCATTGGTGCCTCAGAATAGAAGTTATTACAATCATGACCTTACCATATTTAATGAAAGTCAATGTGCCTATTAAAAACACCCCAAAATGTATTAAAGAATTAATATTTCATGAACCTCCATGAGACTCGTCCAACATCTTCCTCATTTTTGAGGAACCCACAAAATCGCCTCTATGAGTAAGATGATCTCCCATTAACCCTGACATATGAGCCTGGAAAAGGTCATTCATAAAAACTATATCCATAATGTATGGATAATAATTCATCATCAATATAAATTCCTGAGATAAAATATCATATATAAGGACAATATTAAACAATTCTACCCTCATCTTCTGATTTATCAGTACATCTAGTTAAAAATAAACATGTATTATAAAATAGTGTGTATATTGAGTGATATTTGTTCAACCTTGATGGAGGCTATAAAATCCATAGACACTCTAAAAAACATTCAATGTTGATTGATATATTTTTTGGAAATACCTCTAATATAAATAAACTCTAATACCTCATGTTTTATCATTATAACCATTGAATCCTACCACCACCCGCTATGAACATTAAGAATAAAGTTATCACATTTTACATTTCTATAATCTAGAGTTTCAAAGAACTAAAAAACATGATAAATATTTTTCAAATAATAATAATACTCTTGTGGATAATTCAATCTTTTGAATGATACTAGTTTCATATGAATAAACTATTAAGAACAATCTCTAGTTTTGTCCCTTTAACATTACACCACTAGAGCCTAAAAAATATTGGATACATCTTCCTCTACTAGATCTTGGAAAACACACACCACAATCACAATAAATTTTTGACCAACATAAGGTTTATTTTGTCCTGGTTCATTTATATAACCCTCTCGAGTTCTTGTCAAACATCTTATTAGGGGAAAGGTACTATACAACATCAACGAGAAAATCAAAAACACCAGCAACGATACTCAGAACATAAAATCAATCATGAGATACATAAATACCATGTGATAAAGGTATCCATATATGACATTAAACATTACTTTATGGGGGATTAATGATAAGTTTATTTTTTATGTTTAGTGACCTTATTCCTAATTTCTTAGATTTTTGAATTTTATTTAGATGAATTTTGGACGATCCTTAAGCTTAATAACCTATGGACTGGATTAATGGGGACTTTAGATAATATTTTTTGAGGTTAATATAAGATATTAGATAATATATTCAAATCATTTTGGTCTTGTTATGTATTTTTAGGGGAAAGGAATGGATCATGGATCTTTTCATTCATTAAATGTTATTCATTCTTGAATTTTTCATCAAGAATATCCATTTCCTAGCATAATAGATATAAAGAAAATATATTGAAGAATAACCAAAAGATGAAATTATTCTTATAACAAAGAAAAAATATATTTATTTTATTTTCATCAGTCATTTTTACAGATTGTAAAAAAATCCATCTAAATTAGTAAAATGAAATTGAAATAAAAGCATTATTTCATTACTATTTTTACTGAGATATCAATGGTCTTTTAACACATCATAGATTATTATTTTTTGATTATCATGTGTCTTATTTTGGTGATCTCTATCACTCTCTATTAATACTTGGGTGTTATTTTTCACTTCTATATCGAGATGAATAAATATGTTAAAGGGGGTCTTGAATTTAACATATTGAAATTTTAAAAGAACACAATGTTTGATAGCGTATACGACATTCGAAACTGATCTTAAACAAACCATAAAATATATTTATTTAAATATGAATTTTATAAAAAACCATTACTTTATAGGGTATTGATAATATTAATAAAATATGATGTGTGTATATAAATTATGTACCCAATATAAATCCAACGATTAATTTTTATGAAATATGTACTAAATGTTTTAGTAAAGTTATTTTATACATCAAGAATACATTTTTTTAAAAATAAATTTTATTTATTTTTTGGGTAAAATAATATAATTAATCTATAGAACTAATATAATTTTTATTTATTAATTTTAATAAAATTTTTGAAATTATTATATCAAAAGTATCTTATTGTGAATTTTTATATTTTACAAACAAGATTTAATTTCTTGTGTTCAAAGGAAAATCATATAATTAGTGCTAGAAACAAAATGATAAATCTTTGAAAATGACCATAACACTTTACATAATCATATTTTATTTGTAAATTTGGCCTATAGTCAACCAATATTTTTTTATAATACATTTTTTCACATATGTAAAATATTATGACCACGATATTATTTTATTTCATGAAAATTCTGACATGTCAAAATCTTGTTTTTAATAAGTACGATATTTTTAAAATGGTGTTTTCTAGATGATATTCTGAGCTATAAATACAATTTTAAAAAAAAAATTATTTATATTAGTCATGTTAATTTTTTAAAAAAATGGTGAAGATTTAATTTCCATAAATGCTTACAAAATAGTGATGTAGAAATTATTCAAATAATTGAAAAACTGTGTAAATGATATTTAAAATATTAGAAGTTATATAATTTGATATAAATAATGAAATCCATGAAATTTATATGTTAAGAAAAAAAATTATATACATTATAAAATATTTTTTTTGAATTCAATGTGTTATAGTAGTATTATTAATGACAGATTAATGAATAGTTCTAAAAATTGATGTTATCAATATTTTACAAAAACTAATAATTTATTAAATGAAAAAATTTACTTAAATATAAAAGGTTCGCATAAATTAATATTTTATTTTAAATTATATCTTCTAGGGTGTATTTATGGTTATTTTTTGTTTTAATATATCTTTATTGACTTATATAGAGTATAATATTTTAATAGTATAGTAATTGTCAAAAGGGTAAACGGGGGTTAAACTAAAATATAATGGTGAACACATATCCAGAAGTTATGAAAATTTTATTGTATATATTATTTTAAAATATAAGAACTTTTTATTTTAACTATACAAATTTGGATCCATTTGAATATGATAAATAATTTAAATACATTTAATATGTTAATAAATTCCAATAATATCCCTCACGACTATTATAAATGGGAACCCCTTCGATCGCTTTCTCACTAGACATAGAACCATATATCTAGTCTAATCCATACTAATTAATCTTCTAAGAATCCTTATCAACATTCTTGAGGTATTAGACCTTCTAAAATATCAATTGTATGTCTCTTAAGAAGTGGTATAAAGGTAGTTAACCGAAGAAGAGGTAATCATCTTTTCTAACTCTATAATGTTTATTTATTCTTCTATTTCCTCTTAATGTGTTTTAAGTATAATAAAATAATAAATATAGTATCATAAATATAATTATATGTTATTATTACTAAGATAAAGACTTCTTCCATCACTATTCCATCATTTTAATAGCAAAAACACCACTCATGTGTACATATAACTTACCATCTCTGTATAAAAAATTTAACACCCGAATATTCCACGGTACACTTCTTTTTAAATAATTCAATGGCTTGCGTTGTACGCTACACCGAGTTCCAACACATCATGACCTATCAAAGTTTCCTTTTAAAAAAATTATTAGGAGTATTAACCAAATTTTGAACCATAATAAACTTCATTTTTTAAAATAAAATTCATTTTTAAATTCTTAATATCAAAATTATATTGGGGTGATATTTTTTTAATTTTATGAAAAGTTTAAATTTTTATGAATAGTGAAAAATACTGCATTATATTTCAAAACTGCATTTTCATATAATATATTTATATAATTAGATTGTCTTTGAAATTGGTTTTATAGTTTAATTGTATTAATATTTTATATTTTAATCTAATTATGGTAATTGGAAGTAATTTCACATTTATATTGTACATAAACACATGTAATTCTTCTAATAGTTTTTACTTTTTAAAAACCCACTTACGGGTTTTGACAACGGGAATTAATTATATATTCATTAATGAAAATTTTTTGTTTTGAATTTAGAAAAATGGATTCCATATTAGGAATAATACCGACCAAATTTTTTAAAATTGATACCTTTTATTTTTCGACATTATGAATAGTAACTTGAGTAATTATTTTTATTTACCATGGTTAAAGGATAAATCCGTTAAATTAAAAGAAAAATAAAATATTTTAATGATATTGAACTAACCTAACACATATAATAGTCCTATTTCAGGGGATATGACTGACCATAGGCATCCTTGGCTCTTTTTATTGAATCCATGGAGGCCCTTGGGTGTGATAATGACATGTTATAAGAAATAATTTAATGTCAAGTGAAATATAACATAAATGTTTTCTTTTACTAAAAAACATAATATTGGGTTATATGACTTATATCTTTGACTAAAAGTATTAATTAGAAATATATAAATATTTCCTACATCATGGTATTTTAATTATAATATATATACATTAAAAAGATAAATTAATTTATGACACAATGATGATGCAGTGCTTACCTTATTAATGAAAGACTCAAATAAATGATATTATAAATATTAAAATAAATAAAATATGAACATTTTAATGACATACACTACTTTTATGGATTATAATGACATATTATCTTTGATTTAATGAATTTTTTATGTAATCTAGTTGTAAGGACGTTAAAAAAATCATTTCTAAAATAGTGTCAAAATTGACATATATGAGTTTTTAAAACAAATTCTATTTTATTAAATGATATAATAGTCCAAAAAATATAATATTTGGAAAACTAGCATATATAATGTTAAATAATTCATTAATTATCCACTTATGGTTATATTATCATTTTATAGTAAATATAGTTTCCATATATTTTGAAAATTCAAGAAGATATGGTAAGAGTTAATGTTTTTAACTAAGGTTTAAAACTAAAAGATAAGGTTAATTTTGTGACATAAACATGTATAAAACTTATTTGTTGAGTTTTTCTGACCCAATCGAATCTATTATTTTATATAAATGAGTTTCTTACCATTTTAAACCAAGAATAAATTCATAATAAAATAATATTTAAATACCATCATAAAATTCCCATCCTCCCCCTTATAAATGGACACCACCTCTACCAACATAATCAAACCTCTAAATCCCATTTGATAGTCTAAACTATTATAAAAACAATCTCCCAACACACCTCTATTTTTCTTAGAATCCTTTCCTTGGGAATAAGGCAATTCCGGAAATCCTTTTGCCTCAAATAAAAACAAGTTACCCGATTTAGTGGTATTGTCTTCCAACAAGTTCATTTCATTTACATTCCCTCTCCACTCACTATGCTCCTATTATTCTTTGATTAGATAACATAAATAGTATCCCAAATATACAAGGATGTTTTTAAAAAGAAGGATTTGTAATAAACTTACACACTCCTCCATCTAGTGGATATGAATATACGATTTCTGTGGATGGTGAATTACTACCTCACAAAACGATGACTGTTCAATTTTCTCCTACCACCTCTCATGGTGGCCATTACGATAGATCTGTATTTATATATGATAAATATTATATTTATATTGAGGATGTGTAGACTATGTCCCAACAAAATTGATATTACTCATTCGTTCCAAACATGGAACGTATAAAGGATAGAGTTAATGAATAGATGTAACGTATATAAAATATGTTTTTATAATGAAATTATAATATACCTATGTATCATTTAGTTTTCATTCCTTTAAATATAAAAAGGATATTAAAGTAGCTTTCATACGTATTTACGACTTACTATCTCCACGAATGTTGCATTTAATTTCTTATCTCTAAATGTTATGGACTATTCTAAATACATATATACTAGATATAAATACATATATACCAAATATATATGATTATTAAATCATGAATAATACTTTTTTGATGATGGAATTTTGAATACATGTAAAATTTACTTCAAAAAAAGTTCATTATTGACTCATGTGCCGAACATCAACAAAACTACTAATATGAACATAAATAATTTTTTAATAATTTTAACATGATGATAAGTAATAAAAAATGAATAATAAATTTCCAAAAGGTTATGAAGAATGTATAAATTAACCTATGTTTTTTTCAGGAATATAAAGAATGACCAAGAAAAGTCAGACTCCAAGTAAGGGAATTCATCTCAATTTCATTTCAATTAGTTATATTGTAATGTTATACACCATGTTCCTTTTATACTATTTATATTCTACCTTTGGAATTATTATATTATGAATGACATTATTTTCATGATATTATATTATTACATTCATGGTAATTATTGATTGATCCGTATTAATCATTTAATATGGTTATTTGATAAAGAATATTATTTGTTTTGGTTATTCTATATGAGAAATACATTGGACAAGAAACGATGGGTGGATCACAGGCTTTATATAGCTCCTTTATGAATCGACAGGTTCTCATGAGATGGATGAGTTGGCCAAATGGGTTTCTACCCTTAGTTTTAAAACGTCTTATGAAAGGTCATAATGATAATAGGTTTTCATGTTCCTAAGAAATGAAGTACATAAATTATGTATTTAAAGCATTTAATTGTCGTTATTACTTATCCATGAGATTTATCATCGACATATCTATGGAAGTAGTTCATTCTGGTTTATTGATTTATGGCATATCTCAACGTTCCTTGCTTTCCAAATTATTTTTTACTTATCGTACATGGAAATTGTTCTCAAATATTTACCTTTACATATAGATTTATTATTGATTCCATTTTACATACCCTTAATGAGAATTTTAGATCACCCTTATTATGATTATCTACCCAGGTTATGAAGAAGAGAAAATTTGATTAAGATTTCAAGGATGCATTATATTTCAATTATTGTGTTGCATGTTTTATTTTTTCCCATTGTATTATGGGTATCATGTATTTAATATAGATTTCTAAGACTACTATGATGTATTTTCCTTAGATAAGTTATTCAGTGTAATCATTCCAATGTAATGTAATAATGCACCGACTTTAGGTTATTTGAGTTAAAGCCATTATAGTAGTGTCGTTACTTTTTAATCACCACTTTACATGAATAGTGATAGAGATGTAAATAATGAAAATATATGATATATATGAAAAAATAAAACATTTTTACAGTAAAATCATTTATAAATTCTTATCTTCCAAATATTTTGGGAAATGATAACTTTATTCATGCATAAGTGTGAACTACCACCTCCACAAAGCAGTGTGATTTTTTTCATTTCTATTTTACATGGATGGTAATATTGATAGATATAATGAATTTATTTAATAGATATGTGATCTAATAATTATTCAATAATAGAAAAATATTATTGACTATTATTTTTTTATATCCATTTAAAAGTGAAAACAACGTTCTTGCATTCATACAACCTACTGTCTCCATGAACGATGTAATTAATTTTATGTCTCTATAGCTTAAAGTTTACTCAAAATATATATTCAATAAATATATATTATATTTATATAACTATTAAAATTTTTCTTATTAGGTAAAATTTATCATAATACAAGTATAAAAAATATTAAACTAAATCATACATGAAAAATGAAGAACATACCGCATAAACAGTGAATTTAATAATGAATTGATATTAAAAGGTTTATAAAATATTTAATGTAAGTAAAAAATGGTATTATATATATTAATATATTTCTACAATATATTTAAAATAAATATGTATTTATTATATAATATTTTCAAAATCTTATGAATGAAGTTGAATGTGAGGTAAGGGTTTCTCGTCTAACATTTACTTCTATGAGAAAAACACCTTATTCTCAAAATATTTATTTTTTTGTTGTCTAAATACTAAAAATTTGATATATAAATCATAAATATATATTCATTTATAGTATTTAATTTTTCATTATAAGTAATTTCTTTCATGGTTCATATGATTCAGAAAATACTCTTATGGTAACGGTTAATTTCACATTCTCATCACTTTTTAGGATTTTATATAATTTACTATTATATATGGAATATTATAATTATATACATATTTTTATTTTTTTTTAAAATTACTAATATGAATTTATTTTTTATTTCTATTTTTACAAATACTTTATTTTTTACAAAATGGGTTAAAACAATTCTTCCTATCAAATTTTGAATGAGGTATATTGGACTTTTCTTACAAAAGTTTAAATGGAATTTGTTATTAAATTATACAACATGAAATATTTTTTCTTCCATAGTGATTAATATTATATATTAATCATTCTTTAAAAGTATAAAAGGATATTTTTAAAGAAAATTTTTTCCTTCTAATATGCGTAGTTTGTTTTAAAAAAGTGGTTTTCATTGTAAAAAAGTGTCTTTTCCATAAGAAATATTCATGTAATATCTTTAAAGTAATTTAATCTATGTAAAAATAATATTTTCTATTTTATGTTGATTATTTTAACAAGTATACCATTTATAAAAAAAATTTGGACAGTTTATGATCATTTTGATTATGAAAAGTATTTACATTCCTTGTGGTAGTTCTTCCAACATGGATAGCTATTGATTGCTAAATAATATTGATTTAGTTGTATAAATTGTTCAGATGTATAATGAATTAGATATATTAATTGATAATAAGAGACTAATATATCCCCTTGAATAATTTATAGGTATCATGAGACAATATTTCTTTGGATTTGGATGAGGACTTACCCATTTATTCAGATGCCATGGAACATGGACTTGATGGTATTTTACGATGTCTTAGTAGATGGATTGATGGTAAGTTTTAGACGTACATCATTATGAACTCCATAATTAGGAAACAATTTGTTTATGTACATGAAATTATTTGATTAGTTGTTATATCCATGCATAGATTACGAGAACATGTGATTATTAATATGGATTATTTGATCATCTATTATTATTACCATGTTATGATCATGATATATTTTAAATATAATGTGGTTTAGTTATTTTATTTTCCATATTTTTTACTATTATTTAATCATGAGAGCTTACACTATACATTTAAACTTACTCATAATATAAGAAAATAAGTTTCTGTTTTTTTTATTTTCCCTAAGGTACCAAGATGTGTTTTATTATTCACATGCAATGATATGCTTAGGGGAATTATGTAGTTCTCATAGCAAATACTATGTTTTATTTTATGTTTTTAAATGTAATGAAAATTTAATATATGAATCTAGTTTAACAAAACTATTAAACAATTGAGTCCTTTGGGCGGTGATTACTTGTATTTTGTGCCAATGTAATAATGTAACCACGAACATTGGGCTACTGGGGTCAATGTCTTAAAACTTATTAAAGTGATATAATTCATGGAATCCATTCCTTGATTGTTAAGTGGAGTAATCAATAATATGGAACATAAAATCCATAAAATATCATAATTCATTATTCGATCCCATGATCTCCAATGAATGTTAATTTTTTTGAGTTCCCTTGGTAAAAACCAATGGGTTCTAGACTTCTGTGGTATCCCCTAGATGATAAAAACAAAAAATTATTCTATAGGACCTCTTTGTAAAATGATTTTCTAGAACCTCCTCCTTCAAATAAAATAGATATAAGAGAATTAGAGAGATTTTAATCTATAAAATTATGAACACCAATGGGTCAAACGAAGAATAAGGAATTCTATATATAAGCTTAATTCAATGAATTAGGGATCCCATTTGAGTAATTAAATTTAAAATGTTATAAAATGGATAAAAACATTTGGCCTCCACCTCATTTTGTTGTATGATTATTAAACTCCTTTAACAATCCATATTTCATATACACATCATCTTGGGATGGTTAAATAATAAAAAACATGATAATAAATATAAGATATTTGAACTAATAATATTATATTTCGTTCTTTAAGGGAAATTTTATATAGCACTAAGATCTATGGTAATACACTCACCAGTGCTTTGTGAAATCACCATAACATTGTGGGTGTATTAGTGAAAAATTCTTAATAGATGTAATATATAAAACTATATAGTATATGATAAATAGTCTATAACTATATTAAAAACTATTTTTATAGTGACCCCTTGTAATGACCCAAAGTTTCATTAATGGAAATCCCTATTGATCTAATTAAATGTCTCTTTATGTAAAACGTTGATATAAAATGTCAGCTTCTTTGGTTTTATGTTAAGAATTTTGACCATTGCTAATATAGCCGTTGAACAGTTATCACATGTTTATTATAAATATAGGTCTTTAACAAATCCAATTTACTCAGACAAAAGAAGCGATGGCCTCATCCAGTAGAATTTCTCCATACAAATCCCATTTGTCGAATCTCGGAGAAGAGGTGGTGTCTTTGGGATTTTCTATTGACCAAGCCCAAGCTGAGCCTTACCATGTCAAGCTCAAATGAGACCATCTACGGGAAAAGTGGAAGTTGATAGAGATTTCTACTCAAGCAATTTTATCTGAGCCACCCCAAGAGTCTGTCACCATCGCACACCTTACCCTTAGGCCTTATACAGCTATTTTAACTGGTTATATAACAAATCTCAAGTATTATGTTCATGTACATTATTTTTTTATATAATAATGAATATACTTTCTTTTCATTATTGATACATTGTAAATTGTTTTTATAAAGTACAAATAGTGTTTTCAGTTATTATTTAATTAATAATTATATTTTATTAAATTAAGGGATTTTTGAATTAAATAATATTTTAATAAAATATTATTATTATTATTAAATTAATTTTTATTAAATATAAATTATCTTCTAATTATATGAATGCAATTGTAATTTCTATTAAGGTTTGAAAGCCATTTTTTGTCAAAACCTGTGAATTTTTGATAAATGTCAGTTTTTATATTAAAAGTGAAAATTAACATATTTTGAAAATTATTTAGATAAAATAAATCTTATTTCTGGAATCAGGACGTCAAAATTATCCAACGGTGAATTTTTCATAATTTTCTGAGACAGTCGAATTATTGGGTAAAAATTAAATACCGTTAAAATATATAATGTGTTTTATGACAACATAATGGCCCAGTAGTTATGTAATAAAATACAACAAGCTTCATATTCGGACAATATATGTTTTACCATTAAAATAATGTGATTTTTGGTTTGTTTGACTTATTTTACAAAGCATTAATGGACCCCTCAAGACTTATTGAACATCTTGTCTTTTTAAATTATTTTCCATGGGAGTGTGACTCACCTCCACATAAGCAACCCCATTATTTTAAGAAGTTAGGAAATTTGAATTATAAAATATTTTTTCCACTTAGATTTTCCAAAAACCATGGGCAAAAACCATGAGGTGGTTTGTGGTTTGGATTAGTTAAATGTAAGGGGTCCCAAACCTAAATAATAAAGAATTCACTCACCTTTCCTATATAAACCCACCCAAGCTCCCACTTCCTCCTCACTCAAATAATTTGGAGTTCATCCAACCTCAGTCCTACTCTCTCTAGAATCCTCTCAAGGTACCCCAAACTCCCACGAAGCCTCTCTCAAGCCTCTATCAAGCCTTTGGAAGCACACATCCAAGTAAAGATTTTTCCTCCTTTCACTTTTTTCTCCAATTTTCTTAATATTGTTATGCCCTTATAATTTTCAATTATAAATGCTGAGGTATGGTTTCACAACTCCCCAATACTACCCTTTTATTGTTTCAATTATGAGAGACCCTTTTCTTTGTCATTTAATGCATCCCATGTACACTCATTACTATGCGTAAATTACGAATGGAACTTCTCTCTCCTCATTTACATTCAAGCAATACTTTTGTATCATGATTCTAAATTCCATTAAAATTATTGGGACATGTATCTATATTACCCCCTTAATGTAAATTTCATATAGATATTATGAGACACCCTTTTCTCTCTCATCAACAATTTTTATGAATTCTTATGTCACGCCGTTACGCTGCCGAAATTGCACCGATTTTCTAAGCCAATTCCTTTGTGTAGTGAGTACCATGCCCATTTCTCCATCAAGGGTATTCACCTTTATGAACATATACTTATTTATTATAAAGATTCATGTATGAATTCCACATTCCTTTATCATGGAATAAATGATTATGTTTAATGAAACCATGTTTTATGATCTATGTGGCACACTTATGCATGAAATGAAATGTTTAAGAAAGGTGTGCCCTTATAGTGCTCCAATGCATTGGGTAAAGTATAGTATCATGATACATCATGTGAAATGAGTGATGACTCATTCTAATTCAAGTTCAATGTGGTTTTACTCGTTCTTCATGTGCAATGATAATTTACTTATGATCCATGTGAAATGATCCTTAGATCATGCTAATTCCATGTTATGCGTTGTTGCCAAATTTCCATGTTATGATTATCATGATTTATCATGCCTTTATGTTCATGTTTCTCTTGTGTTCTATTGATATGCCTATTTTCTAACATGTATTGTACACCTCATTTATTCCATGTTTATTCCCTTACTGGGCTTTATAGCCCACCCCTTTTCTTATGCATGTCCTCAGGTTATCCCATGCAATGCTATGTACGAGCAAATGTAGTGGTCATGTAATGGAAGTTTTCAATAAAGATAATATATTTCATGTTTTAAGTTGTTATGTAATGATCCTAATCCCCAAAGACACTAGACCTCTCAATCTTCCATGTTGTATCAAGTGAATAGTTTATTTAAATAAATCATGATTAAGTTTGTAATAAAAGCAGGGTTGTAAAAGTTGGTATTAGAGGATAGGTTTAGTTATTTTTGGGAATATGATTAGAAAACCCCATTGAATCCTTAAGGACAATACTAAGTATAATTAAAACATCCCTATGTTTTGGAAATTACTGAGTGAGTGGTTTATAAAGAAAATACATCTCTGTCTGGATACGAGCAGGTAGAGGCGGCTCTAGAACTGATGTATCCTATGGGTAAAACCCGAAAATATCGCATTGAGCTATACTCGAATGATAATTGGTGCACGAAAACGGGCCTTGCACAACTCTTGGTTATGAAACTCCTGGTGGATATGTTTTGATAAATTCACAAGCTTAGTATAAACCCTTATTATGGGAATTAAATAAAATGCCCCTAAGAATATATGTTAGAATGTAGAACATGAAAAGCCTATATATGAAGCCTATATACTCATGAGTTAATGAAATAAAAGTTTATTTTGTAAGTCATCAACTTTTTTCTATGGATTACCCTTTATGTGTTACCCCTAACATTCTTTTTATTCCAGCCAATGGCCGGTAATAGTAGGACTCGGGCTAACAACCGATGTAAAGATCAGTGTGATGACTGTACTAACGAGATGACCAATCCATTGGGAGCAAGAATCACTAACTTTTTAGTGCTTCTTTCTCAGATAACTCAATATTTGAATATAAACATGGGTCAAGAGGAATTTTCAACCCCCCCCCTAAGAAAGAACAAATCACAATCGAGAGCTTCAGGAGACAAAGGCCTCCTACTTTTAGTGGATCATCTGATATCATGATCGTTGAACAGTGGATCAACTCCATTGAAAAGATCTTCTCCATCCTTCAATGTTCTAAAGAAGAGAAAGTTCTCCTGGTGGCTTATTGTATGGAGGGTGAAGCTGATAAATGGTGGATGTTGATCAAAAATATGAATCTTGAGGTGGATATCGAGGCGTTGGAATGGAAGTACTTCTAGAAGATGTTTTTTGATAAATATTTTATTGCACCCTCTGGATTAAGATGGAAAGGGACTTCCTTTCCCTCAAGAAAAAAAATTAATAATCTTTTGGAGCATACGAGGAAAACATCACAAGGTTTGCATGATACCCTTCTGGCTTTGTCGTTACCCCCGAATGCAAAGTTGACCACTTCTTTGGTGGTCTAAATCCTAGCCTACAAAAAGAATTAGTGATCTGTGACTTCAACAGCTATGATAAAATTGTCCGATGTGCCCTCAAGGTCAAAATGGAGATAGGGGAATGATAGGGGTATCATGGGAATAAGAATCATAAGGTGGAATTCAATGCTGGCGGTCTGATGGATAAATTCAACGGTGTTGAGAATATCCAGCACCCCACTTTCCAATGTGCGGAAAGAAGCACCCTGGAAATTGCCTAAAGGGGATGAGGAAATGATTTAGCTATGGAAGAGAAGGTCACCTTGTTGTTAACTGTCAGAAAGAAAGACCCACAACTGTTACAGAGGAGAGGAATGCTCTGTTCGAACCTCAACGTATTTTTCATTGCTACAATTGCAAAGAACCGGGGCATTTTTCAAATAAGTTCCCTAATCCAAGGGTTTTTTGGAGGCAAGCAACGACATCCAAAGCAGCAAGGAAGAGCTTTTTCCATCACTTCTGCCGAAGTGAACCCCAAAAATGAAGTGGTGACAGGTACTCTAGTTATTAATTCAAGAATAGATTATATACTTTTTGATTTAGGTTCTACGCATTCTTTTATATCTCAAAGTTTTAGTAGAATAATCCCAGCACCACCACAAATCATGGAAGTGAAGATGTAGGTGAGTACGGAAAATGGGGCAATCATTGCATCCCATGAATATAAGTCCTCTCCTGTTATAATCTATGGATTGATCTTCCTGGAGAACCTCATCATACTCCCTCTGGTGAAATTTGATGCAATTATTGGCATGGATTGGCTTTCCATATATAGAGCCAACACAAATTGTCGGGAAAGGGAAATCACACTCCATATGGGGAATCAACCCCCGATTCTTTACAGGTGTAAGGAGGAAGATGAATCTATTTTAGCTCCATCATATCAAGCATGGATATTACTACCCTATGAGCACACCTATCTGGCTCATGTGATTGAGTCCATGGAAGAAAACATCCTTGAAAAAATGCCTATTATGAGGGAATTCGCTGAAGTGTTTCCCGAGGAACTTCCTGGTCTTCCTCCTAGAAGATATGTTGAATTCTCATTTAAATTTATACCATGGGAGCTACCAATATCCAAGACACTATATAGAATAGATTTTCTGGAGCATGAAGAGCTTAAGAAACAACTACAAGAGAATCTGGATAAAAGATTTATGCGCCTAAGTGCATCACCATGGGGTGCACCAATCCTCTTCATCAAGAAGAAGGATGGGTCAATGTGGCTTTGCATCGATTATTGTGAACTTAACAAAATCACAATAAAGAACATGTATCCTCTTCCACGGATCGATGACTAGTTTGATCAACTGTGTGAAGCAAAATACTTCTCCAAGGTAGATTTTCGGTCGGTATATTATCAAGTATGGGTGAAGAAAGAAGATATCCCCAAAACTGCTTTTCGTACAAGATACGGGCACTATGAATTCATAGTAATGCATTTCGGACTCACTAATGATCTAGAAATCTTCATGGACTTGATGAATAGAGTATTTAGATATTACCTCGACAAATTTGTGGTAGTATTTGTAGATGATACTCTAATATACTCCAAAACCAAGGAGGATCATGAGGAGAATTTAAGAACTGTACTAGAGACATTGCGCAAGGAGAAGCTCTATGAAAAGTACAGTAAATGTGAGTTCTAGTTGAAGGATGTCTCATTAATGAGCCATATCATCCCATGAAATGGGATATCTGTGGATCCCTCCAAAACAGATGCAATTGAGTGATGGCTGCGGACAACATCAGTAACGGATATCTGTAGATTCTTTTGGTTAGATGAATATTACCGATGATTTGTGAGAAATTTCTCACAATTTTTCAACCATCTTACCAAGCTAACTCGAAAGGGAATAAATTTTTCATGGAGTTATGAATGCGAAGAAAGATTCAAGAAGTTGAAAAGGAGGCTTATCACTGCGCCCGTTCTCACATTACCCACAAGTGGGGAACCTTTTGTGGTATTTAGTGATGCATAGAATAAGGTCTTAGGCGGTGTGATGATGAAGAATGATAAAGTGATATCCTATGCTTCAAGTCAGTTGAAAATCCATAAGAGAAACTATCCAACAAATGATCTGGAGTTGGCGGTAGTGATCTTTGCATTGAAAATCTGGTGGCATTATCTCTATGGGGTGAAATGTGAGATATATACTGACCACAAGAGTCATAAATATATATTCACATAGAAAGATATTAATATGCGCCATTGAATATGGATAGATCTCATCAAGGATTATGACTGTTCAATACATTACCACCCTGTGAAATTGAACAAGGTGGCAGATGCCCTAAGTATAAAGGAACCAGTGATTCTATCAATGATGAGAATTGAGAAGGATCCAATATTCTTAGACTTGATGAATATGGACATGTGAATCATAAAGAAGGGGACATCATCAATCCTTTCACAAATGATTGCTCAACCGCCTATTTCGGAAAGGTTAAAGGATACTCAAAATGATTATGAGGGAATTCAGGAAAAAGTAGAAGACATCGAAAAAGGGAAATCCTCAGAGTTTAATGTTAATGAAGAAGGAATTTTGCGATTTGGGAAAAGACTATCTGTTCCATAAAGTCCGGAGGTAATGAAAGATCTTTTGGATAATGCACATAGTTCAAATTTCTCTATTCACCCAGGGAGCACAGACATGTATCGAGATCTCCGAGAAAACATTTGGTGGGATAATATGAAGAAGGATATCATTGTATAAACATCAAAGTGCCTGGTGTGCCCGCAAGTGAAGGTAGAGAGGACTAAGTCTAAGGGGATGATGAAACCATTTCCTATACCAGAATAGAAATGGGAGAGAATCACGATGGACTTTGTCACTGGACTTCTGAGGATATCCAAAGGCAACAATGAAATCTGGGTCAGGGTGGATCATCTTACATAGACTGCACACTTCATTGCTATACAAGAGGATTCCTCATTGGATCAACTGGCACAGATATATAGCAGGGAAGTGGTAAGGATGCATGGAGTACCACTATCTATTGTGTCTGACCGAGATCCATGATTCACCTCTATGTTTTGGAAGAGTCTTCAACATGCTTTGAATATTGAAATGAACATCAGTACGGCCTATCATCCTCAAACTGATGGCCAATCCGAGCAGACTATCAAAACACTTGAGGACATGTTGAGATCGTGATCAATGGACATTAAAGGAGGATGGGATCAACATCTTCCTCTGGTTGAGTTCTCTTATAATAACATTTTCCACTCGAGCATCCAAATGGCACCATATGAAGCCCTGTATAGGAAAAGGTGCATAACACCGGAATGTTGGGATGAGGTTGGTGAACGTAAGCTGCTTGGACCAGAAATAGTATAAGAAATGGTAGAGAAGGTTAATACCATTCAACAGCATATCAAGGCAGCCCAAAGTTGACAGATGAGTTATGCATAGAATCATCGACAGGACCTTGAGTTTAAAGTTGGAGACATGGTTGTTCTACGCATATCTCCATGGAAGAATTTCACGAGGTTTGGAAAGAAAGGGAAGTTAAGTCCAAGGTACATCGGCCCCTTTGAGATTCTTGGTGGTGTCAGGGATGTGGCCTATCGACTAGAAATTCCACCTACCATGGCCAAAGTACATGATGTCTTTCATTTTCCCTCTTAAGGAAGTACAAGCCAGACCCTTCACAAGAACTTTCTTCTAAGGTGGTACAGTTGGAGGATGATCTTTCTTATGAGGAGAAACCAGTGAATATCTTAGATCGTAGAGAAAATGTTTTACGAAATAAGACAATTCCCCTCATCAAGGTGTTGTGGCGAAACCACAAGTTTGAAAAACTTACTTGGGAATTGGAGGAAATGATGAAGCTAAGTTACCCACATTTTTTTAGTATGGGAAATGGAAATTTCGAGGGAGAAATTTCTTAGGGGGGGGGGGATATTGTAACAACCCAAAGTTGCATTAATGGAAATCCCTCTTGATCTAGTTAAATGTCTCATTATGTAAAATTTTTATATAAAATTTCAACTTCTTTAGTTTTATATTATGAATTCTGAACGTTTCTAATATAGTCATTGAACATTTATCACATGATTAGTATAAATATAGTGCTTTAACAAATCCAATTTACTCAGAAAAAAGAAGCGATGGCCTCATCTAGTAGAATTTTTCCATACAAAGCCCATTTGTCAGAGCTCGGAAAAGAGGTGGTGTCTTTGGGCTTCTCTCTTGACCATGCCCAAGTTGAGCTTCATCATGTCAAGATCGAACAAGACCATCTAAGGAAAAAGTGGAAGTTGATAGAGACTACCACTCAAGTAATGTTATCTATGCCACCCCAAGAGTCTATCACCATCGCACACCTTACTCTTAGGTCTTATGCGGCTATTTTAAGGGGTTATGTAACAAATATCTAGTACTATGTTCATGTATAGTATTTTTGTATATAATTATGAATATACTTTCTTGTCATTATTGATACATTGTAAATAGGTTTTTTAAAGTACAAATAGTGTTTTTAGTTATTATTTAATAAAGAATTATATTTTATTAAATTAAGTTATTTTTGAATTAAATAATATTTTAATAAAATATTATTATTATTATTATTATTAAATTAATTTTTACTAAATATAAATGATCATATAATTTTTTGAATACAATTGTAATTTTTATTAATGTTTGAAAGCCATTTTTTTTCAAAACCCGTGAATTCTTGATAAATGTCATTTTTTATTTTAAAACTGAAAATTAACATATTTAGAAAATTATTTAGATAAAATAAATTTTATTTCTAGAATCAGGACGTTGAAATTATTCAACGGTGAATTTTTCATAATTTTCTGAGCATTAAAAATTTTGGGTAAAAATTAAATACCGTGTAAATATATAATGTGGTTTATGACATCATAATGACCCAAAAGTGATGTAATAAAATACTAAAAGATTTATTTTCGGCCAATATATGTTTTACAATAGAAGAAATTGTGATTTTAGGTTTGTTTGACTTAATTTACAAAGCATTAATGGACCCCTCAAGACTTATTAAACATCTTGTCTTTTTAAATTATTTTCCATGGGAGTGTGACTCACCACCATATAATCAACCCCATTAATTTAAGAAGTTCATACTTTGTCCTTATAAAATATTGTTTTCCTCTCCCCTTTTCCAAAAACCATGGGCAAAAACCATGATCCAATTTGTGGTTTATATTAGTTTAATGTAAGGGGTCCCAAACACAAAAAATAAAGAATTCACTCACCTTTCCTATATAAACCCACCAAAGATCCCACTTCCACCTCACTCAAAGCCTTTGGGGTTCGTCCAAAATCTGCCCTACTCTCTCTAGAATCCTCCCAAGGTTCCCCAATCTCCCAAGAAGCCTCTCTCAAGCCTTTCCCAAGCCTTTGGAAGCACACATCCAAGTAAGGGGTTTTCTTCTTTTCACCTTTTGTCCAATTTTTTTAATATTGTTATTCCCTTTTAATTTCAATTATAAATTCTGGGGTATGGTTTCTCACCTCCGCTATACTACCCTCCTATTTTTTTAATTATGGGAGACCCATTTCTATCTCATTAAATTCCTCCCATGTACACCCGTTACTATGCTACAATTCAAAAAGGAACTTCTCTCTCCTCATTTACGTTCAAGCAATACTTTTGTATCATGAATCTAAATTCCATTACAATTATTGGGACATGTATCTATATTACCCCCTTACATTCCATTATATATAAATATGATGAGAAACCCCATTCTCTCTCATCAACAATTTTTATGAATTCCTATGTCACATCGTTACGCTGTCGAAATCACACCGATTTTCTAAGCCAATGCCTTTATGTAGTGAATATCATGATCATTTATCCATCAAGGGTATTAATCTTTATGCAAATTTAATTATTGATTATAAAGTTTTATTATTGAATTCTGTATTCCTTTATTGTGGAAAAATGATTATGTTTTATGAATCCATGTTTTATGATCCATGTGGCACACTTATGCATGAAATGAAATGTTTAAGAAGGGTGTGCCCCTATAGCGCTCCAATGCATTGGGTAAAATATAGTATCATGATAAGTCATGTACAATGAGTGTTAACTCCTGATAATTTATGTACAACGAGGGTTTACTCGTGCTTCATTTGCAAAAAGAATTTACTGATTCTCCATGTGCAATGAGCCTTGGCTCATGCTAATTCCATGTTAATTGTTGTTCCCACATTTCCATGTTATGATTATCATACTTTATCATTCCTTTATGTTCATTTTTCTATTGTTCCCTATTGATATGAATATTGTCTAACATGTATTTTAATCCTCATGTATTACATGTTTATTCCCTTACTAGGATTTATAGATCACCCTTTTTATGCATGTCCTCAGGTTATCCCATGCAATGCTAAGACGAGGGAATGTAGTGGTCATGTAAAGGAAGTTTTCAATAAAGATAATGTATTTCATGTTTTAAGTTGTTATGTAATGATCTTAAGCCCTAGAGAAACTATAACACTCGATCTTCCTTGTTGTATCAAGTGAATAGTTGACGAAATAAATCATGTTTATGTTTGTAATAAAAGCAGGGTTGTCAAACCCCTACCATGGTGGTAGGATTTATTCAAGATAAAATAGGTCATGAATTAAAATTACATATTTTTATTAATAAAATAACATATCAATGTTTGTATTAGATAAATTTATACCAACGTAGTCTATAAATATACTAATAGTGAAGAACCACATACCTTCTATTCTAAATATGGTTATAAGAATACATTATTTTTATACATAATATGAATTATAACCATTTCCCAAAAAGAAATTATTGTATTATTGGAAAATGTACAAGAAAAATTATTAAATAATAATACTATAAAATTTGATCAAATCCATTATCTTTGACCACATATAAATAAATCAAACATTATTTTATATATATGAAGTCCTCAAAATAGGGTAACGTAAAAATGAAGTGATTTAAAATTATTATGCTATAAAAAATTATCGTAACACCACAACCCAGATTTTCTTATCCAAGACAAAGATACACAACACCTCATGTGTGCCTCCATGTAAGGAAGAGGTTTTGAAATAGCTAAAAGGGGTTGTACGCCTTTAATGGTGGGACTATAACCATAGTTATCAAATGCAGTGACCTCAGCTCTTGTATCCTAAAGTCATTGTATATTTTATTACATTTGAATAAGATAAAAATAATCACATCCCAAGGGGAAAAATTGTTTAATAGTCTTCAAAAACTAGATACATATATGACACCTATTTTACATTAGGAGTAAAACATATAACATAATGATATAAAATGGTTGATATCCTTGAATCACATTGGAAGAAATCATCTTCATATTATAGGTGAATGAATAAAAATAATGGTGATGTAGAATTCTCAGTATCAGTTACATAAAGTGGAATATGTAATGATTCAATAAGATATAAAAAAATTTTAACATAAAATAACCAAAAAAACATTCCATTTAATAACTTACAGGATTATCATTACTGGATATGTTATAATCAATATAGAAATTTATGTATCTAAAATCACGTGCCTTCTAATAAATTAAATAAGAATGAAATTATCTTTGAGAAAATATCAATGGATAAATATCATGGATAATAAAAATATATTTATTTTAAATAAAGGAAATGATTTATCAATAGAATTATTGTTCTCAGATAACATGAAACCTCTACATTTAGTACCTTTCATAATAAGGTTTAAAAGTATGGGTAAAAACCATCTCATTTGGAAAACTGGTTTTTCTCATGAGATATATCGATGCCTTTTTGGGATGTCTATAATAGGTAGTTATAGATGAAATCACGTCCAAATAATTCCTTATATATTAAATAATTAATTTAATTCATGAATCAATATTTCTTGTCATAAAATATCCATAATGAATAAATAATACAAATTTATCCATATTTCTCTAATATATAAAATAAAATTCAAAGTAAACACCATATGTAAAAATTGTATAAATTTAATGAAACAATAATCTATATGATATAAATAATATTTATATTTAAGTGAAATAATATATAATAAGAAGGATAAATTAGTGTATTCCTTCAACAAGAATAAAATAAATCCCAAATAAAACTGTGATGGTAAAATAGATTTTTACCAATTCGTTAGTTTTAAAATTTTAACCACCTGAATGAATAAACATTAATAGAAATATTTATTATCATGAATAAATATATATTCATGTTAAATATATCAATGGTCAGTTTATAATCATAATTAATTTTAATAGGTTCATATTTATAAATATGTCTTATGAAATGGAAATTGTGGTGAAATACATCTCCTCACACTTCTATTTTGTAAAATGTTATTTATCATATTTTACAATTGTTTAGATATTGTTATTAATTTATAACACAACCATATTAATATTTATACTATGTTATATGATCCTATAATAACATTTTACTTCACTTTTTATAATAATATTTTATTATTTCCATTGTATTGGGTGTTAAATAGATTATTTTCTCATGTGTGGTTTGTTGGAAAACATACGATTCTTGTACATAAGAAATATATACATCATATATAGAATGATATTAATTTTATAAATATCATATTTACTAATTATTTCAATTTTTATAATCATTCCTGATGTTAGGAAATGGAAAATGAATCAAATCACTTTGTGGAGATGGTAGGTCATATATATGCAGGAGTGGTGATATAATTCCCATAATAGATGAAAGGGTAAAGAAATGAGTGATAGAATAATTTTACAGAATTGATATCATGTTTTATATATCACTTAAAATTTTCAAATTTATCCTTTCTTACCATTCTTGTAAAGAACTAGTGATAAACGAATCATATCACTTCGTGAGGCGGTACTTCGTCGTAAACATGAATGATGTTATTCTATTTTAGACAAAATAGAATGTAAGAGGATATATATGATATTATAATAATATAAGTATAATTATTTTTTAAATATTATTTACATACCTTACATCCATCATTCTATCCCATCAGGATAGGTGTTAATGGAAACAAAGTTACATCAATTTGTGAGGTGGAAATCCTCTACACACACGATCGACAACTTCATTTCCCATTTCATGGAAGTCAAGATGGTTTAATATTACCCGCATAAATATAACAAAATATTATTATATAGGATATTTTTTTATTATATTATATGTTTTATAAAATCACATAAGGCTTATAACTAATAATGAAATGGAAAGAGCTTCGTTATGACAATTCCCATCTTTTAAAAACATCCAATGGATATCTTCTTGAGAAAAATAGGGTTTGTCTTTTAGGGGGATACGAATCTATATAATTTGGATAATTATTTTGTCTAGTTATTTTTCTTGGTTTTTTTTCAAAAAAAGTCATTAAATTCATGAATAAGTTAGTGTACTAAGTTCCCTTCTTTACTTGGGAAAGAGTGACATTTTTTGTATATTCCAAAAAAATATTTATTAATTGGAAGTCACTCTCACACCAAGTGCCTATAGAATTGATAAATAATTGTGTGGTGGTATTATAATTTTTATACATACTTCAAAAAAAATTATCATTTTATTACTTAGACAATAAATGTACAAAATTTTACCACTTAAATTTTCACCATGGAATCATATATCTTTTTATTTACATTTTTAACATTCCATTAAAGTGTAAATTACAAATATTACTTATTATATGATTTTTAATAAGTAATTTTAAATATTAAATCTTATTTATCATTTAGAAGTTATATATGTGTGGAAAATTATTTCTAACATGAATTAATGTAACGCGCAAAAACTTGTTTTGACCTTAACTGACATAATTAATTGTTAATGTGTTTTAAAATAATTATGGTCCAAAATTAATTTTACCTTGATAAATAATGTAAATTGTTATTATTGAAAATATTTAATCCATTTTATTAAATTCAACTCACATATTTAAAAAAAATTAATTTCAAATAACCCGATAATTCATGTTGGAATACAGTTTTTCAAGAAATTCATTTTTGAAGCAGAATATGATCATCTACTGACTATATGGATAATAATTATCATTTAATGGATTTAAATTCATATATTTAGATATATTATATATAAATTTAATTTAAATCACTCATATTTTCATATTATTTTAATTAAAAAATGGATGGACATTATGCCTTTTAGAATAAAATCATTTTCATGGAAAATAAAGAGTTTGGTGAAAAATATTTAATTTACCTCCAAATGTTATTATCATTATTTATATTAAATTAATTATTAATAAATATTTTATTATAAATATTAGAGTACATTATTATAAATAAATTGATCAATATTAGTATACTATATTATTGTTTTTTCAAAAAATATTATTTCTAATGAAAAATTTCCCAAATTCCCTCTAGACTTATTTTGACCTAGTAAGATCAAAATAGATATTTATCGAAGAAAAACAAATTTTTTTCATATGTAATATAAAAAAAATTATTTTAGTTTTATTATAATATAATGTTCACTAACTAAATCTTAATATCGGGGTTGTGTGTATTCCAATCTATCAAAGATTTTGAAATTATTTAAAAGGAAATATATCGTATGGTATGAGGTGGTGAGTTTATCCTCTCCTAAAAAAATCCTCCACAAAATTTCATAGATATTACCATATAAGTAAGGGTATTTATTCTTCATAACATCCTATAGATCCCACATTGATTCCTTAATTTTATGATTTCTCTATAGTACCATTAATAGTTGGGCTTTCCAATTCCTTTACACTTTGTATCTATTATCAAGAATCTTGATGGGATATTTGTAGTAAGATAGATTTTGTTCTGTTTCAATAATATAATAGGTGATCACACGTGTTGGGATTATCAAGTTCTTCCTTAAAAACAATATTTGGAACCCATCATTTACTTTAGTGATTCATGGTGACATTTCCAAATGATAAGCCATAGCTCGAATTCTTTTAAGAATTTCAATAGTTTCGATATAACATGTGCTCAGTTTTACCTTATTATTAAACCTTTAGACACCGTTATCTATAGATGATTTCAAATAAAACATGATATCTATCTTGAAATTCCAAATCCATCCTTCAATTTTTGGTATAATTCTTTTTCCTATGATGATATGCTCTAATATGAACCTGAATAGTCTTTTCCTTTTTTTTGTTTCTTCAACAAGTACAAAACATAAATGTTTTATTTCACCAAAATCATCCATAAAAACATGAAGTTTGATATCACATTCCATATAATGCCTTATATGATACCATATGAATACTTGAATATAAACTATTATAACCGGAAAACACTAAAAATGTAAATAATGGTCAAATATACCTTGTCATTCATGTGAGAATGGTGTGAATATTTATTATAATATTTGAATATTCCTCTTTAGTTGTATGTTAGTTTAATGATGGTAGGTTAGTCTCAAATGATGATCAGTATAAAGATCCTTATAAAGGTTTTTAAAAAAATTGACTTAAATTTGGGATCATGGTTAGAAAAAATTGAAATAGATTCAACATGACATCTTAAAACCTAATTAATATAGAGAAAGGGAGGAATTCACAATGTGAGTATTCTATTTTGGGGAAAAATGGACATATTTGTTGAGTTTATCTACAATTATATATATTACATACTTTATTCTAGTATTGTTTAGTGGTCCTATAAAAATTTCAACAGTAACATAATCTTATTTCAGTATAGGAATAATAAAAGGTTTTAATACTCCTCTAGGATGCTATCTCTAAGCCTTGAGGTACTGAAAAACAAATAATATTGATACATGGTATGTAATTTTTGGATTCATTCCATCCAACTAAAAATTTTCCAATAATTCCAATAAATCATGGTTTTACCCGAGAGTATTGAGAAATTGAGAAATAAGTTTCATAAAACAATTTATTTTTAGTGTAGTTATGTATAGAACATTAAATATAATACAAAATTTCAGAACACCATCTCCAGAAATGAAGTCTACTAATTTCCCATCATTTATAGTTTTAGATTTCTTCTAAAAAATTTCATCATCCTATTGATTAATTTTTTCTTTTCTAATAAATATGGGTTCAGAATAATTTGAAAAATAAGGGATGTAAATCCATATTTAATAATACCCATATCCATATTTATTATATCCATGAATAAAGAGTCTCATTCAATCATAACTTGGATCATAAATCTATGATTCGTCCCTCTCAAACTATCTCTTACCCTATTCCTCCCATAGGTGGTAGTGTTTTGAGAAATAATAATATTTGAGTAACTTAAGACAACCCAATTTCTCATATTGATAAATTTATATGAAAGGACTTAATTATTATCTCATGTACTGTGTATATTTCCTAGATTTCACCATATAGATGAAGTCTCCATATATTTGAATAAAATATTACAGCTTCAAACTCAAGATCATGGGTTGGATTGTTGTGTTGATGTGTCTTTAACTCACTAGATGTATAGGAAATAAATTTAACAGTTTCTAAATGGACATAAGAAAGAAACTTTTATGGATCACTATATATCACAAACCAGTCATTTTTTAGGGTAGAGAAGAATGTAGAACCTTAAAAAATAGGATAATCAATTGATAAAAAAATTCTTCACATTCCATTGTCCATATGAACATATCCCTTTTACAAGTAATCATGGTTCGTTGATTAGAATATTATAGATGAATCACTAATAGTAACATACTAAAAAATGAAATATCATACCTCAATTATGTTTTTTAGGTCATTATTTGGTATCCTTTGTCTTTATAGGATCAACTGAGATTCCATCCTTATATACAACATGGCCAAAAAAAGAGTCTTCTGAAAACTAGAAATCAAAATTAATAAATTTCCAATATAATTGTTTTCCATTAAGATCCATAAGAATGATCAGTAAGTGATTCTCACAGTCTTTATAGATATTAAAATACATCAAGATATCATAAATTAATAAAACAATAAAATCATCAAGTTATTCATTTAATAATCTATTCATTATGTTCATAAAAATATAGGGTGAATTTGTTAATCCATATGGAATTACTGTGAATTAAAAATTTGCATACCTCATTTGGAATTGTAACATTATAATTTCTTCCTTATTTACTCTTTTTTGATGATAACCAGAATGAAGAACAATATTTGAAAAATATTGACCTTTTTGAAATTGATTAATTTTTTTATCAATGTGTGGAAATGGATATTTTATACTTATCAAAATACCATTGATTTACTTATAATCAATGGTAAGTCTCATATATCCAAAATAATTATTAACTGATTGAAAAGGGGCTCCCAATGGTGAAGCAATAGGTCTTATAAATCCTTTATACACAAATACTCTAGTTATTGTTTCTACTCCACCAATTCCACAATTTCAATTCTGTTGGAAAATTATTTTATTGTCACTTCTTCATGGATTAAATCAATATAAAACTCATCTTCATGCTGTAGCATATGCCTAGAAAACTCCTAAATAATTACATCAATGTATTCATCTATAATACGTACATCTATAGTTTGAAGATTACATTCTCAATCCCTAGATTTTTTCTTAACTTCTTCAATAACAATCTCATTCATTCGTGCTGCTAGGGTTGAATCAAGAAAAATATCAGATGATTATGTCACTTCACTAAAGATAATAAGGTTTTTATATTCATCATTATTCATAATTTCCTCCTTTTTTAAATAAATTTTGGTATCATATTTTGAAAGGGAATTTATAATAAAGATTATATCAATGTCAATCATAGGTAGGAAAAAGTTTACAAGATATATATTGTTTATATGTCAAAATGGGGACTTCATGACATATCCTTGTTATATTGAGACTTCCACTTAGACATTTTAATGAAAACCCCCTTCTGAAATTTCAAGTAAAATATCTAATTTTCTTAGAAAACCAAGAAGATATAAAATCGTGCGAGGGTAGAGAATTTAATATATAATTTGTTAAATTTGAACACTAAATTAAATTACCTACAACCAAATCTTTGAGAAATTCAACCTCAAATATAGTGATTTCATAAGATTACCATTCTCCATGTTTTCTATTCTTGGTAATTTCCCTTGATGCATGGGAAATTGGTTTGAATAAGGACCCATTTCTTTGTATATGAAGAAGTGTGTAGTAGTTATTTATTTATTCCATTTTTATTCTTCATCCAGATAAACCTTATCTCTACTCTCATAACAATGTGCCAAAAATTTCAATCAATTCTCATGATGATTATTTCCAAAGTTCACATAATATAGAAATTTATTTATTTTATTATTTATCATGGATGCATTCTATTTTTCTCTATGATCATTCAAATTCATGTTTTCATTATTTCTCTTAAACATATAAGACCTAGAGAATCACTAATCCATTTTAATGACAAACATATCTATTTTATCATATGAACAAATTGAGATACAAGTGCCCCTCAAATACATGTCTTATACCCATAAAATAGATGGTCAATCATGCACATTTTTGTGTGTATATATTCTATTGAATGCTTATATTTCCTTGTAGATGTAACCTAGTACTCAAATAGAAACTTTTTTCTTCCTTTTCCATTAATCTAAATAAAATTCCCTTTATTTTATTTATGTATTCATTGGGTTCATTTTATTTAAATATTTTTTCTTCAAAATATTTCCATTTCATGTGTTCTACTACATCTCCCTCCCTATTATTCTATATCAATAACCATTATTAATAAAAATCTCTCTTAAGTAAAATTGTTTGTTATTTATTTGATCTAAATTACAGAATTAAATTTTAATTTGACTTAATCCATTTCTCCACTACCCCATGTATAGTAGTAAAAATAATTATAGGTGCTTATTCCACATGATGGGATACAATAATATAGAATCACACTATGGAAAACCATTTTTCTCCCCATAAGAAATGTTATTTTTGATAACCCAATTAAGCTTTCCTAATATACCCACAAAATACTCAGTTCCAATACTGGCTATATTGGATTAGGGAAATATCTACACTATCCATGAGTAATTATACCATTATTCCTTCTCAATTATATTTTTAAAAAGTAATAGATATTGTATTACCTTCTAAAATTAAGAATTTTGAATCAAAATGTATAATTATAAATATTTTGTAACACCTAACAGAAAACAAAAATTTATTAATTATTAATCATTGAATCATAAGATTGGTTTCTTTGGGGATGTATTTATTTTAAAATCCTTCTAAATAGTATGTAAAGAATATTTGATTTATCTTAATAATATCCCTAGGTAGTGTAAAAATAGGTGTGTATTGATTCCTATTTTCTTATGCTAGGTGATAATCAGGTGAATCCCAATATTTTATTTTTTTAGTTGTTACCCATAGGGACAATTATGATAGAACCATGCCCACCAGTTGTATCTCTACATTGATGTATTTGTAGAAAAATGATATAATATCTTCCTTAAAACAAATTTTCATTTTATTCTATAAATATCCTTAATTTATAACCTAGGGTATTTATTCCTATTATATGTTTTTCTTAATCTAGTTCCCATTAATTATACTAAAAATCCTCTAATAACAGCTTTAATGACCCTAACTCATGTAACCTATAGTTGGTGTCTATTTTATTACATTGTAACTAGATACAAGTGATCACATTCCAAAACAATGAGTAGTTTTTTATTATTTATGAACCATATACAATCATGATACACATTTTATACTGGGGGTAAAACATATTAAATATCAAAATAAATTTTTTGGAATCCTTTAATTTCATTCCATGAAATTTTCTTAACATCCTTAAAAAAGAAGACAAAATAAGGGTGAGATTAAATCCTTTGTAATAGTTAAATATAAAAGAAGCTATCATTAATTAATAAATCAAAAAAAATTATTTCATTATGAATAATATAGAAAAAATGACACTTAATCAGAGACATGACAATTATAATTGGATAAGGTATAATCAACTTGTAAATGTTAATATCAGGAAACATTTTTAAGTTTATCAATAAATTAATAATGGAATGCACCTAGAAATTATATAATTGAGAAATAATGGATTATAATAAAATTAATTTAGTTATAAATGATGTAAATTCTTAATTATTGTATTTTATGATCTTAAGAATCATGATATATCTATTGGAAAGGCATTTCAGAAGACAGTTTAAAAATATTGGTTATAAGCCATCTGATTTAGCTAAGTGATATGTATCATTCGACATATCGATGAATCGAGGGACTATACATAAGTGGGTCCACCTGTAATTATATATCAAAATAAATACTCATATATTTAATAATAAATTTAATTTATGAATCAATATTACTTTTCATCAAATATCTGTATTGAGTAATGAATCTGAATTTATCAAAATTTTCTCATTTAATAAAACAACATTCATAGTAAATATTTGGTGTAAAAATGGTTTATGGTTTAATAAATATTCATATAAATGTTACAAAAAATATGGATATTAAAGGGAAATATTGGATTGTATGTTGGAAAATGATAATATTCCTTCAATAATAGTAAACTTTGATGAAAAAGATAGTGAGGTTGTAAAATAGATTTTTACTTATTTGGTGACATTTAAATTTTAATACCTTGAAATAATAAACATGTATATAAATATTATCCATAATTATTAAATATAAATTAAAGTTATATACATTAATTGGGTAATATATATTCCACATTAAATTGAATAGGTGTATATTTACAAATATGTTTCAATGAAATGTGAATTGAGGTAAAATCCCTTACCTAATGCTTACCATTATTTGAAACTACTTTAAACTACTATATAATATATTTTTAGCATGATATAAATTTATAATCGAGTGATATTCATATTTATAATATCATATTTTATCATATTATAACATTGTACTACCTAGTTACAAATAATATTTCATTATTTTCATTATTTTCATTATTTTGGGTGTTAAATTGCTTGTTTTCTCAGGCGTGTTTTGTTATAAAATATATATTTATTTTACATTTGATATATATATATATATAATATGTTTAATTATATTAATGTTTTAAAAAAATCTAATCTATTAAATATATTAATTTTAGAATAATTCTTGATGGTTGGACAGGGAAAATTAATCTCATTACTCCATAGAGACAATATGTCACACACATGCACGAGCGACGATATCATTACCATAATAGATGAAAAGGTAAGGAATTGGGTGATATATTAATTTTATATAAAGAATATAATATCATATATATTACATATAATTATTAAATTTATTATTTATATCCTTTCAGGTAAATTTCTAGTAAAAAACGAATCACATGACTTCACGAGGTGGCAGTCTTCTATAAACACGATCGAAATTATATTATATTAAAATGAATGGAAAATAAGAATTTATAGTGATAATATAATTATTTAAGTATAATTATATCATAAATTTTATATCAAAACATTAAATCTATCATTATATCAAACAAGAGTGGTTTTTTGGAAAAAAGGTTACATCGGTCTGTAAGGTAGTACTCGGTTGTACACACGATTGTTGATTTCGGTTCCCATTTCATGAAATTACATAAGGATAAATATTATTATATGAACATAATAAAATATGTTAATATGGAAGATATTTTTTGTTTCATTTTAAATTTTATGGAAAAATATTAATGATAAAATATAATAAAGAAAAAGAAACAACTTTGATAAGAAAATAACATTTTCTTAGGGAAATCCCCTTTTGATCTCGTCTTAAAGACCATAGAGTTAGTTTTTTTTTGGAAGAAAACACCTATAGAATTTGGAAAAAAATTTGGATATATTTTTTTGTGTTTTCTCTAGAAAATGTTATTGAGAGTTTTGAATATGAGAGGGGAGTGAGTTCTCCCTTATAATTGTGGAAGAGTTGAATTTTTTGTAAATAACAAAAACTATTCAATAATGGGATGTAACTCTCACACCATTTGACTCAAAAATTGATAAAGAACATGGTTTAGGAATGATATGATGACAAAACACATACATCACAAAATCATCATGTTTTTTACAACTTATTTATTATCTTATGGGTTTACTTAATTATACCATTTTATTTTTTAGTATGGTAACTTTTATCTTTTCATGTACCCATGTAGTTTTTCCCTCAAGAATAAAATTAAAACAAGCCTTATTATATTATTTTAACCCGAATATTCATAAATATTAAACCCAATTTAAGAAATTAAAATTCTATAGGCATGTTAAATTAATTGTAACACAAGGGCATGTAACTTGCAAAACCTCGTTTTATCCTTAACTAACGCAATTAATTTAATTTCAATTCTAATAATAATGAAAAATATTATGTTCAAATTTTCACCTAATATTAATGATTATGATTCAAAAAATTTAATCCAATTTATTAAATTCAACTCACATAATTAGAATAATTTAATGTAAAATAAACCAATAATTCGTGTCAAAAACGGTTCTTCAAGATATGTATTCTTCAAGATTAAGAAGATCTTGTATTAACTATATATATAGTAATAATAATGAGATGAATTTAAATAAATTTAGTGATATATATAATCTATATATTTAATATAAATCATTCAACATTAATTATTATTTTAAATAATTAAATTGTATATACATTATGATTATTTAAACAAACGTAATTTCCTAGAAAATTAACATTTTTCCGAAAAATATTTCTTTTTACCTAAGAATGTCATTATCTTTATTTATTTTAGACAAACAATTAAAAATTATTAATTAAATATTTTTTCGTACATTATTACCACTAAAATGAGAAATAGTTAAATATAAAATTTTTTATTAATCATAAAAGCTTATTATTATTGAAAAAATTTAAAAAAATCATTCTAGGATTATTTTTAACAATTTAAAATTTGATATTGTCCTATAAAATTAGATATTTTTTCTTTTTTATATTTAAATATTTAGTTTATTATAGTTTTATTAAAATATAATGTTCACTTTCTATAAATGAGGTGTGCTTTTCTGGGTGTCTCAAGCTATCAAAGAATTTTTATTTAATTAAAATGAAATAAATCATATGTTCTCAGGTGTTACTTCATATCTAAATACTATAAAAATAAAAAGAACATAAAACCCAGATAGACTGTCAATATTGAATATAATGTAACATAATGTAACAACAAAAGTGAAAATTTTCATATAGATAAATTAACTAGTCTCTCAAAGTATAAATACAAATTAAAATATATAATGTGAATGTAAATAAATAATTTAATCCTATTAAATCCACTAAAGTCCATCTTGATATCATTAACCACTCCATGATCCTCTACTCAACTATTGTTCATCATCCCCTTTCCCTTAGATAGATCCAAAATCATGAATTCTACAAGTGAATTAATATTCCTATGGAGTGTGTAAGTAATAAAACCCACTAAGACACCACTAATTCATCATTATGATATGTGCAAAATTAAAATAATCATATAACATGATAAAAATAAGTGTTAAATTATAAATAAATGATCATATTCCAAATATTTTTATACTAACCAATATAGCCTAAGTCCTGACCATACCCGCATTTTTTCCACACTATAATTATAGTAAAAAATAATTTACGGATTGGTAATTATCTAATCAAGATGATAGTGGATAGGTCACTTGGAATGAACAAGAAATCAATTCTCAGTTAGGCCACAAGGCCAATATGTTCTTCAACAATCATGGTATGAGCCAGATGGAAATTATATATTCTCACTATATTAGTTTAGGCCACAAGGCCATCATATCTAGACACTACGTGTCTTGTTAGGTTACAAGGACATTAAGCTCCCAATTCCATTTCCATAGTCCTAGAATCAAGGACATATTTCCCCTAACATGTGTATAGGAATCATTCTGTTATCATTTTATATCATAAGTACTTCGCGTATAATTAGTAACCAAGCCATCAAAATGCACCTATTCCGAGTGTCAAAAGAAATATCTTTGAATAAATGGTTTACACAAACAAGGAATATTATATAAAATAATAACAAATCATAAAATCATGATAATTTAGTACCAACATATGCGAACATTTTATCAATGTATAACATGGTAACAAGATAGATAAACAACTTATGGAAGAAAGCATCATATATATTAATCATGGGCCACACACACACACACACCCATTTTCGATCACAATCAATCATTGTCAATGTAGAATATCCAATAAATATATCACATCATAGAAAATTGAGTATAGAAGGCCCCCAATTTAAAAAACATTCTACCTTTTTCTTTATGATGAATACCCCTAAAACCATTGGGGAATGTTATCCAATCTTTTACAGGAATGAGACCTCAAACAAAGAATTCCTAAAACCGATCCCATATCATTCACATAAAGGTTTTTGAATAATATTCAAGAAGAATCTAAGCCCATGGAAAAGGGTTTACACCATAATAACTCTAGGGATACAGCAGTGATGTTTTACCTAATATTGAGCAATGAAATTATACCAATGTACTAAGTTCATCACTGATCTATCAAATATCTAGTAAGTCATCATTAGATGGAATAATAATCCATTTTTCAGGAAAAAAATATATTTTATTTATGATCATATCAATGTATTATATGTAGATATTGGGAAAAAATAATATGATTGGTATTTAGGTTAGATACCATAATTTTTAATCATTAATACCCTTAGATCCATTAGATTCATTATTGGATGGGAAATAATTCACTAGGGAAGTACTATGGATTCTCCACATTAAAGAGGGGTTCTAGTGGGATGAAAAATGAGTAAAAATTGTTATGTAATGACCATTGAATTTTATTTTAAGAACAATGTTGAAGACAGATAGGGTTTTGAAAAATTATTGTAAAAAATTGTTCTAATCGTGAGAGCATTCCGCCATTCCCAGACACCCTAGTTGTTAGGTCACATGGCTTTTCAAATAGTGTACCAAACCTTCTTTTGGGAACTAAAACATGTCCCATAGTTTTTATCTAAGCCAAAAAGTTTGATAAACCATTTTCAATAATTATTATTCCCACTAAGACCTAGTACATATTTCCACATAGTTTCTTGGAGAATCATAACTATTTGGGAAACCCATTCTCTAACAATGCACCCCCAAAAAATTCCTCTAAGACCCTAATAAAATCTCCCAAACTCAAACCAAACAATTCATAGGAAAAAACTCATGATTAATGGATATAATTAACCTATTATTCTAATGAAAATAAAGAGTTCATTACAATATTCAATTTAAGGAATTATCAAAAGCAATAAGGGTCTATAGTAATATTTATCGAATAACTCAGTCTAATAGGCCTAAATACCATACTCTAACTCCTAATATTTCACCAAGATATATCAATGGAACTATAGGATCCATAACACTGACATGATCTTCCCTGGAAATACCTTATCACTATACTCTACAATCTATATAGTTTGTTTAACATATGAAGCTTCAAGCTCAAACTTAGCATCCTAATAATTGGATACATGCATAGAATAGAATCATATATTCCCCTTAGAAGGTGGGATATATGAAACAAGCCTCTCATATATATGTAAGAAGTTTGAAGGTAAAAATCATATTCCATTAGCTTTATATGCTCATAGATCCTTAATGATTCATTGGATAATGGGTTTATCTTTCCCTAATTACCCAATCATCAATGACCTAACCAAGGTTTCACCAACATGAAAACTGGGGTGCCAACAATGAACTCTAAAGTTCATACCCTTTAACAAAAATATGATCAACACTTACTCTAAGTGGTTTTCAACAAATTTATAATGAAATTAATTACCTTTAAGTTTTCTAATACCATTAGTGGCCTCAACACATCTACCTCAACTTCCTCATGCCAACATAGTGGTGAACAACACGGTCGAACAGAGAGGGACACAAAAGATTCAATCTGAATAGAATAGAAGATATATTTTTTTATATGAATTAAAACATGTCTATATTTTCATACCATGCACTTATACTGTCTATGATTAATTTAAAAAGAATATCTTCAAAAATTTGAGTCATTCTATCTGATTTTCCATCAATCTATGAATGATAACTTGTACTCAATTTCACCTAAATGCCTAAATCCTTATGAAAACCCTTCCAACACCATGACATGAAACGAAAATCTCTATTATATAAAATTTTATAGTGAAATATATGTAATCATATAGACTTCAGTACATATATCATTACCAGATCATCAACTAAATGAGTCTGGATAGACATACCGCAATTAGCTACTTTTACCAATCGATCAACAATCACCCAAAATGGATAATGAATTCCATTAGTTAATGGTAACACTTTGATGAAATCTTGTATACATTCATTACACTTCCACATTAACAGGATATGTATTGAAGAAGACCTCTAGAATGATGATTCTCAGCATCAAACCTACAGAAATCATGGTATCATGAAACAAAAAAAAATTCATCTTCATACTAGGCCAATAGAACTGCAATAAAATGTTCTAGAACAACATTGTTAACCCTAGTTTCAATAAAATATTTGAAGGATTAGAGTCTCTAATTATATCCACACTCAATGATGTCATCACTATAGACTTACCATGTATATTAATCACATCATCGTTTTTGACCAACCATTTACGTATAGATCCCCTTTCTTCTAGTTGTTCCCACATCACCACAGACTCAGAATAAGATTCTTGTATAGTCTTCAATCTTTCCATTAAAAAATGTGTGATTACCAAAGGTGACCATTTCATGACTTCATGATACTCTTATGAAAACCTAAATCATTCCATTATCAAAATCATAAAACACTATTTCTATGGTGGTTTCCTCTCACCATGCTCCCACACATTTGGCGGTTTTCAAAAAATATCATCTATAATGACAACTTTTCCTAGATTGTTGAAAATTTAAAAGATGGATGTCAATATGTACTCTGCCAAACTAATCTACCTCAAATTGATATCCTACTATAATAATATATATTATAGTATCTTCTTGTCAATATAAAACAATCCGATTTCCAAATATATGATGTCAGCAATATTTTTGAGTGTGGACTATTGCTACCAACTCCAAGTCATGTGTTGGGTTGTGTGATTCAAGGGGTTTCAACTAAAATGACTCATAAACAACTACATCATTCCCCTACACTAGCACAATTCATAACCACAAAGCTAAGGAATCACAATACACATTTTATCTAATACAAACCATTGGAATAATTAACCATGGATCTATTTTCAATCTCTACTTCGGATCATGAATGTATTTCTCAAACTATTAATTCCATTAAAAGGTAAACCCCTAATTGGTGAGCCTCATATTTATTGATGATAAGTGTTAAAATTTGTAAATTATCCATCAATAGTTTCCAACCAACCTGAAGAAACACGTTATCTCAAAAACATTCAAATAATTATACCAATACAAACCCACATCCCCCTCTCCGGGCCTAGAAAAAATTTCTCACTAAAATATCACATTTAATGAAGCATTGTACCACTCTGATACAAAAGTTCCACTAAAATATCAGGGTATAATGTTGATTAAATTATAATACACTCAACATAATCTCAATGATATTTTAATATAACTTTTAAAAACATGAATTTGTTGGGATATCGTCAATAAAGATCTTGGAGAAATAGTTAAGATATGTATAGAAGATCTTGGTATCTATCTCTACCCACAGGATATGGGTGAGTTGGTTAGCAGTGGTGGCATCCTGAACATGAGGTTTCGGGTTCAATTCCTCTCAAGTAAACGTGCACTATATGACATTATCTCCTCTCGTGGGTCCCTCTACCCCGTGTGGAACTGGCCTGAACGCTCGGGTGTCGTTACACCTGGGCATGCAACTGGGGGAGTAAATAATGTTTCTCAGTGGTGGATGATGGCCCACCTATACTGTGTAACCCCTTGGGCCTTAAAAACCAGTGTAATTTTCAGCCACTTCTTTTCTGGTGCGGTGGTGAAGGTGAGTTTCCAAAAAAAGGTCGTTCTATGCGTGGATCGACGTTCGAATCCTGGGAGTCCGCTCTCAGGTCGACCCTCTACCCCGGGATCCACCCGCCTTAATGGGCTGCCCAGACTCCTCTGGGAGGGAAAAATGAGGTACGGGCCAATTGCTGACAGATTTCTATGACAATCCATCAATGTCGGGTCGTTACCCTCCGGGTCGCTCATCCATCTCAGCTAGCAACGGTCCTTTCCCCGGCTGGGGAGCTCCCTGCGGGTACTACCCCTTCATGGGAGAGGGGGGTTTCTCTTTGTGGAGGGTTATAAAAGGCCACACTGGGAAATTCTATTTCTAACAGAGGATCTTGTTCTCTACCTCCATTAACTATACTAGGCAATTCATCGAACAAAAATGCATGAATGTGTACTTTAAAAACCCCATATATACGTTTTCATGACATTTTAGGGATATCCCCCTCTCTTACTCTCAATTGGTGATATCCTAATGGAGGTTCAATATTTAAGAACCACAAGGATCCCCATAATTGTTCATTGAGAACATCAACCTTGGGTAATGGATACATTTTATTTATCATAACCGAATATGGCTTCATTTAGTGTAAGTGAATTTATAGAATACCATATTCCGTCTTGTTGAACAGTGTGGGAGCACCTTTTGGATATTTTATTGGTCTGATAAAACACTTCATCTCCTGCTTTATAAGCAGAATAGTAGGATCTCTCAACTCATTTTGTTATATATGTTAAGGAGAATTATAAATAGGTTACACTAAAAGTATGATATTTATCTATAAATCTATACCTCTATTAGGAAGAATACTAGAGACATAATATAAAAATAAATCATAATATAGATAGAATACATTAAGGATATTTTAGGATCTAACATCTAGATATAATTTGAAAGTATGCATGCTACCTGAGCTATGATAGCTCCAATATGGCTCTAATCCAGTCCCATTATACTGGCTGCAAAATCCAACTAATAAATCATCATAGAATCTATTCATTAGATGAAATAATGGATACATAACTCCAATAATAGTATATGTGGGGATCAAAAAAAGTTATAAAGTCTATTCCAAGAATGAAATTAATGGTAGTTATAATAGAGATTTTGAAAATACAATTTTTTTGACAATGTGGAACAACTACTTGTTTCTCTAAAAATATCTGAATACGATCAACTCCCTTCCCAAGTATGTGGTAAGATAATGAATCTTAGAATTCAAATTAAACCATATTTTGAGACCAAAAACAATACGAGAATATAAAAAAACTCGGATTAAAATGGATCAAAAGGAGTATTAGAAATAGATGTGGAACTCATCACAATATATTGAATGATTAATGAACCCTCTATATATATGGATTGAAATTAGTTCATTGAAGATACGTAGCCTAACTCATATCTAAATCCATTAACCAAGGTGCATGAATAACCTGAGTCTGCATTATTCGAGTTGTTTTAACCTACTTATAAGGACCTTGATTTCATACCTGGGCCATAGAAGATGTCTTCTCGATACCCATGTGGACTAATTTACTTGTATATATAAATCATAACACCATATATCCAATCTTTATACAAAACTAACATTTTCTATCAGGTTTTATACATAATATCAAATAATGTATGAACTTTACATAGATTAAATGTCATGGAAATCCTCTTCAGGGGATGACGAGTTCATAATCTACTCAACCTTTCTATCGCTACTATGATAGACATCCGTGATCTACCTCTTTTATCTTTTAGTTATGTCCCTCATCACTATAGTGGGAGGTACACCCACATGACTACTGATGGAAAAAAGTATACTAATAGGTATGTCCATCTAATGACCCTTCTCAATAGTCAATGACTTACGTAGAACCCTTGGATAAATTATTATCACAAAAAATTATTATCATCCATCTAATCTTATGATGATAATGAATTTAGATCTCCCTAATCATCAATTCTTTTTTTTGACCAACAGGGGAGAAAAAAATGTAGTTTTTTGAAAATCTTTAAGTATGTATATACTTTCATAAATCCTTATTGAAGATTTATTCATTCAAAGGAACAATCATACTACTTTATATCGAGAAAGGATTTATATAAGACTATGTATTTGATGGCTTCATAAAAAAGAACCTCAAATCTATAAGCATGTACAATGAAACCTCTCCATCTACAAGTGGGTCTCTATATCATGAAATACACTAGCTTTTCGCTTGAATCCCCCTTTGTGTCAACCAAGTAGAATATCACCTCAATGTTAAATAACTAGTTATTAGCATCATGTGGTTATTCAGTGACCCAAATGGATAGTAGACTTTGGAGATGAATTTCTCAAGAATATTCAATTATTTTCATTTGTATACCTCCATTGTGTGTTTGTAAAATCCAAAACTCTCTAGTGTATAGTACCCCTAATGTCTGAGCCTCAAAATAAGGTGTCAAAACATTGTCAAGTGCATCCTCCTGCATGGCCTAATGTGGAATTGGAGAATCCTCCCTAGTTATAGAATTCATGTTAATTTAAGATAGAATCTTTTAAAAATTTCAATTGAACATTTAGAACAACAATAACAATTTTCTTATGAAAAAACCTATGTACTTTTAAGGAATATATAAAATTACTTTTACATAAAGATATGCTAGTTGGATTACTCCAAAAAACAAGGCACAACCCACATAATACTACTCAATTATCTCTATACATAAAAATTTATCATAATCACACACACACACACACAATTTTATAGTATGAATATGACCAACTGATTAATCCTTAATAGATATATCACAATATATAACACATATATACCACACAATAAAGAATATAATATTATCCTAAATAGATATAACAATTCGTGGGAATAAATTTATAAACTATCGTGTATCAAAGAAAAAGAATATAAATGTTTTTATATTGGAATCCCATATGCTTATAATGATTCATAAAAAAATCCAAATCCCATATACTACAACAAAAATCCCATCAATTTTTACTTAGAGGTCCATTACATGTGATCTTTCAAAGAACATGGAAACTCCCCTACCTGAGTTCTAAACAGCCTATCTCCTATACAGATTTCCCAATAATAACTATAAATAAAACAAGAAATATATTATTTTATACAATTTTGTAATACCCCAACCCAAATTACCAAATCATAGTCAGAGATCCATATGTACTGATTCTCATCCCCTGTATGAAAGAGGCTACCTACTAGAGCCGAGGTTCCGAACACCATCGGTGGAAATACTGTACCATTATTGATCATATCCATAAACCATAACAATAAATACAATATAATTATAACATAGAGTTTTAAGTAGGATGATAAAATAACATAATGAAAATTCAAAAGATATACATGTCATATAAGTAAATAAACTTGAATCTGAATATGGAATGTCAATCCAGAGTATATGATGTGAATTTTAATAAATAAATAAACATTATGGAATCCTCCAAATTTTGTCATGGTACTCCTACCAGCTATATGATAATCAAATTAATTGTCTTTAGTGATCCCCATACCCTCACATGGATCCTGAATAATGATGTGTACACATGAATTATACCCGAAAGTTTAGTCAGAGGCAAACCTCCGACCATTTATTTAAAATAAAAGATAAAGAAAAGTACATCAGACAAGCACAACAAGGTGAGAACAACAATTACATATCATAAAAGTCGGACCCATCGCCACATCCCTGATACACCATTTCCTTTGCAGTAGCCGATTCCCACTCCGAACTTTCATAATGTTTCAGAATCATGGCATACTTCCTTCTATGATTGAGCTTCTCTAAAAGAAGGAGCTCCTTAGAAGAATTTGTAATCCATCCAACCTTCCCACTAGAAGATCTTTTAGTCATAGACATTGTCATGTGAGAATAATCTTTACGCGGCCTTCTTTGTGGTGGGTCAGTCTTCAATTTCTCCACCACAGACACTCTATTTTTGCAACCCTGAACCATATCACTATAGGAGGGCTGAACCATACCACCATTATTTTCATTATCACTATCAGAGTAGTCCCCCCATTTACCAGAAATGTGCACCACCCTATACCCATCACCGCCACCATGCAATCCTTTTTTCACATTACAATCTCCAACTAAGTTGTCCAGTAGTGAACTATTGTCTGTATTTTATTCAGAGCCCTTCTCAACAATATATGTCCTCACAGTCCCCAGATCTTGATCACAAGTGCCAACACTAGCAACCCTTGACTCAACATCAGCACCTAAAGAAACATAATTTTGATCCTCAGGAGTCCTTTCAGCATCCTGGTCATGATCCAGGACCAAATCAGCATCCACCAGGCATGCAAACTGATTGCCGAGCTCAAAGTTGTTCGCCTGCCTCCCAGGTGTTTCATGAATCCCATCCACTGTCATCACGGTACCAATGTCATTAGCAGTTTCCTTGACAGGGGGTTTCTTGATTCCCAGCCAGCTTCACAATACCAAGATCCATGTGTTGATAGTGCCTCTCAATCCCCTCTTGACCTGGGGAATTAGGACCAGCAGCAACAACTTGCTCATCATGGACAGCGACAACTACTGCAGGTGTCCTCACAGTTTCCAGGCAGAGATAATCCACACAACCATTTTTCCCACCCAGGTCCACATCTTTCTCCACATCAGCACAACTTCGTTCAACATGAACATTCCTCTCAACACTAGAACTCACTTCCCTTCCGGGGCTTTCCATCAAGGATGGAACCTCAATCATTGGAGTTTCAGCAATGCCTCCTGCATCCTTAATAGCAGAAGAAGGATCACCACTGCATTTCAGGATATCAACCTTACCCAAGTCCTACTTCAACCTATTAAAAATATCATTGAACTTCACTCCAGGAGGCTCCACACCTATCTTCTGTAATTCATACCCCGTTCCCAGAGCCCCACTATCCACTAAGTTCACCATCTCATTCCGAGGGAGTATGGGTTGTTCTACGTTCACCCCACCATCAACCAAAATCCCCTGTGTCCTCAAACTCCCCACAGCAGCAGCTTCATGAGAACCCAAACCATCCCTCACCCTCCTGCACACCCTCCTGTTCAGAGAGCCATTTCTGCAGGCAGAGACACCATGTCCCAGCCAATGGCACACACTACAATAATCAACACATGATTCAAACTTAACATCCTGCTTCCATCGGAATTCCTGCCCATCAGTAATCCACACCCAGTCCACCGGCGTCTTGGAGACATCAATCTCCACACATATGCGAGGGCAGATGGGATGACACACAGTCTCAGTTTTGATGTCTGAGAACAGGTATCGGCCGACCATGTTCCCAAGCATAGATATAATGGAAGGGTTCTGGAATTGGAGAGGAAGGCCCGGGAAACGTACCCAAATCGCTATACTCAGATTATCCCGCTGCATATGGAAATCAAAATTACACCGAAGAAGAAAGAAAGGCATACCTCCACACTGTCGAGGAGCCTTAGACAAAGCCATGATGAGATCATCCATAGACCCAAAACGAATCATTATGTGTCGTCGATCGAGAAGACCAATCACTGCCTGATCTTGCAGGTTCCAGGCTTCAAAGACAAACCGATCAAAAGCATCAACTGAGGGACGACTTTGATGAAATCGAGCCACTAGAGTCAGCTTGAAAAGAACTGTGGAAGAGTTAAGTTCTGAAGGCTCTAAACATAGTTAAGGCACTCCACGCAACAAATCTGGAACTTTAGGTCAAATTGAGATTCACAGGAACGGGGGCAAGATTTCAGGATTAGAAAATGGAATGAAATCAGGTGGGGGAATCCGTGATGATGACTGAGAAAGAACTCCCCCCTCCGTTGGGGAGGGGGGAGGGAGGACCTCCATCGCCGGATCTAGGTCATCATCGCTGGTCTTTCTCGGTCATCATCGCTCTAGAATCTACACATGAATTATAATTAACATATATGTTGAGGGTAATAAAACCCTACGGGACACCAAAAATGTGTCCTCAACGTGTGTGAAAAAGTATAGGGGATTTATTCCATGATAATAGCTAATTTACAATGAGGAATAAACAACTTCATGATGATAATTAATGTGAGAATCTAGCCACAACGAGTTCATGTTTTACATTCATTGGATCCATGTAAGAAGGATGGTAAAAATTGGATGTCAAGAGTGATCAAGAGATATAGAGAACAATAGTAAAAATTTCACTCATCACCATAAGTTATCAAATCACAGTTGGGCTGAAAATCCACCATGTTCTATAACTATCATAGGTCAATAAACATAGTCTTTATATCTAAGAACTAAATTTGGGTAGGCCATAAGGTCATTACATCTTAGTATTGTGTGTTGGGTCGAGACATAAAACCATCTTTCCCCAAAAGAAACTACCATGGGTTTGGCCTCAAGTAATTCATTACCCTATTTTGTGTACGGTTCCAACATCCACATTGTCGGTTGTGTTACACATTCACCCTATAAGGGTAACTATATCATGATAGTCCACATATTCTGAGTATAAAAAGAAATAACTACAAAGGTTTGGTATACTAACAACAAGGAAAATAATATAATTGTAGAATAAATCATGTTATCATGAGAATTCATTAAAAAATTAAATAAACTAGTAACTGTAATCTTATATGGTAACATGATATAGAAGCACACTTATCTAATCAGTCATTATATATGGCCATCATGGGGGTCACACACACCAAAATGAGATTACTATCAAGCATAGTAAAGAAATAGAAATTAAAATATCATTTCCATTAAACCTGATTACATAGGGGACCCAAATGTTATGGGAAATCATACCTTTATCTTCTTAAAAATTAACTTTATCCTCATCAAGGAAAAATTCTTGATCTCTAACTCAATTGAAATTGAACTATATATACCCACAGAATCGACCGTAACTCAAACACATCAAGGTTTTGGAAAAATATTAATAAATATTCCATTCCAATAGAGAGGGTTTAACACAAACATATATTTCCTGGTCTTCTAACAATGTGTGATCTAAAATAAGTTAAACAATGTTCTTTAATACAATATATCCATCACTAATCTATATTCGATAAATTAATTAATTAATAAATTTTATCTAAACCAACATATCTACAAATTTCATTCCTTATATGTGATTTATCTCAATGGGTAAGAGTTAAATATAGAATATACTAAAAGAATGGAGTTTCATGGATCACATGCCTTAATTGTATTCTAACAACACACATAGATCCACCAGTTTCAAGAATGTAAGGGGTGTAATTCATTAGGGAAGGAAAATGGAGTCCTTGGTTTTGATAGGGCATAATGTAAGATGAATAACATTTTAAAAGGGTACATAATATCCATTAAAGTTGTTTTTTAATGTTAATCTACACACACCTTCATATGGTTTGGACACATTGTTTTCCAAAACCATGCACCAACCATTTGATGTATTTTTCCTCTCCTGTGCAATGAATATATTTATGAAACTGTGGAACAAACATGAGTTTATCTATTAGATAATTTCACATTACTTTTCAAGTGGAGAAACATGGTTTTAAAAACCATGTGCCTTAATTTTTCACCACCCTAAGAGTTACTTCCGCATACAACATAGTTTCTTGGAAAATAAGAATAGATTGGGAAAAGAATTATCTCATCATTAACCACCCAAATGTCCCTAAATCCCTCTAAATACTAATAAATACTTCTAAACCCCAAGAAAAAAATTCATAATTCCAAATACATGATTAGATACAAGAATTAACTTGCAACACACATGAAAATATATATTTTTATTACTATTTTCAATGAAAACTAGAGGATTTATTAATAGATCATCTATTGAAGAGATATATGATTCTAAGAGAAATGGATTGATTAATGGAATAAAGTCCAGATATTAAAATAAATATTCATGTTGTGAGGTAAAATATACAAACAAAAGGGTATAAAATATATAAAAGGAAAATTCCAAAAACATAACATAAAAAATTAAATAAAATAACAAAACTTAAGGTAATAATCATGGGTGATGGTAATATAATATATGAATTTTAAAAATACATAAGAATATTATATAATAACATATATCAATGATAAATAATAATAAAATCATAATACAATAGAATGTATTTACTCTTAATTCTAATATAAAAATTGGATTTGGTTTACTTGCCTATCTCATATGCATAGTGGATTGTATTTACATAATAGCCCCATAAACCGTGTGATACTAAAAATATATATTCCTTACCCAATTAATTGTGTATATATATAAATGATGTTCTAAACATCACATAGTGACATATTTAAACATATGTTCACAAGTGGATGGAAAAAATAAAAAATTCATAAAAAGTTAAAACGTAGTCAGTTAATGATAAAAAAATGGGAAAAATAATAGCTTTTACATGGTCTCATATTTATAAAAATAAATATATTATATCTAGGTATAAAACACACTATAATAATTTTAAAATATAGGGTTTTAAAATTATATTTAACATATGGATGTTTTATCATGTTAATATATCATCCGAGTAAATAAAATGATTAGGTTATATATATGAATACCTATGAAGCGTAAAAAGGATATATAGGTATTTATAAAATAATTATATTTGATGAAATATTATCCTAATTTATGTTTTATGATAAGGTATGAGAAATATCGATACGGATCAATATACTCATATGGCCTTCATTTTTACAACACCATAAATACATATGAATTGTTATAAGGAATCAAATAATTTTTTAAAATAGAAACCGCTTGAGAAAAAATATAATGATATGAAAAATAATGAATGAATCATTTTAATTATAGAATTTAAAATTTTATTGATATAAATGAAAAAAATCGAACGAATTATTATAAATGATAAAGGATTTATGGAGAAATTCTTTAATTATAATTCAACATTGATGTAATAAAAAATATGGAAAAGAATGGATTTAATATCATTTTCACAAAATGATAAAACAATAAAATTATTTATAAAAAATTATTTTAAATGTTAAAAAATAAATTATAAATAATACATGAAATTAAATAGGAAAAAATGAATGTTAAATCATGAGAAGAGTTCTTTAAATATTTTACTAAATATATTATAAAAATAAATATATATTTCACATAAAAAATAATTATGAAAAATAAGAAATAAACATTTGAATATTTATTAAAAAATTGACCATTGATTATTAAAAATACCAAATTTGTAGAAACATAGATGTAAATGTACAAAATGGATGAAAATTCGAAATAAATACATTTTAAGAACAATTATTAACAATTTAATGTACCCCATGTCAATGAAAGAGATTTAAAATTTTCCATTAAAGTTAAATATAAGAGGTAAAAAAAATAAAAATTTAAAATTTAACACAAAACTAGAGATATTTTATAAGAAATAATATAGGTATAGAAGAGGCATATCCAAATTTAGAGAGGTAATTTTCATTTATAACATAGTTTTTATGAGATAAGAATCATTCAAAAGAGTTATTATGAAAAGAAAATAAATTTCCCTTTAAATAAGGGGTAATAAAATATAAAAAAAATAAATTGGTAAAATAAAAAAATATAATATAATATAGTTAATGAAGAAAGTGTATAATTTAATAAAAGTAGACTGGGACAAGGAACACCCATATGAAATTGGTATGAAATGACTAGATAATGAACATTTTGAAACACAATGAATGGTTATGTAAATGATTAAAAAATTTAAATAATAAAAATAATATGAGTTTAATTTTATAATATTTATATTACTATTTTAAAATATGGTTATAAAAATATATAGAACATTAAATAGAATGATTGAGATAAAATCACGAATAAAAAGATAAAGAGAGACTCTCATACCTTGAGTCTCCATACCTTTATTATACCCATTAAAATTACGAACAACAATATTTTAATTTTTAATTACTTGATTTAGAAAATTAGTTATATTTATTAAAATAGATAGAATACATCTATAATCATATCAAATATTATTATTTAAAAATTATTATTCATAGTGATATTTTTTAGGTTGTTCGGTTCATTATTCCAAAACCGCTTCAGTTTGTTGGAAAAAGTGAACAGTAGCTATAAAATGCTTATATGATATCTACAAGTATCATAGTATCGTGTCTACTCACTTTCATTGGTAAGAGTTTTAAATAATTTAGTAAAAAATTATAAATCATAGAATATATTTTGATAAGTTTATTTCAAATACATTAACTAATTGTAATGATCTGTCATTAATATTATCAGTATAATTTCTATTTTATCATTATATAAACATAATTATTACTTAATGTTATTATTAATATTTTAATTATAGATGATAACCAAGTTTAAAATCCTAAATAAATGGTGGTAAGGAGAAAACATCATCACTCACATAGGTGGTGTAAACATACCATGGCCTTAACCAGTTTTTTAAGAGTGATTAAAAGAAAGGGGAAATCAAGATTTATTTCTTATAATTAATTTAATATATAATTATATAACTTTTATAATATAATTAGTTGGAGGGTTTAAATTATTAATGGGTTAATAAGATAATGAAAATTATATAATGAAAATTTTATATTCCTTACCTTACTCTTTGAGATGCCTCCTTTGGAAAGATACTTAAACCTTCTAAAGATGGTCTTTTTGATTGACTGTGTCCCAAATAACATGTATTGAACTGTTTAAAGGGAAAAATTTCAAGATCTTTAGCCATGAAAGATCCTTTGGAGGTGCGGATAAATTGGTGTGGAAGGGGTGTATTTATGGAAAATGTATGGTAGTATCATTGAAAAAAATATTGAATAATTTATTATTTCATCTCAAGAAAATGAATATAATTTACTCTCATGACTAGTAACAATGTTTTATTTTACATTTAATCACATTCAAAACCCAATTGTATCAATGAAATATTTAGTTCAATGTGAGTAATAATAAGAATTCTACAAGAATAAAATACAATCCAGTCATCGAAAATTGATTTTAAGGTATGAAAAATAAATTTATTATTTTTAAATGTATATTTTTAGTCATTAAATATATTATAAATCATGAAAAATATTTTATATATTCTTGAGTCATATTTCTATCATAATTATGTCATAAAACATATTGTATATAGTAAACTTCATTTTTACAATTCTTCCAAAATATAATAATTTTTGGAGAATATAAAAAATCCAACCTAATCTAATTTAGATTTTTCTTTCCTAAAAATTAAATCAATTTTATTTAAATAATTTTATAACTTATGTAATTTAGTCATTTTATTATAACATAATAAAATAATTTTTTAGTAATTATATTAACAGGAACCTTATTAAAAATTTTAATTATAGATGCATTATGTTAAATAATTGGTGAAATTATTTTTTTCAAATTATAAAAATTATAATTAAAATATTTTATTCATTGTTAATATTAATTATTAAAAAAATTTTTACATATAATGGTCATATTAATATTCCAATGATAAGTTATTTTTGAAAAGGTTAAATAAAAATTATAAAACCTATAAATTTCTCTTATTTGATCATAATTTATTTTCTATATTTTATCTCAAAATTTGATAAATTTAATTTCAAAAATTATTATCTTATTTATAATGATTATAAAATTTTATTATTACTATTTCTAACTATTATTTTTCTTGGAGATCATATATTATTTTATTTTAAAATTTTAATTATATAATTGACTTATTTTTATTATCCACTAATTTATTATTGATTATATAGAATGTATTCATACTTTAATTGTAACATTTTTTTGAGATGAAATAAATATTATATTTTAATTTCATGAATTTAATTTTTTATGGAATCCCACTATACATAAATTAATATTTTATAAATAGGTATTTATTTAAAAATTCCATAAAAGAGTAAGGAATTGTTAATTTTTTATAAAAAATACACGTTCATACCATTTGAAAAAGTATATGATTCATTTAACATTAATACATTTTGGAAAAAATCAATTTATAAAAATACCATTGAAAATAACAAATGTTACAATTATAATTTCTGGTATAGTCAAGGATTATTGTAATAGAGTTTCAACCATATTCATGGACCATGGTTGTACATTATATTCAATTTCCCTTCCCATGGGTCAAAGAATCTAGCAATTGTCAATTTTTTCAATGATTCGAATTCATTTTTTAAGAAATCTTTCCAATTAGTTAAATTGATTAAAATGATTAAAATATATATAGATTTCAAAAACTAAAAAACGTGGAGTTTTTAATACATATTACTATAGTTTATGCTACCATATTTTTTCCCTTGAACAAAAAAAGCTAGATCAAGAAATATAAATTACAATATTCCAAAACAAACTTCACAAGGAATTGTACAAAATTAATGGAAGTCAACATGGCACATCATTAAGTAATTTTTTTGACATTATAGAAGAGATATAAATCATTAGTTATTATTAAATTAAAATTAAATAAATTATTAAAATCAAAAAAATAAAATATATATAGGTTTTTAGAATACAAAATATATATATTTACATCTTCATGAAAATATATTAAAGAAAATTATTATTTATTTTCACTACATATATTGAATAATAATTCAAGTTTCAATTCAAAGAACAAGTAAAAACATTTAATACCATCAAAGAACTATAATTTCATTTCTTTAATGAAATCTTAGTGATCTACCAAACTAGTTATATGACATAATAAAAGGGTTTAAAAATATAATTGAATACTAAAGTTAAACATAGGAGTGATAAAAATTGTGTATTTATATTTCAATCATGAGTAGATCAGTCAAACTCAAAATTTATGAATGCAAGGAAAGCCTTAATTACAAATTGATTTCCGAAATTAAATAATATTATAATAGATAATAATAAGTGTAATAATATAATAATAAATTGTAATAACAATGCATCAATTTCCCTTAGAAAAAACATCACACTTATAAAAAACAAAGAAATCAAACTAGTCAGATCGAGACCTAACACTAATCCACCAATAACAAGAATGTTTTTGAAATATTAAATTTATGATAAATATATAAAAAATAGTAAAATTTACATTCATAAAAATATATATCTATTAAATTAACACAAATTATTAGTTAAACAAAATATATATATTAATAAAATGGAAGGAAATATATAAAAAATAACATACCATTTCATTGAAAATATCAAAATACTTTATCATCCTTCATTAGTGAATAATTATTTCAGTATATTGGGAATTAAAAAGATAAAATGTGTCTATAAATGGAGTACAAAATTGGATTACTGAAAACCATTTCATATAATAATAAAATGCCAGAACCATATCCCAAAAATATATACATAAACAACATAAATTAATATGTTACATTTTCCTATTTCAAAATTTTAAGAGATGCACATTCAAAAAAGTAAGTATATTTTATTGAGTTATTCTTCCATTTAAAATTTTTCATATAGAAAATAACCATTTAGAAAATAATGATAAATAATAATATTCTAAAATGTATGCCCAATTTAAAATTTATTTTCATATAAAAAATTGATTTATTTTGAATTAACTAATACCTTAAATATAGTAACATTCCAATACACAACAATCTCCCTATACCCTGAAACAAAAAAAGTCATCTTTGACTTTTATACACTGAAGATCATTTCAGCCTCTACTAATCTAACCCATGTACTTTTCCTTAATGTATGCTATTTTTTGGAATCTTATTCCATAAACCTTGGAGTCATTTCATTGTGTCCGTGATGGTAGTTATATAAATGTCACATTGAAAAAAATATTTACTAACATAATTTTATAAATCAATCTATTTGACATCCAAAAAATTTTAAATTCCGATATCTCACCTTGAAAATTAATCATTATTTTCTCTTAAAATTTTATCCCTAGTATTTCATCAATGGGAATAATAATAGCCATTTTCCAAAAGTTTTCCCATAGCAATTTTTCATTCATTACTATTTTACAATAATTATTATATCTGTATTGCAATTAAAAATAATTTTTCTTTGTTTGTTCAGAAATTAATGTATCTTTGTACAACATCGATGCCTATTAAGAGAAGCATTTATTATGAAAAAGGTAAATTATTTAATATAAAAAATTTATTTAAAATTAAAAAATATTTGTAATGTTAAATTAAAATTCCATATAAGAACTAAGTAAAATTGATGTAAAAAAAGAGAAACTATAATGGAATAAAGAATATTATAAGTATCCTATATATATCACACCAATGTAACCCTTTTTCTGGGGTTTAAAATACCAGTAAATCATTTCGTGGTGGTTTTCATAAAACACAACTAACTTGTTTGTTGGTAAATTTTCTCATAAACTCACAAAGTTTATACGAAATGATTTATCTGTGGTTTTTGAAAAACAATGAGGGTTATTTAGCAGTAGTTTAATTATCCTATAAATAGTATCACAATGTTATTTTCTATTTACTCATTTTTTTATTTTAATTACACAATTAACTACATAAATTTTTATAATTCAGTTATTATTTATTATTGATTATTTACATATTTATTATTATTTAACTCATGCATATTCTATATATACCATGAATAATTTTACCACACACACACATGTGTGTGTGTGTGTTGGGTGAGATTTAAACCCCTTAGATCTTAGTTATTCTGTAAAGACCTCACAACTCCAACAAGTTGTTAATGATGCGACTACACCATGTTTTATATACTTATATATAAATATATATAGATAAAAAAATCATAATATAAAAACAAAAATAAATATTAAATAATAAATAAAAACACATCACTCTTAACAAAAAAAAATTAAATAATTAATAATTAATAATTAATTAATAAAAACATATGATTAATAAATAAGTAAATAAATATTAAATATGGCGAAAAAGAGTAAATATTAAACAAAAAATTATCATTTATCAATAATAATTAACAAGTAACAAATTTATAATAAATATAAAAATAAAAAAATTTATTTATTAAATTTTAATAAATAAATAAAAATATGTAATGAATAGATAATAAAATAATAAAAAATAATTGGAAAATATAATAAAAATAAATAAATAAATAATAGTCCATAAAAAATAAATAATAATAATAATAATAAAATGAATATATAATAAATAAGTAACAAATACGACGCCTATAATAAATATATACTAAAATAATAATAATAATAAAATAAATCAATAACAATTATTTAATAAATAAATAAATTATAAATAAATAATAGTTTAATAATAAATTAATAATTTAAAATAAATAAATATAAAATAAATACGTAGTCAATAAATAATAAGTTAATAAATAATAAATAATAAATATGAAGTAAATTAATAATAAATATGATATAAATAAATAATAATTATAGAATTAAAAATTAAAAACTAAAAGGTAATATATCAATTATAAATATATTTTAAATAATAATTAACTAATAATCTCAAATTAAATAATTAAATAGTAATAATTTATAAATAACATCTAATAATATATTATAAATATTATAATAATATTAAAAAATAATTTTTGAATACTTTGATAATAAATAAGCATTCAATATATAATAAATATGTAATAAATAAACAATAAAATTATAAATAAAAATTAAATAATTAAATTTTGGGTAATAAAATAAAAATTAAAAGATGAATAAAATAAAATATAAGATATTATACATAATAAATAATAAATAATACGTGGATATATGTATCTTTTAATATACATACTTATAAGATTTTTAAATAAGTATATATAAACACTCATTTATGTTAATTAAATACATATATAAACACACCCAAACACCTTTATAATTGTGTATTAATATATATATATATATATTCCTATATAAGATAAAAATATATATAAATATAAATACATATAAACATTTTAAAATAAAAATAAATAGAGAAAAGAATAAAAAATACATATAAATATCCCTCCATAGATATAATTATATATAATTTTAATTTATATATATATTATAAATATATATATATATATAAATGTATATAAATACTAATAATTTATATAATTGATAATCAAAAATCATGGTATCTGAAAAAATAACTAATTCAGAGGCCTTCACGACCTTTTTTACCATAAAACATATTTTAATGGGTATTTCTCGATCAACATAACTTACAACTCATCATTGGATTTGATTTAGTGTGAAGAAGATCCTAAGCTAGAAACCAAATTAAATGTTATATACATTTAATATTAATGTTCAACATTCAAAATCTCTTAAAACTATAATAAACATGATTATATTAATTATTTATAAATTTTTACCTCATTTTATTTTATATATTTTCATAAGATTTAATTTAAAAAGTTGTTGAGCTAAAATGGATATCTAGATCTAAATTTGCGGTCATTTGATGCAGAAATTTGATTTCAATTTATGAAATAATTAATATATATTTTATATAATAACTAAACAATAATTATAAATAATTAATAATTAACACATTGTAATTAATTTATATCCTAATTAGTAAAAAATAATGTATTATAAATTTAGAATAATAATTATTCATAATAATTCATAATTAAAAATTTAATATTTAATTTTTTCCATATTAATTTAGTAGAGTTTTTTTAAATATAGTCTCTAATTTGTTGTGTCTTTTATAAAGCTCAATAAAAAATAAATTAAAAACTGATTTAAGAAAATAAAAAATCTAATTTATTGTCATTTTTTAGAATCCACTTCTAGAAATAAATAAATAAATACATATAAAAAACACATTTAGATATGGTTCTGAAACCCATCGCAATAAAACCATGGTGAGATTAGTGTTTTCTATCGCAATAGAAAATGGTGGGAAAACAATTATCTACCTATATTTTACACTCAATGGAAATTAAATATGTTTTAAAGGGATGAAATAGGAGGAATACCATGTAGAAAGGATATTGGATATCAAAATGGTGGTTTCATAAAATGATGATTAATACTATTTAAAATAGATGGTGGATATTAATAATAAATTGATATAAGGGATATAAGATTACTCACCTATATGTTTGTGTGTAAAAGAGGGTAATAAAAAGGACTCTCCATCACAAAGTACTGAAAAAAGAAGAAGAATGTAGAGGTGGATGATAACCTGGTAAAATATTTTATACAAAATATAGATGAACTAAGGAAGAATGAGTGATGATAGATTGAGAACATGTATGAATTTTAGTCTTCTATCATACAGTACCATATGTGACCTAAACAAATTGATATATCTAATGAATTAAGATTTATAAAAAAATATAAAGATAAAAATAAATTTTAGAATTATACATACAGAGACAAATAAAAAATGATAATGAAAAATGTACTTATATGAGTAATCCCTAACTTGTGTGTGTATCGTTTCCCTCTAATTAATCAATTTTTATTACAATTAATAGATAATGGAGAAATATATAAAAAATAAATAAAATTCATATTAATAAAACTAAAATGTAACACCCTGATATTTTATAATAATAAAATTATAATCGATACTCCATATGACACACAAGAACAAGAATAGAGGAAAGTATAAAACCCTAAGATGGTATAATATATTTATTTTTAAATAAATTCAATCTCTCTAATAGCATTCATTTCATCCAACAATGATTTGATCTTGTGTTACACACAACACTATGTTTATCTTTTGTTACATGAAACATTGAGTTTATATTTCATTACACACAATACAGAGTTTAAATGAAATATATAATATTATTAATTTTTTTATTTAATATGATTATTTTAACTAAGTCTTTTTAATGGAGGGTATTAATAGTGCTATATAAATTATGAAAATTGTGGTTATTTATTGATTAGAAATAAAATTAAATTATTTAAAATAAAAGGAATTATTTTCTAAAAAAAACTATAATTTCTCTACAAGATAGTTTATACACTCTAATAAAATACAATTTAAAATTATTTTTCATCACATCCATAAAAATTATTTTTAGAAATAAAATTCATTTTTGAAACCATCATCTCAAAATTAGTTTTCGGGTGAATTATTGATATTTTTTTAAATGTATCATTTTTTATGAATAGTGAAATATACTAAATTTTAATTTTTTTAATGTTTGATGCTCAACAGAACATTTATTAAAACGAAAATAAGTATAAGACGAGGAAAATGAAAAAATAGGATATCCATAGCCTAAGTAATAGAAAAATTAAAATGTGATATTTCATGTAACTCAGGATCAAGTGGACTTACTAATATGAGAGGTGTTCCCACCTACAGGTAGTTCTTTTCGAGCTTAACATGTTGAAGCTTGGCTTGGGCTTGTTCAAGAGAGAAGGACAATGACTCCATCACCATTCTGAGCTCTGAGAAATTGGCTTCGTACGGAGAAAGTCTGCTGGATGAGGTCATCGCTTCCTTTGTTTGAGTAAATTGGATTTTTTAGAGCCCTATATTTATACTAATCATGTGATCATTGTTCAATAGAAATATTAGTAACAGTATAAATATTTAATGGTATTTTCAAATCCAAAAACATAAAACCAAGGAAGTTCATATTTTATATAACCATTTTTCATAATAATATATTTAATTAGATCGAGAAGAATTTTCATAGATAAATGTTTGGGTTGATACATTCTTCCCCGAATATAAAATTTAGCCCTTGAGATTTCATTTTTCATTCTAATCCACAAAAAGTTGTGGGTACTTTCCTTCATTTCCTCCTCCAGTTCCAATGTTTCTTCTTCAAACTTATGATTTCTCCATAGTACCATGATCAGGTTGGAAGTTTTGTTATGTATAACTTTATCTCTATGATCTAATATTTTCACTAGATTCTCTGCATAGGAGAGTTCATCCTCCAATGGTGCCATCTATGAATTAAGTATAAGAGATGGTTCAGATATGTACGTCCACAAGAGTGATACATGTAATACATCATGTACTTTAGATTGGTTTGGTGGGAGTGCTAGTCTATAGGAAACTTCTCCAATGTGATCAGGGATCTTTAAAGGGAATATGTACCATGGACTAAACTTTCCCATCTTACCAAATCTCATAACCCTCTTCCACGATGACATGCAATGGAATACCATGTCTTTGTCTTCAAAATCTAGGTCTCATCGGCGATTATCAGCATAAATCTTTTTTTCAAATCTGTTCAGCTTTAATGTGCTACTAGATATTCATAACCAACATTGCCATTTCTTCAACCATTTCCAGACCTAGTAGTTTTCTCTTCCAAACTAGATCCCAACATTCCGGTGTTCCGAAACTCTTCCCATACAGGGCTTCATAAAGAGCTATTTGGATTCATGAGTGGAAACTATTATTATAAGAGAACTCAATAAGGGGAATATGTTGATCTCATTCTCTTTTGATGTCTGTTGATAATACTAGAAACATGTCCTCATTTTTTTGGATAGTCCACTAATATTGGACATTAGTTTGAGGATGATAAACCATACTGAAGTTCAACTCGGTTTTCATATCATGTTTAAGACACTTCCAAAACATAGAGGTGAATCTTGGATCATGATCATATATAATCGATAGTGGTACTCCATGCAGCCTTACCACTTACCTGCTATCTATATTTTCTAGTTGATCCAGTTCGAAATACTCCTTAATTGTAGTGAAGTGTGAAGTCTCTGTATGACGATCCACAACAACCCAAATAGCATTGTTTCCTTTGGATGTCTTTGGAAGTCCAGTGAAGAAGTCCATGGTGATATTCTCCCATTTCCATTCTAGTATGGGTAATGGTTGCATCATCCCCTTAGACTTATGCCTCTCACCCCTCACTTGCTGACATACTATGAACTTTGATTTATACATAGAGATCCCCTATTTCATTTTATCCCCCCAATAATGCTCTCAGAGACCTTGATTCATCTTTGTGTTTCTTATGTGAATGGAGAAATTTGAACTATGTGCATCATCCAAAACTTCCGTCTTTTACTCTGGATTCGATGAAACACATATTATTGACCCAAATCTCACAATTCCTTCTTTATAGACATTGAACATCAAGGATTTCCCTTTTCTGGTAGTTTCCACCTTCTTTTGAATTCCCACATCATTCTTTTGAGCATCCTTTAACACTTCCAAAAGGGACGGTTGATCAATAATTTGTGAACGGATTGATGATGTTCCATTATTTATGGTTCTCATGTACATATTCATAAAATCTATAAAGATTGTATACTTTTAAAGTCTCATCAATGATATAATTGTTGGGTCCTTTCTACTTAGAGGATCAACCACCTATTTCTCTTTACCAATGTGATATTGGATTGGGCAGTCATAGTATTTGATCAGCTATAACCATATTCGTTAGCGCATGTTCTACTCTTTCTCTATGAATGTATACTTGGGGATTTTTTGATCCGTGTATATTTCAAACTTCTCCCCAAAGAGATAATTCCACCTAATTTCTAATGCAAAGATTACTTCTGCCAACTCCAGATCATGCGTGGGACTGACTTGAGTCATAGGAAACGACTTTGTCCTTTTTGCCTCAAATTCCCTAAAAGGTATCCTTATAAAATTTTCAACAAGAATATTACAACAAACATTGACATGCGATACAACACTTACAGTAGTTTTTTTCCTATGGATTTAATATCATTTCTGTTGGGGATTCAATGTTCTTAGAAGACATAAAAGATATACTTATAGGACATGAATTGAAATACATTACAACATACTCTAGTTTTAAGTAGTGGTTACATGTAATTCATTCATCATTATCCATATCATCAATGGACTTCATGTGCTCCCTTGATCAAGGAGAATTTTTATGCTCATCATGCTTCTCAGCACTAACAATAGAGCATCGTCTTGGATAATTTCCAACATTGACACATTTGTGACATAAAACTATGTAAGATGGATTAGATGGAGCTTTGTTTCCATCCATCACATTATCCATTATTTCATGGAAATTGTATACATTGTTCCATTCCTTTCCACACTTAAAGAATCTTCTTGTCCCTTTGTGATATTTTCCTTCGTGTCTCTGTCCACATTTATTGAACGAAGGAAATTGGGTCATCTTTCCCTTGTCACCTTTATCAGATGGACTTTCATGATATGTAATTTTCCCCTTCCTTGGTATCCTTAGGAATTCAAAAATATACCAATTGTTAATCGTGGTTTTTTATATCTAGTTTGGTATAATCATGATATGTTCTACTTGAGCTCCCATTTGAATGGGAATCTCAATGGGAAATTCATTATGTTTCCCTTTTCATTGGTTATTATCCATATTCCTTCAATTACTAGCCATTAGCTGGAATATATGAAAATTTAGGGGTAACATAAAAATGGTAATCCAAACAAAAATGGATGATTTATAAATTACTTTTATTTCATTAATGTATGAATGTATAGGCTTCAATCTATGTTATCAATGATTTACTTCCCAACATTTATTCTTAGGGGAATTTTTTATTCCCTTAAAAATGGTTTATAATAATCTTGTGAATTTACCGAATCATATCCCCTAGGAGTGTCGTAAATAAGAGTGCAAAAACGCCCATTGTTGTGTAACAGGATACCCTGGGTTAGGCCCAAAACTCATTGTCAGAGTTATCACTCCTAGGTATATCAATTCCAGAGCCGCCTCTACCGGATCATATTTAGACAGGGATATATTTCCTTAATAAAGTGTTTCCCAAATACTCTATAAAATTTAGGGATGTCTTTAGTAAACTTGGTCTTATCTCTAATGATTCACTAGGTATTTATAACCCTAATCCCAAAAATGTCTAAACTTATCCTCTGATACCAACTATAACAACCCTACTTTTTATTACACACTTAAACATGATTTATTAAAAAACTATTCACTTGATACAACACAGAATATAGATAGGTATAGTGTATTGGGGTATTAGGAACATTACATAACAACTTAAAACATAAAACACAAAACATCATTATATAAAACATCCTTTACATAACCATGACATTCCCTCATACTGAGCACTGAATGGGATAACCTGAGGACATAATTCTAAAAAAGGTGATCTATGAAGCCTCATAAGGGAGTAAAAAAGGCATAATATGAATAATAAAATACATTTTAGACAATAGGAATATCAATGGAGCATAAATGGAGATGAATATGAAGTAATGATATAGCATGATTATTATAAAATGAAAATGTTTCAACAACACTTAACAAGGAATTAGCACGAGCCAACACTCATTGCACATGGAGAATGAGTAAACCCTCATTGAACATGAATTAGCATGAGTAAATCCTTATTTCACCTGAATTATAACGAGTAAATCCTCATTTAACATGTCATATCATGTTAGTAAATTTTACCCAATTCATTGGAGTGCTATCAGGGTGCACCCTTCTTAAACAATTCATTTCATGCATAAGTGTGCCACATTGATCATACAACCTGGAATCATTAAAGATCGCCATTTATTACATGGTAAAGTATTTTGGAATTCATACCTTAAACTCTATAATAAATAATTGAACGTGAATAAAGGTTAATATCCTTGATAGATAAATGTGTAGGGTATTCACTACACAATGACTTTGACTTCGAAAATTGCTGTGTAACTTTGGGAACATAACGGTGTGACATAAGAGTTCATAAAAATGGTTTATGAGAGTGTAAGGGGTGTCTCATCATATTTAAATGAAATATATAATAAGGGGGTAATATATAAACATTTCCCAACATATGTAATGTAATTTAGATTTGTAATACAAAAGAATTCCTTGAATGTATATGAGGAGAGAGAAATCCCTTACGGAAGTTCGGCATGGTAATAGCTGTATTTGGTAGGAATTAATGAGAGAGAAATGGGTCTCTAATAATTAAAACATAAGTTGGAATGTATGTTGGAGGTGAGAAATTACACCACAAAATTTTTAATTGAAAATAAAATTGCATAACAACATAATTAAATTTGGACATAATTGAAAAATGAAGAAATCCTTTACATGGAAGTGTGATCCCAAAGGCTTGGGAAGGGCTTGATAAAGGATTATTGAGATTTGGGACACATTGGGAGGGTTATAGAGAGATTAGGGCAGGGCTTGGACGAACTTGAAAGGCTTTTAGTGAAGATTAAGTTGGATTTTGGGTTGGTTTATATAGGAAAGTAGAGGGAATTATTTATTATTTAGGTTTGGGTCACAACACATTAAACTAATCCAAACCACAAACCAGACCATGGTTTTTGCACATGGTTTTTTCCAAAGGGGAGTGGAAAAAAATATTTTTTAAGGACAATTTAAAAATTTCTTAAAATAATAGGGTTTCTTATGTGGACATGAGTCACACTATCAAGGAAAACAATTTAAAACGATAAAATGTTTTATATGTCTTGGAGGGTCTACTAAGGATTTGTAAAATAAATCAAACAAAACTAAAATCATGTTATTTTAATTCTAAAACATATACTGTCTGAACATAATGTTTATAGTATTTTATTACATCACTATTGGGTCATTATGATGTCATAAAACACATTATATATTTATATGATAATTAATTTTTACCCAAAACTATCTTAGAAAAATATGAAAAATTGACCATTGGATAATTTGGACATCCTGATTCAATAAATAATTATCATTTTATCTTAAAAATTTTCTAAATCTGTGAATTTTTACTTTTAAAATAAAAACTGGCATTTATCGAAAATTCATGGGTTTTGAAAAAAAATAGTTTTCAAAGCTCAATAAATATTACCATTGTATTATTAAAAATTATAAAATAATTTATATTTAATAAAAATTAATTTATTAATAATATTTTATTAAAATATTATTTAATTCAAAATTCCATTAATTCATCAAAATTGATTTCATAATTAAATATTATCAAAAATATACTATTTGTGCTTTAAAAACCATTTACAACGTAGAAATAATAAAATGAATGTATACTCTTTGTTATATAAAAAAATAATGCACATAATTAGAGTGATAAAGTCTTGTTACATAACCCCTTATATCTGAGTGAATTGGATTTGTTAAAACCCTATATTTATATTAATCATGTGATCACTGTCAAACGGTTATATTATAAATGGTAAGAATCTTTTACTTTAATTGGAAATCCAAAAACATAAAACCAAGGAAGTGAATATTTTAAATAATATTACTATGATTGTATGATAACTTTCAATACACATAATTTTTCATCTTATACATTTATATCCACCAAATTTGATCTTTCAACCCCTTTAAATATATCAAATTTACATTAACTTTTGAAAAATCAACATTCAAACCATCTATTATATAGATTAAAATTTATTTTACATATTTTATGTTTTTAAATCAAATTATAAATTTCAAATAATTTTTATGGAATTTTTAAAGGATTTGAGCTATTTGATGTGGAGGTAAGAGGTATTTAAATGTATAGTTTTCGATTATAAGGAGGTATTGTAGTTATTTTATTATTAATTGAAGGGGGTTTTAATAGTCTTAGAGTTGATAAAAATACACTAGGAAAAATTATCAATATTTAGTGACTAGAAACCCCCATTATGTGTTACAAATGAACCCCATTATAATAATGGTGATCTTCCATAGAAAATCTAGTGTGGTCAGTAATGCCACTACAACTACTATAAAGAAAAAAAATCCAGTAGAAGATCACCAAAAATTTTATATCCAGGATATTATTTTATTTTAATTTAAATTTAAATAATTATTTAGTTTATAATTTAAACCAAAACACCCAATCCTTATCTATCACTTTTTCTAGACAAATGTGTTTTGGGGTTTAAGACTCCCCTTTCACCCCGCCCACTTCTTCCACTATCATCACCAGTTCTTGATAATTTCTTGATCCATAAATTTCAATTTTATTTTAGATGTATTTTTATCCTTGAACACATAACGTTTCTTGGGTTGAATTATTCTCATCACTGTTTTCACCCTAAAAACCCCGTTTTAGGATTTTATATATTTATTCATGTTAAGGAATTTAAATTATAAAAAACTAATGATTATAAATGGGTCTAGTCCCATTAGTATATAGTATGTGATTACATGTATCTACCCTTATATTATTCATAATTTCATTCTTGGAATGATGGTGAATGTGGGTCAGCAGGTTTATGTGACCCAAGATTTCACCATTTGGGATGGAGGTGTGTTTGAAAAGTTGTAAAAAAATTATTAATACCATTAGTAATACAAACTGTGTATTATAATAAGTTTTTATTTATGTATCCACCATTTAAAGGTTCTAAATTGTATTATTATTTTAATTTGAACCCAATCTGGGTGTGTGGTACTGTAAATAGTCATTTATGACCTTATATGATCAAATAGATTAATGTTTAGAAATATTATCTTTAGAGGTGACTCACCTTGATTAATGTGTTAGGTTATATTAAAATTAATTTATTAGATTGTAATAATGGTGATGTAACTCACTTAATTGAGTGATATTTCTTTAAATTTATGTCTTATAACCTTATTTTCATTTATTGAATCTCTATTATGGGTATTATGGTTTTCTCGGTACTTGTATGTGATTTAGCTATATAGTTTGGTTGGTTAAAACATAGGGGTATATGGTAATGAATTTATCACCATGATAAGATTTCTTAATGAAAATGAAATGTAATATGACTATGTTAGGGTGGTTGTTTATATTAAAGAGAGATTTCATTTTGACAGAGGGGGTAAAATCATTGTTATGAACTTTAAATAAATATGTGATCAATGGAATGGTATTATACTAAAATAATGAAATGGATTTATAATTTTTTTATTTAAATCATTTTTCTTAGATATTAAATATTGGATTCATTATTTTTAGATTATTATAAATTTATTAATCATGTGATATGTGTGAAATGTTTCATTTTATATAGGTATATCACATGATATCTTACTTCATTGTTTAGACTTTACCTGGATTGCTACTAGTATTATTTATTAAGTGATAATGCCTTATATTATGCCTTATTTATCATGTTTTAGTTATAACATCATTATTTATTTTCTCAAATATTATTTCTTCTTTTGTTTCATATAAGGATTCTTTTATTACATCTATGTTATAACCTTTTCTTAGATTATCCAACTTTATGTTTTCTATAGACACATATTATGAGATTTTAATTTGTTGGAATTGTAATAATGTGTTTCTTCATCTTCCACTTATTTGCAAGCTCGGTGCCTACTACTTATATTATTGTTCATATTTGTTATATTTTTAAGTATTTTGTGTATTCTCTACTTAATTTTTCAATAAGGGATGAATAATTTATTGGGATGGAAATGGTTTTGTGTGGTTACCCAAGCTACATAGAGAAATGGGAACCTTATATACCCATTATATTTGGGATTATTTTAAATATTAGGATACTTAAATAATACCAAAACATCATTGTATGGACATATGGTTTCCTATAGTTTTTTGTTAAGGGATATAACATTCACTACTGTATTTTGATATGTAAAACTAAATTCTTTTTGCAATGAGGCATGGAGTACCCAAATAATTGTTATAAAATAGGTTATCTCTCTTTGAAAAAGATAATCCAATGTAGATGGGATATTTATTATCAAACTATCTTTTCCACGGTAGATATGATATTTTCATCCCAATAATACTAGTTACAATGAATCAAATGGGATTAAATTAAGTTCTGCAATATCACCTTATAAAAAAATTTCTTCCATCATGAACTAATTTTTTTAATATATCCATAAATAAATTGTATTTTCACATTAATATAAATAAATGTAAAATATTAATCATAAAAAAGTTTTCATAATATTTTTATAACACCTCGATATTTTTTGAAATATTTTTTTTCAAATTTATTTAACAGTTGCTATAATTTTCATTTCATGTAAAACTAAAAATAGTTTATTTTATCTTAAAGAACTAAGTTTGGGATTAATTATATAAAAAACCAAATTAATCATGAACTACAAACAACATAAATTTTAGCCTCATTACATGGAACACGAAGATTAGCTTCCGTCTTCGCATACATTACACACAACACCAACTTGTAGTATGCAACACGGAACTCTGACCTAGTGTATGCAACACACAATATTGAATTAGCGTATGTTTTACGCAACACTAAGTTTCTACGAAATGTATTATTATTATTATAATTATTTAAATAATATAATTATAACACACTTGTTAAAAATAGTAATATAAATAGTGATGACTACTTTTCAAATATTTTTCCAAATGGTTTTATATTGATTAAACATATTAAGAATGAAAGATAGAATTTTTGTCAAAGTCCTTATATGTTTAAAAATATTCTTTTTGAAAATAAAATACTTTTAATATTCTTCTATAAAAAATAGAAAAATTATTTTTTGATGTATTTAGAAATTGAAATTTCTAAAATAAACTTCATTTTTTAATTTATAAAGTCGAAATTTTCTTTTGAAAAAATTCTGGGATTTTTCTGAGAAAATTAATTTTTGGATGACTAGTGAAAAAATATAGGATTTTAGTTCAAAACTACTTTTTAAACTAATTTATTATAAGCTTAAATTATATTTTAAATATTTTCCATGTCACACATGGAATTATGTAATAATTTTAATTTTAATAATTCATCTGGCATTGAAATATATTGTCAATGTGCGGGTTGTGCCTGATTGTATTTATTTTCATTTGGTAATAATTGAGAGTTTTTTTATTAATGGCATCCAACGTAGATGCATTGAACTGTTGAAGCTCTGTGGATTCTCCAAATCACCGTGCAGCCTATCCAGTTCACGGTTAACAAACTGTTTGAAAAATGAGCAATAAAGTAAATGAAAATTGATATGATTTAAGAGCTGTTTTAATAACGATAACAATATAATTATTAATATTATTATTAATATTATTATTTTCATTAAGTTATTAATAAAATTAATTTATTTTTATTTTTATAAAACTATTAAAATTATAATTATTATTATTATTATTAACATTTTAATTAAGATATAAATATTATTAAGCAATTGTAATTATTTTAAAATTATTAACATAATTATTATTATTATTTTAATTAGGTTATTAATATTTTTAATATATTGTTATTATCGTAAAATTATTAACATCATCATCATTCTTATCATTATTTTTTTTATTTTTAATTATTTGTTTTAGTTGGGTTTGGTTTTTTATGTTTTAGTTCCTTTTCTTTTTTTATTTCCTCTCCCCCCCCTCCTCTCTTGCACCGCAACCCAACCCTTCCTCATGTGTGTTGTGTGCGCAGATCCCTTGATTCCACCCCCTATTCTCTTCAGCCCCATTTTTTCAGAGACTCACCTCGCTCCAGCGCCCCAACCACCCTTGCACCAGCACCCCATCCCTCTAACGACCTCACACCGAACACCCTCATGCTGCCCTTACCCTCACCCCTATCTACCTTGTTCCACCCTCCCTTCTTATCCAGATCATCCAACGCCCCCCCCCCCACCCACAACCCCCAAGCACGTAGCTTCCCTTTTGTAACCTCCTCTCCATCCTTCACTGGTGCAAACCACTCATAAAATATTCTTCCCACTTCTCAAGCCCTAGGGGTTTGATCATAATGATTCCATTTTGATATTCATGGTTCTATTTCTTGAATTAGGGTTTATTTAAGATTTATTGTGGTAAGGATTATGAATGGTTTAATACTCCCACCAATGTTTTCTCATGATTTTGATATCGAGGTAGGTGGTTCCATGCATAATAATATTTTGATGAATTATTTTACCTACTTAATAAATTTTTCATGCCTTTCAATTATTTATTTGGCATGAAAATAGTTTTTAAAATATTTTAGTTTGTGTTTGATATTTTTTAGCATGTTTACGTGAAATAAGGTGTGTTTTTTTGAAAACACATATTTTGATGTTTAATATATTTTCAATAACTAAAAAATTAGTTTATTCAATTGTTCAATTGGTGCATATTGTTTTATGGTATGATGTGGATGTGTTATTAATTCCAAAAAGAAATTTTTAGTTGTTTTTTATGTGTAATGTCTTGTGATACCATTTGGAAATTGTTTTATAAAATTTTGAAATGTTTTATTAAATTTTATCAATGTCGTAAAACATGTTTGAAGGCTATTTTGGTGTGCGTATTTTTTCAAAATGGAATTTGTGTATGAAAATGGTGGGTTTTGGTGTTTATAGTGCCCTTTTGGTCTATGTATATGAATATGACATGTGATATGAACTTGGAACATGAATGAGAATTAAGTGAAGCTCGGGTAACTAATTGGGAAGAATAGAATTAGAGTGATAATGATACGAAATTGGCATCAGTCTGGTTTCACTTAGCATGATTCAAGACTACAACACTAACTTAATATATGGATGATGATTGGATACCAGTAGGGTTACCAGGATTTCACCTACTAGTGTCTTATGCACGAGAACAAAGGTTATCATGGTTCCTATACCACTTTTGATTGAGACATGAGATTCTAGGGCCCCACTACTTTCTAGTACCTATAGGTCCCCTTCCATGTTTAGTTCTATTTAGCTATTTAGCACTAACCATTGGAATATAGTGTTTATTTTTGATTACATGAAAGGTAATAGTGCTTTTATTTAAAATTGAATTCCTTTAAAAATTGATTTCATTAAAACTCAATTCCCTTGAATTGTTCTAGAATTACCATTTTATTTATTAACATGAAAGTGTATTCATAATTTAATTCTAATGCATGGAATCTTTTTTTGGGTGGAATCCCACTGAGAATTATCTCACAACCTACTTACACCTTTCGGTGTGTGTAGATTTTATGATGTTTGATATAGGTAAGGCTATAGCTTATGGAGATGGTGGTTTGGGTTGTTAGAGGTCTTTCATGGGAGGTGTTATGGAGATGTCTTGAGGGTGGTGTCCTCTTACCATGTGATGGTTTTGAGTTGTTTTTTGATCACCCTACCTTGTGGTAGTTTTGTGTTTTGGTTTAAACTATGTAAGTAAATTTTGAAACCAACTAAAATCCATTTTTTATTGGTTTATATAGATTGGTTTATTTTATATTGTCTATTTTTTTTATAATTTCATATTCGGGTAAATAGTTCCCACTTCCGTTTACTCATACTCGGTTACTTATGCCAGCCTGTGGGGATTGGGAACACCCTTTGGGCCTTGCTAGGGATTGGGTTGGGCAGCAGATCAGATAATGACATGGCTTGGTTCATAACAAAATGGTGTCAGAGATAGGTTAAACTCCTTGATTAATTTTAGTTTTGGATTAACCAAGTTAGATAATTCATAGAAATATTGGTATTGGGGTTATGGTAGTGAGTGGGGTGTCTAGCCAGAACACCTCATGATAGACCTCGAGTCTCCATGGGATGTAGGGATTTTTGTTTGACTTCTTTTTGATGAGGGATGTGCAGGCTGTAGACTAATCTTGGACAATAGAAGAAGATATAGTGGATTGGTTTATTTATTCATGTTAAAGGATTTATTTATTTACATCTGACGTTGTAACTATGATTTTTGAGACTTGTTGTGCTAAATGTTTTTATTGTAACTATTTCTTTTTTGTAGCAACAAGCCCCCTTGAGCAGCTCCCCTCCACCCATGAGAGGAATCTAGAGGGAGTCCTCCCTATGTGCTGTATTAAAGGCTGGTGGAAGCTATATTTTAGGCTATTCAATATCTATGATAGGGAGCGTCTCCTGCTCCTACTCCTTCTCGGGTTTGATAGTATGAATCTGGTCCTAAAAAAGAAAAATATTTGGAGCTTGTAAAGTATAAACCCCCATAATTCTGAGGTATCATGGAGCCACTTCATCTTGAGGAGTGTCTTGAGAATATTGATCACATGTTTGAATTTTTGGATACTCCTGAATAGGTTATAGTTAAATGTGCCTCATACATTCTAGAGGGTCACAATCGAAGATGGTGGGACTCAGTGATTCAGGATAGGAATCATGAGCAGATGATCTATAAGGGATTCAATGTCATCATCAAAAACCAATATTTTCCCAAGGTCTTAAATTATGATAGATTCAAAGAGTTCATAGATCTTGTTTAGGGGGGCCAGTCAGTGAAGGAGTATTCCAGCAACTTTTTCAAGCAAGTCTGTTATGCACCTGAAATAGTATTCAATGAGTAGGCGATGTCTTGCAGGTTTGAAATGGGTTTACGACTGGATATCTACTCTCTAGTATTTCTTTTCAATATGAATATCTATTCGGAGGTAATTGATTGATCTTCTATAGTTGATATTGACTGGAAGGGGATTTCAATTTTCATTGGGGCTATGTCTATTTTTGGTAGCGGTATTTCATCCAAGATGAAGAGGAAGTGGGCTGAGCAAGGGAAGAGGGGTGGTGGTAGCCCGGACCATCCTTCTAGGAAGAATTCATTTGCGACTTCTGTTGTAGGGTTTCTGGTGTTCCATAAGTTAGGGAATGTAGGACACATCAAACCTCAATTCCCTACCCCCCCCCCCCCCCCATGAATTTAAACCGATGTGGATCTATGGGGAACTTGTAACAGTTTTTACGGGTGACACTCCCTTATTAGAGTGCGTTAGGATCTATGGATTCTTGGGGAGTTTCAGTTAATTAAATATTGACCAGGAAGGTGGTATCTTAGTTTGGTGGTTTTGGAAGTAGGACCAGATCATCTTATGGGAAGAGCTAGATCATGGTAGAGCCGCTAGTGAGTGGTCTTTCTCAAGTAGGGACCAAATATTTGAATACAATGTCTTAGGAACCAGCGGGATCTGATGTAGAACCCCTGATAGTTTAGAGTACTATTCTAATTGAAACTTCTATAGATTCCATTTTTTATAATGGTGAATATGTCTCTTTTATATCCACCCATATTGGGAACCTGTTGAATTTTCCAAATGATTTGTTGTGCTTTAAAATAGATATGGTAACAACATTGGGTAATAAGAAGGAGCAAGGTCTCAGGTGCACGTCTTGTGTGCTCTCCGTATCAGGGTTTGAGATGGACTGATACATTCTGGTTTTAAAAATGGAACTTTTGGATGTTGTCTTCTACATGGATTGGATAGTGTGATTCGAAGCATATATCCATGATGGGTGAGTTTCCGGGAACCTGATGGGAGTCCTCGAGTATTTCTTGGGGAATGGGATCCTCATTTGAGTCATGTGGGACCTCCGCTACTAGATTTTAGAAGTCCTTCCCTTCATTTATCATCGTTCACACTTGAGAAAGATGGTGGTTCTCTTCAAGGAGTATTACCTCATGTATTGGATGAGTTATTGGAGGTATTTACAGAGGATATTTTGGGATTACCCTCAGTTCATGACGTAAAGTACTTGATTAGATTAGTGGAGGGAATAAAACTTATATCTCTTCCCTTATATCGCATGGTCACCACCGAATTGGGGTAATTAATGACATAACCTAAAGATTTGGAATTCAAAGGGTTCATTCTCCTGAGTGTCTCTCCTTGGGCCACCCTAATCTTATTCGCGAAGAAGTTTGACGGATCACTCTAGTAGTGCATTCATTACTGAAAGAAGAATATGGTAACCATCAATAAGAAATACCATTTTCCCCAAATTGAAGACTTGTTTGACCAGCATAAAAGGGAAAGTGATTTTCCAAGATATACGTTCATTCAGGTTCCCACTAAGTCAGGGTTAGGGAAGAGGAAATCTTGATGATAGCTTTCCAACATAGGTATGACCAGTTTGAGTATTTTATCATGCCTTAGGGATTGAATAGTGCTTCGATAGTTTTTATGGAACTCATGAAAAAGGTGTTCCACCATTATCTCGACTCCTTTTTGTGGTATTTGTGGACAACATCCTAGTTTATTGTAAATCATTTGAATAGAACCATCATCATTTACCAATCATATTGGGAACTCTCCTAGATTATCGCTTTTATATGGAACTAACAAAGTACACCATCTAGATTAGGGAAGTGAAATTTCTGGGCAATGTGATTTGGGAACAAGGGGTTTCAGTGGATGGTGAGAAGATCAATATTGTTATCTCATGAGAATATCCAAATAATTTGTTCTATATTAGTTTTCTTCTGAGAATGGATGTTATTACAGGTGTTTGATTCGGGATATCCCACAGCTTGCCCCTGCTATGACTACACTCATCCAAAAATGGGTGAAGTTTGAGTGGGGCCCATATTGTTAGGAATCCTTTGAAGAGTTGATGTGGTGGTTTACTACAACACATGTGTTTTCCTTGTTTGAGTGTATAAAGTTCTTTGTTGTTTGTTGAGATACTTTAGGTATCGGCCTCAGGTGTGTACTCATGCATGACAATTGTGTAATGGATTATAGTTCTCACCTACTCTGACCGCATGATAAGAATTGCCTGACCAACATCTTGGAATTGGTAGAAATGATGAATTCTTTAAAGACATGACACCATTGTCTTCTTGGGGATAAATATTTGGTCAACTCTGATCATAAGAGTTCCAAATTCTTCTCTCATAGAAGGATCTTAACGTGAGGTAGCATTATTGGATCGAATATCTAGAGGTGTTTGCCTATGATATCTTATATACTCTAATTAATGTTAATGTGATGGATAAATAATTGAGAGAACAAGTTCCAGTGTAGGATTGGAGGAAGTCCGATGATGAATAGATCTTCATGGGGCTCCATTCCCAAATGCACTTTGAGAATGACGAGAACAAAAGATGTTCATTCTTAGGAAGAATTTCGTTGACTCCTGCTCTTTTGGAGTTGATTCACCGAGATCATACTAGGGGTGATTTGTGTCTATGTTATATATAGTTTTGACCATGGTGGGGAGATTTTTTCTGATTGGTCTTTGTCTGCCAAGGGAATATTGTGCATTAAGGGTTGTGTAGTGGTGCATTTGTCTCTTCGGAAGGTGGTGATGTAGTATTTCAAAAAGTCTTAGTGGATCATAAATCTTAGTGCTATAAATTTTTATAATGATTATAATCATTAGTTTTGGTGGATAGGCTTGAGGTGGGACATAGATGACTTTGTGTTGAGATTCTATATTTATTAGCAAGTAAAAGAAGAGTTTCAAAGGACCTTTGGTTTTCTTCCCCCATTACCCATTCCTACCAAAAAGTGGGAAGAGGTCTCTAGTGGCTTCATTATTGGATTTTATAATACACATCAGAGAAGTAATTCCATTTCGGTAGTTATTGAACAATTGGCCAAATTATTTGACTTCATTCCGATAAGATATATGGATAATGTGGATGAGTTTGGCTGATTTTATATTCAGGAGGTGGTTAGAATTCATGGTTTTACATTAGTGATTGTTTCTGACAGAGACCCCCACATTAACTCTCGGTTCTAGGAAGGCCTTCAGAGGGAATTGGGGTCACAGATAAAAATTCTCATGGCATACCATCCTCAAAAAAATGGTCAGATGGAGTGGGAAAATCATATTCTTGGGGGAATGCTTCATTCATCTATTTTATATTTTGGAGGATCGTGGAATAATCATTTGGTATTGGAAGAGGTCTCTTATAACTATATTTACCAATCCTATATTCGAATGGATCCTTTTGAGGTGCTCTATGGTCATCGATTTCAGTTTTCTTTTTGTTTGATTAGGAAGGAGAAACCTCACTTTTGGGACTGAGTCTTCTGCAGAAGATTATGAGAAAATCCTGTTGATCAGGCAGTGGTTCTGGATATCTGGGAGTCACTGAAAATCTTATGCTGATCAGGGAAAGTAGAACCATGATTTTTATACGGGTTATTAGGTGTTCTTGAATGTGTACCCTCACTTGGGCCACTGTTGATTGGAAAATCATGGAAAGATGACGTCGAGGTATGTCTGGCCTTTCGAGATCACTGAAAGGATTGGACAAGTGGAATATATGCTAGATTTAACTTCACATTTAACGTTAATTCAAGACATATTTCATCTATTCTAATTGAATATGTATAATACAGATCCTTATCATTTAATAAATTTGGAAGAGTTGGGGATAGAGCCCAATTTATTTGTGTCTGAGCAGCTAGTGCGGATAGTGGATTCCCAAGAGAAGGTGCTTCATAGGATGTTTATTCTGTTGGTCTTTATCATTTTTTATCATGGGAATGATGAGCATAAAACAAGTTAGAGGAAGTCAAGGATTGAGTAGGAGTATCTGTTTTTATTCATCGATCAGTCTTTGAGTTGAATTTATACGGTCATGCAGTTTTCATGGTTGGAAGAATTGTCACATCCAAACATCTGTAGTAATTTTTAAATTATAATTTAACTAATTTGAAAATATTATGTCGAGATATGGACCAAGCCTGTTTGAATTTTTTCTTTTTTCTGATAAATGATCATTTTTTTCATAACAGCATACAACGCACGTGTAGGTCTTGATCGAAGCTGTGTGGCTTCTCCAAATCACTGTCCAGCCTACCCGAAGCACAGTTAACTAATTAATTAACAAAATGAGAAATATAGTAAATGAAAAATAAAGTGATTTTAGAGTAGCATTGTTAATAAAAATAATAATATTGATATTATTATTATTATTATTATTATTATTAATTTTTAATTAAGTTATCAATATTACTAAGTTTTTGTTATTATTATAGAATTATTAACATTAATAATATTATTATTATTATTATTATTATTAAATTACAAATATTATTAAGTTATTTATACTATTTTGAAATTATTTACATCATTACCATTATTATCATTATGAATTTAATTAATTTATTTTTATTATTATGTTATCTTTATTATTATAATAATTTTAACATCATCTTCATCATAATTTTTATTACTAATTTAAATTATTATATTGTAGTTTGGTATGTTATTTTAGGTTTTATTTCCTTTTATTTTTTTTCTTTCCTCCCCCCCCCCCCACCTCTCTTATTCCACGACCCAACCCTACCTCCAATGGGTTGTTCAGGACGATCCCTTTTATTCTCTTCCCTTTGCTTTTCGACCCAATATTTTTAATGACTCACCTCACCCAGGACCCCTTGACACTCTCGCACTAACACCCCATCCCTCTGATGACCTCACACCTCACACCCACACACTGAACACCCTTTCACTACCCTACTCCTTATACTACCATTCCCATCATTCTTCCCTACCTTGAATCACCATCACTTGTCAACTAGATCTTCCAGAAACCCCTAGCTCATGGATTCCTTCTGGCAGCCACCTCTTTCTTCGTCGTAGGTGAAAAAAAATCTGAAAATATTCTTCCCACTTCTCCAGTCCTAGGGTATTGACATTAAGCATTCTATTTTTATATTCACAGTTCAATTTCATGAATTATGGATTATTTGTGCATTAATGGGGTGTGGATTAGGGTAATCTGAAGATTTGAAACGATTTTTTTTGTGGATTTCTACAATGAGGTAAGTTGTTCCGAGCATAATAATTATTTTTGAATTATTCTACCCCCTTAATTAATTTTGTGAGTTCAATGATTAATTATTTTGGTGAAAATTTAGTTTTTAAAAAAAATTAGATTTTTTTTGATATTTTTAAGAGTGTTTATGTGAAATAAGATTCATTCTTTATGAAGACACATATTGTGTTGTTTAATGGCTTTTCATGAATTTTTAAATCAGTTTATTCTATTGTGAAAGTGGTACGTATTATGTTCTAGTATGGTGTTGGTGTGTGCTAAATTCAAAAAAGGGATTTTGAGTGGGTTTTTGTGTATAAAGCCTTGTCTTGTGATTTTTTAATTGTTTTGTAAAATCTTTAAATGTTTTTTAAATTATATCAATGGTTTAAAACATGTTTGGATGTGGTTTTGGTGTAATTATTATTTATAAATGGAATCGGTGTAGGAAAATAGTGTTTCTTATTGTGTTTATTACCATTATTCGTTTGTGTATTTGAATATGACATGTGATAGGAACTTGGAACTTTAATGAGAACTAAGGTAATCTCGGGTAACTATGTGGGAGAACTAGGAATTGTGTGGTAGTGATAAGAAAGTGGCATCGTCCTGGGATCACATTGTAGGATTGATAACTAAAACACTAACTAAATATATTGATGATGATTGGAGACCACTACGGTTATGGGGATTTCTCATAATAGTGGCTCATGCCCAAAACACAGGTTTTCATTGTTCCTATATAACTTTTCACCAAGACACGACATTCTAGGGTCCCACTGCTTGTATGTACCAATAGAGCCACATTCATGTTTACTTCTATTTATTTATTTGGTGCTCACCTTAGACATACAATGCTTCATTTGGATTACTTCAATGGTAAAATTGTTTTTATTTAAAATTGCATTCCTTTAAAAATTGTTTCCCTTAAACATTATTTCCCTAAAATTGTTCTATATTTCCCTTATTAATTATTAACTTGCAAGTTTGTTCATTATTTAATTATTTTGCATGTAATATTTTCTTGGGTGTCATCCTGTTGGGCATTATCTCACACCCTACTTACACCTTTTTGTGTTGGTAGATTTTACAATGTTTTATACATTTAAGGGTAACGCTTATAGAGATGGAAGATTAGGTTGTTAGTGGTTTTTTGTGGGTGGTGTTGTGGAGATGGCTTGATGGTGGTGTCCTCTTTCCATGTGTTGGGGTTTTAGTTAGTTTTTTTGTTACCCTACCTTATAGTAGTTTTATGTTTTAGATTAAACTATGATACTAAATTTTTAAACCTTGTAAAGGTATGTTTGGTTGGATTTTCTAGATAGGTTTATTTTATATTTTCAATTGTTTGATAGTTTAATATTTGGGTAAACCATTACCCCTTATTTCTATTCTTACCCGGGTACTTGTGCATGCTTGTGGGGATTGGGAAAGCCATTCGATCCTTAAAATCGATCGGTTCGGGCACCGGTTTGGATGATGACCTAGCTTGGATCGTGATATTTCAAAGCATAATTGGATAATATTTTTAAAAATTTATTCAAGGTAGGTTATTGGAATTAATTTAAATTCTAAATTTTGTATAAAAAATTGTAAAATTTGGGACGTTTTTACTTTTAAAACCCCCAATGTTGTCCCATAAATATGATTAATTTTAAATTAATTTTGTCTAATTATGAGATTCAAATTTGTAAAATCGCACCATATAATTGGAATTAGAATAATTTATAATTCATAATAATTTTAAAACAGTTTTTTACCAAACATTTATGTGAAAGTCATTTAAATTCATTATATCAATTAAGGTAAAATTAATCTTAAGAAAGGATACGGATAGAAATCATGTGATATCGCAAATTTCGAATCAATAATGGAGAATATCAACACTGATTTAGGTCTCGTTGATTCATGGAGTCATTTAATCTGGATGAATAAATATCCTTTAAGTCCCCTTCAAATGAATTTGGCGTAGGAAATAAATCCTAAGTTGTAGACCAAAATGGAATTTCATTCTCATAATCCCTTACTAGGTCTATTATATCTTAAAATTACTCCACTGGTTCACCCATTATAAATCATTTGAAGGATAGTCGAATATTAATGGTGGATGATATGGAAGTGATTAAGAAAAAGATGGATCATTTTAGGTTTTCATTTCTGGGTTTCATTGCTTATGGAAAAAGTGTTAAACCTTGGTCATATTCAGAATTCAAAGATGGGATATTTCATTACTGGAATATCATTAAATAAAGGATCATCCGGATTGGAAAAGGATACATTCACATCATCTTGGAATGGAATTAGGAAAACAACTTGGTATGGTGGATGGGGAATCTCAATTTGAAACCTGGTATTTTTCCACTATCAATATGGGAGGATATCTTCTACACCTATAATAAATAAACATGAATTATTAGGTGTGGGATAAAATTTATGGGATACCATGGGTGTATTGTCGTCAAAAAATCTCAATAAATTGGTCACAATATTTGGAAATACTCTAAAAAATTGATTAGAGAACACTAAATCGAGATCTTGGTATCTATGGTAGGATTCTTGTTGAAATTATTCTGAAATCACCTTCATGGGAGAAAATCTCCTTTATCTTTAATGATAGAAATTTATAGGTCATGTTATAATTTGAGCATTTACCTCCTTTTTGTGAACATTGAAAAATGGTGGGACATGAAATCAAAAAATAGAGAGTGGTTCTAAAGTCGGTTTCACCAATGCCTAGTTCAATGGCTTAGAGGGAAGTGAAAAAATGAAACAAGGATAAATCAATGGAAAATACTATTAATGATAGGACTAAAAATGGAAAAACTATTAAATGGAGAAATGTTCCTAGAACAAGAAACTCATGGGATAATTTGGATGAGGAGGATGAACAAAACAACCCACCCCACTCGGACGAATAGCCTAGAGTCAATAACATACAATTTGTACCTAACAATCAAAAATTATGAAGAATTCTGATGATTCTGATTTTCTTGGTCTTTCATTGGATATCTTATCTATTTTATCTTCTCTATAAACCAATGATTTATTCTTTGACATTATTTCCTATTATATAAATGCAATCCTACCGGAACTTGCTGGCACATAATGAATGGAATAGGGGCTTGAGAAAAAGATTGAGCCTGGACTAGGGCATGAGAACCAGGTCTCAAACACCATGATGATTAATAATGCCTCTGATAAATTAGACAGTGGCCGAATGAAAATAACATTCTATATGTGAAACATGTTTTTGATACATCGTATGGTTAAACACCTACTAAAATTACAATAATGAATGGAGAATAAGAATTTGGATGATCAGACAGAGGTTTCTGATTATTTGTATCCACTAGATTCAAATACAAATAACAGAAGGTCTAGAAGACCCCAGAAAATATAGTCAAATTAAAATGGGGTCATCACCTCCAAGGAAAGGTCAAAATGACGATCATATTCTGGAATTTCCAGGGTATAGTAAATATTGGCACTGAATGTTCCTTAAGAATACTTCCATGTAAGTATAAAACTGATATTATTGGAGTTATTGATCCAAAAAAAGCTTCTCTAGTAGGAGAAAATAATTTCAAGTATCGAGTATCATATTTTGGAAAAAAAACTCAAAGGTCAAAAAATCATGATTGAAGTTGACTCTGTTTTCATAGTTATGTGGATAATCCCACAATTTTTTAAGTGGGAGAACAAATCAACACCTACTATTTATCAAGGGAGAAAAAGAAATTATTCGGTAATATTTTTTGTGCTTCCAATAATTACATTGATAGAATATCTCTATATACATAACAAAATATACATTCTAGTTCCATTATAAATTCTTAGGTGATTATTGGTGAATTTAATTCCACTCTTCATGATGATGAGAAAATGGGTCCTGCCTTCAGGTTAGTATATATCAAGGAGTTCAAATCTAGTGTTTGGGATGATAATTTTACTGTAGCTAACCTCACTATGGACAAAAAAAATGGGCAAATAAGACATCTAAATGGCATAATAGCTAGAAGAATTTAATGCCTTTGTAAATGGTGCCCCACTGGGAAATTGGATATCCATTTCATGTGTCACCCTTTCAAAAAAAAACTCTCACCACTATCCCATTTTGGAGATCCACCGTGGAAATGAAAAAAATCTTCCCATCCCTTTTAGGTTCAATAATTTATGGACTAAACTTCTTGAATTAAACAGTATTGTTCAAGACACTTGGGTTGGGCCTAATTGTAATGATAAACCAATTGTGTGCATCTCCAAACTAAAAAATTTTAAATCTTTTATGAATTATTGGTGTCGAATTTTTTTTGCCACATTGATGATGCAATCGATACTCTGGATCACTCCATTCACTCAATGCAAGAAGACAACACTAACAATAATCCCCCTAGAGGAATTTCACAAGAGGAAGAGATGTATTACAAGCCACAATAGCTAATAAGGATCAAGATAAATATTTTTAAAGTCAATTTCAAATAAAAGTGGCTCAATGATGGGGATAGTAATATTATGTTTTTCAATTTTCTATAATGAAAAATAAGGTCCAACAACCCTCATTATATCTTTAAATATGGTGATAAAATTGTGAATGAAAGGAAATATCTTACAACTCATATTGTCTCCTTTTATGATAATCTTTTCAAAGGGCCATCAGGGAATGTAGACCTTAAGGATTGTGTCATTACAAAGATCATCACTATGAACCACAATTTGATTATTACCTATAATCCACTTGAATTTGAAATTAGGAAGGATATTTTTAGTCTGAACAATGGAAGATCACCTGGTCTGGATGGATTCACCAATAATTTCATTCAGTATTTTAGGGAGGTTATTCAAATTGATGTTTTCAAGATGGTTAATAATTTTTTCAGGGATGGATAATTCACTAAAGGAATTAATTCCCAATTCATTTCCATCATTCCAAAGGCTTGTAATTCTAGTGATAATAGTCAGTTCAGTCCAGTTTCCCATTTTATCATAATAAACAAAATTATCACAAAGATTCTAGCCAACAAACATTCTCAAATTTCAAAAGAAAAATCTTATCATGGAAATGGTTTTGATTTTTAAATCAATAAAAATCATGAACTATTAGATTTAAACCATGGAATGCGTGAACCTCGTTAGGAAATCCAAAAGTAGAAGTAATATTGAACTCAATTTTAAAATCAGAAAGTCTTTGACACAATTGATTGGGGATTAATTTTAAATGTTCTCGCATGTTTTGAGTTCAAATAAAATCTTATTAGGTGCATCAAAACTCTAGTTGGGATAGACCATATTGGCATCTTAATTCATGTATCCCTGAATGGATATTTTATGTGCTCAATATTGGTGATACAAGGAGACCCCCTCTCAGCTATCATCTTTATAATTACATAAGACTATATTAGATTCATCTTTATCTATGTGGTTGATACTATTGATAAGAAAACCATAAGGGTAATGAAATTTACCACAACATTATCTAATTTATTTTTTACTGACATCATTATCATATTTTCTTATGGAGATAGGAGGAATATCCAAAAACATAAAAGAGTACCTTATTAATTTTCAATTTTTTTAGGCTAATAAATTTTTTGGGGAAAGTATTTCATTTACTTTGGAAAGAATATATCAATCCTCAGAAAAATGAGTATAATCAATGAATTGGGTATTAGGGAAGGATCCTCACCTTTTATATATCTTGGAGCACCCAAGTTTTGAGGAAGACCACATGCCACCTAATTCATCAATATTTGGATTCAGAGTAGAATAAATCTGGCCTCCTAAAAAAGTAAATCTCTTTCAATGGCTGGAAATTTTTTTTAAGCATGTTATAAATTAAAAAATGGTCTAATACTTCATGGTTTACTCTAGGCTGTCTTCATTCATCAAATACATCAAATATTTTATGATAAAATTTATTTTTAGTGGAGTTATATTGGAGATAAATATTGATATAGTTTCTTGGAGACAATGTTGAATGCGCTATGAAATTAGGGGCATATGGATCAAACATATTTCCCTCTTTAATCAATATATTCTAGAAACATTTATCTGGAAATTTCTCAACAATAATTCAAGAGCCTTGTATTTTCTTAGTTTCTGGTTTTTTGAAAAACTGAAAATAGTTAACGTCTTCTGCATGGAATCCTCAATATGGCTTGGACTCAATACAGTCTTCCACAAGATCTTCCAAAATATCCATTGTCTAGTTAGTTCTAATTCCTCTCTCAAATTATAGACTGAAAATTGTACTAGAATCCCCCTGATAGACATGATTGATACCATGGATCATGATGTTGATTATAAAATATCTATAAAATATAAAATTACCAATTTAAACACTTTTCCACCTTAGATTCTATGATCTTTTTCAAGATATGAATTCTCAATCTTGGAAGACATTCCTATATGGGTACCATCCTCAGATTGGAAGCTTGACTCCAATGTATTCTACCAGAATATTATTTAGGCTACTCACAAGTGGATTGGGAGGTTTAAAAAATTTACTCCTTTCAAGGATTACTCTTCTTTAGAGGATTTTATAAAACCAAATTCATGTTGGGATTAATCTACATAAAGTGGGTATATTTACATTCTCTTGGTGTTGGATCTACCCCCAACAATGGGCGGATTTAGACCATCTGTTTTGTTGTTTTTAAACTACGTATTCACTTTGAAAATCCACTTTTAATATATGTGGGATTTTTCCACCACAATAATATGATATTATTGATTTCTATAGTGTGATACTCAATATTCCTATGAAAAAGAAGATCCCCAACCTCTTTAAGGCGGAATGTGTTAAGCTGGTGAAATTCATTTGGAGAGAATGGAATAAAGATTATCACAAATATTCTCACTTCAATTCCAAATACTCCATTTATAATATTATGTTTGAAACATACAATTCCATTTCATTATATTCTGATCACATTAGTAACTCGTTTAAATATATTTCTATGCTGAGGCTTCTGAAGGTTCATTTTCATTTTCCATCTCCACAAAATATGATTGAATTCGGATGGATTCCCCCATTTTCTAGATTGATTAAGTGAAAAACTACTGTCATATAAAAAGGAAATCCAAGGCTATCTGTTTAGTGTTTCTTCTTCACAGACTCTTCTATGGACAATATTGATTACCATTATGGAACTTGTGGCACTGCAACATCATTGGAAATCGATATTAATGGTTCGATAAATGTAGTAAACATTGAACCTAAGAGTATATTTAGAAAATTTTAGTTTTAATGTGACTAAAAGGTCATTTTAAGACTATCAAAACCAGATAGGAATATTTTTCATGGTATTTGACATTAAAATATGTCCATTTTATCAATCTTCTTTAATCAATGAGTTACTTTATCACGTATAGATTTTGTGAATTCAATTCACTTTCAGATGCACTATAAAAAAGGAGTTCATGATGATGTTGGTTTTTATTTTAGAATTATTCCTAATCTTCACCCTATCCGGATTTTTCTGAAAGTTCCTAGTCTTCACCATGGAGTTCCTTCCCTACATCTCTCCTTACAGGAGTTCACGGAGGCTTCAGAGCTCCATGGGCTATCCCTAGTGGATCTCTTTGGTCAGGGCAGGCCGTTGCTCGATAGTTTTGATCGTTTTTTCAACAATATATGGCCTCTTCAAGGATACATCACAGTCGGCCTATTGGATCCACATCATTTTCATCTGCGTTTCTCCACCGATGTCGATTTGGCCACAACGTGGTAAAAAGGGAGCAGATCCTATAATAGTTTTCTCTTCTTCCTACTCATATGGAGCTACGAGTTTCACTGGAGATGAGATCTTCCCCTCGTAGCGATTTGGGTCAGTTTCCCGGGTCTCCCTCTTCCTTTCTGACACCGGGAAATTCTTCAAATGTTAGGTAATATTGTCGGAATATTAACAGCTTTTGACGAATGATCATGATCTTTATGCCATACCATTTCTCCCCGAATATGCATGGAGGTGGACATCTCGAAGCCTCCAGTTGATGTTTTCTGGATTGAGGTTTTCAAGGAATTGCGTTATCTTCAATCTGTGGTTTTTTTATAATTGGTTCAATTTTTTCCGGCCCTGTTGATGCTCTGGACACCTTCAAAACAATTTTCGTGCATCTCTCACCTGGGTTTCATCAGTGATTTCTCCAGATTTTGATGCCCCGGGTCCGGAGTCGAGGTTGCCTCAAGAGAGTGGCCAATGGAGAGGGGAGGTCCAGTCTTCTCCTCGGGTGCAATATTTGGAGCCTCAGGTTAACCCAAGTGTCTCTATGGTTTTTCAGATTTTGAAAGTTGATCTTTGAGTTGCATCAGACATCGATGTTGCACCTATTAGTGGGGCATGCGCTCAGGGAAGGGATGGAGAGGATGAGAGGGAAGCTTTTATGGATGCTTCGACATTGCAACCAGCATCGTCAATCAATACCAATGTTGTGGAGTTGGCTGAGGATACCTGTGTGGAAAAAGGATCTGGTTAGGCTCCCCAGTTCTCACCCCAGGAGGACATCCCAGCAGTTTTCCAATTTATAGTTCGAGGTATGGATCAAATAGGAGCTTCAGAAAATCAAATGCAGGTCACGCGGGATAGAAGTTCCTATGCTGCGAAGCTGAAATATGGGGGATCGTATGTGTCTTCTCAATACTGATTTGTAGTATTAGGGGAAGATTAAGGGAATGTTAATGAAGGAGTATGAGTAATGGATAATGTAGAGTCTCCTCTGGTGGAGGAGGAAGTATCTCAAGAGGAAGTGGATGAAGTCTTAGATTTTGTTGAGCCCAGGGAACTGGTCATAGAGGAAGACTACATTAGATCCTCCTCGCAGAAGGGAAAGAACAAATGTATTGATTCGGACGGCATAATTATGAACAATAAGAGGGCCCGAAAAATAAAGTATTACTCTTATCTACCTATTCCTCCAATTACTATAGCTTTTTTGAAGGGTAAGGTGCCTCTGACGACTCCCATGCCTGAAGGTAATTCCATCTTGAATAGTCATCATGTGGAGGCTGACATCCCCAAGGACCCAGAGGGGGTAGGATATGAGGTCGTGGTCCCTGTCATCCCCATGTGGGTTACGGGGCTGTTCGACCTCAGGAAACATCATGAGGCAGGCTCTCCTAAAGTCCCTCAACAACAGGGATCATGGGTGTTGGAACACATGGATCCTCTTATGAACTCAGATGAAAAGATTGAGGATGCACTAGTTTTTAAGGTATCGATGAAGATTAGACCGCCTCAGGTGACTACTTATAAAGATAAAGGCAATTGGATTGATAATCAGACACGCATCTTGGCTAGAGGACACAATACGAGGAAGATTAGCAAGGAGGAATGCAGACAATATTGGGACAAATTGGCACATCATTATGAAGGAATATTAAAGGATTGTCCAAGCTCTTAGGTACAATCTATCCCTTGGATTTTGTTTAGGGAGGTTAATTCCAAACAACTCAAACTGTTATTCAATGATTCCATTGTTTCATTTGGTGTTGAAACATGTAATTTACGAGGGTTCTCACTTTCCCTTAAAAGTGTTTTGAAATAAAAAAAATACGTTGGAAGAGCCTATGAGCTCACTTTTCTAAAAAAAGCTTAACTAAGGACTAAACCTCAAATTTAAGATCCAAAACGACTTATACTTGGAACTAAAACAAAGGAATAAATACCTTACTCTCTATATCCTCCTTTTAGTATGAACGAAAACCATGGAATCATTTTGGCACAAACAAAAATGAGTTTCCTGATTGAGAGGTAATGTCTTCTCTTAAGATATTATATTTTATTTTCTTTCTCCACCCCTCCACTATTTTTTTTATATTATTGTATAAAAAACCACTATATTTAATATACTTGGATTATTTTATGATACGGTTTTTTCCTACACATACACACACCTCCCTATAATGGATAATGAACATACAATTTATGTGTATGGTGAACTACCGCCTCCCTAAATGATAATTGTTCATGTTTACTTTACCACCTCTCATGGTGTACATTATAATCAAAACTATATTTATATATTTTATATTTTATATTGATTATGTATTAAACTTTATTTATTCAATTTAAAACACATAGCTTTTTTCTTTTCATTTTATGTACATATATAATTTTGTTTTGGGAATTGTGGACTACCGCCCCCTCAATGTTATCTGATTTGTTCATACACTACATAGAATGTATTGATGATGGGTTTAATAAATATATATGATACATATTATATCATAAAAACATTGTAGTAATTAAATATATATACATATATATATGTATTCTACTTTATTTCATTTAACATGATAATTAAACAGAAATAGCATTCATGCGTACGTATAACTAACTCTCTCCATGAATGGTGTGTTTGGTTTCATACTTCAATACACTATAGATTATTATAATACATGTATACTGAATATAAATTATATTTATATCATGCTTTAAATTATGGAAATCATGATATAAATATAAGGACCAAAGATTTTACAAATTAAGACACATGTGAAGAACAAAGAGAATATTTCCCAATATGAATTTTTAACATAGAATTTTAAACAAGAGGGTAATATTAATTCATAATCAAAACATATATGATATAAAAAGTCATAATATAGTTCTTTTATATATGTATAATAACTTTATATTTATCATACATGAGGTTTTAATGAGTACGAAAAGATTTATGATACAAGGTAAAGGGATTTCATCTCACTTTTTATTTCTAGGAGATACATTCTTTATTCACCAACCATTACTTTTGTGTGGTATATATAATGCACATGGATGCAATCATTGATTATTATAGTTAAATTTATCGGTACTTAAATATCTATTCTATGACTTTTATTTCATGGTGTTTTTGTTTCAAATGTTACTAAATTGGTAAAATGTTTTTGACTAAATTTTATATCTTTTAGACTCATGTTTTTTATATTCCTAAATTCATTTTGAAGTGTATATACTTCTATTTTATATTATATTTAATGTGTCTCTATATATTCATGATAATATATGATCCATGTAATTTCCTTTTTTACATGGATGTTATGATTCTATGATACTAAGTGATAAAAGTTTATTGAAAAAAACTCATCCCTTTTCTAGATTTTTTATGTTTATTATTACATTGATAAAATTTTATAACCCATATATCTAGAACATTCATAAATTTTCTTCTCTATTGTTTATTCATGATATATTCATGTATTTGTACCATCTATATACTCTTTTTTATATTAGATAATTAAGAATTTTTTTTTAGAAATATCGAATTTACCCTCTCTTGGGATAGAAATCTATGATTTCTAAAAAGGGTTCTAAGAATATTATACCATTATTCTTTAAAAATTAAAATAAAATTTTCCCTTTATATCTTTTAATAATATCTTCAAAGGAATCTTCTTGTATATCTCTAAATAATTTATTTTTTCCTACCTTTTTACTATCCAAAAGAAATATAATTTTTACCTTATATGACATGTAAGGATTTACCCACTGTCATTTCATTGAATATTCCTTTTAATTTTAATAGGATAAATTTGAAGATTTATTTTAAAAGTACATTTGATTGAAATTTTTCTCAAAACGTTCTCAAGATTATTTTATTAGTTTTGAATGAAAATAGTTTTCCAAATGTTTTCAACCACTATTTATAAGTTTTCAATGTATTTTAAAATAAATGGATTTCAATACTTTTTCAACCTTCATACATATATTATCTGGTAAAAAGGTTTTAAAAACATTTACAGTTTATCTTTATAAGTTTTCAATGTTCATTAAAATATATAAAAATTTTAAATATTTTGATGTTTATTTTATATGATTTAAGGGGAAATGGTTTTCAATATGATTTCAATTATTCTTTATAATATTTCAAATAATTTTATAAGAAAATCATTTTCCAATTTTTCTATGTATTAAAAAGGTTAATCAAATAAGAAAGGATATTTTCCTCAAGAATGTTTTTAAAATATATTTCAAAATTATTTCCCTTATAAGATGATATATGTGTATGTTACTCACTCTCTTATAATAAATGATCTAATGGTTCCATACACATTATTTTAATGAATGTGTTATGCTTAATTTTTTGATATTTATCAAACTTATTTCTATTTTATGGGTTATATGTTTATGAGAAACATTTCTCTTTCACATGTTATTCTTTTGATGAAATTATTATGAAACTTGTATCTTTTTCTAAAGGTTATGATATTTTTATTTGTTTATGATACCCATTTCATTTCCTAGGTTAATATATGATTGATAATGATTTTGTGGCACATGTATGTATGATTTCACTCTAAGATGGGTGGGTCCTATATCTCCCTCAAATGCATTAGCTAAAGATTTATATCTCATGAGATTTACATAGATGGAATGAGAAATGAACTCAGTTTAGTATTACAATGTTGGAATGAGAAATGAACGTTTTTCAGTAATACATGGCTTGAATGAGGAGTGAACTAGGTTCAGTAATGTCGAGATGGAATGAGGAGAGAACACGGTTTAGTAATATATGGTTGGAATGGGATGTAAACAGGATTCAGTAAAGGAATTTTTCATCCAAGATGGACTTGTAAGGAATGCATTGATTTCATGGAAATAATTATTTTATGCTTTTTGTTTTCCACAATAAAATGTTTTATTCCCATGTTATTCTATCATGGATAATGTTATTTATTTTTTTATGATTAATTTCATAGGAACTATCGTGCTTCATTCCATGATTCATCTATATGATCTTTGATATTCAGGGTATGATATTATCTTTTCATGATCATGTTCTCATACCCTTATTCTCATAATTATGATTAAAAATATCTACTATTTACCCTTAAAAATCATTGTAAGTCACCGCTTTTTATGTTACCTTCCCCAGGTTATAATGATATGTATTATGTTTTATTTTTTAGAGGAGTGTTCTAGTAAATAGGAACCTGTTGGGAGATAATGGAGCTCATTTATATAAAATTATTTATCTTTCCATGTATTCGATGCCACTAGACAAATACATTCATTGAGTCTATTTTTTGTATAATTTTTTAAGTATTCCAAAAAACTAACATAATTACTTAGTATGATAAGCAATGGTCTATATAAGTTTAGAATATCTAAGATAATTTCTTAATCCAATCTACTAAACCAAACGTATACTAGGTTTTATTTGATCCTTCTCCTTGGTACCTTCATAGTTGAGTGAAAGTAGTTGACACTTGTTCGTAATATTTACAATGTATTATTGTAGCCACATTGTAATAAGGATTCCCCTTGATAACTCAAATATACATAGTTTAATAAATTTTTTCTCAACAATTTTATAAATATTAGCTAATAACTAGAAATAGAACCACATAATTATGTTAAAAAATAGTTAATAAATCCTAAATATTTTTCGAAAATAAGTATTCACAGTGTAACAGTTCATAAGTAATCCATAGACGTCATAAAATATCTCAAGTAAATAACACAATAATTAGACTATCCTCATCCTATTTTTTTATTCATTGATAAATATTATATATTAAATATCATTTCATTTCCAAAGTAATTTTAGAATTAAATGTAGGAGTGAAAATAGTGGTTTCTAAAAAATAGTTTGTATTTTTTTAGAATGTTTCACAATATCTGTGTTTTAATTATAGTCATGATGAAATGTTTATGAATTAATTAAAATTTAATCATTTCTAAATATCCTAGATATCCATCTTTAAAATTTGTATCTCCATACCCATTAAAAATAATATGGGCATCTAGAAATAGTTGTAGATTTAAAATTAATAAAAGCATATACAAAAGATTATAAACTTCTTATAACAAAATTAAAATTTTGAATACATGTTTCTCGTAAATCTGTAATATAAAAATCTATGATAATATCATTAAATTTGAAAAATTTAGGAATATACTTATTTTCTTCAAAATGTAAGAAAATTACAAAAATTGATATGTTCTATACGAATGAATTCACAATTTTTATTATTATATATTGATAAATTAGTGTATGATATTTTTAATAATAATTCATTCTCCACATAACAAAGAAATTTTAATATTTTTTTCCATGAAAGAAATGAGTATATTATAGAAAATAGATCATGTATAAATAAATTGAATCATAAACTGATCATGTATGAATAAACTCATACCATGTAAAATATTTAATAGCTAATTTTACATATATAAGTTCACAGTCAAACTTTAATTTCTAATGTATTAATAACCAAAAGATAGATAATATTTCATACCACATAGAATCTTTTACATATGAGTAATTTTGGAATTATTCTTCTTATGTATTAATACCATAACTTTTATGTATCATTTTATACTTATATATTTTTCTCCAAAAACATCAATAATATTGGTCATATTGTAATTAATTAGTAATGATATCTTAAACAAATAACTTATATTAATATAAAGAAAATTTATTAATAAATAAATAGTGGCTTTTTTCGAATCAAAACATAGGATATGTTTGAGCACATCAACAATCCCAAAGCCTCCTGTTTTATATGATAGAAAACATATAAAATTAAATATATAATTTTATATATTATAATAAAAATATTTATTCAAATGAAATACTAAAATATATTATTTAAATAGATTATAAATAATATTTTGTGTTACTATTATCATTTACACATTTTTTAATATGAAAAATAATAAATTGATATATGTATAACAAAATTTATTTTCCATATGAAAAGATAATTTCAATAATATAAAACAAAAAAAGTTAATTTTTATTTTAAATCCATTAAATAATGAAATTAATAATACATTATTACAAATATAATAAGTAAAAATGTGATCATTTTAAAACACCAAAATAAGATCAATTGGCGCATTAGATCAGATGTGTATTGTATTATAATTTTTAGATAAAAAATATTAGTATCAAAGATTTGTGGATATAATGAATTAGTAATGGACCCAAAAATGGATGGATTCATGATTGTTAAATCATATAAGTTGACTATATCATGTTTCATCACTTTAACATCACTCTTCCACTTTTACAGTTGTTCTTTCATGGCCTATTAATGCAATGATCTTTAAGTACTTTTGGATTTCTGAAACATGGCCCCAAAATCAATATGATTTTCTTAAAATGAAGGTATAATAGTTTCATTACCTATCATATCAAATAAATTCCTACCATATATAACACGTTATCTTATATTATATTATATGAATATTTCATTTTAATAAAGTTAAAACACATTGTATATTTTTCATATTTCATGAAACAAAAATTCTAATTTGACATGATGTGTATCCATTTTGAACTTAATGGGTCAAAATTATCTTGTAATGAGTTTTTGAAAATTTCCTACGGAAATATTCTTGTATAAATGATTTAAAATGTATTATTTAACTTTTTTTCTTTTTTTAAATGATATTTTATTTATAATTAACCATGTTTTGATTTTAAATTTGATAGAAGTAAATATAATATCATTTTGAACGAAAAGATTATTTTTCATAATACTTTCTCAAAAATGAATAATGTCATTTAGTTTAATTAATTATGATAATATAACCAATAAATAATTTAAAATTAAAAATATATATTAAATATGAAACTATTGGAATATAAATCAATAAAATGAAAATTATTATTCAACGAGTTTATGTAATATCATCTTATGCGTGGCAATTTTTTTCTTAAATATTGTTTTCATCACATTTTGAAATTCTATTATCAAATTAAATTAATCCACTTATTTTAATTGAATTTGAAAAAATATATTCCATATTTGTAATTAACATGTTATAATTTGGTAATGAGAACACTATAATTTTTTCATCTTGAATACAAAAAACCTACAAAATTTATCACTACAGTTATGGTAATAACGGACATATCGATGGAGTTAACCTAATAAAATTATTATTTTTAAATGAATTAAACACATTATGAAACTCAATTGGTTGATTTTATTTCAAAATTACCTTTATAAGCTTTTAATATGATTCATTTTGGATCTATTATTCTTATAAATTAACCAGATAATATTTTAAATCTTTTATAAATTACAATTTTACCACTCTCAATTATAAAAGGGATCCTCCGTCCCTCACTGCCACACCCGACCAGAGCCAATTAGCTAAACCAATCCCTACCAAAATTAGTCTCTGCTATCACAAACCATCCCCTGGGGCCTGTGTCGTGACTAACCCCAAGCCCGTCTTCCATAGTCCAGGGCCTCGTGACTAGCACCAAAGGCGTATTCCCTAAAACTGGGAAGGAATTTCCTTTATAACCTATAAGCACACATAACCAATAACACAATAAGATTGGAACACAAGTTAACTGAAATGTAAACAGAGTGAGTGCATTTAGTAAAGGGAGCCAGAATAAAATCCCAAATAGAAAGTACAAGTACAACTGTGATACAATATAATTGATGAAAAATAAGAGACGGCTACTGAATCATCATATGAGGTTACTACCTGAAGGGTAGGTACAAATTTCCTCCTCAACACTCCATATCCACCCGTCTCCTCTGCGTACCGACACGCCATATGGTCCACCTCTGTAAGAACCTGAATATTTTTTTTAGGAATGTTTTTCCTTTTTCTAGATTTTTTTAGAAAAGATGAGTTTTTGAAAAAAAAATTAAGTACACGCCGTGTACTTTATGAATACACGACATGTACATTGTTTCCGCAGGAGGCTGTGTGTTGGCCATGTTATGGACACACACACGATCGTGTGGGGTGACAGGAAGGCTGCCTAAAGCGGAGCATGGAAAAGGTGATTACACACCATGTACTCCAAAACTACACGTCGTGTACTTTCGTTTTTTCATGAAACGCACCGGGGTCACGTTTGATGGAAAGAAAAACCTCTTTCTCAGCCTAGTTCATCTGAGAGTGCTAAGAATCCACAGATCTTCGACGAGCCCCCGAGACTCCATTCGTCCTCCGGATCGACTTCCGTCGATTGCATTGGAATTGTAGCTGTAAGCTCTCTCTTATTATAGAGCATCACTTTACAATTCCTCCTCAATTATAAGTCATCGTCAGTTGAACATTATATGCGTTTTTTTAGATCTACGTTGTTCTAAGGAGATTCAAGCCTCATGGTTCAAGTATATTGATCTCCTAAACCCGAGGTAGGTGGTTTGTGCCTTTCCGTTGAAACTCATTGAATATTTTGTGGCAATTCCACCAATACCCTTGAATGGGGTATTGAGTGTTTACCTTTTTAGTCGTATTCATTGCCTTCATTTCTTATATGCTAAAGTAGAGGATGTTTTTTTTTATTAGGGAAATTTTATGTTCCTTTGATGTAATGCCCATGCGTGTTAGCCTGTTTTGACCTTTGGGTCATGTTTTCCTGTTAGACTTCTGTTTTCTTTCCATGCCTAGTATTGTAGGATGGTATGACTATCGTTCTAAAGTTCTAATATTCCATAGAATTCTAGCCATGTAGTTCTTGAGGTTTACCTTGGCCATTATGCGTGCTATACGTTTTGATTTACACAGGGTCGTGAGAACCTAGTGTATTAGACCACAGGGAGAATGGATGTAAGGGCTTCTCTAGAGTGTCTTATAAATTAAGATATGAGACCACAAGGGGAATTAATGTTGAGTTCTTCCACATAGTTTTTGTAACTCCACGATGAGGGCCACAAGGGGAATGAGATATTGAGTTCTTCCCTAGATCACCTTTAGTACAATACGAAACTATTTGGGGAATTGACGGTGAGTGATTCCCCAGAGAGTCTATACTTTAGTTGAACTAGATTGGTGATATTGTGTGTGCCTCCCATAGGGTTTCTAGTGCATGTTGGTTGAACTATAGGGGTTAGGATGTGAGAACTACCCAAAGGGTTGCCTGTTTGTTTTTTCTTTCTTGAGTATCTATTTTACCTGTTTTCTGATTTGTTTCTTGAGACTATGGATTGGTTACTATTCAGTATCTTCCTGTTTATTGTTTTCTGTACTTTTATCTGCCATATATTCACTGACTGTTATGCATAGATCTTGTGTTGGTTGCCTACTGGGATTTAGTCTCACACCCTGTTTGGGCCATGATTTTGGGGCCAAACAGATTATATTGTTGTAGGTATAGATAAGGGCAAGCGCCCTTCGATGTCTGGTACTTGATTTTCTATGGAGCAGGAGAGAATGGGACCAATCTATGGCTTGCGATGTTGAGGAGTTTATCTGTTTTCCTTTTGTACTTTGGTTTAGTACCGTGTTTAGCCTTGTGACTTGTTTGGATATTTTCTTAGACATATATGTATCATGAATCATTTTATATGTATGTTCTCCACCTGTTTATTATTTCAGTCTTCCACTGGTCACTTGTGTATGGATTGTTTACTGCTTCCACTTTTATCTATTTGTTTCTCTTCCGTTGTGTACTCTACCAATGTGGTTATATTTTCTCCATTATCAAACCCAAGTCCCTCACTACTAGTCAGTAGCCTCTGGCATTTCTAGAAATGTGCTTGAGGCCATGTGACCAACCGGGTACGGGGAACCTCTGGGTGGCTTCCGGAGCCGGGACATTACAAAGTGGTATTAGAGGATTTCTTATCTCTTGACTTACTGTTTGGAGCCTATAGTCATGGATAGAAAGAAATATGTACTTGGTAACAAGTTGTGTCTAGGAGTAGCTAACCTGTGTACAGAAAAAATCCATACTACCTTGTTTATTTCATTTTACTAGTTTTTAATTTTACAACTGATTTGATTTCACCATTGGTTGATTCACATGTTTTGTGTAGTTACTATTGTTTTTATTGCAGTTCTATTTCTGTCTTAAACCGATGAGATGAGGGTATGTCATCTCATGCATCATATATTCACTTTTTAGAAATCACATGTCATGCATTCATGCCATGCTATCTAGGATGCATTAGTGATTTCATGTTGTTGTGATAGGAATTGTGTAGACTATGCATACTGTTGTGATAAATTCATGATAGAATACCAGCTGGTTGATAAGGCTATGTTTGAGTAGTTATTTCATTGGATGAATGCCAGACATTGGTTATTGAGGTGTTATAGGACCTCATGAACTGGAATTGGGTGAATAATCGCTTTTTTCCTTGTTATAACTTGTATAAGATTCCAAACATTGATTCATGGGGAATATGGACCCTCACGGATCAGAATTTGGAACCTTCAATGTTCGCTTCTGTGTTTGTCTGGGCTCCAGAGCAGTTTCTAAGGCTACTGTCCAAAAAAATCTAGAATACACGTCATGTACATTATGAATACATGTCGTGTATTTTTAAAATCATGTCACTAACTGTGTAGGCAAGGACTGGGGGTTTTGAAATATCTTCTAAAAACATGTTGTGTACAGTACGTACATGTTGTGTTGTAGTGATCGTGTGTATACCCATGCGACTAATGACACATATGGATGAAACTTAGTTTTTAGATGTTTTGTCCTGATCTCACACGCCGTGCATCGTAACCTAGGTACTAGGCCGTGTCATGAACAACATGGGTCGGTGTTATCTTTTCTTAGTACATGCCGTGTTCGTTTGGAACACGCCGTGTAGTGTACCCTAGGTTCACAGGCTGTGTCACGAACAACATGGGCCAGTTGAAGCTTCTCTCGTACACGTCGTGTCTACCTTGAACACGACGTGTAGTTTTGTCTTATGAGAGACATCTGGCTTAGCTGTGTAGAAGGACCTGGGCAGGGGAAGAGGATTCAAGTACACATCGTGTGTTTTGAGAACACACCGTGTGTTTGGGGTGTTACACAACCAGTTTAGGAAAAGGTACACACCCAAGTGAATGACTTCAGGGAACATGCCTTGTAGGTAGTGGACAGTCTGTGTAGTCACGTTTTGTAAAACACGAATGGTTTCTTATTCTTTTCCCCCTTTTCCACTCCATGTTTTCAGTCCTTTAAAATTCTGATCTAAGGTGTGTGTTTGGCCTTGCAGATTCATGCCACCGATATGTCCTCCAGTTGTACGCCAGTTTCCAGGCGGTGATCAGGCACCAGACATGGCTGATCAGGGACTTCCTGCAGATCCTCCTATTGTACCGGCCTTGACACCAGCAGTGATACCAGTTACAGGCATTGATGCGCAGTTTAGGGAAGGATTCTTGAGAATGATGCAGACCATCCAGGGAGCACCGCCTCCTACCTCGTCTATGGCGGACTTGACGCGGGTCTTCCAGCAGCAGCATCCTCTCACCTTCTATGGGGAAGGAGGACCTCAGGCTGAAGAGTCATGGCTAGAAGCCTTGATGACTATCTTTGAGCATCTGGAGAAGCCTCTAGAAAGGCGGTTCAAGCTCACTACCTATATGATATGGGATTTCACCAAGATATGGTGGGATGTGATCTCACGGGCGGGGCATCAACAAGTTATGGCATGGGAGGAGTTTCAGTGCATCTTATATGACTTCTTCTATCTGGAGACGTTGAGGGTCGATCGAACCCGGGAGTCCATGATTCTGGAGCAGGGTACTCTTTCAGTTATGGAGTATTCCTCTCGTTTCACCAAGCTTCAGCGTTTCACACCCCTTCTGGGTGGAGATGGGTTCTTCTTGGAACATAAGTTTGAGGTTGGTCTCAGATAGAATTTTCACTCGCAGGTGAATATTTTCAACTTCAATCACATCCATTGTCAACCAGGAGCTGATTGCGGAGTACAATCTGAGAGTTAGTGCCTCTCCTGCTGATAGCATGAAGCGTTGTAGGCAGTCTACGCATGGGGATCCGAGGTAGCGAGACACATCTTCAGGTAGCCAGGTGGTATGCTACCAGGGTGGAAGGGCATGGCATAAAAGGCCACAGTTCCATAGAGACCCGGTGGAGTGCCGATCTTATAGAAAGATGGGTCACCTTCAACGATTTTGTCAGGTTTTCCCACCATAAGTTGGTCATAGGTGTTCTTCCATGACTTATTTTTCAGGAGAAGCACCACCAGTGTCTCACGAGTCAGGGAACAAGAGTTCTTCTGGCCGTTCAAGCCGAGGTGGAGGTCGTGACTGTGGTGGTCAGTCTCCATTCTTTCAGCGACAGTAGGGCTAATCAGCTTAGAGTAGTTAGGAAGGGTAACAGGGTGGTGGTATAGGTCAGACTTTTGCAGTGGAGCAGACCCAAAAAGAGAATGATCTCGAACTCTCTACAGTTCGTGGTACAATCTTAGTAGCCTTAGTTTTATATTATACTCTTTTCAAAGCAGGGGCTTCCCATATCTTTATCTCTAATGATGTTGTGGAGAGCCTTGAGCTCTACATCATTTCCTTTACTGATATCTTGATGCCAGATACACCGTTGGGGGCTAGGACGACTAGTGTACGTCAGTTCATGGAGTGCCCTCTAGAGGTTGCGGGGTGTTACTTCTTATAGGACCACTATGTCCTAGAGATGACAGGCTAGGATTTCATCCTCAGGATGGACTGGTTAGTTCCCCTCCAGGTAGTCATCAACTATTTTCATCACAGGGTGAGCTTCATATCACCAGAGGGTGAATCTTTTCTTCTTAGAGGCGAGTGGGATGTTGAGGTGGGTAGAGCGGGACACGGGTATCATGGGATAGGAGGGGTTACAGCCTAGATTTCCAGTCTATATCTGAATGACCAGGGGACTTCATAGTTAGACATTCCTCCACTGGTGGATCGTTTGAGGGATGTATTTCCAGAGGAATTTTCAAGATTACCTCCAGAGCATGAGGAATAATTTTCTATTGATCTCATGCTAGGATCGGCACTGGTGTCCATTCCTCCTTATAGGATAGCTACATATAAGTTACAGGAGCTCAAGAAGCAGTTGGAGGAGTTTCAGGCAAAGGGTTTCATCTGACCCAGTACAACTCCTTGGGGTTCGCCGGTCCTATTTTCAAAGAAGGTAGATTGTACCCTTAGGATTTGTGTGGATTATTGGAAGCTAAACCAGTTGATGGTCAAGAACCGATATCCTTTGCCGAGAATCGAGGACCTCTTTGATCTGCTTCGAGGAGCCTGAGTGTTATCAAAAATTTACTTGAGGTCCGGTTATCGTCATTTTCATGTTATTCCATCAGATATACCTTTTATATCCTTTAGAAGTAGGTATGGTCTATATGAGTATACAGTTATGTCGTTCGGTCTCATGAACATGCCAGCAGTTTTCATGGCACTGATGAACTGATTGTTCCATCCATATTAGGATTCATTCGTAGTGGTCTTCATGGATAATATCTTGGTGTACTCTCAGACTCGACACAACCATTCCACACATCTTGAGATCGTTTTTAGTACACAGAGGGAGCATTAGTTATATGATAAGCTCTCAAAATGCAACTTTTTTATGGACCAAATTCACTTCTTGGGTCTCGTTATCTCAGAGATAGGAGTATCAGTAGACATAGAGAAATTGAGAGAAGTAGTTTCTTTGGAGAATCCGAAGAATTTATTTGAGGTGTGGTGTTTTCTAGGGCTGGATGGATACTATAGGTGTTACATACATGACTTTTCATGATTAGAAGCACCATTTTTGGGTCTGACGAAAAAGGTTGCAATGTTCTTATGGTCAGATTCTTCTGAGTCAGCCTTTCAAAAGTTGAAAGGGAGGTTGACTTCAGCACCAATACTAATCTTTCCAGAGCCGGTAAAGATCTATATTGTTTACTATGATGATTCAAGTATTAGGCTAGGAGCTGTGCTTATGCAGGGAGATGGAGTTGTTGCATACAGGTCTCGGTAGTTGAGGCCACATGAGAAGAACTACCCGACGCACGATCTGGAGTTGGAAGATGTTGTTCATGCCTTAAACTATTGGAAACATTACATTATGGGAAATAATTTTGTGTATTTCACCGACCAAAAAATTCTCAATTACATTTTCACTCAGCATGATTTAATCTGAGACAGTGGATGTGGGTTGAGTACGTACAGTACTTCGACTTCGAGCTTCCCTATACATCGGGGAAAGGCAACACTGTGGCTGATGTGTTGAGCAGGAGGAATCAAATATAGGCAGTTCAGGAGGCCAGTAGTGAGTGGCAGCTTATGGCTCTATTCTCTGAGATGCATTTGGAAGTCCAAGAAATATAGTGATAGACTTTTCTGTCTTATGTAGTTGTTACCTCTACCCTTCTTGATCGAGGACGAATGAGGCAACTATCAGATTCTGAAGGCCTAGTACAATAGCAATACATGTTAACAGAGGACCCTATTCCTAGATGGACCATAGGAGAGGATGAGATCTTGTTTTTCTAGGGACGCGTATGGGTACTAGTAGATATACGTGAGGAGTTGATGCGGGATTTTTATTCCTCAGTTTGGGCAGTTCATCCTGATGTCACCAAGATGTATTGTGATCTACACCGTCAGTATTGGTGGCCAGGTAGGAAGAGTGGTGTAGATGGTTTCATCATGAGATGTTCTACTTGTCAGCAGGTGAAGGTGGAGAATTAGTGACCATAAGGTCTTTTACAGAAGTTACCCATTCTTGAGTGGAAGTAAAATGACGTAGTGATGGACTTTGTGACAGGGTTACTGAGATCACCTTGAGGAAATGATGATGTGTGGGTTGTCGTTGATAGGCTTATAAAGGTTTCTCACTTCCTTTTGATCAAGGAGACCTTCAGTGTTGATGAGCTGGGATGACTTTATATCTATGAGATTGTATCTATTCTTGGAGTTCCACACTCCATTGTATCATACCGGGATGCGCATTTTACTACTCAGTTCTGGTAGGGACTTCTGACAGCTTTGGGTACGTAGGTACTTTTGAGTACAGCATAGCACCCTCAGATTGATGGCCAGTCTGAGCTTACGATCCAGGTGCTTGAGGACATGCTCCGACCATGCATTCTGGAGTTTGGGGGTTCTTGGGAGAAGCATATACCTCTTTTGGAGTTTTCCTAATACAATAGTTTTTTAGAAACTATTCAGATGGAAAATTATGAGGCTTTGAATGGTAGGCCATGCCAATCACCCTTATGTTGGTGGGAGGTAGGAGAGACAGCTTTGTTGGGACCTCATCTTATTTAGGAGACCACAGAGCAGATATAGTTGATTCAGAAGAGGATGTCTACTACATAGTCTTGACAGAAGTCATATTTTGATTAGGGGACATGACCTATGGAGTTTGAGGTTGGGGATCAGGTTTTCCTATGTATCACTCTGAGGTTGGGGAATAGAAGGATTGAAGATAGGTTAATCTTTCACCGAGGTACGTCGGGCCGTTTGAGGTGTTGGAGAGAGTTGTTCTGGTTTCCTATCTGTTACAGTTACCTCATAGGTACTGAGATATGTATGATGTCTTCCACGTTTCTCAGCTCCGACGTTACTTTTTAGACCCATCTCATGCTTTACAACCCGAGGAAGTTTAGATGGATGTGGATGCATCTTTCTAGGAGCATGCTATCCGGATTGTTGATCGTAGTACAAAGGTTCTCTTTGGCAGGTCTGGTCCTCTGGTAAGAGTGCTATGGAATCATGGGCAGGTACAGGATGAGACTTGGGAGAGGGAGGCCGATGTACGAGCACAGTGGTCGGAGCTTTTCAGGGTTTCTTCTTCTACTCCACCCTAGGGAAATTCAGGGATGGATTTCATTAAGTGGGAAAGTTTGTAAGAACTCGGATCTTCTTTTCAGGAATGCTTTTCCTTTTTTCTGGAGTTTTTGAGAAAAGAAGAGTTTCTAGAAATTTTTGAAGTACATGCCATTTACTTTATGAGTACATGTTGTGTACTTCGTTGCTGCAGGAGGCCATGTGCTGGCTTTGTCATGGCCACACACACGGTCGTGTGGGGTGACGTAGAGGTCGTCTAAATCGGAGTATGGAAAAGGTGAGTACATGCCATGTACTCCAAAATTAAATGTCGTGTACTTTCGTTTTTTTCATTAAACGCATCGGGGTGACGTCTGATGGATTGAACACCCCCTTTCTTAACCTAGTTCGTCCGAGAGCACCGAGAAGCCGCGAATCATCGACAAACCCCCGAGCCTCCGTCCATCCTCTGAATTGACCACTGTCAATTGCGTTGGAATCTCAGTGGTAATCTCTCTCTTCTTCTAGAGCATCGACTACCAATTCCTCTTATTTTTCAAGATATCGTGGTTTGAACGTTTTATGAATTTTTTAGATCTACAGAATTCTAATGAGATTTAAGCCTCTTGGTTCATGTATATTGATCTATTAACCTAGAGGTAGGTGGTTTGTAATTTTCCATTAAAATTCATTGAATATTTTGTGAAAATTCCACCAATACCCTTGAATGGGGTATTGCGTGTTTACCTTTTTATCCCTATTCTTTTCCTTCTTTTCTTATATTCTATATTAGAGGATGTAGTTTGTGATTAGGGAAATTCATTGTGCTTTGGATTTATTGCCCATGCCTTTTTACCAGTTTTGACCTCTGGGTCCTGTTTGTCTGTTAGGCTTCTGTTTTCTTTCCATGCCTAGTATTTTAGGATGGTATTATTGTATTTCTAAAGTACTGATATGCCATTGAATACTATCCAAGTAGTTCTTGAGGTTTACATTGGACATTACTCACGCTATACTTGTTCATTTACACAAGGCCGGGAGAACCTAGTTTAGTAGACCACATTGAGAATGGACATAAGGGATTCTCCAGAGTGTCTTATAAATTACGATGTGAGACCACATGGGGATTTGACGTTGAGTGCTTCCTCAGAGTGTTTGTAGTTCCCCGACATGAGCCACGGGGGGAAGGAGATGTTGAGTGCTTCCCTAGAGCACCTTTAGTTCCATATGAGACTATAGATGGAATTTACAGTGAGTTCTTCCCCAGAGATTCTATACTTTAACTAAACTAGCGGGGTGAGACAGTGTGTGCCTCCCATAGGGTTTCTAGTGCCTGTTGGTTGAACCATAGGAATTACGCTGTGAGAACTACCCAGAGGGTTACCTATTTGTTCTTTCTTTCTTGAGTAGCTATTTTACCTATTTACAGATATTTTGCTTGAGACTGTGCATTTCATACTGGTTAGTATCTTCTTGTTTATTGTTTTCTGTAATTTTTCCTGCCATATATTCACTGACTGTTAGGAAAAGATCTTGTGGTGGTTGCCTATTAGGATTTATTCTCACACCCCGTTTGGGACATGATTTTGGTCCCAAACATATTATATTGTTGCATGTATAGATAAGGGTTAAATCCCTTTGACTTCTTGTACTTGATTTTCTATAGAGATGGAGAGCAATGGACCATGGTATTTCTTGCGATGATGAGGAGTTTATATGTTTTCCTTTTGAACTTTGGTTTAGTACCATTTTCAGTATTGTGACTTGTTTGGTTATTTTCGTAGACATATATGTATCATGCATAATTTTATTTGTATGTACTCTAGACATTTATTATTTCAGTATTCCGTTGTTAACTTGTGTATGGATTGTTTACTACTTCCACTTTTGTCTATTTGTTTCTCTTCTGCTATGTACTCTACAAATGAGGGGCTAGTTTCCCCATTATCACACCCAAGGCCCTCGCTGCTAGTCGGCACCCTCTTAAATTTGGGGAAATGCGATTGAGGATATGTGATCAATCAAGTACGAGGCACCTCTAGGTGACTTCTAGAGCCGGGATATTAAAACCTTTAGGAACCATCCAGTCCTGATACTCTCATCCCCAGTCATCTTTGTCTGTCGTCTGCATCCAATACAATAAGGTGTGGGCATAACCCTAGCTGGGGTGACTATAACGATACTCAGTAGGGACCTAGAGACCCTCTAGGTTTCAAAAAATCCAATAAGGATAAGACACAAAGAAAGTAATCAATATATGACCTTACTTAGGTATATTCCCATACTTATACCGTTTTTATCAAGTAATTCATCTTATTCATGAAAAAAAACAAAGGTTCCGACTCTGCTCACACTAGGATTTATTCTAGGGGTACTATTAAGTAAAATTCCCAGTCACAACGTCGAACACCTCGGCTACTGGAGAACTACTCCTCTATCGAGTACAGTGGTCTTTCCGCATCACACAGAGGTGCTTCCCTCTATCCTCGGACTGCTGAGGTACTTCTCCTATCAAGTATCATAGGTCTTCCGCATCACATAGATGTGATCCCCACCATGGGTCTACCGCGTCACACCAAGGCGCTCCCCCTCATGTCCTGCTGAGGTACTCTTCCTATCGAGTACCGTGGGTCAACCATGTCACAAAAGCACTCCCCACCGTGGGTCTGCCACATCACCAATTCCCTCCCCACTGGGCCTTCCGAGTCACTCCGAGTCGAAATGGTCAGTAGTCGTCAAGTCTCAGCCAGCCACTAGGTCCCCGCACTATGCTCCCTCATCTATGATAGTATTCACTCCACAAGCTATTATCCGATACTCCAACAGCCACAAAGTCCCCTGAAGAAGTTTCCGAAGGTCTGTCGTGTCATAGGGGTCTCAACGTAACAGACGGCGTGTCAATCAGACGCCCATCCTGTGAGTTATTAGACTTTTAGTCTTATGGGCCCAGTTGGATTTGAGCTCAATCCAACCTGACTAATCCCCATAATAATCTAAAACATAGTGGGGTATCACTCAATGGGACCATCTCACTCAAAGATTTCCAGAGCCGCTGATGGTTCTTCAAACGGACATCCAATGCCAATGTTATAGCCAAAATATAGTTACTAGGTCGTAGTGGGCCTGGGTTCGGTTCGACCCGGTCATACCGACCTGGCCCGACCCATTGGGTCTGGCCCAGCCCGTGAATGTTCTATAAGGCCCACGAGGTTCCCGCAAGGGTAGCTCAGCCAAGGGGTACCGTGAGGGTGCGGACCGGCCGTAGGTACTGCAAGGGCGCAAACTGGCAGAGGGGCACTGACCGAATGTGGGGCGCGGACCAGCCGCGAGGGTGGAGGACTGGCCACGAGGGCACAGACTGGCCGTGAGAGTGGTAGACCGGCCGTGAGGGTGTGGACTAGATGCATGTCGGTGGTCTGGCCGCAGGTCGGTGGATGGGCCGCAGGTCCGTGGTCCGACCGCAGGATGGCGATCCGGTAGATACAGCTCGGTGGACGGCGTCACTGGCTCGGAGGACGACGACTCTGGCTCGGCGAACAATGGCAGAGGCTCAGTGGATGGTGGTGGAGGCTCGGATCATGGTCGCAGTGGAAGAATCTGATGGTGGAGCCTCTATTGGTAGAACTGCGGGGCATAGATGTCGCGAGGCGGCAGTGTCGTTGCGTCATCACCTTCATCGTGTTCAACTCCAAAAATCATCACAGGATTTGCGGAGTGGTCTAGCCATATTTGTTTGGTCGGTACCCTCCTCATTAGGGTGGTAGAAAATGGCTCCACATAAACTAGAATGAAGAACTTAAACCCCTCCCACAATGATTCTTCCCAACCATCCAAATAAAATCATCCGCGTTTTTTGTTTTTAATAAAAAGAAGAACATGGGAATATAATAAAACAAAAATTAAACCCCTACCTCGGGTTGTTCATTGATTTTGGCGCGAGAAGGAAGTATGGACATCGATTCATCAAATATGAAGGCGTCCCACGTCATAAGAAGTCCTGAGGAAGAAGAATTAAGTCTATTTCAGCATTCTTCATTGGCGGAGCATTCATTGTTGGTGGAGCATTCTTCGTGGAAGAACATGTTCTTCGTTGGTGAGTTTTATCCCACCACGAGCTCTCTCTCCTTTGCCAACAAATGTTATCAAAAGAAAACCCCACCATATTGTTGGAAAAATTTCAAATTAGATAAATTAATTAACTAAGTTCGCATAATATAATGTGGTGTGTTGGCATAATTTAATGTGGAGTAACCTTAAGATGCACCTCCACATTAATGAGGGAGTTGAGAAGTTTCTCCCTCATTAAGAGGGTTATTAAAGATGTTTAGGCCTCGGGTAGTCCCCACCACCATAACCACTCATAGAAGGTTATGTTTTGGTGGTCCCCATTACCAACTTCCACATGGAGTGGTTACAAAAAAAATTAAATGAGTGCTTTATTTTATTTTATTATTTCCATGAAAAACCCAAAAATTATCTTTCACCCACGACCAACTGCCATCAAGGTGAAAGTATCCTTAAGCGAATATCGGCACAGCAAGTTCAACTGTGCCCTAATATTTAAATTCTACGCACCGGTTCAAGAGTTAGAAAAACCCTCTTACATGTTTACTGAACATACCCGAAAAAAGTTCAGAAATTCATTTCGGGCACTCCGGGCCTCGGAATCACGCGCCGTCAATTTTCACGGACTCGTAAAATTCCCATTTAATTAAAAAAATTACATGGAAATTCCGTGTCTTTACATCCAAAATCATCATCTACATTATAGAGCTTTTTCACCCAAAATATTAACTATTTGGGACCTTAATAAGAGATCCAAATGAGGGTTTTCTAAGAAAATATAATCTTCTTCACCATGAACTTGTTCAAATATTTTTAACATCTTCAATTATATCTTAAAAATAAAAATATAATAAAAATATAATTTAGAATAACTAAGAAGTTGTTATTTTTATTTCATAATATTTTCCCATCTATTTCTCTATTAAATTTGAAATAAACTCACCACTCATATGTACAGAGGACTACCACCTCGTGAACTGATGTAATTTGTTTTTGATTACTAACTCTCATGGATATTCATAATGATGGAACTAGACAATATATATGATACTTATGACATAAAATTTATTTTACAAAATTAAAATGTCATAAACTTACATACCCTTTCACCCATTTAGTAAAGGATAACTTTGTTTATGTGTACATACCTCCAACAGTCTCTACTGAGCGATTTGATTCATTTTACATATCGAAACATAAAGAATGATTATAAACATTTATATAATGAATAAATATTATATTTATAACATTATTATCATTCTAAAAATTATGGAACTATATCATCTTCTAAATAACATGAACTTTCATGAAAAAATGTTCATGAAAAAATGAATAAATTAACACCTAAATCAATGGTAATAATGAAATATTAATAAAAAACAAGTGAAAAATGTTGTAAGAGGATAATTAATGATATTATAAAAATCAATATGATTCTGTTATAAATTAATAATACACTTTAAAAAATATACTTGTTTTTAAATCACACTTATAAAAAGGGATGTGTGAGGTTAGTTATTTCACCTCATTCTCTTATTAACGAAGAAATATAAGATATTATGTACCAATTTATCTTTATTTGATTTATATACTAACAAATTTACTAAATATAATATTAATACATATTAATTCATGGTAATTTATGTATAAATTAATGTTTATAATTTCATGGTGTTACAATTTAAAAAATTTCAAAGTTGTACTGATTAATTTTATATTCCCATTTTCTTTTGATTTATTTTATTTTCATATTAAGAAATATGTAATATATTCTTTATAAACACCATAAATTTTATTATCCTATTGATATTAATGGATTTTCAATATTTTATTCTATATTTTCCTCTCATTGGTACTTGAATCTAGAAGGGTAATGTTTAAAAAAATTGATCTTATTTTTCTTTTGATTAGATATATTTTCATCCATGTCCATGTTTTTTAATATTATTTTACCAAAGTTAACTTTATTTACCAAAACATTTATCATAGAAATTTTATATTATCATTCAATTTTTTAAATTTTTAAAGGAATATTTCTAATATTTTCTAAAAGGTAATATTTTTATTTTCTCTATCAAACTCAAAAAGAATATTTCTTTTAACATACATGATAGTAAAAGATGTTCCCACCATGGGAACATTCTTATGATATTTTATATTCTTCTAAATGTTTTCAATGACTTTACAAAGAATACTATTTCATGAAAAAAAATTAAATTTTAACTTGTACTTTTTTTTTATTCTCTAAAAGACATAAAATAATCAGAAAATATATTTTATCAATCATTAATTTTGTGATTTATAACTTCCATTTGAAACATTCAGTTTCTAGTGATCATTATACAATTCATTTCTCTTAAATATAAATATTATTTCTATCATGGATATGATTTTTTCCTAAACCATATTTCATTCCAATATACAATGTTCCACTTTTCATTTTACCTGACTAAATAGGGAAATATTTATATTCCATATTCTTTACACAATGAGAACATTAATTGATAAGGAAATTTTTATATGTCAAATTGAACACTCAATATATTAGGAATGCATTGGACCAATAGTGATGAGTCAGACCTATAATTATGTAGACCCTATATAAATTGATAGGTCTTATGAGATATATAAATTTTAAAAATTAAATGTTTTTTTGTAAAACTAAACATTGATTAAGCTATCTTGGCATAAGGAGGTGAATGTAAAAATATCATGATGTCTTAGACAGTATCTTCCAATATTAATCATTTTTTAATTGAAAATTTAGTAATTACAATCCACGAGACTATAGAATTGATATTATTCATAGATTCATTTTGATCTCATTTTAATGATTAAATTTAATCTCTTATTAGTTATTTACATTTTAATATTCATTGTGCCTTATTTACTCCTGATATTTCCCTTTACAAGTGACTATAATAGACCATCAAAGCTCACTCATTATTTTTTTTCAATTCCATGTGATATGAAGATAGATATTGCAATTAATATTACGGATGAAAGAGAGTATATTTTTCTATATATTCTATATTCACAATGGAATAATTTAATCATGAATGTATATAGTTCTTCAAGACTACTAAAGTAATGGGTCCTTCATGAGGAGATCCCATGTATCTTATAACAATATAATAAAGTAGACACCAGCTCTAGGTTACTATTATTGGGGTTGTTACACCATACAAATTTTTCATAGTAATTATTTGACCCTTGTTTAACTCTAGAAGAACATCACATCCTAGTGTTAGTAAACAATAAAAAAATATTTTAATACTTATTGTTTTATTTCTATAAAATATTTACATAACATAATGGTCCACACTTTTAAATTAATCGATGAATTTTTAATGAAGTTATCTATATTTCCTCAAATTATCTTACCACCATATGAAAACCTTGATTGAGGTCTTTATTTATTTTAGACTCCTGATATTCATCCATAAAGGAAGAGTAATTTTTTAAAAAAATTAACAAATTGTTTAGTAATTTATAAAATAACCCACCTACCATTTTAGTATTTTTTTAGCTTCATTCCCCGAAGTATCACTCAAAATTTTAAATATTTTTATGTGTAATTTATATTAATATTATCAATAATGTTCTTTCAACTAGTTCTAAAAAATTTAAAATTTTGTGTCATGGAAGTCCTCATCTATGTAAAATGTGGATTATGATGATCAAAAGACTGTCAAAGATGAACAATATCACCCCACAATATAGAATATAAATCCAAAAAATTGTCCTTGGAAACCATTTTTATTTTTTATTCTATAACTTGTTACATAATATTTCTCATTAAAACTAAATTATCTTTTAGTATGACACACTCACACTAAAATTATATAATTTTCTCATAAATTTTAAAAACATAACTAAGAGAAGATAGGTTTTCTCATTGATTCATTACTTGTCTTAATCCTTATTATATTTCATCTAAAGAACATTTATGAGATATTTAATTATACTTAGGAGTTTTTTGTTTAGATTTCACCATTTCATTCAAGTTATTAATGGTTAACATTAAAAACAAGAAAGTTTTGATTATTAAATGTATCCCTTAGAATTTTATGTTTTTTTATATATTTAGTTCATCATTTTTCACATTTTTTTTACTTTTAAGAAAACAAAATTTTCATTAGTATTTATTAAAACGTGTTATTGATATTGGTAATTAACCGGTGTAGATTCTCATTAAAAACGTGATCATTATCACTATCATAAATAATGATTTATCTCTTAATGGTATTGTGAAAAAAAAATAAGCTTCCTTGTCATCTGTAATATATTAATCCCCAGTCTTTTTAGTTTTGACTCCATATATAGTTCTCTTTTCTAAATTCCTAGAAAAATCCCCATACTTTTCTATTAATAAATATGATTTTTTGGCATAGAAAGACCAACCAGTATCCCATTAACAGATTTATCATATATATTCATACAATACATCAGAATAGTTTCAATAACATAACCTACACTAATTTACACATGAACATTCCAAACAAATTTCATATGTTCCACAGTTGATATCTCGACATCAACATTTGCACCTACTATTCCACTAATAACAGCAACTTCAATTTGTTTAATTTCAATATCATAAGAATGATTCCAATAATCTTCACAATATTTAATATAATTAATAGTATGAATTTAAATATTAAATTTAATGGTATTGTTGTTTTTATTCCCAATATCCTCAATCATGATACTTTATATTGAAAAAAATTTATGATTATTCTTAAAATATCTCTCCCGAAGAATAACTATAGAAGACACAGTCTCCTCCCACCTAGTAGATTTTTTATCAATATTTTCACAATAAAAACTATTCATGATTGGATATTCAATAAGTTTTTAACCATTATTATTGGTTTGATTTAGTCCTAGAAACCTCCCTAAATATTGGAGTATGCTATTAATTAGTAATGGTCTTTTTTAATGTGTAGAAATTTTTTAATCCATTATGAATTTATAATAGTTGTAAGTTCTATAAATTACACTATCATTTATAAATAATGTATGGAAATGTTATTTTCTATTTAAATTTAATGCAGTTGTAACTACCATAATTTTTATAGTGGTTTTCTTTTTTAAAATTAAATTTTTGGGATTAATTTCTCCTTTTAACCACTAAAAATGGGTTAGTTAGTGCATTCAAATAATAAGAAATGGGTTTTTGGTGTTAAATGATTTTTTAAGTTATTACATATAGATTAGTGGTGGTAACTTTGATTAGAAGTAGTTTAAAATACCACTATTCTATGAGAAAATTTTTAATTGAGGAAAAACTATACTAAATATTCTACTTCCTATAATATGAATACCACATACAGTGATAATGAATCATAAAAAGATTAATATTCTTGAAAATTATACATATAGGGAAAACTATTTTAACCCTAATCTAGTTTATAAAAACCACATAATTTACCACAAACTAGTTTATGTTTAATTTCAATTCTATATGGTAAATATTCAAGTTTTTACACATAAAAACATATATATAGAAAAGGGGACCCACCACCACCCCTACCTCTCAAAGTTAGATAGGCTTCCCTATCTCCCTTGATTATGTATTCTCCAACTACACCTAATTTTATTTCCAACTACTAGCATCTAATTCCTATAAAATAATAAATAATTTTATTTTATTTTTATATTAAGTATAGAAAATATTGTTAAAAAGTTTCATAATAATATAAATATATTTTAATAAATATTAATAATTTAGTATTTATAGAGCATGTCATATCAATGATACATTTCTATAGTAATTTTCCTTATTATACTCTGAAATATACTACCTAATTCACTCTTTACCTTTGTAAAATTATCATCACAAACTATCCATCTATACTCACATGCTAGTTGCCCCATTGTCTTCCAGAAAAACACTCCATTGTCATATATATACAAAGCGCACATGTCAAAGGAAAAGACTAATGAAAAACAAGACACAATAATTCTTTTGAGTGAACATCATAAAGGAGTGAGAGTATCATGTAGATTAACCAAATTTGTAGGGTCTAATAAAGATTATATTATAAACTTAAAACATTTAGATTTTAAAATTTTAATAAAAAAATTGAAACCATTTAGAACATAGTATGTGTTATTAAAAAATAAAATGTTTTAAAAAACATGAATTTAGATTAATTACTGTAATACATTCTAAATAAAAAAATAATATGCAGTAACAGAAAATGAACCAAGGAATGAGCGTAAAATAAATTAATTTATCATTAATCATATTAATATCATCCTCTAATTTTCTCATGATTTCATTGTCTAAATTTTCCTTTGTAAGACTAAGTTCCTTGAGAATATTGTGGACATATAGATCAAGAAATTTTTATTATAATTTTTCATATACTCTTTCATCTACGTGACATAAAATTTGTATTGAGAAGATAAAATATATGGATCAACTTATTCATAACTAGTATCGAACAACTGATATAAGTTAATATTGGTAAATAGTAAAAAATATATTTCTTAATACGCTTATAAATATCAACCAACGTGTAATTATTTATTTTAATTACAAACTGTCTCTGATAAAATATTGAACAAACCTTCCATAATATCCCAACATTATGAATATAATAAATATTCAAATGTTTTCTATTTTAAAACATTATTTATGGAAAATATTATGAAACTTAAATCCATTAATATTAAAACCATTGAATCTATAACACCATTTCTAGGAACCTTTATCAAGATATATCAAATCATTTTGTACTATCATTTGACTATCAACTATAACAATCTGAATAAAATAATAGAAAATACAATTAGTTAATATAGTAAACTACTTTAATATATCATGAATACATAATTAATATTGACCTTACCTGATAGAAAAACCTATTAATAATATCATTGTAAATGGATTTTTTCTTCTTTCACTTTTTCACTTTGACTGAAACGTCATGTCTTTGATTTCATGTTAAGTTGTTCAATGAAATGATTTAATATATAATTGTTCTTTATCACATATTTATGTGTTTGTTCAAATATTTTATTTGTCAATATAATAGTGGATAATTTCAAAAACAATTAATCTTACTTTGAAAATTTTATTGACTTACTATAAGATTGAAATTTATTTATATAATCTTTTAACTTCCACAAAAATTAAATAACCTCTATATCTATTTGAAATAACTCAAAAAATGTGACTCACCCTTTTAATATATATCATTCAACAATATAGTCATCTGGTTGAATCTTTTTCTCTCATACTAGTTCAATGAATCATGATTGAAAAAAAATATGACGTAATAAAAATGAAATACATATGTATTTAAAATGAAAAATTAAATTAAATATAGATCAAAATTAGAATGAGAGTGCCACTATGCCAAATATATCCACGGATAAAGTAAATTCTCAAAAATATTAACTTATTTAGTCAAATACACATCTAAATAAACCGAAAAATTACAAAAACATTTGGGAAACATCATCCCTAAATGATAGAGTATAATTAAAATTATTTTATTTATTTTATCAATATTAATGTGGTTTAAATTTTCCCATAAATCCATCTAGTGAATATAAAAATGTAATTATTATAGGATATATTTTATCAGTTAATATTCTATGAAATAAAAAATATAATAATTGATACATAGAAAATAGATATTCATGAATTCTAAACTCATGTAACTAATAAGAATAATTCACATATATAATTTTTTTTATTCAATTCATTTATATTCATAGATTTGTAGTACTATTTTATTTTAATTTCTGGTTTCTTTTAATAAAAAATAAGGATGAGGTTGGAAAATATATAATACATTTAAAATGTCAGTAATAGTCATTTTACATGATAAAACCTTATTTATAACATAAATACATATAGACAGTCCAAAGTTAAATAAGATGGTAAAATCAGTTCATGTTATAAAAATTATATAGAAGAAGATGAGTTTATGGAATAAAATTAAAACTAACACTATAAAACCATCACCGATTGAAAATAATATAGAATTAATCAAGTCATAATTCCTAGATATATAAATCCCAAGTAACAAAAATATGTTATTTACAGTGTACATAGTCCACTTGTGGGGAAATAGCCTAGGGTGAAATGCGATTAATGAATACTTGCAGTATAAACATATATATATATAGAAAAGTGACTTTCTTAATTGACTTCTATGATTCAGGTGAATTTGGTAGGATATTCCATACCATTTAATTTTCACTTGATTTTCATATATTCTCCCATTTTTATATTTATTTCATTCAATAGTGTTTCTATGTAAATTTCTTTTGAAGAATTGTCAATTTTTTTTACTGTTCTCACGTGTGTTGACGTTCTTATTTATCCAATGATCATTGGTTCATTAATTTATCTACATAGACCAATTACATACATTTATTTACTTTCATGGTTTGATTTATTGATATAATTGAAAAAAAACTAGAATTTCAGGATTTATTGTTACATAAAATCCTCTTCTAATTTAGATGTGTTGATTTTTATACACTCAATTCTTCTTTTTTTCATGTGAAACTAACAAGCGCCAAGTTAGGAGTTGATAGTAGGGGTACTATGAAATTAATTAATTTCTAAATCATAACCAATATACCTTTTGGAATAATAATATTTGGTTGACAAGGAAATCAAATTTGACTCCCTTACAATAGAAAGATAAAGTGGTTATTTGGGAATGACCCAGGCTTAATTGGAGTAGACCATGCTAAGAACAATAGTTTGGTTTTGATTCAACCTTTGTAGTTACACTAGATTAATTCAGATAAAAAAACTACCTCTGGACCAAATTTTGGTTTACAATATAAATATTTCAAATTGTATATAAAAATTATAAATTGTTAACTCTTGGAAAACTATGTGGTCTAAAACAATACACCTATAATTGTAATATTTAATAATATCAATATCACTAGCTTCTCAAAACTATCCTCAATCCCTTTTCATCGTCTAATTTAATATAAATTTGTCTAGTTTTAGAGAAAAAAAATCTATGTATCAAAGGAGGAGACCACCTATCATGTATAAATCACTAGGTTACCATATTTTATATCTTTTCCTTTGGATGTAACCCTGTGATATCACTGTGTTACACTTTTGAATGTATTTTAGTTTGGGATTTTTGAATTTATAATATGATCACACCCAAATGTAACAAACAATTCTTCATGGTGTAGTTATTAACTTAATTTTTTTATGTCAAGAAATCATGAACTATTACTTCAGAATGCATCAAGTACATTCACAGTTTTCATTTTTTTAAGGAATACTAATGTTTCCTTATTTTTCTATAAATATACTATTATAGGACACTACTCATTAACATTTAAAAATTGACCACATTTTATTTTCATTTATTCTATATACTTATGAGAGTTTATATGGTCCTTTTATTTTCTATTTTATTTTAATATTATAAAAATCTATGTTTTCATAAACATTCTTTTTGATGAGCATAATATCAAGATTATGAAGTAAAAAATATAATTCCTAAAAATGAAAAAATAAAAATTTAATCTACTTTATCCATTATTTTTTTATATGTATCTTTAGAATTCATATTCCTATAATTATTAACTAATAATCTTTTTAAAATTATAATCATTAATAGATAATTTATATTGATTTTATTAACGTGATAAAAATTATAAAAGATTCCTAAAATAATTTTATTCTTCAGATCATTATTTTTTTAACAAAAAAATTAAAAGAATTATAGAATCATTAAAAAAACATGAAACAAAATTTCCTTCTATAAGGTAGTCATAATTACTTGAAGACTAAGTCATAAACAACACATTCTTGGAGGGTGTGTTTTTTTACAAGAAAAGTGTCCTAGTATAAAAAACCATTAATAATTCACATTATAGTGTCATGCATTTTGATTATGTTGGTTAATAATGCATCATATCAATCAATTATATTATATTATAAATCAATTAACTCTTATATAAGAGGTTTAAGTTATTCCTCAATGATATTTACAAACTTTTTTATTCCTGTAAAGATAATCAAAACAATGATAGAATATTTTTCGTAGGAATGTATAGTGGGAGATTTTGAGGGTTAAAACAATATTTAATATTTTATAATATGTGTGTGGAGTCTCAAATAGGTTAGTTCCATTACTATACAATTCCAAATGCACATTCTTAGGATTTTACGATAAATTTGGATATAAACCATCAATGGATTTATATGCTTTTAAATCTCTTAGAAGATATAGAACCGAGAATTTTAATTTTTCAAGATTTCCCATTCATTTTTTATTGTTTTTAATGACTTGAAAAATATTTACAATCATTCCTTCATAGATAATTAATCCATCACACTAGTTTAATTTATCTTCTTTCTTCCCTGGTAGTTTTATTTACATATAAATCATGATACATACAATTTAAACTAATAGTTTGGAAAGTCATATGTTTTTCTTGGTATCTATCAACATTTAAATAAAATATACTGAACTTTACATATAAATGTATACTTGAATAATAATTATAATGATTATTTACAAATTTATTAATCTCACGATAAGATTCAAGGAATATAGATTTATAAAATACAATTTTTAGAAAAACATATATCATCAATTTTGATTTATTTATATGTATTTATAAGAACATTTTATGGTACAAATTTCGTATAAAAATTATTTTTTTATATTTTTCACATCCTTAATACTAGTTATGATATCAATATTTTGCTAATTGAAAAAAAAATTCTCATGTAGTTTATTTCTTAAACCAATATCCTCAAATTTGGAAATATAATCCACTAATATATCATGATATCCATCATGTTGTGTTATAGTGACAAATGAATCATTAATTAGGTTCTATATTTCAATTTTAATTATTAAAGATGTATATTGTTCATTCTAATAATGGTCAGAGCATAATGTTTCTAGACTATTCAATTCTTTCTAACAAATCAGTTACACATATCCAGTGGGAAACTATTTCAACATTATGTTCTAAAAAATCTATTATTACACACTATTATCTATTATTACAATTTATTCATGGAAATTTTATTCTTACATCTATAGAATAATTTTTTATTTTATCGTTAAAAATATCATTCAGCCCCGTAACTTAATTTAGTCTATTATGCGGTAAATTCATCAAATATTTATCATTTTTTTGTTATAGTTGTATACATATAAGTAACATAAAACATATTTTTTATATTATATAATTTTAAAAAAATTTAATCATGTTAAACAATATTGCAAATAAAATTCACCAGTAAAATAAAATCATTGACATAGAATGATAAAAATAAAACACAATAAAATGATATGTGGTCACTAATGATATAAAAATAAAAATAAATGAAAAATAAATTAATAAAAAGTAACTAATAAAATAATTAAACTAATTAATTACATATTTAATAAAAAAATTTAATATAAAAACACATAATATTTTTATATTTTTTATTTCAAATGACACAACATAATCATGACATCAATAAAAACAGATTTTATAAAAATGATATAATATTGAGGTAATAAAAAAACATGAAAACAGCGAAGTGTATTTCATATAAACATTCTATTTTATTATTAAAATTATTTATAAATATCTCCTATTTAAATTTATTTATAGAAAAATCAAAATGAATAAAAATGAAATCTAATAATATTCATTATATTATTGCCTATTTTCTCCCAATCAATTCATCATAAACATGTTTAGAGAATCAAAATTTAATTGATCCTTAAAATAATAAATTTCCTAATATCTAAAATTTATAATAAATAATATATTCAAAAAATTAATAAAGATATATAAAAACATAATGAAACACATTTGTAGTGAGAAATTATGGTTTAATAGAATGATTGCAGATTATAAATAGGGACTGATGGGGTTTTGGGAGACATAGAGTACTGAAGATAGACTATTAGGGTTTAATGGAATTGGGAGGACCTTATAGTGATTTGTGGGTCTATAAAAGACCATCTAATAGAAGATTAAAAATGTCATAGAGGATATGTGGTATTTAAGAGATGGAAAAAAACTTATAGGATTGAGTGAGGGAGTGTAGAGAAGGAATAAATTTGGGACATATATTAAATTTAGTTCATTATTAGTAGTGGAATCCTAAAAATTATATTGATCATCTATTTAATAAATAATTTTTCTTTATTTTTTAATGAACTACAATAAATAATTATTTAAGAGAAGGTTTTTTATAACCAATGATAATAAGATAACATAAGACAAATTTTACATCCAGATTAATATTTGTAGGTGTAATTAAAAAAAACACTATTATGATTTTTTTATGTTTTTATGAACTACTTATATCATATTAAAAATTCGAAGCACTATTATGAAACAACCAATTTTCATACACTATCGCCCATAACAACAGCGGAACCCCCACTTACTCTTTAGATTCAACACTATCATCGTGCTTAATTATAGATACCATATGGTTATATGATTTATTCTCGATAAAACATATTTTATATAACATTCCTTGAAATACAGTGTGGTTGTGATGAGTTTTAGTATTTCATTCTTCCTATAAAGTTACTTAATTCCTTTAAAAAATTATCTATAAATCCTTCCATGGGGATTGTAGTTGACTCTTATTTTACCCTATATGTGCTGATCTATCACTATCAATATATACCTTATAAGATGGAAATTATTTTCATTAAATAACATGTATATGAGGTAATATTTCCAAAAATGTCTCCTTTTTAGACTCACATGTCCTTTGCGCAATTTTATTTTCAAAAAATATGAAAACTATATTATAATGTTCCAAAACGAATTTTTTTACTTTGAAAGGTATTGGTCATGAAAAAAATTTAAAACATATCAATAATTTTTATCTCACCATCATATCATATATATTTATAGAAAACTAATATTCTTATCTTAGGGAATTGAAATAATTTGTCTTCCTCTGTCATTAATAGTAGATACGAAACTATCTCCTTCTACCACCCAAAAAAATCAATAATTTCATAAAACCATTTAACTTCATCACCATACACATATTAAATTTTTTCAAATAAATTTTATTTCCCAATTTTAAAAAATCCAAGGCTCTATACAAAAAAATAATCATTATATTCATTTATTAATAATCAAAATCTATATTCAAAAAAATATTTCCTTCATATTTGAATATTATGGCTCTCTTAAATAAAAGGGATGTTACATAATATAATATTTTTACCCTCCCTATTTCACCAAAAATTATCAAAATATGATTATATGGTTTGGTTTCAATAAATAAAGGATCATTGTATCGTTTTGAAATCATTAGAACTCAATCCAAGACATAAAATATTCCAAAATTAATGAAAAATTCATAATAATATATATTATCACATATAGTAAATGAGAATATAAAAATTATGTAAAATTATTAAACAATACATATTGCAACTAGGTTGTATAGGATGGAATGTAAGAGAAGTTGAACTGATCTAATTTAATGGTCGTATATTGCTAAGTATTTCTTTTCCAAATTTCATTATTATAGGTATTATAATGCATATAAAAATTTGTGAAATTATGATAGTGATTATTGGTGAATCACGTGAAGCTGGGAAAATTAAATATATTACCATTATGATCATGTATTGAAGGTGATCATATATGTGTTTTTTAAAAGGTTATGGTATGTCACACTAAAGTGGTAAGAGTCACTCTAAAGAAGAGTATATTCCAAAATGAATACCACATGGAAACTTGGGGTTATATAGTCTAGGTAACTCAGAATTCTCACACCACAACATTAGTGAATCATTGTAAAAAAATTATTTTAATGATTAAAAAATTAGTGAAGTATATATTTAAGGCCGAGACCATGACACCACATAGGGATATGAAAATTTAAGGTATCACAAGTTAAAGATATAAGAATGAACTATTATGTAACTCTAAATGTGACTCTATATTGTTCTTTATAATTTAAGGATATTTAGAGGATAACACATGATTTTCATGAAATTTAAATGGTGATGTTATACATATTATATTGATCTATAGTTTTTATACACACTAGAATATAATGAACCAGTTACTATTAAATATATTATAAATTATATAGATATAATTTTATAATATATGCCATCACACCATAATCTCAAGTTTTACATGTCGTATTTTAATATCGAGTATCAATTGAAATTGAAGGGAAATATTCAACATAAATATTTTTAATTAATATTTTATAGATATTTTATAAGAATAATAGTCATGTGACATCATACTTGTTCAAAAGAGGTTATTTAAATAGATTATTTAAAGATAATAAAGACTGGATCATATATATAAAAATTTTATTATTTTTTGAAAGATCTATTAGAAGAGTGGAACTCCAATATGTATGGGATTTATTAAATACCACTATTTTACAAAGATGATTGATAATTAATGATATCACCTTAATTTTTTGGTGTTCATCCTTTCGATTTATATTATTTTGAGTCACATTTTAGTAATATATTTTTCTTATTACTCTTCCATAAAGAAATGAGTGAATTAGAAGAATTATAGTGTAAACTTTTATTTATGTGGAGTCTTTTGAAAATATTGTATTCATAGCTGGACATTGTTTCTGTAGTTCTATTTAAGAGCCATAAAGACATTTTTAACTCAATCCTCATCATCCCAGAACTGGAAATGTGCATGTTTACCTCATTGCACTCAAGGAAGTTAACTACAATGTACTTCCGTAGGATCTCTATCCCTCAACTGCATTAGGATACCTTGTATGCCTTAATGTGGTGCAGGAAAATTCCAACCAAATACAATTTCTTTTCCTAGTGATTAAAGAATTAAGTGATCCCATTCGATGAGAGAATCATGAAAATGGGAGTCAGTCTCGCATTTTGGTGCCATTGTTATAGCTCCAAAAGTGAGGATACCACAAATCATATCTTCTTTGAAGGAGAGTGGGCTAAGGCTGTGTGGCAGTTCTTTTTCCTATTCCAATCAGTCTCCTCTATCGAGCTTCTTGGTTTATCGTTCTTAGAGAGATGGTTTCATGGTACACCGGATAAAGTTCCGGAGAAGATCGTATGTCGGTGGTCTTTAGTGATGGGTGCTCCTGCCTTTGGAAGGCCCATAAAAAGGCTCAATTCGAGGGGCTCAAATCATTCGGGAGGTCCATCATTGTGTGAACCATGTGTGTGCTTATCGATATGGTTACTCTTCTTAGAGATTGGTGGGAAGCCCCCTCCCTTCGAATATTGTAGGCATGCCTGGTGCTGGCTTATACCATGGATGGTATGCGAGGGAAGTGGGTAAGATGGAGGCCTCCATCAAATGGTCATAAGTTAAACACATATGGATCTTGAATCACTGGTATAATGTGAGTAGGATGTGTGGTGCATAACTCAGGAGGTAGTTTGATCCTAGCATTCACGGCCCATTTCTTTAATGGAAACGCTCATCAAGCGGAGGCCAAGGCACTTCTCACGGGGCTCAATCTATGTAATCAGAAAAATATTACCATCTCCCATGCAAAAACTGACTCAAGGATCATTCATGAACCCCTTCTAGATAGAGGTTCCATCCCTTGGTCTATCACGTACACCATCAAGAGATGTAATGAGTTCCTTAGGAGCGGCATTCAAGTTACACACACTTTTAGAGAGGGGAATAAAGTCATGTATCACCTGGATTCCCTTTCCACCCAGGGCTCTGATGTCTCCTGCCTTACCAATGTCACCTCATTGAAGCCTGAGGGTGTGAACTTAATCTATGGGGATTCCCTCAGTCTACTATTTTAGATCCCCATAGGCTGGGTGTTTTTTGTTCTTAGGTTCTTGGCCTCTTGTACTCCCCCTAAATAAATATATAACACTGATGATGATGATTATGTGGCTGATTATGATAGGTTCGAAAATTTCATTACTACATGGTAACAATATAATTAAATTTTGAGGTGAGTTTAAATTAAAATGCTAACTCCCCCCTTTTGGTTCATCATGTGATTATGGTCATTATATGTGGAAACTAGTCAATGAGGCTCAAGCATGGTGAAATAACTAGTGTATGTTTTTTATAATATAAATGTTTTTAATATAAAGTGAGTACCTCTATTTGATGGATGAAACTACCAGATCTATCGGAATTGAATGAGATCAGTTTTACAATCTCTTAATATTGATGTCTACTCTACTAATTTTCATGTAATACATATGAGTGATAGTATAGAGTTATATACGACTGAAGTGGATAAAAGGTATTTTAGTGTTGATGTGAAGGAAAAAACATTACAATGAAAATTATTTTAAAATTATAGATGTATATATATATATATATATATATGAATTTGCAAAGTCATATATCATAAAATAAATTTTTTGATAATCTTTAAATAATCTATAACGGATATATCTTACTGAAAGAGGATTCAATACAAGTATTGCACAATAAGCATGATGATGTGATTATAATTATAAATGAAAATATTAATGATTTCTTTAAATAAATTATTGAGGATATATGAGAACTCCATGGATTAAACGATGAAATAAAGGATATAGTAATTTCAAATAATATTAATATATTTTTTCAACATTATATAATATAAAATAGTTGTCCCATAAAGAAAGAAATATTATAGAATTATCACTTGATGATATCTAAAGAATAATTTTTTATTATAAATAGGAAAATATTAAAAGTATATCCTACCATTCCTCAAAGGGGGTGTAATTTAATGAAAATTGTAAGCTTAATATTAATTAATTCAAATTATTTTAGAAGGATATATGTGAAAAGGTCATATAAATTATAGAAAGAAAGTTAAATAAATTTAAAACATGGTATTAAAGGAAGCTACCACTAAAATTATCTAACTAAAAATGATTCTAAAATATTTTATAGGGATGTATGAGGAAGAATTAGGTTTGATTAGATTTTAAAATATCAAAAAAATTATGAATTAAATTTCCCCCTAAAAATAAAATCAATCCAAAAAATGCATCTAGAATGAGGTTTTAAGGAAAATGATTTTTGAGTGAAGAAGATACTAAAGATGAAGAATGGTTTAAATAAGAGGAAATATAATTTATTTTCATTGAAAATAATATTGAATAATGTAAATTCTAAATACAAGGAAGAATATCAAGCAGAAGGATTTATTGAACTAAAAGATGAAGCTAAATAAATAATCTATGAGTTTTATACTTACTGTAATAAAAATTAGATGATTTAGATGATTTATGAAAAACAAACTCCAAATTGTCTCAATCAATAAAAATTCAAAATTAGTTTGTTAGATAATTGTTTAGGAAAAAAAGTATTCTCATGATTTTTTAGACAAGAGATATATTTGAAAGTAAATTTTTAATTAAAAAAATATAAGTATTTTGATCTACTTAATACTTGTATCATGGACCTAACAAATGAAATCAAATCCCTTGAAAAGAATGAGTAAATTATAAAAATAATCTTAAATATTAAATTAAATAAGGAAGTATAAAGTTATGTTTTTATTAGTATATTTGTTTAATGAAGTGATGAAGTTGATGGTTGAAAAGTGTACTAAAAGTGTTGAAATGATTTTAAATAACTAAATACCCAATTACATGGGTAAAAGTAGAAATGTTTTCAAAGAAAAGACATTAAAAGATATATTAGATATTTTAAGAGAGAAAGGAAATTAATATTTTGATGAAAACTCTCAACCATTAATATATTATCAAAAACTAAGGACTTCCTCAAGGACTTTGAACATGTGGATAGATGGTTTTAATAAGATATTTCCCATAATTAAGTTTCAATTCTATGTTTACTTTGATTATACAATAAATTATTACAATGATCCTTGATCATATTTAAAAGGAAAAACATTAGCATGTCATCATTCATGGATGACAACATTGCCAACACCTTAAAGAAGAAACACATTTTGTTGATATTGGTTTCATTTTTCTAACATTTTCTCACAAAATGGATAACATTACCCATAAGAAAAATTCAATATTACCCATAATAATGTAATGAATAAGAATATATTCTAAAACTGAACATGATTTCTCTATAAAATAGATTCTCATCCTTACAAGGAGAGGTTTATAACTACACAAATTATGTAGAATATAAAGAGGAGAGACTATATTGTATCTCTAATCTACCAGTAATACATTGTAATGATAATAAGGAGAAAGATATGGAAATAATATCCTTTTTTTAAATCAATTTGGTATAGTAGAACATAGATCATTAATAGTTAGTTTTTATTCAACATAAAAATGAATATAAATCTTTTGAATAATAAAATGAATAATTGTTTGTAAGGATTGATTGGGCAATGAATATGAATTTATAAACAAATGAAGTGATTGGAAATTGTTTACTTGAGATGAAATAATGAAAAAAAATTGTTTTATGTTGATGTAATTTAAAACAAACTATTTATCAAAAGAAATTTTTTTTGATTTGGTCTGGAATTCAAATTCAAATAAAATAGTTTTCTTGTCAAAATAAAACATATAAAATTTCTAAGGATGGGTTAAACAATAAATGTGAACTTGAATAAGGTTAATATTAAGGATGAATATTATCTACTTTCAATATAATAGTTTAATGGTAGGATTAATGAGATAATTGGAAACTTTCATCCACAAATCATAGAGAGTTTTACAAAATTTATGGATTCTCTAGATATTAAAAATTTCAATTATAATTGATACAATGCTTGTGATTATTGTATGTTATGGAATGTGATTAGAAATTTCCATCTGTCAAAAAATAATAGATAATAAAATTTGAAATAATTGGTATATATTGATGTGTTTTTTCCAATTAATCATCATAGAAAATGTCATTAGAGGTACTTTATACAATTTTTTAATGATTATAGTGAAATGGGTTTTATAAATTTAATTTGTACCAAAATGATAATAAATTAATTATTTAAATTTTTATATATAAATGATAAAATTAAAATAGGAATATGACTTAAAACTATTTTTTTGGATAATGGAATTAAATACACTTTAATAATAGTAAATAGCTATTTAGAAAAATAGGGCATGCAGCATTATGTTTTGTCAGGGAGGATGTTATAGGTAAGTGGTGTCTTAGAATAGAGGATTATTATTATGTATAACATATAATGCACACTAATAATTGGTAGCAATATCTCTAGGTGAAATTGAAAGTGAGTATAATAAGTCATTTTTAACACACACACAAATCATTAAAATTTCATATACATAAGATTAATTCATATAAAATGGTCCATGAGTGGAAGCTACCACTTAAACACTTTATCGTGTTCGGTTAAAAGTCTTACATTCATAAAAAATTATAAAATCAAGGAAAATAATGAGATGTTGCAAGTGAAAAAATATTATTCATCTACTCAGCCAAGATTATGAAATATAAGTGCCTCAAAAAAATGTTGAAAAAAATCATGGATTGAAATGATGTTAATTTTATTAATGATATGAATATAAGACATATTAGAAATAAAAAATTAGGTGAAGAGTGTGGCGAATATGATTAATGAAATAAAAAATATAGAGTCATACAAAATCTGACACGTGAGGAGTATTCATATGATTAATTGGAGGATTAACATGATGATATAGATAATAAAACATATAATTGAAATTAGAGGAGTATTAATGAGAACAATGAGTTCAATATCATTGGAGATAAATTATATCCATTGTAAGTTTGAATTATGTGTTGTGTACAAAACACATCCATAATATCTCAAGTGGATCCATTATAATCTAAAGAAGTGGTGATAGAATAATCTAGGGCCCAGATATTGAATTATGATCATGATCAAATTGAGAAATGTTAGTTATGTGATATTGTGAATAGGTCAGTGTATCCTAAAAACATTCAAACTATATGTCTATTCAAAAATATGTATGATACCGAGGTAGGGGTGATCATAAATAAATAATGTTCAGTGGGAAATTGTTATGTATAAGTTGAATCCATAAATGTGGAGAATACCTTCGCACTGATAGAGTGACATGATATGATACAACTATTTCTAGATGTGGAAATTTAATGAGGCTTTAAAATATATAAAATGTATTTAATGATTGAATTTATAAATATAGAACTCAATAAAAAAATTATTAAATAAATATTATGTCTTCTAATGAATAATAATGAATCAAAGTTGTGTATATAGATAAAGGTGTTTAATGGGATAAAATAAGCACTTAAATCTTCATATGTTAAATTTTATATATATTATATGAATCCATATTTCATGAAGGTGGTATTTATTATAATATATATATGAAATTTATTAGTTAAGAGAAGTTAATGTATTGGGAAAAATACCTCAAGGAATCATCTCTGTGTTTTGGGATGATTTTCTTGGCTGAAAAATCCATATGACTAAGAATGAATTTAGTTGCTATCTCTAAAGATGGTTTTTAAGGTGGATCATTTTTCCTGTGTTTTCCAAATTTTTGGGCCTCAAAATCAAGAGTTTGTTTTTTGGAAAAGGAATATTTTCTGCATAGGAGTACAAAGATTATAGACCATGAAGGAATGTTTGCAAACCATGTAGGAGGTATGAAAATGGTGATAAAGAATATATAATGGAAGCTTTAAATATGGTAGTTCTATACAGACAACAAAGCACGTTACACGGACTGAGTGGGAAAAATTATTCACAAGATGTGTTGTGTTTCACCGGTGGCAAGTAGTCCGTGGAAGGATTATGGTACGTAAGATGACTTGGAATTTGTGAAAGTGATTTGGGGATTTTTGGAGTCATAAAGGGATTCTTTTGTGGAAGAGATTAGCCACCACAAAGGAGCAAAGGTGCTACGTGGATAGTAGGGAAAAAACAGTTCACGGGAGGGGCACCGTATGTAGTGAAGATTATACCACATCCAAGATAAAAGTAATATCGATAAGAAGTTTTTTAGGATCTATTTTCATATATAAAGACATCTAATCCAATCATTAAAAAATGATTATTTTTAATTAGAAAACATATTTTCTTTGAGAAGAAATTTGGCTAAGTTAGAAAGTGTTTGCATGAAGTCAGTGAAGGAGAAGAGGTTTGTGAGGTGGATTCTGTGAATGGGGAAGGAGTTCTCGAGAATGATTTACGAAGGGGTTGTTTGGGGAACTATAGCCAGAAAAGGAAGAGGGATCCATGAAAAAGAGTCATTATATGAGACATCAAGTGGTCCACATTGTATAGGTTGTCCACAGAAGAATAAATCTTCTATGAATATCGGACAGTTCATGGAAGAAGGGTTGGTCTACAGAGTAAGAAGATGTTCGTGAAGGAGATATGGTCCGTAGAAGCAATGTTATTCCACTTAAAGGTGGTTTTCTATGAATAATACATGATATAAAGTGTAGCTTCGCTCATAGAGGAATCAAGTTGTTCGTGAAGGGACATAAACAGTTTAAGAAAGACATGTTTGATAACTAACATTACACAGAAAATTAGATTTCTTCTACGGGTGAAAAAGGGTCTTGAACAGAGCTTCTGTCTATAGTTTATGATATATTATTCCATGAAAATTAAGGGATATAAAATTCCATGAAATGTTTGTGGATCCCTTACAAGAGTAGTGAGAAAGGGATGAGGAAGATTTTGATAGTTTCCACCAGAAGTGACTCAGAGAAAGTGACATAGGTAGGGGCCCCTGGGAAAGTCATTAGAAAACCTAAGACTTTTCAAGGTAGGGAGCCTGGGTATAAATGAGATCTATCTTGAACCCCCATTCAGGGAAGTGAGGCTTGGTGGATTTGGTACAATCAGCACATTATCATTGTATACTCCTTGGATGTAGCCCAATTTGGTTGAACCAAGTAAAAATTGTTTTGTCTCATGCATTATTTAATTTCCACTCATTTATGGTTATGAGAAAGAGATATAATATTGTTTCATTCAATGATGAAACAATATTTTATGTCATAGTAGTTTTAATCTTTCATATCTTAATTCATCCCCCCCCTCTTAAGGTATTTAACCTAGTCAGGATAGTGCCATAGTACACATCTTTGTTGATGATATCATATTCAATGGTATAAATTTCCCATATATTGAAAAATAAATCATGATAAATAACCTTGATATTTATGATATCGGTGATTATAGAGAAGACATGTTGCCTTGGGTTTTACGGGAAAAAAAATTAATATTATAAAGTCATCTCTCTTGAAAGTATGAAATGGATTTTTTAAAAGGGATTCGGGACACTTGAAATAAAATGTGTTTCAACAACAATATAAATTATAAACAAACCAAGAAATCATGAAGAATTAAGCGTTAAAAAATCATATCCTTTTTTCATTAATGAAACTGATATTCCATTATTATTAAAAATGAGCTTATATATCATTTATCTAATGTGAAATTTATCTAAATTTCAAGGAAATTTTAAAGAGGAACACCTCACATAAATAAATAGAATATTGAGGTACATAAAATGTAATATCTATTATTGTTTGGTATATGACACAAAATAAAAAAAGAAAATAGTAAAAGTAATATAGTAACTACTATAAATTTTCATAAAAATATCAATCTATAAGAATGATAAGAAAAAAAAAATGTGAATAAAAATACTTAAATTTTTATGTGGAATGATATCCAAGTGATTTTCATCCATGTGTGTCACGATAATACCCTTTATCCATATAGATATTTAAGAAAAAATACCTTAATAGTGAAAACCCTTGGTTTTTATATAGGTTACCTTATACATGGACTATTACCAAGATAACTCTCTATGAGTGGCAGAGTAATTGAAGGTATACCTACCAATAAAATTATATATTTTCTCTTTGCGGTCTCGGTAAGAATATAAATCCACCATATGATAAAATATTTCATCATATAAGTTATGTGGAATTAGGGATTGAGGTATTCATTATATAGAATATAATATATACGAGGGAGATCTAGAAATTTCCTTAGTATAATCCAATTTAACATCATGAATAAACTAAATCAAAAACTAATAGAATATGTAGATTTTTATAATAATCCTTATGGGAGGATAGAGAGAGATCATACCGAACACTACCAAAAGATCAAAAGAAAATGATAATTGAGGAATTCCAAATCCTTACATTGGTGAGCCAAATATTTTGTAAAAAAATCATAGAACCAGGATCATGATTATGCATTGATGTAGATTGAATGTTTTTAGAGTTTATATAGGGATTAAGTGGAACTTAAATTGAAATAAAAATTGAAAATCCCTAAGTTGGGGATTTAAAGGGGGTGTTGTGTGGGGTTTTAATTGAAAATACATTTTTTCATTTATAAAATATATAATATTACCATCAAAACTAAATTAAACTCCCAATATAGTTTTAGGGGAATATATTTTCACCTTTAATATTCTATACTAGAATTCATGTAGACCATCACCATATTCTAGATTGAATTCTCATGCCCAATATCATTTCATAAAAATGTTTTTCAAATCCCCTACCCCTATTTCTATCATATTAAACCCTTAAAATACCTAAAAATATATAAACTCTTAAATTATAGAGTATTAATAGCCTATAGAGGTTAGGGTTTTTATTATATCTATATCATTTTTATATTAATATGAGATAAAATTCAATTAGCTTCTATAGGGAATAAATTTAAACACTATAAGTTCATTTTTTATTACCACTCCCAAGATTATTATCTGATAATACATTTCTTCAACATTTTTTGAACCAAAGGAATAACCTTTCCCCATGAAATGTTCTAAATTCTCTAAAAAAATATACATTGGATACTTTATACTGGACACATTGGAATCAAACTCAACATCATCATAATAAATTTCATGCGAACATTTTGGAATGCACATCCTCAATTGGGTTACATGAATGGTTTCATACATGGTGTTGAATTTGGGTGGTAAATAAAACTAATAAGATAATTCCTTGAATTGTATGATGTATTAGTAATTCATGAAATAAAAAGGATTTATAATTCAATACTTTCCAATTTATTAATGACCCCACCTCAGTGAAACATGAAAAAACACATTAGGTGATACTTTGAATTAAATAGGTCACCCTTTCCCATTGAAATAATATTTTTTTTATATTCAAAAGTTTAAGAGATGCTTCTAGATCTATTTCACGTTCCTGGTCATGGATTATACATTACTTAGTATAATAATAAAGGATTCATCAACCATTTTCTAATATAAGGGTGAAGGACAAGGTCGCCAGTATAATGATATGAAGGGTTCCTTTTGGATAAAAGCCCAATAGCTATTATTAAAGGATAATAGAACCAATGAAATTTGATTCTCCATTTGGAAAATAAAATCAACTATGCTTTCCCAAAGCATGTCCTTTAGAATACATATACCCCACTCAAACTGATCAAGGATTTTTTGGGTAAAAACTAGTACTACACATTACTAGTATGCCTAAAAATCATTGATATATTTTTATATACCTAGAAAAGAACCTCAGATCACTATTAAAGAATATCCAAGTGGGTATACCATGAAGTTTAATAATATCCTTGACATACAGATTTCTAATATCATCAACTAAATAATATTAGTTAATTTTTAAAAACTAATATATCTAAGTATAAATATCCATCACCACCCTTGTTATATCTCATTCAATCAGTGTTCTGGACAGATTAGTCAATTAATCTATGGTAATATATTCCCAATTCAATAATAGTAAAAATAGTGGTATAAGAATTCCCAGTATAGTTTGATGCTATTTCTTAACCTAATGAGAAGTACGTAATATAGAAACATACCCTATGATGTCTTTTTTCAGGTTATCCCACTGAAATTAGTGATATATGTCACATCACATCTTCAAAATTCCTTGATTAGTATCCCACTGGGAGACAATATATTCTATCATCACATTCTTCCTTACAATATTTCAAAAAAAACTAGTCTTTTATGGGTTTATAAAAAAAGATAAAGAATGCTTGATCCAACCATATATGATCTCCCCACCATAGATTCTCTATTAAATAATGGTTTAATTATGATATGACATTTTAGGGTCCCCAACATGTACTATAAGATAATTCCAATGATCGATATGGAATAAGTGTATTCCATAGTCTTCATAAAACACATTCAAATATATTTTATCAATATAATAAAAAAAATTATAGTCCTCATTGGCTTTCATCACATTATGAGGATTAATGTTTTTACTAATGGAATATAAAACAATATTATACCAACCATGTTTTTATTTGATATCAAAATAAAATTAATGGATTTATTCCACCTGATGGTATTTTCTAAGATTCAATTATCTCTTTTAAAATATATACTAATGATTATTATTGTTTATTAACACCAAATGTTTCTTATAGTATAAGTTAGTATCTCATGAACTATAAGGAAGGAACAACAATAGGGAATTTAAGATCCTGGGTTTGGGTAATTCAATTAAGGAGGGTGAATTTATTGGGATTAAACACAACTACCTAGTGATCCAGTATAAGGAAAAAATATTATTCCCACTAAATATGAATCACAAAAATGAATCAACCCCTCACTAGGAAAATATATAATTGGAATATGCATTAAGGCATGTTGGTTCTTATTTTCTTGAAAATCATATTCCCAATGGTCTATATATATACTTGGTTCCTTTATTCTAAAAATTATTATTTGAGATAAAATCATAGATAATTCATATATGAAGCAGTTAAAAAACTCAATAAACCAAAAAAATATTGATTTAATTTGACCTAAAACTTATAAAATAGCATTTAGATAACTTGGAAAGAATAATTTTTTATTTATATATAAAAACAAAATATAGATCTCAATATGCTCTATGGAAGACTTCGAATTCATGAGAATATCAAAGACAAACACTTTCGTAAATGTACTAAAAATATATGCAAAAACAAATTCATGAAATCCAAAAACATGATATGAAAATTTTTGAGGCTTAAATTCATTAGCATATATTCAAAAAAAAACCATCAAGGATCTTAGAAGCCATGTAAGTAATATACATTGATCAAATGTGAAGTTGATGGTAACTTAAATTAAATTAAATATGTGAGAACCACCTCACCCACATAAATAGATTAAAAAGATAAAAAAATCTTGTAAATGAGTATAATTCCCCAACAATTACATTTTTCAATATCTGATAGTCCATACATAAGAAAATAATTCTATTGGATTAAATAGAAATGTGATCGAAAATATCCCAAGGAGAAGTACTCATTGGATAAACCATTTATCTTATAGGCCCTATAAATGACTTTTAAATTTATAGAATTAAATTAGATCTATTCAGAAAAGAAGAATAGAAATATGTTTCGTTATATGTTCTAAGTATAAGTTAAACACTACTTTCCCTAGGGGTGGAATTCTTGAAATTACTTTAAGTAATACATAACTATATAACTTCACCATATGTTGTAAGACTATCCCATCATAATTTCTAATAGCCCCAAGGACAAGGTAATATTTATCTACTATGATCACTATTACATTCCCTAGATTCAGACCAAATAAAAAATCTTGGAACATCAACTATCCAAAAACTGTCTTATAAATACCAACATGTCATAAAACAACATATGTTAACTCTCCACATCAATGTAGTTGTCTCATCAAGTGGACCGAAGCATGTTCTCAATCTCCATGGGTAGGAAAATAGTGTCTATGTGTGTGTGTTAATGAAACACATAGGGAATGATTTTTCCTGAAAAAATAAAAATTATAAATTTACTACCATCTTCATGTTTGGTAATACCTCACTTTAAGTTATGTAATAATGCATTTGAAACAAATATTTTTGAATTTTAAGGAAAAAAATGAAAAAATAATAAATAAAACTAACAAAATGTATAAAACTCACATAACCATTGAAAAAAATCCTAACATACACATAACTAAACATGAATAAAGATTCAAATATAAGATTGCAGAATAAAAAATAAAAAATAAAAATAGAATTATAATGTGTAATAATACACATAAGATAATCAGAGTTATATAAATAGGTAAAAGACAAAAAACAATCCCAAAATATATCACTATTATACCACTAAAAATTTACTTTTTACCTCCATTGTTTCCTTAACCAAGATAAGATAATCCAATATATACAATATTTATATATAAAGAACATGCATAAAAAGACACCAAGGGATATATAAACATATTTTTTTGTGTATGTAAGGTGTTAGAAATAATTTCCAACTGGTATCCACCTCATTCTTTATGCATAATCTTTAAAAAATAATATATATAACTCTATCTTGAAATAAAACTTTGAAATTAATATTTTCATTTTAGAATAAAAATATGAAATGAGAAGAAGATATATAAAACTATTACTTCCAAGTTATATAGGTTTTATAATTATAAAATAAACAAACATTTTAATTTTTACGAAATAATGAATTTGATACAAGGAAAAAACTCTTAGTCTGTAAATTAAAAATATCTTATGTTATAGATGTGAATAATTCATCAAATTATCAATATAGGTGGAAACACCCATCATAGGTGGTGATGGTGGATGTGATCTCGACCACCTGACATGATGATGAGACATCCATAGGATTTCACTCCATCATAAAAACAAAAATCTTTGTATCTTATCTAGAAATTTTCATTTTCCCTAATGTTCAATACCTTAAGGTTGGAATCCCCAAGATCAAATTTTTTTCACTTGAGTTCATGGGAAATTTGGCTAACCTCAGCCTATATCTAACTACTCAATTTATTTAGAACTGATCTTTAGTTAATTATATTGATATATTCAAATATGAAATGGTCAGGATTTTAGATATTAATTAGTTATTAATTTGTTTCATAATCGAATTTTCTTTGATTAAAGCACAATCAAGGTCTCTGCATCACATTAATGGGATTTTATACTCCTTTTTATATGTTTTAATCATGTTCTACATGAATTTGGATCCATGAACATCAAAAATATAGGATAGTTCCCCATGGTTACCCATTCCCTTTTCCGAATCGATTTTTCCTCTAAATTCTAAAGAATGTGGTGTGGCACTATTTGTGTTTGAATGGTAGGACTAAATCCCTCGTTTATTAATTTTCCTCTTTCATTTTTTTGAGGTAGGGGTGTCTATATGACCAATGGAATCCATATTAATTGAGATTAAATAGTAATATAACATTATTAAATTGGTTTAGATTGAATATTAAGTTTATTCTGCATTCTCCTATAATCGATTAGGATAAGTAAAACAATCCCATAAATGTAGTTTAGCTACATGTTGGGCCAATAATCAAGAGGTATATGATAAATATATTTCATAAAATCATGTTAATTATTTAAGTATGATATAAAAATTATGAACTTAGGGATATCTAAATCTATACTTCCATAATAAGGATGATTTCAGATATTAGGGTAATAGGATCATATCAAAAAATATCATGAGGGACTCATTACCTTTATTGAATGATTCAATAGGGAGATTTTGTACTTCCATGATAAATTATATTGATGAGTTCAAAGAGGAATCATTAATACAGTAGAGTGAGGTATATAAACTTTCATGACATATAAGATATAATAAGGCTACTTATAAATCTATTTCAAGGCATGTACCTAAGATAATGGGAAGTAAATCAAGAAATATTGAGGTTCTCTCAGATGGTGGATCAAGGAATTCATCAAATTCAGAAGACTAATTTCAAGAGAAAAAATAAATAAATCCTAGTATAAGAGAGTAAATAAGAATATAAGTTTCTCTATCCCAAAAGAGTTTATGATTTATTCAAGAAAAAAAATCCAAGGTATAAAATTTAATGAATAAACATAAAAAACAAGAAATAAAATTAAATCACATATTTTACAAAATGTATTATTATTAGATTTGTGAGAAATAAAGTCAAATCAAAAAAACGTGGTAACTCTCACAAAATAGGGTATGGAGAGACAGTGAGTCAATAAAGGTCTAAAGGAAGAGAAATTAAAATCAAAAAATTTAAAACTCATTGAGTAAAAGAGTAAATTAACATAAGTTATCTTAGTAAACCATGATATCAGAGACCTTTTCCCAAGTCTTTTAATAGAAAAAATGGAATATATATTCAATAGGTATAGTAATAAATTAGGATATGAAATCCAAAATGACATTTTTATTGAATATTATGACCATAACTAGAAAAAAAATCAACCTCTAGATAAGTTAAAGGAATAAATAATCATTAAGTTATAATCATAGATATGTGTCTATGTTTTGAATTTATATGATGACATTTTTTGTTCAATGTGTATCTTTCAAGTTTATATTTCATATTTGGAAACATTAAATAACACCTTTATCTTCATCTTATAGTAGATTTAATATATTTAACATGTAAGTGTATAGATAAATATTTTTTATTATAATATTTTCATTTTTTAGGTTTTCAAACCTAGTAAATTGATGATGTAGTTCATGAGAAAGGTTACCATACTACGTTTTCTATAAGTGTTTTTTAACCTATTTTAGGAAATGGTTCTTGATTATATAGTATTATTATTCTATTTTTTATCTTCAAATAAATGGATATATACCCTGTATAAGGTTATAATTATAAAAATAATTGCTTGTCTTTGATTCCATGGCTAAGATGATGGGTTTACACTAATATTTAATGTATATGGTTATAATTAATCTCTATGTTTTCTTTATTCTATATTTCATTGGTTTAATTGTATTTTCTTCAATTAATGCTACCTTATTTATGTAAGGATTATTATTCTTTGGTATGTTTGTGGATTTATAGGTTGTGGGAGGCAGAATGTGTCTAGTCCAAATTATTTTAGGTGTATGTTCAAGATGTGTAACATTAAAGAGGGTTGTTTATATTTTTAGTTTTTCCCTTATATACAATTAATTTTCATATTAATGATTGGTTGTGCATCATACTAGTTGAAATATTTAGGTTACATGAAATTGAATGCATTCATTTTATTTATATTTCTATAATTTTTTATTATCAATACTGGATACAACATTCCTTATGTGTAGGTTGTTGGATATTTTGTTCTATCTAATTCTGTCATGCGACTTTATACATTATCATTATTTTGTTTTTCTGAAAATTTACTAAAAAAATATTTTATAGATTTTTAGATTCGTGGGATAATGTTTCCAAAGGGTGGTCAAATAAAGTAACACAACAATTCCAGTCCTCTGTCATTAAAATTCATTAATAGATTTTTTTCATTAAAATTTTTTTATAGTTTTTTTATTTCCTACATTATTATAAATATTTCATTATAAAATATTTTAATAATTATATCCAATAACATTTTACTATTTTTTGTGGATTATAAGAGGTTTTCCTGGTATCCTACTATGTGATTATAATGTTACCCACTAAACCGTAAAGTGGGATTTATTTAAAAATAAAAACATTAATTAGTATATTATGGAAAAACATCTGTGTTTTTAAAAATATTTTATATTTTTTACTAATGTATAAATTATATTATTTTTTCCTTTAATAGGGAAAATATTAAAAAATTATAATTTAGACATGAAGATAAAAATCTTATGCCAAAATATAAATATCAAACCAAAACAGTAGTACTAATAAAAAAACATAGTAATATAATAACTCAAAATATAGTAACAAGATATAATGTTGAAATAATCCTTAACAAACTATCCAAGAATAATCATTTATTGACTATTAATCGAATACAAAAGATTATTGGAGAAAACCCTAGATAGTGCATTAATATAATTTATCTAACTAATATACCAGATGTGATTCAACTTGCAAAAAAAAAATTATACTACCTAGCCTACCCGAGAGCCAAAATCCCCTTAAAAGAGAATATTCCTTACTTTTTTTCACCATAAAAATAATAATAATAATCTAAAATAATTTACATACCTTGAGTACAAAAATAAATACCCATTGTTTCCCATGACATAAAATGGAGGTAAGTAAAAAAATGTCACATATAGTAAACAAATAAATAAAAAACATTCATAACACACCCCCACCTCCAAAAAACAATCATATAATTATCCCATTCATTTAAGAATATAATAGTATGATTATATTCAACAATAACACAAAAATAACACATATTAAATTTTACAAAAAAACAACCCAAAGGGCCTCACCTCAAGGGTACACATCTGCTAAACAATTTTAAAATATAATCCAGAAAGCATAATATTTATAAAATATAATTATATTCATAAATTATAACATTCCAAAACCAACCAAATTATAATTATTGAATTAAAACAAAAAATAACTCAAGTATTACTCAAAAATAGAAAAAACATTAAAATTGTGATATATATATATATATATTGAATAATGTAATAATACCTAATGATTAATTTATAATAAATCATCAAAAATAATTTCCAAAAATTTAATCCAAAACAAATTTGAAAATCCAAGGTTTTCACTTTTTTTCAAACACCTAGCAGGCCTTATTTTCAATAAAAAAATGTTTCAAATAAGGGATCATGAGAAATCTCATTTCTAAAAATTGAAAGCCCATTGGAAAACTAATTTATTTTAATATTACATTGAAAACATACAAAAATGGATTCAAAATGAGAAACCAATCATTATATTTCTTTCAAAGGAAAATTTGATGAGAACCCACCCTTAGATCAATGAAACATATTATAAATGGAATTAATATACCAACATTTAAGAGAACCGATACAGAAAAAGATCAAAGAAACCACTATATATGAAAACCATTATCATAAAAATCGTCTATCATTAATCATGGGCCACTATGTCTATAGTTGAAAATTAATACTACAAATAAGTGAATTCTAAGTCTATTTAAGATGAAATTAATCACATACATTAAGGAATCATTATGTTTTTTGATAGGGGAATCCTGTAAAAACAAGGTATATGGAAGGGAAGTAGGGGCGGAGAGTAGACAGTGTCTGGAAATGTTGAATTAGTGGAGGCAGTGACATAAATGATCCAAAATATGATGAGGATGAAGTTAGAAATACATACTTTAAAAGCATATTAGCTCACAGTTTTTGGTTACATGATTTATTAAACCTTAAAAAAATCATGAACATTTTTCTTAAAGTTATGCATAAATTTCATATTTTGTCATCACGGCTAAAAAAATATCTTCTAAACATGAAAAAACTTCTATAATGATATTTTTCCACTTTCATGGTTAGGATATCGGGTTAAAAATAACAATTTCATAGCCTATGTCATCATTTTCTTCAATTTTCTAAGAAAGTTTACAAACAAAACTTAAAAAAATATAAAAAATAAGTAAATAAATAATTTTTTACTTGAAAATAACATCTTGAGTAAAACATTCTCCCCATAATACAACATTTTTCCCTGATAAATTCAATATGTAATTTACATATCAATGGAAAAAAACAAGGATTAACATCTCCATTAAAAGAAATACTTGCTTGCTAATGGAACTTTTGATACTCAAATAGAAACCAATTATTACGTTATATATGATATAAACCCTGAATCACTAGAAATCCTCAGTGAATAATTAGGGGATAAAAACAAATAACTATGTACATTGTAATCAAAATTAATGAAAAGTAAAATATACTAACTAAACTCATCCATATATAGAAAACCACAAAGGACCATATACTAGATTTCTTAATATGAATTGAATATAATAAACTTTTTTAACATCCTTGAGTAAGGTAATTTTGGGGATAAAATTCTACGAAAATATTGTGAAAAATCACATAAGAAGTTTTATAAATTTATTTCGTTCATGGGAGTCTAAAAATAATACACCACTTCTTCTATAAAGCATTTATGAAAAAAACAATGATGGGGGAAGCCATTATGTGGTGTTATCACCACTAAGATTATCATTAAACTAATAAGACCTATAATAAGATAATAGGATTCAAAATGTCTCTCTGCACAGACACAAACTGGATAAGGATGGTTCTATCATTCGCTCATTGGGGATTTAAAAGTTAGGTAATTAATAACTAGATACAGATGTGGTCTAAAAATATACCAATGTTCCAATTTAAAGAAACCCAATTTTAAAATAAATAAAATTACCCAAATAAAGTTAATCTAATACACTTTTATCCAAAATATATAGAAACTTAAATGGGACAAAAATTAAAAAAATAGAATCCTAGAAATTTTGACACTTCATTTTCAAATTAGAAAGAATTTTTATCCTTATATAATAAGATTAATTTTAAAATTAAGTTGGAGGATCCTTTGATAAAGTATAACTAGAAATTCCATTCATACATGACTATCAATTACAAAACCATCATAAATTACCCAAAGTGTCACATATTTGGAAGGTTTTTAGAGATTCATAACATTAAGGCTTTTTATAATTAGTTGGACTACCTACATTGATAGCATACTGAGTATCTAGACGTAGATGAATTCAATAAAAAGAGATAGAATAGGCTCTTAATACCACCACCCATCGGGCCTTACTCTATCTTCATCATATTTTTAATTTTGAAATTCCCCTCACCACCTCTATGTATAGATGACATATCACCCACCTCAGGAACATTGACCACAATTTCCGAAACAATAACAATTGAAATCTATACACCGACATAATAGGTTAGTCTAATCAGGTAAATATTTATCATAATACTGGGGTAAATACCACTTTAAAATCTGAGAGCTTTAATATGAGTATATATGACTATATTAGGTAAATGTAATAGTATCTATGGGAAGTAATGAGAATACTCCAACAATGACTGGTCCTTCTTATTGGGGTAATAAAATCCCATTATTTCATTTATGTTTTTCTCTATAGTGATAATATTATGTTGTAAACAATCCTTTTAAGCCTTTCAATGGATGTTTCTCTGATGGATCACTTAGAATGGTGAACTTCCACAGTATCTAACCTGGATGTTTGGGCATAAATATGATGTAATTTATCTAATGTTACATTAAAATATTAATTGGGTTAAAGATATTATCAATATTCTTTAGTCTCTCCTCTACTTTTTAGGAACCTAACTACCCATCGAAGGTAAAAGGTCTCAAATTCCTGAACTATTGATTCTAATCTCGAAAATTAACTAGGCCAGAAATACCACTATGCACATCAACTAATGTATAGAAAATAAGTGACTCGAATAAACATTGATCAACTGGATGGTCCACTTGCAAAGAGTACCTTGAATCATTCTCATGAATATTCATAATGTTCCTGGTTGAGGGTCCTCTAAAATAATAGGAAACACAAGAAATCATAATATCCCTCAAAATTAAAAATGCATAATGATAAATTTAACCAAACAATTAAACTATAAAACACCAAGAAAATTTCACTTATATCATAGTTGTATGAAGAAACTTATTTATCCAAAATTGAAAACATAATAAAATATATAATAATTGTCCTAAAATTGACTAAATTTCCACTTCAAAATCATTATAAATCATAGGAAAACAGTTTTGGAAATCCAAAGCATGTATTACAAGTGTTTAACAGAGAGGAATTTTTTTAATTTATCATAAAATCATTACAACATCATCAAATATTATAAAAAAATAAAAATAAAATTAAATAACATTTAAAAATTAAAAATATATTAAATAATGAATATTTTTTTCTAATAATGTATAAAAATAAACAAAACAATTTACACATCCCATTTTCTACATCAAAATAGAGTCCTCAAAACCCAAAGCCTCACTTTATATTCCAAAACATTAGAATTACCTAAAAAGTGATGATTTATGAATTTTTAAAAGACAGATACTAAGGATTTCATTAGGAAGAACTAAATTTTACCAATCTAAATAGAATTAATAATACAAAAAATAACCCATTTCATCTTAAACAGCCAATATAAAGGAATAACAATAATTCAAAACAAAAAATCATTGAAATATATAAATTTAAGAAAATTACAATTGTTCATGGTTTAACCAAACATTCTAGAGAACCATTTAGTAAATATTGAAATCATCTTAAATTTTTCCTAGTGTCACACTCCAAAAATTTAGTTTCTTAATAATACTATTCTTGATATATTTCTTAACAGTCAACATCAAGCTTTAAAAATCATGTAATAATTTTATTACAATATAATTTCTATAAACTAGGCATTTAGTTTTTGGGTATGAATATGAATAATCAAATTACAAAATATATGCATAAATTAATAACTTAATAAAGATAATTAATTCAATCATGAAATTTAACATTAATCTTTGTGTAGTTACTGTGGAAAGAATAAGAATAAATTCATTTTATGATTTATTATTAATTTTATTTAAATATCATTTTTATTGAATTATATTTTTTGATATTATAAATAATTTCTAAAAATTTTATAAATATTATTATATTAAATGAATATAATTTTTGAAAATATCATGTTAATATTATATTTGGGTGATTATTTGAATATTATAAAAAAAATATTTGGTAATGAAAGTTAAAAATTCCAATTATGTAAATATATCATTTCATTTCATTAAAAAAAGTAATTAAAAACACATATTACATTTTTATTTTTCCTAAAATTATCATAAGATCTAATTTATTATTCATAATTCAAATAATATTAAAGAAATAAATATTTTATTTTATTTGGATATAAGTACATTTTTATGAATAAAATGTAATTTTTAAAAAAATGGTTTTTATTGTGTTTTATGGATTCATATTTAAATTGATTTCTCACATATATATAAATTTATTCATAAAAATGGTAATCACTATTTATAATTAGGAAGATCAAATTTTGTAAATAAATTTCTTTCATTTTAAGTCGTAATGAATAGTAACATTGGTAATGGTTTATCACCATAGTAAGGGGTAAACCATGTTAATTAATCCTAAAAGAATGGCACAAGCCCTCAAAGTCAACCAAAAACTTTAATTTAGTTCATTGTAAGATTAAAACTTGGCCACTTCCATCTTTAATTCAAATATATGGAATTTTGGTGCCATTCTCCTTTAATAATGTCATTGATATTATTTTATGTTAAGAAATTTATAGGAAGTTACTCCATTTCTTATAATATACCTAATATATTTTCATTTGGATAAAAATATTTATGTCTAGTTATAATTGGTTATTTTTAATATTTATAATTTATATTTAGGATAGAATTTTTTTTAATATTTAGTGATCTTGTATATACCGTAAATTCTTAAGCAACATAGATACATTTCTCTTGAAAAATGTTGAAAAAATAAGGTAAATGATTCTTAAAATAATTAAATTCATATTTTTTGGATGAATAGTGATACAACATGTATTTTATAAGTAATTAAAAATAATAAATTATGTTTAATTTCCTTATAATTTAATTCCATTTTTTTTATTTTATTGAAGTCAAATTAAATGAATAGTCTAAAAAATTAATTTAATGATTTTTTATGATAAAATTTACTTTATTAAATGACTTAGTAATAATAAAAAGTATGGAGGACTATTAGGATATTAAATGGTTCAAAATTTCATACATTTACCATTTTCGAGGCACTTTTCAACTTATAAGTAAATTTATAACGCATAAATGCTAAAACATGTGTTACCATGGATAAGGTTAAAAACGGTCGGTAAGAGGGTTAAACCAAAAGGAAAGATTTTGAATATAACATAAACATATATAATTTTTTAAATGGATTTAAACATTATTATTTATTTTGTTTTAAATTATTTCTACATGGTTCCACTTTACAATATTTTGATATATATTATATTTAAATCTTTCAACTAATTCCAAGTGTGTCATTTCTATCCCTTATAAAGCGAGCCACATATCCTATATTATTCACACATATTGAAAAATTTAGATAACCCAAACCATAAACATATCAATTATAAATCATCATTTCCATGAACTAGAGGCTCTGTTCACATCAAAGTACCAATTGAGAAGGCATACGTTTGAATTCAAATGCATTTTTCTACAGAATATGTATAACACATAACCGAGTGTATTCATTTTAATTTCCCTCATACCACCTTCAGATATTCTATAACAATTTCCATATAAATACATAATCATATTCCATATAATGAAATTTTATTATTCTTCTTTAAAAACTCTTAGTCAAATCCTTCCCATCCTATGAAAAATTAAATCATCCATAGTGTGTACATACAACCAACCCTTTCCACGTAGCAATTTAGTTTTTTTAACACTAATTTACTCAGATGTTCATAAATATAAAACTAATGAATATATATCATATTTACGTTATCATTATGATTCTATAAATATAATATATCATTTACCTTCTCACCCTTCCATTTGTTAAACAAATATAACATCTCACATGCAAGTGTTCGTACAACCACATCCAAGAAGTCATGTGGTTAATTTTTCATGTACACATTTCATAAATAATTATAATCATGAATATAATGTATATGTAAGATATTTATATCATTATTATCATTCTATATAATATTTTACCATGATCAAAATGGAGATCCCATAACTACCATATATAAACATACCTAAAAACTTAAGCAGTTAACACAATAAATAATAATGATAATGATAGATTATTAATGAAGATGTGATAAGATATTATATATAACCCATGTATGGTATTATTATTATTTATATGATTACTTTATTTAATTTTAATAAATTTATAGTTAATATCGAGAATTTTAAAATCAGTTACAAAGAAAATCAGACCTGATGTAAAGGGTTTCTTAACTCAATTTCATTTAATTGGGTTTTGATACTTTCTCATGGTATATGTTATGAAAAGACTAATGGTGTAAAAAAAATTAATTGATTTATATTTTTTTTGAACAGAGTTTTTTTGGACTCACATTTCTTACACAAAATCACTTCATTGATTTACTTTCACTTCAATGTTATTATCATTTCAAGGGTTTCTCGAATCACTTTCATTTATGTCAGAGGTATTCTTTTTTTACCCAATTGTTTGTCTTATATGGTTTATATAAATAACATGAATGTATTTTATGAATATTTCTCTATAAATTAGGGTGATATATATATACATATAAGGTTCTCCCTTTCAAGATATTTTTTTTCAAATACTAAAGAATTTATATGGGATTTATGATACAATTTCATTTCATTTCAGGGTAACCTTTGTTAAAATTACATTGAAGGAAATTATATAACCCTTATCATTTAACCAAAATATATTGTATTATATTATAATTATTCATATATTTTTTGTCTTATTACAATATTACTCTCTTCTGTATATAAAATGATCGAAAAATGTTTTCATGAAAACGAGACGTTATTCCCTCAAAGATAAAACAAATTGTTCCACGTACATGCCCTTAAAACCTATTATATAAAAAAAATTACATATAAATGAAATTTTTTAAAATTTTTAATTTTCTTACCTTTTATTTTTTTTATAAAGGTTTAAAAGGATTATTGTTAATGAAACCTTTTCTGAATAAGTCTTTTCATTATTTTTCCAAAAGTGTGAAAATAATTTTCTTTTTTAACATATATGGTATGAAACAGGTTTTTCTTCTACCATGTTTAATCATTACACATAATCTTATAATGAAATTATAAATAGTCATTTTAAAATAATTGTTTTGACTAATTTTATAAAAATTTAAATTTTTAAATTATATATTTTAAAATGAAAGGATTATTTTCCATAATAAATGTTATATTGATCTTTTATATGTATTTTCATCAATATAAACATACATTAATTAAAATTGTTCTTTACTATGTATAGAATATAATTATAATATCTATATAATTTTTTTTAAGGTCTAACGATCATTTTTTCTGTAAATTTATTAGGTAATGTATTGATATTCCGTAAATTAGTTATTCTAATAAAGATAGTTATTGATTATTAAGACATGTTAATTAATTTGTATTTTCTTTTCATATGATGAATTAATTTGAACAATAATGTGACTAGTGCGGACTATAATTACATATCACATTGATGAATCAATAGGTCTAATTAAGAAAACTATCCCGGTTATCTGGTGTATGTATGCCCAATTATTTATGTTCCATTATATTGTATCCTCAATGCCATATTTATGATATCTTGGTACAAGGACATGAAAATATTATTATGATGTCTGAGATTATGCATTCCATTATTAGGAAATTTTTTAGCAATGTTAATGGTGTTATTAAAATAGTTATGTTATCCATGGATAAGATTCAAGAACATGTGATTTTTTATATGGAATTATTTGATAATAATTAATTCCTACTATATTATCTATACCATATTTATTCCATAATAGTTTTCATTGTATGCCTATCATTATTTAGAGTATCAGTGTAACATTTTGTTTTTTTATTCTACCTAAGATTTTAGGAAGTTTACTATGATTGATATTTAGTTAAATGATAGAGAGAATAATAATGTTCTTAATTAAAATACTATGTTGTATTTTATGCATTCAAAAGTAATACGAAATTCAAGCATTTATCTAGTTTCCCAAGAATACAAAAATATATAATTCTTTGGGAAGTGATCCCTGGTATCTTATTCTAATGTATTAAAATAACCACAAAATCTTGGTTACTACAGTTGGGTTTCCACACCTAGAATATACTATATATTTTTTAATGGATTCCCAAACCATGCACATTAATTGTGTGGCCCAAATTTTTTTCTAATTTTACATTATAAATCATGTAGTTTCAAATAATAACTCATGATTCATTAATTTATGACATAAGTTATCAAATATTAACTACAACTATTGATAATAGAAAAGAAAAAAGATCAAATCTGAGACATGTATAAAATAACTAGACAAGGTAACTAAATATTTAATATAAAAAGTGTTGGTCATAAACTTTTATGTACAAATATCATGATATCTAATGGTATTTACTTTTATATAGTATGACTTTCCAAGAAAATAGGGCTTTGGATCCATTTTTTCATAAACCAACCCTGGTCAACCTGCCTTATCACCCAAGTTATCCCATCGTAATTCCTAAAAAATCATATCAATTAGTAGGGACAGGAACCTAGTTTTATCACATAAATAAGACCCATTGGGAATGATATTTCCTTATATGAAATAATAATAAAGGAACTCCAACTCAAATTTTCAGTGTGACATCTTCATATTTTTGAAAAACAAAAATATTAAATGATACCTTTTAAATTATAATAAAACCAAACAAGACATAAATCTTGAAAAAAAATCAATAATATATAACCACTCAAATAACCATGGATGTGAATCCCAACATCCACATAAAAAAACTATTATGAAGTAAAAACACATGACTAGATAACAAAAACATAAATCCTTAGAACAAAACTAAAATGTGGCAAGATACACATAAGATGATCAAAGTTATGTAAATAGGGAAAAAGAAAAAAATAACTATCAAAAGATACCACATTCCTATAACAATGAAGAATTTTATTTTTCACCACTATCATAACCTAAAACAAACTGTGATCACCCAATATATCCAATAAGTGTATATATTGAACCCATATCATAAGACATCAAGGGAAATATATACACATTGTTTGTGTATATAGTCTATGAAAAACAATTTTTAAATAGTTTCCACATCATGCCCCATGTATAATATTTAAATGATAATCAATATAATGTTATATTGAAATACATGACACCTATTTTGTCTCAATGTGTTTTTATTTATTTAAAATTATTTTTTCATTAAATTTTTAAGGTGTTATGTAGTTATCATGCACTGTTAATATACTATACACCAAACATGAAGTAGATCCTATTAATAAGACAATGTTATTTTCTCTTTCAACGCATTTCCGGGAAATCTCTGTTTATTCCCGGAAGAAACATAGTATGAGTATTTTTTCATTAGAAATTTGGGTCACACTATCTCTAAATAGTTATATAAAATATTTAGTTAAACTATGTTTTGTACCTTATAATTAAGATATTAATTTAGTTTCTATTTTTTAATCTAATTTTTTTTAAAATCTAACTCCTCTACCCACTACAAATTACATGATGCACCACCTAGTTGAGATCCCATTTCTATATCCATCCCTCTACTTTAAGGCATATAATTCCATAAATTATCCATCAGTATTATTTCAAAATTCATAGTTGGATCTCTATGAAGTACATCATATATTCCCCTCCCTCTTTTTCTTATTGATTTCTACTAACATTGAAGTGATTTGATTCAACCAATCCCTATGTATGATCTTGTTCCTATTTTTACATTATTTATTCATTATTTGGCTCATATGGGTCCTCCCTTCCTTGTATAGGAATCTTCAACTGGTGGTAATACATTTAAAACTATATTCTAGTGATCCTTGGTAGGAGCACTAAACCCTATCTTTTTAATTTATGATGTGTTGTTTACATGGTGTTTTGAATTTATGTTTAAATTATTAAATTGTGTTATTATATATAATGGTGTTTTTTTTGTTTCCAATGAAATTGGTGTAGTTACCTATTTTAAATAATTGTTTAAATATTTTTTGTGAATTGACCACTCTAAGTATTTAAAAAATTTCCAAAAATACTTTTTATAAAACTACTTATAATTTTAAAATAAATGTGGTTATTAAATTTATTTATCAGTGGTTTTTACTTGTAATTTAAAATATGACATAAAATACTAAAAAATAATAAAATATCGAAAAAATTATTCTAAAGGAACTATGGGGTTTAAAAAGGGTTTGGACTTATTTTGGTCATGGGTAAATTCTAAAGAATTTTATTTCATGATTTTAAGAGCTTCAAAGAAAATGGGGGTGATTCATAAATGGATATCAATGGTCATTTTAATGTTAACTATTTCAATAATTTATTTAACAATGAACATTGAAATGTGTAAGGTGGCTTTTCTTTCCCATTTATTTTTATTTTAAAGGAATTTTCAGTAATATTAAATGGGTTAGTTATAGTTTTTGGAATCCCTTTTGATTTATACTTATATTTTTTTTCACATAATGGGTTTTTTGTTATTATTATGATGGATGTATGATATGATTGATTTCATCTAATGATAAGGGGCTGAAGGTGAGGTGAGAGAAATTGTGAGCTTCTTTATTCTTCGACATTGATTGCTTGCTCACCACCTTACCCTGTTATTGTTCATGGGATTGCTAGGTCACTGGGTAGATTTCATCGATGAGTGAAAACAAGTTTATATTTTTCATAACTAGATCAGAATTATGTTTTTGAGTGTACCCAATAGGAACCCCTTGGTATATTAGTGTTTCGGGATGATATAAAAAACCATATATTTTGCTGGGATAAATTGAAAAATTGGTTATTTTAGGTTGTCCTAAAGTTATTATCGTAAGTTCATGATAGTATTATATGAGATCCCATGTTAAATCCTAGGGAATATACCTATTTGATTGGTTGTTTTACTTATGGTATTACATTTCTATACCATATTACTATATCATTATATCTAATAGTGGAATTTTATTATTGACTACCTCTATAAATTCAGGTGATACTTGTTTATGATCCGTCATATATACATGGGAATGTTTGTAAAACAGTTTTCTCAGTAGATTTTAAAATATTTTTCCAAAATAAAATTGGGGGAGTTGGTTTCAAATGATGTTTTGAAAATATTTTAAATTAATTTAATTAATCATAGTTTTTAAAATGAAATATTTTTTTAACATTTTAGATAAATGTGGCACTGACTGAGAAAAACAAATTTAAGGATTGTTTTCATTTAGGGAAAGTTAAATATAATTTCTTTTTTTGAGTTTTGTACAAAACTAGTTTGATAATGGTTTTATAATTAAATTATTTACCATGTGGAAGTTAATGTCATGGAATACTTGAAAATTTAACTCTCACACACATCTATCATTTCTGTTTCATTTTTTAGTAAATATTTTGACTACTCTTGGAGTATTGATTGATTTAAGGATTTGAGGTTAGTGATTTCAGATTATTTATTTTATTTATACCACGGTTCCTATTACATGATTTGTATTAATTTTCTTTACATTCTTATAATTTTTTTTTCCTTTAAAAGAGTGATTCCATATATTTATTCCTTTTCAATTATTATTTACTATATTGATGGTTCAAAATCATTATGGGGGATAGAAAGGAATCTACTGAAAGCTACTTCTCTTGTGTATGGAGTCATTGGTTAGTTGAGGGATTGATTTTGCATCAAATTATTTAAATCAATGGATAGTTTAATTATTTTTTGTATTTTATTTTGGACATGGATGTTAGACTTATGGACAAGTCATACTAGATTTTTGAGATAAATTATTTTATTATTTTACATTTATTTAAGGGATAAAACATTACAGTTATATCAATATTATACCCTGGAACCTATCTCTTAACAATGGGGATTGGTAATGCCCTGTAGTTCTTTGGTGATCTAGTTTAGGTACTGGTTCAGATTGTTACTCAGGATGGTTTATTACAAATTAACATAGAGCCTAGGTTCTACAGTGGGATAATATGATTCATTATTAAACCATTTTTTATTTGGGGTATGTTCTTGTCTTATTTACTTTTAATTTTTCTTCAAAACTAAAGAGCCCAGTTTGGGAAGATTCTAGCTAGATCTTTTCTTCCCCGATAATTGAGTTACCATGTGATGTGAGATATGAATTTTGAGATGTGAATTTTGTTTCAATATTATAAATTATGTGTTGATCCACATTGGTATAGTGTTTTACCATTGGGATTTTTATTCTTATTTGGTATGAAAATATAATGTTTTTTGGGTAGTGTCATATTGTCTTACAAGGCCTTATAAACTAAAATGCGACCAAACACTCAATCTCGAGACATCTTAGGAATTATTGAGTATTTCGCTCATGGTTCCCAAAACCTTCCATCGAATCAAGAATGGTTCTGAATCCCATTTATATTTTATGTTTATTATTCTTTGTGTGATACCTAATAATAGGATTAAATTCATGGAAGCCATGTGATCAATTGAAATATTTTTTTTACTTTTTTATTCATTTAATTTTGTGTGTTTTGGAATTTTTAATAGAAGAAAAGGAATTTCATAAAGTGTTGGTTTTTAATATGTATTTATAATATTATTTAAATATCATATATACCATTTTATTAAAAAAATATCATAATAATCATTATTTTAGAAAAAATGATATTGGGAATATGTTTTAAAAATAGATGTTGGGTTTCTATTTAAAAGTGGGTGTTTGAAATTTTGGAAAAAATGAATTTAAAAAAAACTAATTTCATTGATTAGGTTGTGCCATCAAGGACCCAATGTGGCTTTTTATGGGATATATGAATTCTTGTAGATACATTGACATTGTGATGATCTTCATTATTGTGGAATCTCTATTGACATAATACCTTGGGAAATATGGGATTTTATAGGTTGCCCATGGATAACATTCAGGTAGAATATTATGTAGTTATTGATCTTTATAGTGGGGATAATTTTCACAATCATTGTACCAATGTTGTTTACTAATTTTTTTATATTATATTATTTATTGAATTTAATTTTAAAATTTGTATGTGTTAAAAAGAGTGTAGAGACCCGTATCTTGACGTACATAGACATTACATTTCTTTTGCGGAATACTTAGTACATAACAAAAAATACACACACAAGGATCGTAATAGTTTAGTGTCTTTGGAAACGCGGAACGTAATCTTCTAATCGTGGTGAATGATCTCCAATATCTCCCATAAAGATCTTCCCTTTTTTACCTAAAACTTTTCTTTATATCCTGGGGAAAAGAAAACATAAAAGGGTGAGCTCAAATGCTCAGTAAGGGTAAACAAAAGAAATATAAATCTCATCGTATACACAAGCACATAACTTTTGGAAATATTAACCCGCAAAAGAGATCATAATTTCATAACATGGGATAAATCATGGCAGTGAAATGTAATCACAATAATCATAACTTAAAACATGAAACTTTGTGGCATACACACATAATCATAGAGAATCATTTCTTGTTAGTCAAGACTCATTGCCAAGACTATCTTAGTGGACAAAGTCCCTTTCTGAACCGAGTCACCCTCGTTTCAGTCCTGTTTCACTGAACTGGTATTACCTACCGTTCCAGCCATGTCTATCTCATGAGATATAAAATCTTTACCCAATGCATTGGAGGGAGATATAGGTCCCACCCATCTTATAATGAATCATTTCTTATGTGTGCCACATAATCATAAATCATACATCATTTCATAACCCATGTAATAAAAATGGGATTCTTAAACAACATGACATCATAAAACAATTCATATAAGATAAAGGAATTCATAAAAATACTTCCATCACAACATAATCAAATCAATTTAATAATAGGGATAAAAACAGAACCCTATATTATCTTAGATGGAAAATAATTTTGATAAAACACTTGAAATGAATTCTTGAGGAAAATATCCTTTCTTCTTCAAAAACACTCTTCCATTCATAATATTTCATACAATTATAAATTAAAAGAAGTTGATTAAAAATAAACTTGAAAACTTTTAAAGAAATATTCTTGGAAATAATGTTTTAAAAATCCATTCATGCCTTATAAGTTAAATAAAACATTCTTCGTACTTTTGTCAGAAAAGTCAAAAAGTACCTCGTACGAAAAACGACAAAAGATTTCTTTCATTTCTTTTTACTAAAAACTCACCGAAGGGAAAAAATGGATTTAAACAATTTTAGGTGGATGGAAATAATATTACATATTTATGAAACATGGATGTGGATCATAAAATACACCCCAGTAAATACTTATGAATAAACAATCTCGGATAAAAATGAGATTGTGATATTTCCCTTACCTTAGGTCCGATTTGCTTCATAAGTGTCTGAACCTACTGTATAATGATTTAAATAATATCATTTACTTATTAAAGAATCATATTCATTGTTATGATATCATATATGGTTCACTTATGACTTTATATTACCCGTTCTTTTGTAAATTCCATGTTAAAGAGCGTTTTGGGTAAAATTGTTTCATTTGTCGTCCGTGTTTTGACATGTAATTATTCATATGATTACTTAGATCATGATTACTTAATTCCAGAATATAAAACATGATTTATATATATATATATATATATTTATAATATACATATATATAATAAATCAGTAAATGGAAAGAAATACACCGTTCATGGAGACGGTAGTCCGTACGTACGCATGAACGCTGTTTTCGTTTCCTTATTGAATTGAATGGAATTAACTAGATGACATAAATATAAATTTAAATAAATCCAGTATCATTATTATTCCATATATTTCATTATTATTTCTTATATATACTTTTTAATCATTCTTAAATGGTTAACATGGAGAATGAATCTCATCGCGTCGTGGAGATGGTAGTCCGTACGTACGCACGAGCGATGATATCGTTCCCATGGTCGTGGAATTGTGTTCAAGTGTTTGTATACTATTTCAGTATCAATATAACTTTATAATAATCATATATAGTTACTCATTACACCATTATACCCATCCAATTAAGGTGTTGGCGGAAAATAGATTACACCACGGCGTGGAGACGGTATTCCGTACGTACGCACGCGCGGTGATTTCCATTTTCCGTAGGATGGATAGAAGGTTAATTAGAGTTGTTTCATATTTATAATAACATATCAGTATATAATAAATACTGATGTTATTACTTTATCATGAAACAACTAAATAAGAAGAAGTTGAAGAAGAAAGAAATTGAAATGATCGGTAATGGATATTACCTATTCTTTGGAACGCCTCTTTGAATCCTCCACTTAGGAAACTAAGATTGGTCTTTGAAGAAGACCAGGACCTCTAGGATTGTTCTAGGGAAGTGGAGAAGGGATTTTGGCAGGGTTTGGCCGAGCTTGAGTGCTCAAATTGGTGTGAGGAGGTGGGGGAGGAGGTGCCCTTTTATAAGGGAGGAGAGGGGCACCTTAGGAATATCTCAAAATATTATTTTATATTAAAGTCAAAATCGGTTTATAATGGTTCCAAAGGGTCTTATTTCGAAGCTAAAGTGGGGATGGGTCTAAATAATATCAACCAATAGGATTTAGATAAGTTTAGGTTTTTATTTTAACCTTATCAATTAGATTTAACTCTAAGTTAAATAATTTAACTTTTACCATGTCTTTTTGTTTTCTTACACTATATGGTTAACACACTTACTATAACATGCCAAACGAACCCCAAATTGTTTATTATTAATATATATATCCGTATCTATGTCATTTGGCCGAACCTTAGATTTTTAGGAATAAAATAACAATTAATAATATAATATTAGATTTAAAAACTATTTTGTGTCAATTTTGACACTATTTGATATATGATTTTTGTGAAAGTCATAACAGAATTATATGTTCAAACAAAGTTGATAAAATCAACACTAATATATCATAGTAACCTATAAAATTAGTGGAATTCATAAAAAGTCTTCAATTACATTTATTTTGATATTTATAATATCAATTATGTCAATATTTCATTAATAAGATAATTACTTCATCATCTTTGTGTCATAAATAAATTAAATTATTTGTTGTCTAAAAAATTACAAATAAAATACCATTATGTAGGAAATCGTTTTATCTTTCTAATGAATATTTACAATCGAATTTATCTTATGTACAACCCTATATTAAAAATGTTTTAGTAAATATACTTTGATTTTAACTCTTTTAACTCTTCTTGAATTAAATAATAATAAATGTCCTAATCTAATCCAAGTGGGCCTAAATGATAATATTTTACACTTAAGGTTGTTTTTGGTCGAGATACACTTGTCCAATAGAATTAGGACATGTGTTAGGGTAATATTAATATCACTCTTACCCTTAATTACCCTATTTACTTTTAACCGTGGTAAATAAAAGTAAAAAGTTACTATTCACCAAAAATTATTTTCATCTCATTGAACCACATTTTACTTACTGACATCAACCGTGTCTCTCGGATTTTTGAAATTCCATTCACAGAAGCGGTAAAATTAAGTTTTATGAAAAATTCATCTTTTTTAACTACCACTTAGTAGTTTCACTATTCATCAAAAATTGATGTTTTTCAGAACAATGCCAAAATTTCATCCTAAGCTATATTTCATATTCCGAATTCAAAAATAAAGTCTATTTTACCAAATTAATAACATAGAAATTGAATTAATTAATTTTATAATTAAATCCCGCTGTTAAAACAAATAGCGTGTTTTTAAGAAACAATATCTATCAAAAGATTGACACTTGATTATGTCTGGTTTATATGTGAAATTACATCCAATGACCAACATTGTATTAAATTGTAAAAATATATTCTAAATATACTTTAAAACCACTCAAATTAATGATTTATCACTATTAATTATTTCGATTAAAAAAGTTGTTTTTAATTATAATTTAGTAATTTTCACTATTCATCAGAATATGGAAGTTATCCGAAAAGTACAAAAATTTCACCTTCGGCTAAATTCGATACTCCAAATCCAAAAATGAAGTCCATTTTGAGAGCTAAAATTTCTAAAATTTAAAAATTGGTTATTACTATTCATAACGGCTAGTTTTAATAATATTTTAATAGCATATCGTTGTTTCGTGAAACTCAGTATTGCGTACTACACACGCTATCGAGGAATGTTGCGATTGCGTGTAATGCAAGGAAAGTCAAGGATGCGTGTTGTGCAATCTCCTTTTGGTGTAGCGTACAACACAAGACATTAGTGAAATTAAAAATAATATTTTTCATAAAATCTTGGGCTGTTACATTCTACCCCCCTTAAAATGAATTTCGCCCTCGAAATTCTTCGGGGTTATAAAAGGTTTACTATTTGAAAGTTTCTTTAATAGAAACCCACATCGTAAAAAGGAATACCAAAACCAATATTTAAAAACAAAAGTATGAAACTTAACGGTTACCCAAATAAACTAATCACTGGGTTTTCACATAGGTGAAAATATGGATATGAATGAAAAATCTAACCATCATGTTCTGATGGAGAGTGGTAGAGAACTTGGCTATGGAAAAGCCAACAATCACAAATCCATAAATTTGTGACGATATAAGGTACCATCCGATTAATCATATATAAGATCACTAGGACAACATTTTTTTGGTTTTCAAGATCGTTTCCCTAAAGTTGAAGAATTTGAATTAGAATAAATACTTAATTTCTTTTGGTACAGTCGCACTATTGTTCGTGCCTTGAACAATTTCCACTTCATCTCTTAAATAAATGAAGTTGAATTTGTTATTCGTGAAGTGTTAGCAGATCATGTGATAGAATGACGGGTCATTCCATCTGTCTCAAACAAAAGGTTAGCAAAAATTATATACATAAGTCGATCTATAGTGAGATTAATCATATATGGTTCCTAAAATGGACTTATACTTCATATATCATACTGCTTAATATAATAAAACTAGTTTCTACTAAACAGGGACTTCCTGTAGGCCAGTGGTAGGCGATAAAGGCCAGTCGTACTTCGGTTGGGGGTTCGATTCCCACAGCCTTGTCCGAAGCGATGGGCTGTCGCTCGTCCTGCAGGTTGTCCTTTTTCTAAAACTACATTACTATAACATAATATCAAAAATCTTCTATCCTTAAACAATACTAACTTATGTCCAACATAATCCATTCTAATCTTTAGGCTTATCCATAATACTACAATCCACTCTCATAATATAGTGAAAACGATTACCAGAAATTTAATACTGTCGTTAATCCCCATATATCATAAGATATGTCTTGTTGGTCACATTAAAAACATTCAAAGGCCTTAATCATGTATTCTCTTGAATAACCATTGAACCTTAGTGAAAACATGAATGCAGTTAAAAGTTAACTCTTTCCACATACCAAAATCCAAAAATTCTCTATACTCAAACCATGATATAACCTTCTCCTTATATCAGTCATGAGCTCATGAATACAATCAAACACCTCATTATCTTATTATTCCTTCATTATGCGCATATCATCTAAATTCCAAAAATATCTGAATAACCTTTCATGGATAGTGGTACCATTAATCATACACTTTCATAACTCAAGGAAAGACAACAGTGTAACAATCCTTATATGTCTCTTTATTCCATAGTACCATGAGATTTCTTATACAACATTACACATGATAAACATGTAATCATTCCACTACATTCTTAAACCATTGACCGAGCTTCAACAATTCTTTCATCTGACATATCATTTGTAGTCTCTTCATCATCATCAACATAAATACTTCCCATACGACCATACTGATTATCTTCATGAGACTTTCCCTTAGGGCATTGGTTTGCATAATGCCCGTACATTCCACATTTAAAACATTTAACCATTGTTGATGTCGTAGCAATACCATTATCCTCATCCATGGTGTTAACTGAACCTTTTCCTTTGCACTTACTTGCTTTGTGTCCTTCTTTTTCACACCCAAAGCATCTTCCAGTTCCTTTGAAACATTCTCCTTGATGCCTCTTCCCACATGATTTACATAGGGGAAATTGAAATTTCATTCCTCTATGATCATCATGAAACTCCATATTTCTCTTATTAGCCGAGTCAGGAAACTTACCAAATTTTACTTTATTGATCATATTATGAGATTGCTGATTCAGCATAATAATGATGTTTGGACTGCCAAATCCCATTTCATTATGAAGAATATCATTCCATTGTCCATCATATCCTCCATTATCGTGAATCATCTTGTTTCCAGCCATTTTCTAAAACCCAAAAAAAGAATAGTGTGAGAGGCAAAAATCATGCTAGGGAAAAAAACATAATAAAGGTGGAGTATCCTCAATATCTAACATCTTAGGTTAAATTCTATGATCGTTACCGTAGTTCTAGGACTGTATCCTATACGTATACTTATCCTTAGGGACATCCCTATACATACCTTATAAATATCTCTAGGGATCTCACTAAAGTTCTCGCATCCTAGTTTCCAAAGGTTGACTAAACCTTTCCTCTGATACCAACTGTAGAGACCCGTATCTTGACGTACATAGACATTACATTACTTTTGCGGAATACATAGTACATAACAAAAAATAGACACACAAGGATCGTAATAGTTTAGTGTCTTTGGAAACTCGGAACGTAATCTTCTAATCGTGGTGAAAGATCTCCAATATCTCCCATAAATATCTTCCCTTTTTTTTACCTAAAACCTTTATTTATATCCTGGGGAAAAGAAAACATAAAAGGGTGATCTCAAATGCTCAGTAAGTGTAAACAAAAGAAATATAAATCTCATCGCCTACACAAGCACATTACTTTTGGAAATATTAACCTACAAAAGAGATCATAATTTCATAACATGGGATAAATCATGGAAGTGAAATGTAATCACAATAATCATAACTTAAAACATTAAACTTTGTGTCATACACACATAATCATAGAGAATCATTTCTTGTTAGTCAAGACTCATTGCCAAGACTATCTTAGTGGACAAAGTCCCTTTCTAAACCGAGTCACCCTCGTTTCAGTCCTGTTTCACTGAACCGGTATAACCTACCGTTCCAGCCATGTCTATCTCATGAGATATAAAATCTTTACCCAATTCATTGGAGGGAGATATAGGTCCCACCCATCTTATAATGAATCATTTCTTATGTGTGCCACATAATCATAAATCATACATCATTTCATAACCCATGTAATAAAAATGGGATTCTTAAACAACATGACATCATAAAACAATTCATATAAGATAATGGAATTCATAAAAATACTTCCATCACAACATAATAAAATCAATGTAATAATAGGGATAAAAACAGAACCCTATATTATCGTAGATGGAAAATAATTCTGATAAAACACTTGAAATGAATTCTTGAGGAAAATATCCTTTATTCTTCAAAAACACTCTTCCATTCTTAATATGTCATACAATTATAAATTAAAATAAGTTGATTAAAAATAAACTTTAAAACTTTTAAATAAATATTCTTGGAAATAATGTTTTAAAAATCCATTCATGCCGTATAAGTTAAATAAAACATTCTTCGAACTTTTGTCGGAAAATTCAAAAAGTACCTCGTACGAAAAACGACAAAAGATTTCTTTCATTTCTTTTACTAAAAACTCACCGAAGGGTAAAAATGGATTTAAACAATTTTAGGTGTATGGAAATAATATTACATATTTATGAAACATGGATGTGGATGATAAAATACACCCCAGTAAATACTTACGAATAAACAATCTCGGATAAAAATGAGATTGTGATATTTCCCTTACCTTAGGTCCAATTTGCTTCGTAAGTGTCCGAACCTCCTGTATAATGATTTAAATAATGTCATTTACTTATTACAGAATCATATTCATTGTTATGATATCATATATGGTTCACTTATGACTTTATATTACCAGTTCTTTTGTAAATTCCATGTTAAAGAGCGTTTTGGGTAAAATTGTTTCATTTGTCGTCCGTGTTTTGACTTGTAATTATTCATATGATTACTTAGATCATGATTACTTAATTCCAGAATATAAAACATGATTTATATATATATATATATTCATAATATACATATATATAATAAATCAGTAAATGGAAAGAAATACACCGTTCATGGAGACGGCAGTCCGTACGTACGCATGAACGATGTTTTCGTTTCCTTATTGAATTGAATGGAATTAAGTAGATGAAATACATATAAATTTAAATAAATCCAGTATCATTATTATGTCATATATTTCATTATTATTTCAAATATATACTTTTTAATCATTCTTAAATGGTTAACATGGAGAATGAATCTCATCGCGTCGTGGAGACAGTAGTCCGTACGTACGCACGAGCGATTATATCATTCCCATGGTCGTGGAATTGTGTTGAAGTGTTTGTATACTATTTCAGTATCAATATAACTTTATAATAATCATATATAGTTACTCATTACACCATTATACCCATCCATTTAAGGTGGTGGCGGAAAATAGATTACACCACGGCGTGGAGACGGTATTCCGTACGTACGCACGCGCGGTGATTTCTTTTTTCCGTAGGATGGATAGAAGGTTAATTAGAGTTGTTTCATATTTATAATAACATATCAGTATATAATAAATACTGATTCTATTACTTTATCATTAAACAACTAAAGAAGAATAAGTTGAAGAAGAATGAAATTTAAAAGATCGGTAATGGATATTACCTCTTCTTTGGAACGCCTCTTTGAATCCTCCACTTAGGAAACTAAGATTGGTCTTTGAAGAAGACCAGGACCTCTAGGATTATTCTAGGGAAGTGGAGAAGGGATTTTGGCAGGGTTTGGACGAGCTTGAGTGCTCAAATTGGTTTGACGAGGAGGGGGAGGAGGTTCCCTTTTATAAGGGAGGAGAGGGGCACCTTAGGAATATCTCAAAATATTATTTTATATTAAAGTCAAAATCGGTTTATAATGGTTCCAAAGGGTCTTATTTCGAAGCTAAAGTGGGTATGGGTCGAAATACTATCAACCAATAGAATTTAGACAAGTTTAGGTTTTTATTTTAACCTTATCAATTAGATTTAACTCTAAGTTAAATAATTTAACTTTTACCGTGTCTTTTTGTTTTCTTACACTATATGGTTAACACACTTACTATAACATGCCAAACGAACCCCAAATTGTTTATTATTAATATATATATCCTTATCTAAGTCATTTGGCCGAACCTTAGATTTTTAGGAATAAAATAACAATTAATAATATAATATTAGATTTAAAAACTATTTTGTGTCAATTTTGACACTATTTGATATATGATTTTTGTGAAAGTCATAACAGAATTATATGTTCAAAAAAAGCTGATTAAATCAACACTAATATATCATAGTAACCTATAAAATTAGTGTAATTCATAAAAAGTCTTAAATTACATTTATTTTGGTATTTATAATATCAATTATGTCAATATTTCATTAATAAGATAATTACTTCATCATCTTTGTGTCATAAATAAATTAAATTATTTGATGTCTAAAAAATTACAAATAAAATACCATTATCTAGGAAATCGTTTTATCTTTCTAATGAATATTTAAAATCGAATTTATCTTATGTACAACCCTATATTAAAAATGTTTTAGTAAATAAACTTTGATTTTAACTCTTTTAACTCTTCTTTGAATTAAATAATAATAAATGTCCTAATCTAATCCAAGTGGGCCTAAATGATAATATTTTACACTTAAGGTTTTTTTTTGGTCGATATAAACTTGTCCAATAGAATTAGGACATGTGTTAGGGTAATATTAATATCATTCTTACCCTTAATTACCCTATTTACTTTTAACCATGGTAAATAAAAGTAAAAAGTTACTATTCACCTAAAATTATTTTCATCTCATTGAACCACATTTTACTTACTGACATCAACCGTGTCTCTCAGATTTTTGAAATTCCATTCACAGAAGCGGTAAAATTAAGTTTTATGAAAAATTCAGCTTTTTTAACTACCACTTAGTAGTATCACTATTCATCAAAAATTGATGTTTTTCAGAACAATGCAAAAATTTCATCCTAAGCTATATTTCATATTTAGAATTCAAAAATGAAGTCTATTTTACCAAATTCATAACATAGAAATTTCATTAATTAATTTTATAATTAAATCCCGCTGTTAAAACAAATAGTGTGTTTTTAAGAAACAATATCTATCAAAAGATTGACACTTGATTATGTCTGGTTTATATGTGAAATTACATCCAATGACCAACATTGTATTAAATTGTAAAAATATATTCTAAATATACTTTAAAACCACTCAAATTAATGATTTATCACTATTAATTATTTCGATTAAAAAAGTTGTTTTTAATTATAATTTAGTAATTTTCACTATTCATCAGAATATGGAATTATCCGAAAAGTACCAAAATTTCACCTTAGGCTAAATTCGATACTCCGAATCCAAAAAGGAAGTCCATTTTGAGAGCTAAAATTTCTAAAATTTAAAAAGTGGTTATTACTATTCATAACGGCTAGTTTTAATAATATTTTAATAGCATATCGTTGTTTCGTGAAACTCAGTATTGCGTACTACACACGCTATCGAGGAAGTTTGTGGTTGCGTGTAATGCAAGTCAAGTCAAGGATGCGTGTTGTGCAAGCTCCTTTTGGTGTAGCGTACAACACAAGACATTAGTGAAATTAAAAATAATATTTTTCATAAAATCTTGGGATGTTACAAAGGGGGTGTAAGGTTAACCCACATGGTTATTAAAACATGTTGAGACTTATTAAGGGGCCTATTAATTTATCAGTTCCATTTTCATGCTCATTGAATGGTTGGGAAATTCATCCAGAGTTGTAGGAAAGACCATACATAAGGTATTTTCATAGGCAGTGGGGTCACATAGTCATCACACTATTTTTTAAATAATGTGGGTTAACCACAAATTTATCCCTAAGTTTTATATTTAGGTTTTGTTTTTATTAATTTATTTTTGTTTATTTTTTTATGCCTCACCCCCCCCCGCCACCCCCTCCACCACCCATACCATCTTACCATGTGATGCACACCTTAGTTGAGCTTCCCCTACTACATGTCTCCCACATCCTTAAATCCTCCTCCTCCTTTAGTGATTAATATATATTTATTCTTTATTCTTTTTCATCACTCTATGGTAGGAACCCATCCCCTCTTATCCATCCATTTCCTCTATATTTCTCCATCCACCATTCTTGGATTTGGTTTAGCTAAACCCAAGCTTGGGTCGCATAATAATTTTTACATTTTTATTTGATTCTAATTCTTGTGTGGGTCATGTCTTCCTTATATAGAAATATCTTATTAGTTTAAATTCAATTAAAACATTCTAATAATGATTAGAATTAGAATTTTCCAAACTAGTCAATTAATTTTTGAACCATTAATTTCATAGTTTTTTTAATTTAATGATTTATAATTAAATATTGTTATTAAATAATGTTTATTTATTTTACAAAAATAATATGAGATTTTATTTTGGTTTCCCAAAAAAATATTGAATTTCATTATTTTAAAGAAATGATGAAATGTTTTTTTAATGATGAACTTTGGGTATTTGATAAATTTTCTAAATGATTTTAAAAATAGTATTTTTAATTTATAAAAATATTTGAGATTCCAAAATTGATTTCTCTATGGTTTTTTACATTAAATTTCATGTGTGGAATCAAATTAAAATTATAAATAAATTATTGAATGAATTTTTTTAAATTAATAAGGGGGATTGAAAAGGTTTTATCTTGTTTGGGTCATGTTTTATTTCTAATAAGTGGTATTTCATGCTTTATGAGTTTAATAAAAAACTTGTGGGAGATTCGTAAATGGATTTAAAAGAGTGATTTTAAGGGTCAATGTTTCAAAAAAGATTTTATGAATGGTCTTTAAAATTTGTAATATGTATTCACCTCCCATGTAATTTCTATGTTAAAGGCTTGGATATCACTTTTAAATGGGTTATTTATATAGTGTGAGGCTGCTTATTATTTCCCTTTAAATTTATTTTCCCTATTTTGGGTTGTATTTTATTCTTGATATGGTTTTATGTTTTTATTTGGGTAATTACTTCCTAGGGAGTCAAAGGAAAGGTTTGAGACATCATGTAATCTATTTTTAACTACTTTCATTTCTTACTCACATACTTGTATAACTGTTTTGTCTAGCTATAGTGGTATTAGGTCTCTAAATGTTCATAAATGTTTTCTAACAGTAATTTCACACTCCTGAGCTATTATATTTACCAACTATCTTAGTAGGACTAATAAGACCGACTGCTTTATTAAGGTTTACCAAAAGTAATTATTGCTATTTTGGGATTGTATTCCTTGAGTGCCTAGATTAGATCCACTGACATATGGATTCTTCATAGGTGTTTTTGAATAGGGGGTTTATTTTTCTATATTATATTCCCTTATTAATGTTATGGGTAGAACTTTTGTATTTTTTTTTACTTTTTTCCATTATTTTTTACTTGTTTTTGATCTTTTATCTATGGGTGGGTGTGTTTGTAGAATTATTTCTAAGGTTTGATTCAGAAGTTATTTTGGAAAAAACTGGGTGGATTAGTTTGAGAAGTGGTTTTGAAAATTATTTTGAATGTAAATATTTCACTATATATTCAAAAGTTAATTGGGAAATAGAAACTTTGGTAAAAAAAATTCTTTAATAAAATAGGTTTCATGTGATTGTTTTCAACTATCAAAAAAATAAAAAAAATTATTTTATATTTTTTGTTAAAACTATATTTATAGTGGTTTTATAGTTAAAGTATTTGGCACATGGAAACGTGTGTAATTTCCTACTGAGTAATTTTATGCACACACTTATCAATAATTTTATTCTTAGTCTTGTGGTATGGATCTTGGACACTCTCAAGGTATTCATTAATTTGGGGATTTTAGGTTATTATATTTTTTTATTGAACACATTCGGCATGTGGTACCTATTACATGATTTGTACGAATATTATTTAATTTAATTTAATATCAAGCTTGTGGACCATTAAATGATTTATTCAGCCTTCACTGGTTTCACTTGCTTTATTAGAGGTTCTTTATATCTATCAATTCCATGAAAAGTATCTGGTGGTTGATGTATCTAAATGGGAGGGTGTTTTGGGAAAGTTGAGGGATTGCAATTGCATTATAATTTTTATATATATTGCCTATTTATTTGTTTTTATATACCAAACTTTAACAAGAAAAACTTAATTATAAAGAGGTAATTCTATGTTTTCGAGAGAAAGTATGTTATTGATTTAATCTAGTTTATTAGAAAAATGACTCCCATTATATGTGTCTAATGCTTGAATTCTATTCTCTTTCATGTGAGGATCAAGATCACCCCTTGAGTTAGTGGCAGGGATGTTTAGATGCTAGTTTATATAGAATCCTAGGTCAGTTTTTTGCAAAATAAAACTATGAAAGTAACCATTTAATTTTGAAATAAAAATAAGTAATGAGTTTTCATTCTTTAAAACCATTATTTTACAAGGTATAGAGTTTTAATAATTCAACATTAACATAATTTATATTTTTTATGAAATATGAAATTTTATGCAAGGAGAATAGTATTTATCCTTTCTAAAAAAATAAATAAGTCAAAACAGTAAGTAAAACCTCTATGATTTGAAAACAATTACGTTTTCAAAAGAGTGTAAATGAGATTTTTGCATTCAATTAAGAGAAAAATATTTTTCAAAAATATAATTTACACATGAAACGAACAATTTTACACTAGGATACCATATAAAACCCAAACAAGGGTAGAAAGAAGTAATAATAATATGTACCAAAATAATTAAAAAATTGTAGAAAAAGGGATCATTAAATAACTCTAAATTTACGATCATTAAATAAAAATAACCTGGCTATTATGAGAACATTTCGGATCTTTAGAGCCAATTTGGAAAATACATTGATTGAATCTAACTAAATAGAACGTATTATGGGTTTAAAATACATAAAAATGGTTTAAAACAGCCTAGGAATCTCAGGAGCCAAAATAAACTTAGTTCAGAATTGTTCTATCTTAGGGCCACTAGTTAGAAAATAATCATAAACAATAAAACTAATCATACCTAGACTTCTAGCTTAGTAATACGTATTTTCCTATTACAAAAAATGGAGGTGGGTAATACAAATAAAACATCGTAAAATTAAAAAAAATCATAATGAACCCAATCATCTGAACTCCCTTCATATAAAAAATCCCTTATTAATAGAATATCATATCTTTATTCTAGTCATCAAAATTACAAAAAAATACACATGCCACAACTTAAAGTTTACACAAAAAACCCATGGGGATCACTTAAAGGGTATAAATTAACCAAAACACATCAAAATATAATTAGGTAGTCATAAATTTTAGAAATATACTGATAATAATACATTGATAAATTTGAAAACGGACCAGAACCCTTAATTTAATCTGAATAAATAACAATTGAGTTATACATCACTAAAGGGAAAACCAAAATAAATGGAGAAATATATAACACCTAGTGGGAAAAATGAGGTTGATATTTTTTTCAAGCACCTAGAGGGAATTGTTTCATGAAAACTAGTATTACAATTTTAATAATGGAAAATCCCTAATATTTCATATGAAGATAAACAAAAAAAATAACTTATTTAGATATGAAATTAACATATACACTCAGTATAATATTTTAACCATAAAAAATAAGGAATAAAAAAAGGAAACCCCTTATAAACTAAATTTTAGAAGAAAATTCAAGGAATAACCAACCATGGCTCATTGAAATATGTGATAGAGAGTGATAAAACACTAAATAAGTAGAGATATAATTCCTTGGAGGTAAAATAAAATATTAAATAGGAAAACTGTTAAAAAAATTGGTAAAAATGAACCCTCGTCAAAGACATCCATGGGAAAAAAATAGAATCACAAAAAGGAAGAAAAAGACCAATTAAGAAAAAATTAATCACTACCTTGAATAAATATTTATTATTTTTAATTAAAAAAATCTTCCAAAATATAATTTTTTCAGAAAGGATGTAGGGTAAAATGGAAAAGGTCTGAAAATTGTGAATGGGGGAATAAGAGGACTAAATAATGTTAAAATAAAATGATGGGTAATGTTGTTGAAGTTCTGAGGTTAGTAGAAATGTATCACTGAGCAGTGGAACTAAATCTGTGATAATATTTTGAAAATTTATTCTATGAAATTATTCTATATAACTTGTTAATATCTCTATCTACTCTACATTAAATCTCATCCTCACCCATATGTAACTAAAATTAATGGAACAAAAGGAATATAGAAATTTGTTTTACATGGTTCATTACCAATGTGTGTATCTATTCCTTATGATGTTTAGGTTATCATCAAGAAATATAGTATTTCATTATATAATTTTTGGGATTTTAAAAGTTTATAATGTTTTATCATTCACTCGCAACAAAAAATGGTTGGGATGGTATCATCATTAACTAATAGGAACATATGATTCATGACCAAATGCAATCTCTCGATATTTTTCATTTCGAAAAGATTATACTCAATCCCCCCAATCTGTAATCATTCTACTTCAATAATTATGAACAAGATCTTCCTTTTATTTCTATATTCCTCTAAATCACAATGTAAGATCTTTTTCATCGATGACAGGTCATCCACTGGCAAATAATGATCAACACTACTATGTGCCTATGATCCTCTTTTAGAATAATCCATATCAATGTAGTTAGGAACAAGTTGTTGTAGGTGTTCATTAGTCTCTATATATTCCTCATTTTTATATTTTTTAGATTTATTTTATTCACAAAATTTGGTGTTATTATCTTAATATGTGGAATGTGGTAAAATACAATTAGACTATGGAATCATTATTCTCTACTAAGAAATGGTAAGAAAATATCTTGATAAAAGATACAGTTTTGGTACTCAATTAAGATTTCAGACATTCTATTTTAAATTCCTTAATTATCATGAAAATATACTCTAAATATATTCTCATTTATTTATCCTTATGACTCGTCTTGAATGATTAATAAGTCCCGCATAATCGGGATGTTTTTTAAATGAATATCAGTGATGCATCGCCAGACTAAAATCTCTATAGTACTTATAATTTTATAAAATAGTAAACCTTATAAATGAAATGGGAAATATTATGTATTATATAAATGAGCCAAAATATCATACACATGAAAAATAAATATTTTTTATTACCATGATAATATTATTTATTCTAAAAAACAATCTTGCATATGTATTTTCATATCTTTCTTATCAGCCATAATAAGATATGTGTCATACTAGGAAATATACTTTGTCAATTTGATTCTCAGAAATTTATTATATATCCTAAATGATATACTACATATAATTTAAATATTATAAATATCATATTGATTCTAATAAATTTTCAAATTTCACTTCTAAAATTTTTCACATATTGTTAAAAAATTTACAAAACCCTACGTATACTCTAAAATATCTTACATATCAAAAAAAAATATTTACTTTATTGCATATTTTCATACACATTTTCAGAAATATTCCATATGCTTTAAATATAATTCATATGCTGTGGAATATTTTATTTATCTATAGAAATATCCATCGAACCATCTAAAAAATTACATATAAAATTATACATTAGTACTCTACAAAAGTATCCAAAACAATTAAATCTATAATACATCTCTTGGTTTTTCAACTCAAATACAAATAAACCTAGTCCATTTAATTTCATCTCAAATAACCTAGAACACATTTTAATCATATAAAATGAAAATATAAAGACTTACAATGATCTATACTCATGGTTGGAAAAAATGAAATAAATAATAAATAATTGAAGCGGTTATTTAATCTCTCATTTTTGATTTGTTTTCAACCAAAAATATTTTCCTAAAATATACTGAACACAAATATTTTCTCATAAAATGACTTAAAAGAACACTAATGTATACTATATTTTTTTCCATAGATTTTATATAATCAATGAAAATGGATTTTGGGATAAGTTATTTTTATAATATTCCTCTCAATTAATGCTCTCATTTCTTTGAGTTTTTACATGAAAAATATCATTGGATTTAAAAAAGGTACACATGAATTTTTTATGTTAATACCACTCTGATAATTGAATTCAAAGGAATTTGGGGGATTCCAAAAAATTTCAAGTGAGATAGTAAAACTAAAAACACATATTATGTCTTAACATGTTTAATATTCCATTTTATTGAATCCTTTGTAAAGATATCTTCAAATAAATTATAACATCAAAAATCTATTTTCCACATTATCATTGATTAAATGATATTTTTATGATAATGTGTTGAGATCTATAGTGAGGAAAATGATAAATTTCACTTTGATTATCACATGAAATTTTTAGTGGCTTCTCACTACTCACCTTCTAGTATTCTAGTAGCACTTTCATCGTTATCATCTATGTACATGAATTTAGTAGCATCCATAAACTATATATATATAGTAAAAAAATTATTTGTGTTTTTTATTGTACCTTCATCAAACACAACTTTCTCCCATAATCAACATACCACCTCAATTAGACTCCATATCATTATAATATCCTTCAAAATCAGTATCAGGGTATCTGAACAAGTTTTCATTCTCACCTATTCATTATATTATCTAAAAATTTAAAGTCCCTTGATTTATTTTAGAACTATTTTTTTTACTTAAAGAGTGATTATATAGGATCACATTGATACCTAATATATAATACTACAACATAAATAATTTCGTTCTAATATATAGTAAAAAACTTCCAATCCCATTTGATTGAAATTATTACGTACATCATCCTTTCTCATATTTACCCCAAAATTCATAGGCATGGACACAAATTTGGAAAATTCAATTCTGGACATATTTAGAAATTCTTAAGTATATTTTTTATAGTATAGAAAAATGAAATCATTATATTGTAAAACATGTATTCCCCAAAATATAATCACCTCTCTAAGAATGGAAATTTTAGAATTTCACTTAATTTTAAATGAAATACCCCATAAGAATACTATTTATCCTCTATAAATAGTTTAATCAATATAATAAATATATATAATAGAACATATGATCATTTCATTTATAGATATATTATTTTTAGATTTCATATTGAAAAAATACACCACATTGAAGAAAGTTCCCATCTCTAAATACGAGGCACTAGAATCTTCGAACAATATAAAATTACTTTTCAAAATTAACTTATTAATCCTAAGGTTAGGAATTTAAAATAAATATATAATTTTCTTCACCTATATTATTGATATTATTTCAATAAATCCGCTTGCTTCCAATATCAGTTTTCGTTTTTGGTTTTGGTGGAAGATCATGTATGGCATTATTTTTCAAATTATCTAAATATTTATTTATTGAATTTACCCAGCCTTAGTTATCAACTTACTTAGAAATAGATTATGGCTCAATAAGATAAACACAAGTTGTTTTATTATCAATTATAAGTCTTATTTTTTTCTAAACTAGTGATTTATGATATAAAATTATATTGTTGGGTTCTACATGATTATTCAAAGTCGTATATTTCAATTCATCATTATCAATAGAAATAAAATTATAATTATTCTAATATGAATCAATATTAACATTTTCATGTTCAATACTAGCTTTTTATTCACTAATATTTCTAGAAATATACATATTTTCATTGTGAGAATCTTCAAAAAATACTATATTTTTCTCCCCAAAATTATATTCTTTTGCAATAATCATTACATTAAATTAATTTCATTTCTTTTTTTGCTATGTTTAGAGATATTATTGCTTCTTATATTGTGTAATTATCCCTAAAATATATATTCATCATCTTTGACATCAAACATTCCCAAATAAAGATTCTTGATTTTCATAAAAAAGAGATTCCAAAAACCTCAAGTAGTTCATTGTATGTCTGTTCTTGTAATTAATCTAAATATAAATCATATTTTATTTATGTCACAATGAGAAAATATTTTTAATTTTAATTGTTTCACATAAAATATACCTCCAAAATAATTTTGATCATTCAAATTTTGTAGGTATAATAATTCATATTTCAACTAGTGTTTTATTATTCCTTTCAAAAACTCCATTCTTCTATAAAATTTATAGATCACTATTATAATTTTTAATACCGCTATTAAAAGATATTATTAAATTTAATTTTTAGTGAATGGACTTCCATATTATTTTTTAGCTTCTTGATGTAAACTCTCAACTCTTTAAGAACATCTATATTAAACATTTCAAACATTTCCACTACCGAAAAATTATTTTTCCTGAAAATAAAAAAATTTAACCTTGTGAAATAATAATTTAGTATAATATTATAAATAAAAATTTTTGTGAATTGATAATTCATTAACCCCTAAAAATGGAAATGAGTTATTCCAAGTGGCTTAGTGGATTGGATTTATACATTTTTCTATTTCCCATAAACCATATTCTCATTTTCACTTGTTTATATATTGAAATATATTTTTCTATTTAGTTGGGGTAGATTTCTCAACACTTCTTCCCTTTATATTATAACCATTCCCTTTTTATCAATGTTTCTATGTTTTTTCAATTGAAATTTCAATCTTTTTTCACTTATATAATAGCATTTACATGGATGACTAATTTAAAATAATTTCCTGCATTCCCTATCGTAATAATGACTATTATTTCAAATTATAAACACTTTGTGTGAAAAATGTATATAATAAAAATGTATGTATTCCCATTAAAAACGAATTTTCTTACACCAAACAAGTTTTTATCATTCCCATAAACAAACATAATAACAATATAATTTATTTTTTATTTTTTAATCTCAATTGTACCAATTCTTCGAATTTTCATTGAATTATTATTCTTATAAGTTAGTGAACCTCCGTTCAGATATAAAATATTCATTAATTATTTTGTGTCACCAATCATGTAATAGAAAATCCATTATCAAGTACTCTTGGATTCTTTTTACTATTGGATTTTAGATCTAATTTAAAAATTAGAGACTTTTCTTCTTTCTATAATTTCTAAATATATTTTTCTATTTAAACATGAGGAAACAATAGTGGATGTTTATTTTTACATTCGTAAAAATAATAACATTTTTGGTAATAACTTCCAAATTATCACATCCAAATAATTCAATCCATTTTTAGTATATTTTTATTCATAAATTTTTCTTCATATAATTTTTCCTTATTTTATTAGAGTATCTACCCTTCATATCATGCCTCTTCTGACATTAAAAAATGACTTTATCTAAACAAGACCCCAAAGTCCAAAAACTGTAGTGTCATGGATTTTTATTTAAGGAAAAAAAATAATGTTTCATAATCCCCTTCCTTAAGACTTATTATCATCAATAACCATATCTACGGTTCCTGAATAAAAAAATTACTTCACTAAGCCTAAAAATTGGCCTCTCATGCTTATGCCTCCTTTAGGATCCCCACATGCTACCACTAAATCCGATCAAGTGGTACTATAATCTGCCACAATAATTTCTCACATTTTTATATAATACCAACTGGAGACTCCTCATAAGATGCATGTGGCTCCTACTAAATGTCCATATAGTCAATAATACGTTATGAATCATCCACGTACCTATGGAGCTATGACACATGAAACATGTCATGCATACCATGGTAGTGACATGGGGGATCCCAAAAATACGACATTTCCCCTATCCACTCGGTGATCTCAATGGGTCCAAAAATTAAGTTACTGGATTTCTTTTCTTCCATGGACATTTTTTCCCTAACTGGGGAGTCAATCCCAAAAGAACTTGATTTCCTATAGTGAATCCTAAGTTATCATCCTATAGTTTTTATAATACATCTATCTTTTTTGAGCAAATATCAACCTATTATGAATTAGATACACTCTCTCGAAGGTCTAATAAACCATATTTGGACCAACAACTACTGCATCAACCACCCCATACCAACATATTTTTGAATTTAATGGCCTCTCATAAAGAGACATCTAAAGAACAATTTGAATCAAAGCCTATTAACTTTTGTTTTATATAAACTCAACCAATTATATATGATCATCACATGCTCCATAAATTTGAAGAACACAATATCAATGATTACAATCTAATATGTTTATAGTCTTCTTGGAATATCCATTTGATTGTGGATTTTATGTTGTACTCAGTACCAAATGAGTCCCGGGGGACTTCTGAAAGCCCTTATAAAACCATGAAATTAAATGTGAATCTCTGTACAATAAAATTCTTAACATATCTCTTTATTGGCATATGATATCATGAACATTGATATTTCACATCTCCTCTACTGAGTGAGCCTCTATAAATGGTAAGAACTGATCTATCTACCTTAGTCGATCGATATTCACTCAAACTGCATCACGACTACTCAGGGTCCATGGTAACCCCATAAAAAATTCCATTATGACAACCACCCACTTAAAAATGGTAAAATGAATTGGTTTGTGGAGACCGCAAGGCCTTTGATTCTCAGTACTCACACACTGACATGAAATCCATCGGGAAATGAATATAGTAATTTCCCTCCTCATCCCTAGCCACCATAACTAACATATAAATTTGTGATACATCTTGATCTCACCATGTGGTGTTTTCTATATAGAGATATGGTAATCTCTCATTAGTTCCCCTTTGATGGGATTGGGGAATTATATTCTCTCATGTACCACACTCTAATCGTTTTCATACACCAACCATATTGGCATTGACTCATCACCATCGAGGTATTACTTCATCACAACACACTATGGGTCAGACTCCTAACTAGTCTCTACCTAATTTACAAGGGAGGATTTTATCACCAACGAGGACTAGATAATAGATCCTATATACTTTGAATCATTCATCCTTTAATCATCCAACAAGATTATCAAGAACCTTTACTCCACTGAAGGTCATTAACTAAGATCCTACTCAGCATGTGCCTTATGACGAAGAGGATCTAGAAATATGTTACCCTTATCCGGTGAATATTCCTAATTAAAGTTTAATGTCTATAAAAACTATTCTCGACACCATTATATTAGGTTTCATTCATTTTTTGTGATGTTATATTGGGGTCTCTTATATTCTAAGTAGAAATTGAATCTCTTAATGAAGAGTTATTGCCAATAACACTTTAGAATGTGGAAAATGAATTCAAGCTCCAAATCATGCATAGGGTAATTTTGATCATAGGTTCATAAATAATGTGACCCATAGGCTTCTATTGACTCTAACCTCATCAGCACTAATCCTATGAAAATTATTGATGCATCATAGTACACCACATAACAAAACCTGTCTCATGGAGGGTCAATAATATATTTACCCACAAAATTTCCTTTAATGCAAGGAATACCACTTCTCACTAGTCTGTCCACTGTAATTTCACACTATTATTCATTATAGTATTCATGGTTGATGATAGTCAGTTTAAATACTATATAAAGTTTAAGTAATAACATGAAATCCTAGAACACTCATTATCTCATTCTTGTGTTCAGGATGTGTCCAGGACATGATCTCCCCACCTTTCTCTATGACCATAAATAATACCCATATTAGACACCAAATTTCCTAGGAACTTATACTATGAATTATGGAAGACACACCTCAACAACATGGAATAAATTTCATTTGCTTAAAGCATATATAGGACTATCTCTAGGTGATAAGAATGTTGCTCTGGTGTATGTGAGTAGATGATGGTTTTTTCAAAAAAAAGCATGATGAACAACTTTAGGTGTGGGTATAAGTTCTCATTCATGATATTCAAGAACTATGTCAGTCTATTTTTAAGTTTGAACAACATAACCAAGTAATCATACAACTGATACCTCTTCTGAAGTTTTATATTTGGAATGTTATATTCCCTCACTAACAACTGATGATAGACTGATCAAAGATAAATCTTTGATCACCGTTGGGATCCCGGTAAATGATCAAAAATACTATTGATACATGGAAATTGTTATTAGTTCTTCACCATCACATAGTTCATATTTCGGTCATCGATGAAGAGTCGAAAACTGCTATCTTATTTATTTTCCAATATCATAGGTTCATTCCATAGTGAATTAATATGCCAAATATACCCCTTATCATACATATCTTCCAATTATACCTTCAAATTCTTCTTCTCTATCCATTCAATGTGATATAAGGGTACCAAAATGAGTTTTAAACCTAGTAAAAGGTAAAACTCAAAGTCAACTGCTAAATCAAGTGGGAGTCTTTTGATGACTTCTAATAAGATGTCTTGATAGTGATCCATTACTGGAGGAAAAGATAGGGGTTGTCACTGACCCCACTGAAAAATCTAATTTCACCATCTATGTTGTAATTTCATTAGACTAACTCGTGTCTAGTCCAATTCTTACAACTCCTAATTTATACTCTATATTCATTAATAATTTCTATCATTTTGGAAAATTGAATGACACTCATCCCTGATAGTACACAACATGATATAAAAAGATTTTTAAACAATCCATTCCAATAAGGACATCTAATGTTTTCATTTCCAAAATTAGGTATACTCATTGATATCAATATCCAAATACAATTATAGGACACTTCAAGAATCACTAGAGATGGTCCACCTTCATACCAAAAACGTTATCAATGGATCCAAACTTAGATGATATCTTAACTCGTATACCAAGTCCATCAACAACTTTTTCAAATTTAAATGACTGAGAAACACTAGTATTGAACAAATTAGTAGAAAAAATGTAGGTGTTCAAGGCCATACATAAAATAGTAAATGGTATTTCATTATCATCTTTGGAAATATTTTCCACTATATAAACACATTCTATATCCACTCCCTAACCCTACCTTTGTGGTGTATGACTAATTTGAGTTCTCTATTGAGGATCGCAACCATATCCTTAGGAAGAAGATCTAGCCCATCCACCTCCTCTAAATGTAATCATACATGAAATATATAATTAATAAAGTGGGGGATTTCCTACCCTATCTCATTTCCAAAACATTCTCTAAGGCATTTTATAGATCATATGATAGTGTTCCACCTTCCCACAGTATAAGAACATAGGAGTTGAGGGGGTGATGAAGCTACACTCTACTCAACCTAAAATACACTACCCTATTGCACGCCCCCATCATTCCTCATTCTTCTATTAGAGGTTTTACTCATTCCAGCATTAAGGGGGACACTAATAAGGGAGATGAGGGATGAAAGGAAACAAGTTACTCGATCCCCTTATAAACACTTCTCTATCATCATGAATTTTTAGAGCACCAGAGTATAGTTCATTAGGTCAATATTTTGAACCCATAATCTCATTTTTTTTCAAATACCTATCTCAAACATCCTATATTAATGTTCCACATATCCATAAAGTATATGAGAACAAATAATAATCTATATAAAAAATCCTATTAATAATACATTGTCATTTCTCCCTGAAAAAGCTCCATGAACTCCGATGCTCGGTATAGCTTCATCATACTTGAGAACTCCTTGAAGAAGTGGTCCCTGAATATAGACCATTTGATACCCTCTCACCTCCCAGTCTAAATCATAACACTCAAGAAATGTCCAGTAGTTCCTAACAATATAGAATTCATGAGCTTCTCATTCATATCCCCCAGAGTCTATAATAACTAAAAGACTCTCTTGATACCCTAAATCTAGTCATCAACATCCTGAGTGTCCCCAATTCCTTCTAAAGATGGAGAATGCTAGATAAGTAAATCCTAAACATAGTCAACCATATTCATAGTGACTCCACCACTATATAAAGGGATAATATGGAATAGTCCCAAATTAATTGTTTTTATAACCTAAATCACCTATACTGATATAGGTTGTGGCATGGGTGCATATTGGACTGCCATAGCTGGTGATCCCATAATAAATCCCTAAGGGGTAATCTCTACAACACAAGTTAAATTATTAATACAGAAACACATAGCTATTCCAATAGATCATGTAATATTCTCCAAGGATTCTACCCTTATCTAATGGTATAACCCTCCTAGAACTAGCCCTGGTCCAATATCCTTGTATGTTAGTTGAAGTCATCATAAAGATACTAACACTATATTATTCTTAGTTAAAAAAATTAATTCCAGTAATAATCTATCATAATAGCATGGAATCATGAATATATCAAAAATCATAGAATGTACCCCTAATGGATAACCTGAAACAATCCATTTAGTTAAAGAACTACTATGTAGCATAACAACATGTATATATATATATTGAAATTGAAACTACATGTATAGTCATTATGCATGAACAAACCTAAAATATTATTAATAAAATATTAACATAATGTGAATAATCTAATGTGAAATTAAAAAACAGTGACAACAAAAAAAAATCCCTAATTTATGGTAACTCGGAGGTCCACTATCTAGTGATAGGTATGTATTTCCTAGTTCCTCTACCTGAGTCCCAACAATCCTATATCCTATCTACCCTAAACCAAATAAATATAAAGTGCAAATATAATTTTGTAAATCATAATACTCTGAAATCATTTTGTAACACTTCAACCCAAACCATTGGGTCTGAGTTGAATGTCACATGGCCTCATGTGAGCCCTCCCTTATACACGAGGACACCAATTAGCAGTGATGGTCTAAAGACATTAATGGGGGGGGGACTATACCCTCTGTTTCATTCCATAGGATCAGTAATAAACAAAAAAATATATAATATATATTCATAGAAAATATAAATAAACTAATAAATGTAATACATGTCATAAAAATAAATCTACCTCTAAAGGTGTAAATATTATCTAGGGTATAAAGTTTTAGTAAATGAATAAATAAATAAAAAACGGTGGGTCATTTTCAGCCCATCCTGGTCTTCCACCTTCGATATGCTCTTCTCCTCATCCATCCACCATAGGAACCATTCCATTCCCTAGATCCCTCATGAAACTTATAGGTACAATGGAAATCCTGAGTACGGTGTTGGTACTAGACTTAGTACGACACCTCCAATGCTTCTTTAACATAGAGTTCTTAGGTATAAAAATTTTATAAAGTAATATATCTAAATATTTGATGACAAAATTATAAAATCAAAATTGAGTAATCATGTGCTAACTAAGCCTTCACAAACCCACAGTCGTACCTCCTTTTTCTCCATGTTAGAACAATTATCATGAGTTTTTAGAAAATAAATTATTCTATCCAAAATTATATCAGTATTACACTATGAATCCACAATGCATCATGTGGGAATAAAATCTACCCATAAGTCTTTCAGAATGACACTCTAAAATAAACAATGCATTGAGTGTCATGATACTCAAAAATCACAAGGAATCGAATAATTTGGATACTAGGAAATCCCCACGGCATTGAGTATCATCAAGTACCCTTAGAATCCTCAAGGAATAAAGTTATGTCTAACCCATCTGGCTATCATAATCCACATTTCTCATCATCCCACGTCAATTTCGCTTCCCTAAAGGGGAAACACTCAAGGAAGAACACATTTCACATTCACTAAGAACCATACCTCCAAATTCAAGATAATACATAACAATGAAATTAATGATAATAATAATATAACACATCCAGAAAAAAATATGTCATAAACATATATCCAACATTTTGAGGGCTTAAAACATGTTATTTTAGGACCCATTAAAAAAGGTTCCAAAAAGTTAATTCCCTGAATTTATTTTGAAAAAAAATTTAAAACCAAAATCCTATAAGAGAGACACAAGCTTCACGAGAAGTCTAAAATCATTGGGGGGGAGGCCTAAAGGCATGGTCTATGACATCGTGGCACAGTCTCCATGAATGATCCCACCATAATGAGAGTTCTATCACAACTACCATCACTAAAGAACATACTCATTACCTACAATGTAGACTTAGTTCCACAGTACCCCTTAGGTGCAGTCATATCCACCATGATACAGTTAACTTATCTATGGCATGTCATGTCTACTACTATGTGGTACATCCTTTATTTTTTGTAAACTTTCCCAAAAACGTCCATAAGACACTAAAAACATAACAAATCTATCTGGTCTTTATCCAAACATGATCTAACATCAAACAAAAGGAAACAAAATACTTTTAATTAAAGTGTTAAAATTTTAGGGTATTACCTTATTGTTGATGTTAGCTATTCTTTTACTGCCATTTTCCTTGTTAGATCAACTGATAGTCCATCCTTAGAGATAGTATTTCCAAGAAGAGAAACTTTATAAATCTAGAAATCAAATTGTATAATTTTACCTTGTAAATTATTTTCTCTAAGACTATATATAATGATCTAAAATTTATTCTTATGATACTAATAGCTTTTAAATTACACCGATATATGATAAATAAATAAAAATTTCCATATATTCCTTGAATACTATACTCATTACATCCTTAAAATTGTTAATTAGTCAAACCAAATTCCATTACTATAAACTCATACTTTCTATACCCCATAAAAAATGTTTTCTTTTGAAAATATTCCTTCATTAGTCCAAACTGACGGTACCCAAAACAAAGTCAATATTTGAGATAATATTGAGATCTATAAATTTGATCAAATAAGTCTTCAATGAAAGACATGGAATACTTGTTCTTTATAGTAAGAGCGTTTATTACCCTAAAATAAATCCATAGCCTCATAGATCAATCATATTTTTTAATAAAAATAAGAGTGTATCCCCATGGTGAAACACTAGGGAGTATTAATCCCTTTTCACATAACTCCATTAGTATTTTCTTCAAATCCATCAATTCTAAAATTTCCATTCTAAAGGGATTCTTTTATATAGTTCTCTCATCAGGGATCAAATCATGGGAAAACACAACTTTATATTCTAGTGGATGCCCCAATAATTCCTCAGGGAATACAATAATGTATTCTTATAAAATAGGTACAACCACAATTTAATGTTTACCCTTTTAATTAATAGATTGTGTATACTCTAATTCGCCAAGAATCAGATTCTGAATAGCTATTGGATAAGGTTTCAAACATAACACATGTTATGAATTATCCCATCTAAAAATAATTAATTATATATCTTTATTGTGAATCGTATCTTTGTTCCCTTGAAATTAATTCATTCATTATATTTTGAAACCCAATACATACCAAAGATCATATCAAAATCAACCATATGTATAATAATTTTGTTATACAAATAGGGCATATTTATTTATCATAATGGTATTTGGCTAGTATATTCTTATTTTTTTTGAGATTTCACCGATGAGTTTTAACTAATAATTCCATTATTTTAATGTTTGGGAAATATCTAATTTTGTTGGAAAATATAGAAGATATGAAAGTCTATGGAGATCTAAAATAAAATAATTGATTTTATAAATTTGATATTATTACTAAAGTACATTCCACCACATAATTTGGAACATATACTTTCGTTGTATTGATCATATAAACTTAACCTTCCCCCTTTTCCTCTATTAAGGTTGTTTCCCTTGATGCATAGTAAATTGGTGTGAATAATGCTCAATTTCATTAAAAATGATGAATTAAAAGGTCTTGGTCTCTTTCTTTCTCATGCATTCAATATCCTTCTAACCATTACCTCCACACTTATAAGAAACTAAAATTCTCTTAATACATTTTATAGAAAGTTTATTTTTAATATTTTCATATTATGGAAATTTTGGTGTTCCAGTATTCTTCTTTGACACTTTAACCTTTTATTGGTTCTTAGTTTAACTCTTCTTCTATTGACTTATCTAGAAGATATAGGATCTACAAAACTCATTTTCAATATTATTTCCACATAATAAAATTTCATCATATGATGAAAATGTTTTAACAACATGTTCCAATCAACATTTTGAATTAGGTCTTTAAAATAATGGTCAATATTGATCAATGGATTGCATATGTTACACATAGAATACCTAGCTAGTCGTGTAATGGTAGCTTCATACTCCAAAATACATTCCAACTTCTTTTACTTTAAACTATGTCGTTTTTTCTTAATTTTATTTCACTTATCATGAGTGAAATATTTTATAAAATATATTAATTTATAAGCATGGATAATTATCAATTCAAGTGACTTAATATATTTTCCATCTTCCATGGATTAGTAGTTCCACTAAACATGGAGTATTTTATCACATCCATCAATTGTCCAGAAGGCCTTCAAATTTTTTAATTTAAAAGATACAATCCCAATTTAAGGGATAAAGGGGGTGGAAACCCAAGCAAGACATCGGTGAAAAAGGAAAATACACTCAAAAGATAGAAAGAGTAAAACAAGAAAGACATCACAGTATAGCTCCTCCAAAGATTTGAACATGATGTATCATTCCAAAATTGCAAGGTTGTTCACCCAGCAAATGTCCTATGTCAAATCACAGGCCCGATCTGATGTCTTTTTCCAAACCCTCTCAAACAACCAAATCCAAAAAACCATGAAAAGATGAATTTCCATCTCTAGAACCACCTCTAGAGACTGTTGCATAAAGTCGGGTCTGGTATCACAAACACCCCACCTTTGAAAATCAAACCATCCAAACACTCAACAACCACAATCTTATAAAACACTTAAGAAATCACACAAACAAAAATCCAACATCCCCGGAATTTCACCAGATTCACCAATACCAAATCATCACCCTCAAGGGAGAATCTTCCATCAATCCACCTCAGAGAAATCCAAAACCAAAGATACAACTTGCTACCTTAAATGTCAATTTCATCGAGGAAACATGACATTCCGAAGTCGAAAAACCAGAAATCACCAAAAATCCAAAAAGAATCAGAAACCATCATATAGATGAACCAAATAATCATAAATCATAAGTTAATGCTGAAAAATAAAATATAACACCATCACTAGAACTCCATAAGGAGTCTCGCTACCCATATCTCTTCACCGCCATCCTGATCGGACTCGAATTCCCTAGAAAACTACTGGAATCATCAACCAGAGGAAAAGAGGATACCTTAGGCTATTGTATCTGGAACCTCGGTCACAGACCATCACCGTGTCGCCATGAAAATCCCTATCTAGTGCGGAAGGAATCAGGTGGGGATAGGAAAGCAACGGTGAAAAGGGGAGAAGGCAACCGAGTCTCAAATCCACTATAAGAAAGGAAACCACTAGATCACGCTGAGTACAGAGATGGTCACTATGATAACCATAGAAGAAGGTGGTGGTGGTGAGGAGAAAACCTTTGGCACATTATGCCCCTTATGGGCTCATTTCTCCATTTTATCACATTAAACAGTTGAATATAGGTGTATCATACCATGGGACATCATGTTTCTCCCTATGTACAAGGATATTAGAAATTTTATGGGGGTACTATTATTAAATTTCCATGATATACTCATTTACAACAACCATTTCATTAGCTTTATTGACAAGGAAATACCTACATTGATCATGGGTATTGATTCTCTTTCTTCAATTAAGTTTCATCACTAAATAACAATACACCCCGAGTTAGATCATAACCATCTTGAATATTGATCTATAAAATTAAGAACCATCTTAAGGTAAAATTTATAAAAAACTATTATGGGTTATCATAATTATTATATTATATGAATTAATTTAAAATATACTTCTCGTGGTTTCTAAAAAACTTATGATACTAATTGTAACAACACCGACTCCTATAACCCAGAGGAAGTGTATAACTTATTAAATTTTCATATATAAAAGGGATATATTTACCTAAGGACTAATTGGTTTAGTGTTTTTGGAGAACGAGGTACATTTGTGAGACCCATTTTACATTAATAACAAAATATAAAACATTACAAATGTAAATGTTCATCATCCTTGAAACTCATTAAATCGTTTATCTATCATATCCTTAGGAAAGGAAACAAAATATGGTAGAGATAAAATGATTAGTATTGTTTGAATACAATGTAAGATATTATTAGTAAATACGGCCTAACCAATGTGGTAACATAAATAACTGTAAACACATTTTATTTAATAAATTAATATATCATCAAATGAATCTAAGGATAATAACAATACAGTAATCTAATGGATAATAATAACTAAATTATCAATTATTTAAAGTCATAATATTGGACGTAATGATCTATGACATCATGATATATCTATCATCAGGGACATATACTAAGACAGTTTAAACTATGAAAAGGGATACTGAAAAAACCCCATTTAATAATTTTGTTTTATTAATTTATATCACTATATATATCATTGTAATGTGGGGCTATATAATTCCAAGCCTCAACCATCGTTTCATGTATAACACATTCCTCACATATTTAATGATAGGTTTAATTCATAAACAATGTGCATTTCTCATAATTTTTCATATGAAATTAAGAATAAGGAATTCCAATATTTCCCTAGTCAATCAAATAATTAACAAATTAAAACACCCTATGCATAAATGGTATATGATTTAGGAAATAATCATATCCATGGGAAAATCATATGGATATTTAAGATAAAATTAATATTCAATGTACACAAGATTGTGAATTATTCAATATAATGTCAGTGTCAACAAAATTAATCAACATATGAGAGATAACTGTAAGAAATTTTTTTTATTAAAATAAATTCTATTTAAGAATAGAATATAATTGAAATGAATAAATTAAAATAGGTTTTCATAAATATTTTAATTTGAAAAAACATTGAAATATTATAGAAGAATATAATGGAAAAAAATAGTTATACTGAAGGGATTATATTTTAAATCCATATTCGTTAATAGAAAAAATTCCTTTTGAATTATTATAATGGAATTTAAAAAAATCCCTTTTAGGAAAAAATTATAAATATTACATTTAATCACTAAAGAATTTAAAGCATAATATAAAAAACACATAATAAATCAATAGTGTAAAATGAAACTTCATAAAATATTTTTAGAATATATGACATGGAAAAAAATATCTGATCAAAAAAGAGAAATAAGATAAACATTTCATTTAAACATTAATCCTGAAAAATTAAATAAAATTCAATCATTAATCATCATGAATAAATAGATATTAATGTTAAATACAAAAAAGGGTTATTATATACACTTCACAAATGTAGATGAGTGTATAATATAAAATATATATCAATGAAGTTGAAATTCAGGAGAAATACCTTAAAAATATCATATAATTGAAGTAAAAATTAATCAATGATGTTATTATGTGTAAAAAATGTAAACCCCGAAAAATTGACAATAAAATATAATAAAATTAGAATCTATTTCACACATTATTATTTCATAACATAGTTAATGAATTAGATGTGTTACCCAATTAATGAAAATTGAGTTAAGAAACCACCAACATCAGATTTCCCCTTAGTTGAATGTGAATTAATCACTTTTATAATGGTTTTAAACAAGTTATTAATTTATTTTATAAACATTTTAAAATTTTTAATATCATATATGATCCCATTATAATATATTATAAATTTTTTTAATAATATTTCATAATTGTTTTTATTTTGGGTATTAACTTATTTTTTTCTCTTTCAATCTTATTCATGAAATTTATGCTCCATATACATTGATTATGGTTCCATAATTTATAGAATGTCAATAATGATATAAAAATGGCATATATATATTAAATATATTTTTATTACCTTCCATGTAAATAAAAAAAATGGATCATGTCACCTCATTGAGGTGCTAGTCCACACGTACGCATGAGTGACACTATCACTTTCCAACAGATTGGAAGGTAAGTAGTTATATATAAGATTATATTTATTTCAGAATTATAATATATATTCATTACATCAATATGTATATCTATCCAAGTAAAGTGGTGATGAAAATTGAATTTCACCACTATGTTGAGATGGTAAACTATACACACGCATAAGCGTTGTTTTCACTTTTCAAAGGATAGAACAGAGATAGAAAATGGCAGCACCTTAATAATAATAACGTATTAGTACATTGAAGATATTGTATTATTTATATTTTGATACTTATAATTTATTAAGAATTATTTTAAGAATAATGATGTTTTAAAGAGTTGATAAAGATGATTTTCTATTTTTTTGAAATAGATCCTTTATATATTCTCTTAAGAGACAAGGAGTTAGTGTTTTATGAAGAAAAAACCCTCGAAAAAATTGTATAAGAATTTTTATATGAGATTTTTCTATGGTTTGGTTTAAATAAGAGGTTCTATGTAGTGTATATAAGGGAGGATAGGTGTTAAATTTTCCTGGGAGTGAAAACAACACATGGAATTAATAAAATTAATTAATGTAATAAATTCATGTTCATGTGAAAGTAAAAATAAATTGTAAATATATTTTAAGATAAGATAGGATATTGATAAAATAACTTCAACCAATAAAATTTAAATAGGATTATGCAGTATTTTAAACCCATTATTTTGGTTTAATGCCTCTTTTAAACAATGTTAACCTTAACCTTGGTAATTAAATTATCAATCTTAAAGCGTCATAATTATACATACAAGGTGAAATGTTGATTAGAAATGGAGAAGAGAAGACATTAACAAATAAATTATCACAATTTTCCGCTTAAAATATTTTTATGATTTTTAGCTAATTTTAAAAAAAATACTTTTTTTCAAAAAATATCAATAAAGCCATATTTGAAACTATTAATTTTATTTGAAATTAAATTCATCAAGAAAAATATGTAATTATAAACTACAATTTTAGCACGCATATAGTATGCTATATAAATCTACGAAATTCATGGATCATATAATCTCATTAAAAAAATTATAAAAGTGTTGTTAAAATATTTTATTTTATTTTTCTATTAATGGAATAAATTCATTTTCATTACTTTATATGCATCTATCTTAATTTTTTCATCCATAAAATATAAAAAAAATACCATGAAACAAAAATAATTTATACCTTACATAAAAAATTTGAAATGGACAAACTATTTTTTATCACTATCACATAATATTGTACATATTAAAATTAAATGAGCGACATTTTTAATATTATATATAGTTAAAATTATATAAATGTCATAATCAAAAGAAATTAGAATGAAATTTACACATTTTTCATATTAAATAGTAAATGTTGAAAAAATACATATCGAATAAGATCAATACATGTGTTTTGGGGATTTTTAGGCCTTATCACTCTATTTATTTAACCTTAATTACCCTATTTACCCATTATAAACATGTTAATTTTTACCATAGTTACTATTCAGAATGCCTAAAATTAAAAGTAAACTATTAACAAAATTTCGACGTTGATTCCAAATATGGTACCCATTTTTCAAAATTTATTTTCTAAAAATGATAGAAATTAATTTTAATATAAATGTCTAAAATGCAATGAAAAAGTTTTTTTTACAAAAATACATTTTTAAACATAAAAATTTTCATATATCTACATAATAAATATTTTAGAATAAAATTAAATTACTATTAATAATATTTATCATATTTCACATTATGAAAAAAAATAATGGGACTTTTAAATTACTTGATACAATGAAAACAAATGACAATATTTGAAAAATAGGTATTCGTCGTTATTCACTGAAAAATCAATCATTGTAGAAAAATTAACAAATTCCACCATATGATAATTATAATATGATAACATCAAAAAATGAAATTTATTTAGGAACATTAAATTTATAAAATTTAATAATTTATATTTTAATCACATTCTTGAATAAAACAATTTTTATTGTGTTATTATGATTTGAAAAAATGAAAATCTTATAATAACTAAAGGCTGGGTGGTATAGTTAGATCATAAGCATGTAAGAAAAAAATAGAATGTATAAATTTATTATTAAAAGAATATAGAAAAGTAATATTTTTCCATATATCATGAAGGAATGATATGTAATATAAACAAAAGACACATATACCATCACATAAGAGTTTTAAAAAATCATTAAAACATAGTATCAGGAAAAAATCATAAGAAAATTAAATCATAAATATTTGGAGAGAACATAAAAATAAAATCATAAGTGATGATCCCCATGTATTTATTTCCTAGTTTTTTTTAGGATTGAAGATCCCATGGTTATTTGGAGAGTTTTGGTTGTTGTATTTATTGACAACCATTCTTGTGGTGATAACTAATTTGGATGGTCCTTGATCTCTTTTATATGGAATATATATCATGTAATAGAGTTTAATTGTGATTTCATCTATTTTCAAGAAGGTTTGGAAGTAAGATGGAAAAAATCTGAGTTATTTTGAGAGAAGTATGGTATCCTCGATATCCAAATAGTCAAATAATACATAGTCTAATGAGTCACAAAATTAGTTTTTATATGTAAGAATTTTGGACAAAGTGACATAGTAGATTCAGTAATGCTGGAATGGAATATAGTTTATTCATATAATGTAGGAAAATTTCATATTTGATCTAGTTATGTAGATTATTAAAGTATTTTATTACTTCTTAGTAGAGAAATATTTCACATAAGATAATTCTACAACACAAAAAACATGAAATATCTTAATGAGTCGTGTAGATGAATATTTCACATAGCTAGTGTGAGCCAGGTAGTCAAATTGCACAGGTGAGTATTCTATGTATGTGTTTTTGGATATATTCATTTTTATTTTTTCTACAACATAATCATGTATTATTACATAGAAAAATTAAATCATGTGATCGGTATCTACTATTTTTCATATGTACATACTAAGACTTTGTAGGTTTCTTGAATTTGAATTATCAGTAGACAAAATTTATGAGAATAATTCAATGGTTTTGAACGATTTTATAATAAAAGGCCTTGATTTTAGGACAAGATTCACACATTATCCTAAGAATATTATATCAATTATTTAAATGTTTTAAATTGTGATTGGTTTTACACTGCAAAACAAAAATAACATACTAAAAAGCATATATTTATTTTTAGAATATTTAAATGGATCATAGGGTTAATATATACCACTATGTGTATATATTTTTCCTAGAATAATTTAATATAATTTGTGTATATAAGGTTTTGTGATATATAATAATTAATAAAATTATAAATTCTTGACATTTAGCGATAAACATATAACAAATCATATGGTTTCATAGTATTTTTTTGAGACTAAGATTATTTTTGAAGCATAATTAAAGTCTGTATTTTTGTCGACTGTTTTTTTCTTATTCTAGAGGCTTGAGGAAGTAGATATTTATAATTTATTTCTCAAGAATCATATAATCTTTTCCGATAATATTTATCTTATAATCATATTTTTTTAATCCAATGTGAGGATAAGATATTTAGTGTGAATTCTAACATGTGTGGTGTGATCCTTCAAGGATACTTATAATTAGAACTCACAAATGCTTTTAGTGAAGAGAATACAAGGTTTAGGATGATAAATATACATGGTAAGTACTATAATTAAACATTATATTGAATATTTTACAAATTTTTGGTTCAATATTCCTTAAATTTTTGCATGATCGTGTGGGGTTGAGTTAATTATTTTCTAAAAGTATTATACTCCACTAGTCATTGAGGTTTAATTTTACCAAAAAAAATATAATAACTGCTATCCCTTAATCCATCCCCCCCCCCTTCACAGTAGAGAAAATTGATCCTTCTAGTCAATTCAATAAGAATAAATCAAGGATCACTACCAATACTTTTATAGTTGAAAATGACCCATGGTTGATTTGGTTTACTTCAAATTTCCAAAAAAATATTGGTGAAAATCCCAAGTGGATTAGTTTCACTCCCCAATACCATAAACATAGTGAAAAATGTACCATTGAAAATTGGGTTCACTCTATATTCCCATAAACATAGTGGAAAAGTTCCCACGGTGGATTAAGTTCACTTTTTAAAATCATCCATAACATATCATGAGATATAATACATTACCTAATATATTATAGGGATATATAGTTCTAGGAAAAAATTTCACAAAATAAAAATTACCCTATGTTTTCCACTTGAGTAAATGAAATCATACACAAATCATAAGCATGATCAAACCCATTGGAATGAATTGGGTTTCATAATTTTGATTGAATACATAACTAAAGGATAAATAATAAGGAATCCAAATATAATATGTAATTAATTCTCTTAAAATAATTTAATTGAAAATGGGATATAAGACTTCCAAAAATAATATTAATGTAAAAACCCCATGATAAGGAACCTTAGTTGAAGGAATATATATGAACTACTTCGATGATGATTGATAAAATAAGTAATTTATATTTTTAAATAAGAAAAGATCATATTATTTAAAAAAACAATAATTTAACTGGGAAATTTTTTCATAAACAAATGAGGGATTTGTAGATCTATTAATGAGGAAAAACCATTTTACTGAGGTGACACTTGCCATGAGATACTAAATCAGAATGTTCCATTAAGTTGTGTTTACATAAAAGTGGGAATTTCGAAGGAAAACTAAAAAAACAATTAACCCCATCCAATATAGGTATAGTAATCTAGGTATATATGTAAGAAGAATATATAGGAAATATAGTAGAAATATATGAGATTAATATAGAAAAAATAGATAAGATTAATGATAATGTATAATTAAAAAGTAACTAGGGTGCTTTCAAAGGATACCTTTTTATGTTTTAAAACACCAATAAGGAAATCCCATGCCACAAAAATGGTGATATAATTTTCAATTGGAAATATTATAATGGAAATATTAAATTCAAATGAGATAAAAAATAATTACCCTTCTAATAAAACAAGAAAATTTCTCAAGAATAGAAATTTCATATAAGGATTCGAAGCCATCTTTTAAAAGGATGTGAACTATTCTTAACAAAGATTAATTTTCTATAAGGAATATAACTAATAAATAAAAAATATGTATATAAAAATTAATCCCCCATGATATATATTGGATATAAAATATGAAATTAAAGATGATACTCAATAGTTAACATTATAACTTAAGAAAGTTGTTAGGATTATTAAAGACCCATATATTTTAGAGAAGACATCAATTGCAACCCACTGAATGAAAGTGAATGAATGGAAGTAGTGTATCCAAGTAAAAATATAATTTAGTATTTTATAAATATAGTGGGAAGAGGTTATTATATACAAACATAGATTGGTTCATGATATTAAATTATGCCTTAGTAAATGTTTATTTAGATAAAAACCCTTACCATGTCCTAGATTTATTCTATTAATTTTAAAAATGTTCAAAATAACAAAATTATTATTTTTAGATAACATCTTAGAAACATTATCCATATATATTTAATTTAATAGGTTCCATTTATTAAACTAATTTATTTATTTATTGTACAACTTTTCCATATGTTTGCGTAAAAAATATTTTTTTATTGGTGTTTCCTTGCGAAACAGGAAATAAACCACCCATATGAAAAGAAAAAAATGGTTTTATGAGAACTTGGTAGTCTATCATTTTAATCAGGTGAATACAATTTCATAGTTAAATTATTTCACATCGGGTTTTTAAATTTTTCCTCATCATAATGGTATGGTTGGATTTACCTTATGACTTGATTTTTAGGGGTTCAATGTCTTGTATAATCATTCACGTTGGGTTTTCAAATCAATATCATATTTCATAGAAACTCCCAATGGTACCCACATCCATAACTAGGTGCATACCTTTTTTCCAAAGGTAGTGATAAATTGGGAATTAAAACCAAACGACAATTAGGAACCCACCTTTGTTGAGGGTATGGGAGTTCATGCTCATTGAACCCTTTTTGAGTGAAGATTTTACAACTCTAGGAATCTCTTAAATATTTAAGATATGTTTCATAATATCTTCTTAATCTTTATATAATATTGGTTACCCTAAAATGATCATAGGTTAATTCCTTTTATTTGAAAAGGGGTTATCTTATTAGTGAATCCATATGTACATATTCAAGTTTCTTCATCCATTTCTAATTAGTGGGTATACGATTATAAGTTGAATCCATATTACTATGCACCCCATAGTTCATTTTTACCTATTGAGGTAGTTAATATTTCAGGGATGAGATTGATCCATTATAAGGTGTCATATGTATCCTGTTTTATAACAGGAATCAAAACCCACATGGTTTCTTAAACCCATGCAGTTTAACATCATATAGAAACGAGATATATAGGGGTACTTAGGAAATAAATAATTGAACTCAGACCTCAAAGAGGAATCCAATGTATCCAAGTTATAGTAATGATAAGAGTTCTCATAGACCAGTATGATGTGGGATTATACACTGAGGTTGTCCTAATATAGGGGACATATCATATTATTCAACGGATCAAGGTTTTTACACTAAGGGTTCTGTGGCCGGTGGAGATTCATGATGTTATTGATATAATCATTGAAAATCCCTAAGCCCGTGGATATTATTCATAGTGAGAGAAACATGGGATATCATGTAATCAGTCTTACTGGATATGTATGTGGGACTTATGTGGTGGGATATCCCTTATGATGTCCAATATGTAGCTTATTCATTAGGAAGGCATCCTATATATTCTGGTAATAGAATTAATAAAAATAATTGTAGTTCAATTTGGATAGGAATTACAAACTAATGTTGCCTTAATATGGATGTAGTCATATCATGTCATTGATTGGGTCTTACTCAAAAATGTTTCCCTATGAGAATGATATAATCATTGAAACTCCCTAATCTCTTGTGTGTTATGATCAGTGTCAGAAACAAGGGATCGTAGGAAATCATTATCACTATCTATGGATATTGGACTTATGTGTGTGGATATCTCTTTGTATTATTGATATATATCTTGGTTTTTATTAAGGAATCAAACATATCCGGATTATAGAAAGAATCAAAGTCATCGTATGTCAATTTTATCAACGATTACACAATGAGGCTTCCTTAATATGGATGAAGTTATATCATTACATTGATTGGGACTTACATGATAAGGTTTCCATATGTGAAAGATGTGATCATTGTATCTCCCTATGCCAATGTGAGCTATGATCGGTGTGAGAAACAAGGGAATCCAGGTTTTCAATCTCCCCACAAATAAATGTGGGACTTAGCTGATGGGATGGCCCTTAGGAGAATTAATATGAAGCTATGAACATAGGAATAAGTCCTATGTATCATGGTTATGAATGTAATCAGTGTAATCATTGTTCAGTTTGATCGAGGATCGCACACTGAGGTTTACCTAAAAATAGAGTTTGGATAATGTAATCTTATCTGGGGACTCTTTCTTAACCTAGCCAAGTTGTCTATCTGACCTGCTTGATTTCCTACCTAACATGCCTTGATTTTCTACCCAACATGTCATTGGGTGTCTAAACATGTTTGGATATATTTCAGACATGTTCCAAGAAAATATTCTAATCTCGTTGCCTTTTCTAAAGGAATCATTTAATGTTGATGAAATACCATAAGAACATCAACATATCAAGTTTGACTTGTCCAGAAAACATTTCAAGACTACAATAACTTGTCCTAGAGGTCATCAAATGATCGTAGCTGACCTGTCTTGATAGTGTGGCATGATCCTTCTGACATGATTGATGGGTGTTGCATGACCTCAGCTAACACACTTAATGTATGTTTCATGATCTTGGAAAACTTGTTTATAGAACATCGCATGCTCTACGTTGGCATGTCCTGGTGCCATCGTGAGGCCCAAATAACATGAATAAAGGGTTTCACAAGATCTATAATGTAATCTCAGAGGAGTTCATGAACCCATATGACACACACTAGTGTCACGATGTATCTTGGTTGACATTTCTATAGAACATCGTAATATTTTGAAGGCAGTCCTTGAGGGATTCACAAGACATGGTTGGTGTGCATAGAGGGTACTATGTGACTTTCTTGAAGTGTCTGGAGAATATTGTATGATTGAAAAGGTATTTAGAGGGGATGTATCTTTACTTGGGAAACATTTCCTAATGTTTCAACATGATTTGTATGAGTTATAATAAGTGTATTAGGATATTAATATATGTTCCTTACATATATCCTATATTTAAGTCTTTATTACAATTTTTATTGTATATGTGCCTTATATTTGTTCAAGATTAGCTTTTCTAGTCCTCCCATGACTTAGTAGACATGTGATATTTCCTTCACATAACCCTCCAAAATTCATTCTTACGATCAAAGAGTTATCACATGATATTCATATGCATGTCGCATGATGAACTAGTTTATTCCCCGGATTATAACCTATTGGAAGACCTTGAGATCGTCTAGATAGCCACTCTGAGATGTCGGCTCAGACACCTAGGTGTTCTAGTGTGTGGTCATAAAGATGCATTTTTTGTAATGGGGGAATTTATAGGCCTCTCCACCTTATCTATATGTGGATTTACATTGTGCGTATCTTAAGGATTTTTTCTAATGTTGATGGGGGGATTAGATGTCATGTACTTTGAAAAATCCTATAGAGGGTGTTGCATGGTTTTCAATGACCGCAATACCATCATATAAACATCTTAATTATTGGATTGTGTACAATAAAAGGGTTATTTAATAATCATTTCGACATGAATAGGGTATTTTACAATGTCAAGTTTATATTTATGAGGACCTTTTTGAGATCGGGAACCTTATTGAAATCTTCTCACATGATCTTAGAGGTTTTGTCCTGGACCTTCTATGAGACAAATATGGCTTGTCGGGGGACCTTCCTGAGATAAAAATGGATCTTTTATGGGGGACACAAGTTTTTAATGGTGATATCCCTTGTTTTAATATGATCAGTATATCTTCCCCTCTCAAGAAGCTTCCATCATTTCACATTTTATTTCCTATTTTATTTTACATGGTCTTGGAATCTCTTGATTTTGAACAGGTTCTTTCGAATACAATCACTCTCCACATTAGTTATGATTAATGTGACCAAAAAATATTCATTTGGTGATGTGTGAGAATTATTATAGATAAAACTTATATTTGTTTTGGATTCATAAGGGGAAGCACAAGATCATTTTCACAAGTATGAAACCCTTCACATGATACTGGTGAAATTCCAGCATGCACTTGCACGACCTTGTGGGCATCTCTCTTGGGATACCACAGTTTCTGGAAAACCTACTTCAAACCTCGCATGATGATTTAAAAATGTTTTAAGGATACAAATTTTGAAATATTTTTACCCTTATTTTATAATTAATATTTTATGGTTTATTAGTCTTCGTCCAATTAACAAGTGACATGATCTGAATGAAATCATCTAAAAGTCATCATATGGTTAGTCATTTTCTTGGTCGCCATTAAAATAAAAATGTGGGTTTATCCAAGAGGATCTTTTAGATATTCCATTAGATTATGATTTTTGCATGACCCTTCGTGTGACCTTCCAAAGTCCATGCGATCATGTTTACTGTTTTAGGTTATGTGATCTTCATATATTGGCCAAATTTTCCTCCTTTGATTTTTGAGGAAAAAATTCCCATGTTTTGGGTACTTATTTCCATGTATATTGGTTGATAATCATTTGGTGGTCATCAATAACCCCCCCCCCCCCCACCCATAATAAGAATTTTATATAGGGAAAAGGGCTTGGTTATTAGGAAAGTAAATTTCTACCCGAGGCTTTGGTGTTGTCACCAATATTTATCTTTGGAAATGCTTGGTCTTCCAAGATAGATTTTTAATTAAAATGAATAACCTATAAAAAGCGGAATAAAAAGTGCCTCTCTCCCTAGCTACCCAACACTCAGAACTTTTATGCTCTTCCTCCACCACATGATCTCTCCTCAATACATTTCCACAAGAACAAGTTGTGGGATCTGTTCATAAGCCCATTTGATGAGAACTACTTTGAAATAGTTACTTTTCCCATCCATTTTTTAAACTAACCATGAATCCATCATCAGTAATTTCTTGAATAGTGGCATATGGAATCCTGATTTTCATTAAATGTTTTAAAATATCTGCTGGATTTATACCATATGAATCTTTGATTATTAAGTTGATCATGTGATCCTATAAAGGTCATGTGCTCACGAGTCTTGTGACTAATAGTGTGTTCACCCAATGTTATATAAGATTATGTATTCTTTGAGATCTTTCATGAGCATGTAAATTCACAAGCCTTATATGAAATCAAGAATCCCATTATGGTTCATGTGATTCTCTTGAGTCTACTAGAGTTATGCATTTCTTTTTGTGATATTTTTACATTTTGGTCATATGTTTCATACTTTTAAGAAGATGGCTTCTATCTCTTGTCATAATTCATGTGCGCCTTCAACATAGGAGGCTAAATCAGTAATGGATCACCGAAATGCTATTTTTGAAAGAGTGGATTACAATTTCCAATTTTTTGTCTGGTAATTTCCGATGAGTTAGGTATACCTGATGGGAGTGAGACACGGGAAATATTCCCTTTTCAGTTACACCTCTATAGATTTTTTCTTACCATTGAAACACTCATTCTTCAATAGTAGTCATCATTCATACCTCCTTATACTATTAAATAATCATAAAACACCTTTCAGGAAAAATTTTCTCATGGGGGCCATTTTTTCACCAAGGGAGAGCACATAACCAAGCATATGCTGACGTTTATTCCCACAATCATTAATGGGAATATTTGCAAACCTAGTTTAGATGTCCACATGTACGATTTGATAATGATGATGTATTCCACCATCCAAATGATTCGGTGGGTTTCCAACTGGGAATTTTGATCATGAGGTAGTTGGGGAATAGACTAGGGTTGGACCTTCTACTTGCAATGTATTTCATCTGAGTTTACTTAAGTGTTCAAGAAGATGAAGATGTACAAGGAAATCTAGATCCTGCAAAAAAAGATACTGCAACATGTATCTGATGTGGTACATGTTCAGTCACTGGAGCCCCAACACAAACACATTACACTTAACACATAGATAGGTAGGAATTAGTCACTGTGACATAGAGAGTATTTACAGAACACCCATATTGGGAGAGATGTATGACGAGATTTTTCCAATGTTTTGTATGGGATAACATAGAGAGGAATTATAAGGCCATATCCTTAGACATTACATAATGTTGAATTTTGATAATAATTCACATTGAGGTTGTTTTCATGTTTAGAAATTAATAGAATTTGGCTATAACTATTACATTACATCTCAAAAATTACAAAGTAGACACTTCTACTTAGTATCCATTTTCTCAAAAAATATAAAATTTTAAAAGAAAACAATAATTATTTTCTTCACTTATATTTTGTTGAGTACTTCATTTCTATTACCCTATCCTATACCCTGTGAAAAACATTTCAAAAACATGGGATGAGTATAAAAAGTTCAGTTAAGGTTATAAAATAACGAAAGAAAAAATTAGATCATCAATACATACAAAACATAAGCTCATTAACATACCTCATGAAATCCTAAGATTTATAAATAACACATAGAAATCATTAATCATTAAGGTAAATTATGGAATCCATATCATACATAAATTTTAGCATTCAAAACAACATAGGGAGTTACATTTGGAAAACTCTTCACAGTATATTCCTTAAATCTCATAAGAGAAACATTAATGTTTACCACCATCACGTTACTAAATGCATTGGAGATCTATCTCGGGCTCATCCACCCTAGGTTTATCACTAAACAACCCGTATACATAAACAATGCCCAGGAACCATAACATATTCATAACACATAAAACAAATATAAATGAAATATAGAATTTCCACATTTCAATCACAATATATCATTCCAGGATATTAACATAATCAATGTTTTATGAAATCATTCTCAAAACCATTTAAAACATTTAATAAAAAGATTTTTTAATCGAAGTATCCAATAAAACATTTAATATTTTAAAAAAATTAACATTTTAAAACATTAATGTCCATATAAATAAATCCTTAAAAACATTTTTAAAACATGGATACTAATGAGAACTACTATAAATATGATCTATACCAATGGTTTTTGGAAATATGTTGGTATAGTTCACTAATTTGGACCTATACCAAGGGTTTAGGTGAAGACATTGGTATAGGTCCCTTATATGGATCTATACCATCGGTTTTGGAAAACCATTGTTATAGGTCCTAAAATCAAATAACCTATACCAACAGTTCTCAAAACCATTGGTATAGGTCTATACCAATGTTTTTGAGAAACGTTGGTATAGGTACATGTATTTTTAATGGAATCTTCTTATAGAGGACATTAAATAAATAAAAATTTAAATTTCTTATGATAATAAATATATATATTTATGAAATTATATTCACAAAAGTAAGTTAGGTTAGTAGTTAAGTCGTTAAATAAGAAACGGGAGGTGTTGGGATCAAAACCAACCGAGTGATTATTTCTTGAATTACATATACCAACGGTTTTATGGAACCATTGGTATAGATTTTTATATTACTTATACCAATGGTTTTGGGAAAACCATTGGTATATACCTATCCCCATGGATTACTAGGAAATGGTTCTCCAAACCATTAGTATAAGCTATACAAACGGTGAGGAGGCCTATACCAATGCTTCCAAACCATTGGTATAGGGTATTTTTTCAGTACTGGAGAAAGATTTATAAGAATAAAAATTTAAAAAAATTCTTTAGTTAAGAAGTTCTTAACCAATTGAGAGAAGCCCGAATATAAATAATTGAGGAACAACATTAATCAAAGCCTATAATATCATGAGAAAAATTATATTTAGGATATAATATGTCAAAGGGAAGTATATACACCATATAATAGTGAATTGGGGTATAAAAACAAATAATTCTCAATGGAATATAAATTGAAACAAAGTCCCTTACAAAGATCGTATCCTTAGATTAAAGATTAATCAATGACATAATTATGTGTGAAAAAATAATAATACACTCAATATAAGTGGATATTAAGTTTAAAATAATAAAATTTCATTTTCAAATACTAATAGGATGACATAATCAAGAAGTAGAAGTTTAACACAAAGAATTTAATATGGTTAAGAAGTTTTCTAACCAAAATTTGACAGCCTAACAACCTCACTTAAAAATTAAGAAAATGCGTTGATGAAAGATAAAATGTTCTATAATCACTTGGACATGATATTTAAAGCAATAAGTATATATAATAACATATCCCCACATAAGAAAGTGGAAATTAAACCACATAACATAAATGAGGTCTTTTAAAAAGAGGAGGGTGAAAGATTCCTGCACCGATTTGGTAACTTACTAAACATACACCCCATGAAATAAGGATCATACAATGAAGATGTAAATACTAATATATTTAATTATATTACACAATTAATAAAATAATGGGAAGTACATACACCACACAAAAGGAAATAGTTTCAAATATAGCATGAATCTCATGGGAATAAAAAGTGATATGAAAACCCCTTACCACGTTGTAATCAATCGAGTTGTAAGACCAAGAGATAATAACCAAAAAATGACTCAAAGAATACCACGAATATAAATATAATCATGATAATATATATCAAGTGGTGGTGCACAATACACCACATGTAAAAAATAAGTGGTGAACATTGGAAATATCATGAAATTAAAAGTGGGATAAGAAACCCCTTACCTCAAGTCTGACTTGTCTTGTATGTTCCTTATTCTTCCTGTAGAATAAACTTAAGTTAATTTATACATGATTAAGAACATTTTCCAAGTTTATTATTTTATTTATAACACTTATTACCTTGCTATAACAATTAGCTAATTATTTGATTTTATATCGTACATTTTGTCGATGTTCGAAACTTGAGTTAAAAATGAACATGTTATAATTATAAATTGTCCAAGAGGTCAAAAGTCATTTATCTCCAAAATGATTTTTGTGATTTTGAAAAAATATATATCATATATATCCAGTGTATATGTATTTATAATATTCTATATCATTTGGAGTTAATAAATGAAACACATTGTTCCTGGAAACGGTAATCCATACGTACGCATGAACGCTATTTTCATATCTATTTTATAATTAAAAGATTTAAAATTTATTAATAATTTGGAATATTATAATTCAATTATAATATCTATTTTATTTCATTTAATTGACTCCATCCTTTATACATTACACATATGGAATGAACGGGTCATATCACATTGAGGGGGTGGTAGTCTGCACTTCCTCAAATGAAATTATCGTATTGACTAATTATGGAAACCATAAAGGTATGATATAATTGAAGAATACATAAGTATAGAGACAATATAAATACAATATAAATCACAAGTAAATACAGTCTCATCTTAGTGGACACCATAATAGGTGGTAGGAGAAGATTGAATAATCATTGTTTTATGAGGTAGTAATTTGTCGTCCACATAAATAGTATGTTATTTACCCATTAGATAAAGGTGTGTGTGAGTGTATTTCGAATCCATATGATAAAAAACTATTATATTGAGGATATTGGAGTTTTTTTAAAATAAAGTAATAAAAAGTGTTTAGGGTTTGGAGAAATAAAATAAAAGAAAATAACTTAAGAGAAGACGTTACCTTTAAATCGGGTAACTTCCTTTGGTTTAAACCAAAAGGAATTCTTAAAGTGCCTTATGCTTAAGGTAGGGCTTCTAAATGGAAGAAATGGATCATTTGTGTTTATTTTGGAATAGTTTGGATGAGACAACGTTCTTAAGAGGTGTGAGTAATGGGTAATATGTGAGGGATTTTTATAAGGTGGAGGAGGGGTTCTTTAGGAAAGATTGAAAATATAATTTTATTATATAATTATTTTCTGTTTATAAAGGTCCAAAACTTATTAAAGTAAAAGATAAGATGACACATGTTAGAAATAAAATCATCCAATAAGAATTATACTATTTTTTATATTTTTTTAATATTTAAAATCTTATTTATTTAAATCATTCATTAATGAGATAAAGAATACATCATTATTTTGTCATAAATAATTTTATATATTTGATGTCAAAAAATTATAAAAAAATATCATGATGTAGGAAATATTTTTAAAATTTAGAATTAATATTTATAGATGAATATATAACTTATATAACCCCATGTAATTACTTATTTACTAAAAGAGATATGTTTATGTCATTTTTTTCATTACTTAAAATTAATTAATATAAAGTGTCATTATTACTCTTAAGTGGCTCTATGGAGTCCCCAAATTGAACAAAGGATTCCTATGGTCATAAATGTATGATAAAATATGATTATTATATATTTTAGGGTAATTTAGTATTATTATAATATTCTTTTTACCTTGAATTGCTCTATTTACATTTAATTGCGGTAAATAAAAGTAAAAGGTTACTATTCAACACAAATTATTTTCATCTTATTGAACCAAAATTTTTCATACTAATAACAACCTTGCATGTTGGATTTTGTAAGTTCAATTCCTAGAAGTGGTAAAATTTTATTTAATTGAAAAGGTCAGTTTTTTAACTACTACTCAGTGTTTTCACTATTCATCAAAAATTTAAGCTTTTCAGAAAAATACCAAAAAATCAGCCTAAGCTATATTTGATTTTCCAAATTCAAAAATGATGTCTATTTTTTAAAATTAAAAACATACTTGTTTCATTAATTAATTTAAAATTAATTCCTGTTGTCAAAACAAAAAACGTGTTTTTTATGAAATAATAACTATCATAAGACTGACACTTGTTTATGTCCAATTTCAAAGTGAAATTACCTACAATGACCAACATTGGATTAAATGGTAAAAATATAATCTAAGTACACTTTAAAACTAATTAGAAATATAATCTAACCATATAAATAAAAATATATTAAAAGGATGTTTTGAATTGAAGTATAATATTTTTCACTACTCCTAAAATCTAATTTTATCAGAAAAATACGAAAAATTTTCCCAAAGTAAATTTTGAGGTCGCGATTATAAAGAACAATTTTATTTTGTCAAATAAAACATATAAAAGTTACCAAAACTATATTAAATGAGTTTTTCCCTCAAAATGCAGCAAATCAACCTTTTAACAAATATTAGAGTATTTATGATTAAAATTAGATTCATTCACATTTTATACCTCTAAATTTTATTAGATAAATGTAAAAACATTTAACAAACATTTATAATCATATTTTAGTTATTTATATTCCTTCATTCCACTACAATTTCTAGGCGTTATCTACCATTTAAAATAATATTATGTTATTATTTTTCAGTATGACCCAACGTTGTATGCAATATAAGATTTCAAGCAAACTCGTTGTTGCGTATTGGGTACATCATCAAACATAGCATCACTTTTAAAGTAAAACTGTTATTTAATTCAAAAATATTAATAAAAATGAAAATGTATAATTCTTTATTTACATGGGATGATACATCCTTCCCCCCTTTTAGAAATTTTGTCCTCACAGTTTTAAAATTGGGCTTGGAAACTTCATTAAAAGTCCCACATCAGAAAAAGAGTCAATAAAACTATCACTTTAAAAGAAATATAGTGAAGTAAAAAAGGTCACCTAAGATAACCCATTCTATGATTCCATGAAAACTCAGATATGGAGGAGAATCTAAGTTTCATGTTCTGATTGAGATTGATAGAAAACATGATTAGAAGAAAGTTACCCACCAGAAAATCACAAACTTGTGATAAGTTAAACGGTCATTGGTTTCCTAGTAAAAAAAGTAAACAGATATCATTTTTTTTGTTTTAATTTCCTTTTCATAAAGTTGGAGAATTATTTTATGATATTTACTAAGTACATAATAAAATATTATTACTTTTCAAGTAGAGTTTCATCCTTTGATAAGTTTTTTTCCAAAAACTCATCTTTTCTCCTAAGGATGAGTATTCAAGGTGATTGGTTCACATATGAAGTGATAAAATCATCTTATATAGAATCAAATAATCCACAAAAGATGAACTATATATTTTCCCTACCTTTAGACATTATCCAAAACCAAAATGGTTAGTACAAGATCAGGTAATCCCAAAAAAAAGGATAATCCATTAAAAAAATAAATATTATTTATAATCTCCAAAATTTGAACAACAACACCCAAAGTTCAACAAATACCATTCAATAAACAACTATCCATAAAATTCTTAAAATTAATCTAAACTATGTTTGATACCCAAAACTTATAAGTATTTGATCACATAGTCTTCCATATTAAATCTTAACATTTATCTATAAATAACATCGATTACTCTTAAAGTCTCATGCTGAAGTGTAATAAACTTAGTCCCATAGTCTCTATGATAGGTTAATCATTTCCATAAATAAAAAAATATCCACAAAACATATATTCTTCCAAAAAAATTCAACCATTATTCCAAAAATAAAATCCCATAGTATTCTATTTTCTTTAAGCATATTGTGTTTCTCCAAAATAGATAACGTCTTCCAAAATACTTTTATCTCTTAATCACAAAATCATTTTCCTATACTAAGGATATACATTTGATAAAACATAATTTCCCAAAATCAGTATATTATTGTTCCATTAAATCATTTAACTAAATTAAAAACACATACTAACTAGGGAATTCACATTTTCCAGTGGTAGGCGATACGCCCTTATCGCCCTTTGGTTGTGGGTTCGATTAACATGGCCTTGTCAGACGTGACGGGTTGTCACCCATCTTACGGGTTATCATTTTTCTAAAACTCAAAAATAAAACTTAAATATTTTAACCTCAATGGTTACCTTATACCTATAATTTTCATCCCAACTCATTAATACATCAACATATTAATGAAGACTTATATATATTGTCATTATTTTTATTTCACCACAATATTTAAAATAAAACTATTCCCAAAATAAATAACATCATACCTTGATCATGGTGTCCACATGGTTTCATTGACATCTTGTTCACGTAGGTACAAGGTCCATTCGTTGAAAAAATGATTCAAATATCCTTCAAAATCATTTTATTCCTTCATCCAAATACACCTTGTAAAGCATGGCTTATATGGGTGTTCACAGAAAAATATTTTTGGAAAATAATAATGTATAAAATATAATTTAAAAACATCTGATAAGACATTCTTTTTATAAAATAGTCGGGCATAGTTTGAGTTGAAACTTTCAAATCAATGGTCCTTTTAAAATAACATAAGTATGTTATGAAAGAAAATAATTTAAAAGCATATATAAATATGTTGCGCAAGGGTTTCCTTCTTCATCAACATATTCAAAATCATAATATTCTTCAAAATCTTGTGAGAAGGTAAAATATTTGAAAATTCCTGGATAATATTTACATTTATTGAAAATATGAGAATATTTGGAAAATAGGATTTGATTAAATATAACCCATGATTCATGATGATATCTAGTTATAGTGGAAGTGTTTGATATCTCAAAGAACTTATTTGAAGTGAGTTTTATTCTATAAAAATTTTCACAATCATCTAAACATGACTTTGCAATAATTATTACAAGCATGTCATCAGGAAGAGATTAGAATGTTGTTTGAGATCCTCCTCCATCCATTTGTAACTGACATTCCTTGATCTAAAAAAGTAATAAAACAAGAATTTAACATACATAGTAGACATAGAGACTAACTATGTGTCCAATAAAAACTCATAATCCCTAAAGTTGTCTAAACTAACCTTTGATACCAACTATAAGGCTTCGGCCTTGAACATTACATAATCTTCAATTAAGTTAATAATTCACATTGATGATCTTTTTAGGTTTAGAGTTTTAGATAATTAGACCATAACTATTACATTACATCTCAAAAATTACAAATTATACACTTCTACTCAGTATCCATTTTTTCATAAAATAAAAATTCTTAATAGAAAAAAATAATTCTTTTCTTGATATAAATCTTCTTGAGTTATTCCTTTCGCATACCCCGCCTTATACCCTGTGAAAAACATTTCAAAAACACAAGATGAGCATAAAAGGCATACAAAGGGATATAAAATAAATAATGAAAACATTATTTAATCAATACATAAAAAACATAATATCTTTAACATACCTCATGAAATCATAAGATTAATGAATAACAAATAGAAATCATAAATCATAAAGGTAACTTATGGAATCCATATCATACTTACATTGTATCTTTCACAGCTACATAGGGAGTTTCAATTGGAATACCCATCACATTATATTCCCTAAATCTCTTAGGAGAAACATTAACGTTTACCTCCTTTACGTTACCCAATAAATTAGAGATTTATCTTGGGATCACCTTCCTTGGGTTTATCCCTGAACCACTCATATATGTAAACAATTCCCAAGAATCATAACATACTCATAACACATAAAATAAATATAAAGTAAATATATCATTTCCACATTTCAATCACAATATATCATTTCAAGATATAATCATAATCAATGCTTTATCAAACCGTTTTCAAAACCATTTAAAACATTTAATAATGAGATTTTTGAATCAAAGTGCCCCATACAAATTTGAAGATTTTAAAGGAATTAAAATTTTAAAATATTAATTTACATATAACTAAATCCTTAAAAGCTATTTAAAAACATTTATATTAATGAGAATGATTTAAAAGATTAAATCTTCAAAACAATACTTTAGTTAAGGATTTATTAACCAAATGATGGACGCATGAATACAAAAAATTGAAAAATAACTATAATCAAAGCTTATAATATCATGAGAAAAAACAGATTCATGATATAATATATCAAAGGGATGTATATACACCATATAAAATTGAATTGGTATATGACAACAAATAAGTCTCAATGGAATGAAAATTGAGACAAATTCCCTTACAAAGATCTTACCCTTAGATTAAGGATAAATAAATGACATAATTATGTGTGAAAAATAAGAATATAATCAATATAAGTGGATATTATGTGAAAAACAATCATAGTTAATTCACATATTTTCATAACACGACATAATCATGAAATATAAGTCTAACCCAAAGAATTGTAATTGGGTTAAGAAGTTTTCTTACCGAAATTCGAAAGCCTAACGGCGTCTCTTAAAAATTAAGAATATGTGTTGATGGGAGAGAAAATGTTATATAATCACTTGGAAAAAAATATATAGCAATAAATTTATATATTAACATATCCTGACATAAGAAAGTGGAAATTAAAAGACATAACATAAATGAAGTCTTCTAAAAAGAGGAGGGTGAATGATTCCCTCGCTGATCTGTTAACTTACGAAACTTACACACCATGAAAGAAGGATCATACAATGAAGATGTAAATACCAATAAATTAAAGTATAGTACGCAATTAATAAAATCATGGGTAGTACATACACCACACAAAAGGAAATAGTGGCAAATATAGAATGAATATCACGGGAAAAAAAGTGATATAAAAACCCCTTACCACGTTGTAATTGATCGAGTCATAAGAACAAAAGTTAATAACCACCAAATGAATAGTAGAATACCATGAATATAAATATAATAATGATAATATATATCAAGTATTAGTACATAATACACCACATGCAATAAATAAGTGGTGAACAATGGAAATCTCATAAAATTAAATGTGAGATAAGAAACTCCTTACCTAAAGTCTGACTTGTCTTGTATGTTCATTGTTCTTCATTAATAATAAACATAAGATAATTTATACTTTCTTAAGAACCTTTTTCTAGTTTATTATTCCTTTAATATTACTTTTTATTCTACTATAACAATTAGATAATTATTTGAGTTCATATCGGACATTTTATCGATGTTCGAAACTTGAGTTATTAATAAATATTATATAATTATCAATTATAAATGTGGTCAAAAGTTAATTATCACTAGAATTATATTAATGATATATATATCATACATATCATATATATCTAGTGTATATATATTTATAATACTCTATATCATTTGGAGTTAAGAAATTAAACGCATTGTTCATGGAGAGGGTAAGCCATACGTACGCATGAACGCTACTTTAATTTCAATTTTATATTTAATGGAATGAAAAATTAATAATACTTTGGTATATTATAATTAGATTATAATATATATGTTATTTAATTTAATTAAATCCACCCTTTATATCTTCCACGTATTACATGAACGAGTCATATCACTTTGAGGGGGTGGTAGTCTGCACTTCCTCAAATGAAATAATCGTATTTACTCAATATAGAAACAATAAATGTATGATATAAATGAAAAATATAGAATTTTAGAGATAATATAAATATAATATATATGACAATTAAAAACAGTTCCATCTTAATGGCCACCATAAGAGGTGGTAGGAGAATATTGAACAATTATCATTTTGTGAGGAAATAGTTTACCGTCCACAGAAACAGTATGTTCTTTACCCATTAAACATAGGTATGTGTAAGTGTAGTTAGAATGCTTCTCATAAAAACAAACTATTATATTTATTATACTATTTTTGTTATAAAAGAAAGGAATAAAAAGAGTTTATGGGGTTGGATAAGTAAAATAAAAGAAAATAACTTAAGAGAAGATGTTACCTTTAAATCAGGTAACTCCCATTGGTTTGAACCAAAAGGATTTATTGAAGTGCCTTCTGCCTATGGTGAGGCTTCTAGGTGGAAGAAAAGAATCATTAGAGGTTATTTGGGTAGAGTATGGATGATACAAGGGACTTGTGGGGTGTGAGTAATGGGTTAAAGAATAGGACTTTTTATAAGGGGGAGGGGGGGCTCTTTAGGAAAGTCTAAAAATATTAATTTATTATATAATGATTTTCAGTTTATAAAGGTCCAAAACATATTAAAGTCAAAGATAAGATCTCTCTTGTGAGAAATTAAATCATCCAATAATAATTGGACAGGTTTTGGATGTTAGTTTGATCTTTAAAATCTTATTTATTTAAATTCTTAATTAATGAGATAAACACTGCATCATTATTGTGTCATTTATAATTTAATTTATTTTATGTCTAAAAATTATTTAAAAAAATAAAATGATTTAAAAAATAGTTTTACATTTCAAATTAATATTTATAGTCGAATATATAACTTATATAACCCCATGTAAGAATTTATTTACTAAAAGATATATGTTTATGTCATTTTTGTCATTACTTTAAATTAATTAATATAAAGTGTCATTATCACACTTAAGTGGCTCCATGGTGTCCCCAAATAGTCCCGACGAAGATCATAGTTGTAAATGTTTTATCCAATAGGATTACAACACATGTTAGGGTCATTTAATATTATTATAATAATAGTTTTGCCTTGAATTACACTATTTACCTTTAATCGCAGTAAATTAAAGTCAAAAATTACTATTCGCCAAAAATTAGTTTAATCTTATTGAACCACATTTTACTTAATAATAAAAACCATGTATGATGGATTTTATAAATTCAATTCATAGAAGTTTTAAAATTTCATTTCAATGAAAAATTTGGTTTATTAACTATTACTCAGTGTTTTCACTAATCATTAAAAATTGATTTTTTTTAGAAAAATACCAAAACGTCAGCCTAAGCTATATTTGATATTCTGAATTCAAAAATTATGTCCATTTTACCAAATTCAAAACATAGAAGTAGAATTAATTAATTTAAAATTAATTCTCGTTGTCAAAAAAAGCGTGTTTTTAAGAAATAATAATTGTCAAAAGATTGACAATTGTTTATGTCTAATTTCAAAGTGAAATTACTTGTGATGACCAAAATTGGATTAAATGGTAAAAATATAATCTAATTATACATTAAAACCAATTAAAAGTATAATATAACCATTCATATAAGTTATAATAAAATGCAGTTTGGAATTAAAATACGATATTTTTCATTATTCGTAAAAAATGAATTTTATCTGAAAAATACCAAAAATTTACCCAAAGTAAATTTTGATGTCCTGATTCTAAATAAAAAATTCATTTTGTCAAATAGAACGTATAAAAGTTACCAAAACTATATTTAATGAGTGTTTTCCATCAAAAGGTGGTAAATAAACCTTTTAATGAATATTAGAGTATTTATGCTTAAAATTGGGTTCATTCACATTTTAAGCCTCTAAATTTTATTGTATAAATGTAAAAACATTTAACAAACATGTATTATCATGTTTTAGTTAGTTCTATTCATTACTTCCAATACAATTACTAGGCATTAACTACAATTTTAAATAATATTATATTATTATTTTTTAGTATGACCCAACATTGTGTGCAACGTAAGATTCCAAAGAAACTCATTGTTACATATCGGGTACGCAATCGAATATATCATCCTCATTAAAGAAAAATTAATATTTAATTCACAAATATTAATAAATATGAAAATGTATTATTATTTATTTACTTGGCATATTACAAGAATCATCCCTTCACCCATGATCTATTGATGTTGGCCAAAAAGGCCCTCCTGAAGAATCCACTTCCCAAGGAAGATATCTCATTCAATATATGGAAGATATACTTCATCCAGAAAACCCATTCTGAACAAGAATTCATGACACCAAAGGTATGTTCTAAAGGGAATATCGTAGTGTAGAGTGTGCCACAACTACAAAATTAGGCTTTTCCATAGTTTGAAACCATGGAAATATGTTAATGCTCCACTAAAAGGGGAAAATATTCTTTGGTTGTGTGTTATAATTCATGTGTTTCAAATTCTATAAACACATATTTTAACACATTTTATAAATTGAACATCATTTTTCAATTCATCATTAAAGTGATTCAATTTGGGCCCAATTAATAATTATCTTATGGATTTAGTTATTTTAATTACTTTAATTTGAAATTTTGGGATATAATTGTTCACATTATGTGGAATATTGTTTTAGGATCAATTGATAAATCACAAGGGTAGATGGAAATTTTTGGCCATGAATACTTAAATTTCTAGACAAATAATAATGGGCCTAAGGTGCATCAATTAAAATTAGAGCCAAAAATTCAACCCCAAGGAAGCTAAAATTTTGTCTTTAGATAGATAAAATTATGGGTATCGTTTCATTAAACTGTTGAAATATCTATTTTTGAAGTCTTCATGGAGATCCAAGGATCCCAAATTGAGGATTAAATTATGAAACATATTTAAGAGCCCATAAAAGCATCCCACCATTATGAGAATAAAATCTGAATGGATGATCCAATTGAAATGATATTTTTACAAATATTAGATTAGATCTGGACTATGATATTTATATTCTATGACCATCCCATATTTTTCCATATTTAATTACATATTTTCATGAAAATAATGGGTGAATCTAATATTATTTTTATGCTTAACATTGAAAATTCAAATTTCCTTTGATTTATCACCAACCTTTTACAATCAAAATTAAATGGGGTGGTATTTATTGATTTCAGAAAAACCATAGGACACAAAAAAACATATTTAAGGTGTTTTGGTGAAATAATTGGATGGAGAAGCATTGTTCTTTCAATTTTAAATTTAAATTTCCTTTTTTATAATCGCATGTTCAATTTTTATCATGTAATTTTTTGGACCACTTTAATTTCATAAGGTTATTTATTCTTATTCCCTTGTTTTATTCTAATTCATATCATGTTTATACCGTTATCTTAGGTAGTTGTTCCATTCGGGTCATATTTTGTGAAATTCTACACACAATGATTGAGTGGTCTTATTTTTAATGCTTTTCTTCTTCAATTCCTCCCTCATGAGTCTAATTCCCACTTCCATTAATATAAAAAAATGCGAGGATAAAAACTAATGGGTTGATCCAATGGAGTATAAATGGGATTTATTGTATTTTATTTCCCATTTTAATAATTTTTAATCAACTCTTTTGCAGAGATTTTCATACAATGATGTACCTTCTCCTTTGATCTCACTAGTTTTTAGGCTAGACATCATGAGTGATAAAATGTTCCTCTACCTTGGAGTTATCAATAATATGATCCTCCAAGTTTAAATTTTATTATCCTTATGATATTTAAAATAACAATACCATGAGTGATTTGGTAATTTCATATTTAATTGAAAGGAACACTAGAATTAAATAAATTGAAACCATTAAAAGAAATTCATCCAATCCACCCAAATCAATAACCTATGATCAACTAATTCTATTAAATTATATTAAATTAAGTCTTTAAAACAATTTTATAATACACTCAATTAAAACCCATTCTATACTACAAGAGACCACTATGCCATCTGAGAAACTCATTATATTCTCTCCCATTAATCTATTCTCATCCCATTTATGTTATCTATTCCCCTTTGTATCTATGCATTTTTGGATACAGTCATGACAAATCAAACCATTAAGTTATGTTGGATAATCTAAGGGGAGAAGAATGAATTCATCCTAAGGGTATACATCATTAAGATCATAATGTTCCAAATAATTTTTATTATAAACTCAATATCACATAAATGGAGAATCTTAAAAAAACAAAATCCTAACCCTAGACGGAAACCAAAATAAAAATCATAAATCATAATCCATTATCTTAGGGGATATAGAATATCAAAACGTTAATGACTACCTTACACCTACTGATAATAGTGCACCCTCATGCATTTGGCATGCTTCTGTAGGAGTTTCTAATTTGTGTTCAAACATTGTGTTCTTAACCACCATCCAACCATTCATGCAGTGGAGTATGAAATGTCATACCTACCTATCAAGGAGTTCAATGAAAATACTGAGATTTTGTGCCCACCAAAACATTTTAAATTGACCAAAATGAGACCCTTTCTTTTTCCCTAAAGGATAAAGCAATAAATTGTTTAAACAATCATCGACCAGAAACAATACACTCCTGGGAAAAACTAAAAAGACAAAGAAATACAAAATAATTCCCCCATCACAAAAAAATACTTAAAAAGTGAATCCAAAACTTTTTTAAAAAAGGAAGTGATTTATTTTATGAAACGTGGGAAAGGTTTAGAGACACATTGAACATTGTACCTCACCTTTTATTTTCAATACAAAAACAAGTTTGAGTATTTTATGAAGGTTTGGGTCTAGGAAACAAAACATTCATTGAGATGATGTGTAATGGACCATTCAAAAATATCTTCAAATAATGCTTTGAGTATCTATAAAATATTTATATACATAACCAAACATGGGGAAAATTGCCTTACAATGAGATACCACCCGAATTTGAGGAAATTAAAAATATTAGAGAGGAAGAAAGTATTAGGTAAAATATTTTTCACTCCCTAGGAGGGTTGATGATATTGATCATAGGAAGGTCCCTGAAATTCAAATTATTGACCCTTTTTCATAATTTTTGGAAAAAATGACCACAATACTTATAACTACCCGACCATCCCATCAGTCAAGGATATTTTTTTATATAACCACCCAGGGAGGTTATTGCATTAAATCGTTAAAATTAAAATTACTATAAAAAACTTTCAATACAAGGTATAACGACTATCCAGGATTCATTTCGAATGAAAATCAATAACCAACACATCAAAAATGTGTCACTACTATCCTAAAATAAATTTTCAAACACATAACTTATTTCAATCAAAACTAGTCCAATGCCAAAATCCACCTATCCCAGTCTTTCAACCTAAAAAACCACTCATCTAGTAGAAAAATTATCCTTTTTGGGTAACCAAACCAGCACAATTCCCTTGCAAATCTATCCCTCACAAAATCTATAAACATATTTTTTAGGAAAATGTAAAAAATGAACATAGAAGTCTCATTAATTAAAAATTAATTTAAGACAATAAGAACTTGAAAAACACACATGACTACTCAATTTTTTCCTTCCCCAACCAGGAGGTAATAGTCTAGGTACACAAAAACCTCTCATGAACAAATAAATGTGTTGACTATTTTAAAGAGTGGGATAACCCTTAATATTTTGAACCAACTATTACCCATACATCTGATGCTTCAATATATCATAAAAATTATGATTAAAGACTCCTTGAATCTAAAAATATTATTGATATTGTTAAGGAACCACCACCTCCCAAAACAATCCTACAACCTTCCACATTCCCTAAATGCATGAGAGGAAAATCAAAAGTTGAACTTAATGAAACGTTGAGTGAAATATTCTCACAAGTTATATTAAACATACCACTTCTTGATGAAATACAAACCATGCATGCATACTCCAAGTAACTAAAGAACATATATACATTAAAAATTATGTTCTCATATAAAATCAAATTCCTTTTAACAGTTAATGTGAGTACTGTAGTCCAAGAAACAATTCCACCTATGTTAAAGGATATAGGTTTTTCTTACATTAATTTTGGACTTGGAGAGAAAAATTTATCAATTCTTTATTTGATCTGGGAGCTAGTGTGAACCTCATTCCATATACATTGTATTGTCAGTTGGGTCTCAAGGATCTCTAACCCACTCCTATCAATCTTGAACTCACAGATTATAGTGTTTGAATTATAAATTTTATCTTGAAGGATGTTTTAGTGAAATTTGGAAATTTAATTTACCCTAATTGTCCTTGAAAATAACCCTGATTAGGTCCTAGGGATAAAATCCCCATCACCCTTAGTAATTCATTCATTGAAACAATCAACTTCTTACTCCATTTTATCAATGGGAACGTGACAATAACCTTTAGAAATATGAGTATAGATCTCAAAATATATAAACTAAGCTCTCAATTTAGTGATGATGAGGATGTTCATGTGGTGAATTAGGAAAATAATATTGAAAATGAACCTGAATGTGATCAGAGAATTTTTTAGGGATGTCTAAGTAAAGGGAAATTAAATTTTTTTGTTTTCACATTGGGTAAAATTATATAAATGGATTGGTTCCCTTTTATATGGCTCCAATTTTGATTTTTCAAGATCATTAATCATTGAAACATTAGGAGAAACCATATACAACAAACTCATTCCCATTTCTAAAAAATATCTAAAAAATTTTGTTGGTTAAAACAAATGTTCAAAAAGGATCCTATTATTTTGAAATATTTTGAAAATGAAACTAAGTATAATTCAAGGTCTCAGCTTATGTTTAAAATTTTTAGCTAGACTGAGCTCGGATTAAAGGTACATCTTCCCACTCCCAGGTATTCCTTAATTGGGGATAACAAAATACATTAAATTTTAATTTCACCGTCTCTCAAATATAAAGATAATAATATAATCATATATGTATTAAAAAATATTAAAAAAAGGAATTTTATTGTCCCTTTTTGAATTTCATGTGACTAGCCTATTCAATTGGACCGATATTATTTTTCTCAAATCGATTTCTAAACCATCCCACCAACCTCAATGCTAACTCAATCAAGATCTAATGGATTTTTTGTGTGACATAATCCTTAATATGTTGAAATTTATTTTTGAGTAATTTGGGGGGTACAATTAATTCCAATGAATTTAAAATAAGTGCTTCCTAGGAGCAACCCAATTATATAATATTTATTGTGTGTGAGATTTAAATGTTAAATCTATTTAATATTTTCAAATCAAACACATGCATTCCCTAATTCAAACCTAACATTGAATCATACCTAAGAAGTCTACTTGTAACATGGATACAAAGTGATCAATTTATTTTTGATGGGTTATAAAAATCAAACCAATTGGTTTTGTTCCATGATTTCATTTAAAAACAAATATCCTCATCCTTTGTAATTTTTATCTCTCTCTTCTCTTCCCTTTCAACACTGAGGACAGTTTCATTTTATGTTGGGAGATGTTAGAATCTATTATTTTAAAAAAAATGTGATTTTTGGGAAATTTATTTATCCTTGAAAATGATATCACGTTTTTTAAATATGAAAAATGGTTGTCCAAATATATTTAATGCCTTGATTATGATTTGAATGTGCATTTCTGTTCATGACCATAGATTTTTGAAAGTTTGGTAGACCGATATTTATTTTTTAGTGTTTGAATTTTTATACTCTTTATCAAACTATAGAAATGTTTGTCCATTGGATTTTTGGGGTAAGTTTGAGTTCTTGGGTCCCTTTCATCATAGCACAAGGTTTGGGTCACATGGAGTTTTATTGGAATATCTATCAAAAAACTAAAAAAATAGGGATCACATAGATCAATGTTTTATCCAAATGCATGGTGTCTGAAACTTGGGGATCGTGACTCCATAATTATCATACCCACAGTTTTTCTTTATATATTTATTATTGAGTATCTAATTGAAAATATATGTAGCATATAACAATCATGGATTGCAATTCCATAGTTTTCTTTCCTACAGTTAGTCTTTTCATCTATATTGTGGTTAAAAAAGAAAACAAAACAAACAAAATTAGTAAAAAAAGATAAAACTGGATACACATATTATGTTCTAATGTTATTCCCACCATGTGATTCTATTTTCCCTCTTGAATAAGAGAGTAATACTCATGTCTTTTGTGATGCAAAACAAATCGTAATGCTTAATTTAAATTAAATGAAATGTGTAAATGAATTTCAAAAAAGGGATAGTATTGGGATTAGGATATTATTGTGAACCCAACTTGTGTTACATGATTTTGATAGGTTTCAGGATTTTTTGGCATGATGTATTTTGATAATAACTATATGGTAAATTTATTTTGAAAGAAGGTATTCAAATTTCATAATTTTGAGATACTTTTTTTCTTAGGACTAGAAAAACTCAAGTTCTGGGAGTGAATATTCACTGATAGAGACTAATATTAATTGTTTATATTTTAATATACATTTCTTTTAAATTGAATAAACACTAAATTTAGTGTATTTTATAAATTCAACTTCATTTCCCATCGTTTTGAAATTAATGTTTAAAGTGGTTCATATGACAACCCTACTTTTTATTACAACTTAAGCATGCTTTATTACATAAAACTTCACTTGATACAACAATGAAAACCGAGAGGTTTAGTGTCTTTGGGGATTAGGATCATTACATAAAAACTTTAAACTTTAAATACAACATCTTTATTGAAAACTTCCTTTACATGACCACTACATTCCTTCGTACTTAGCATTGCATGGGATAACCTGAGGACATGCATAAGAAAAGGGTGAGCTATAAAGCCCAGTAAGGGAGTACACAATGAATAACATGAGGAGTAAAATACATGTTAGGAAATATGAACATCAATAGATCATTATAGTAACATGAACATAAAGTCATGATAAAGCATGATAACCATAACATAGAAATGTGGCAACAACACTTAACATTGAATTAGCATGAGCCAAGGCTCATTGCACATGGAGCATGAGTAAACCCTCATTGCACTTGAAGCACGAGTAAACCCTCATTGCACTTGAATTATCATGCGTCAACACTAATTTTACATGACGTATCATGATACTATACTTTACCCAATGCATTGGAGCGCTATAAAGGGCGCACCCTTCTTAAACGTTTCATTTCATGCATAAGTGTGCCACATGGATCATAAAACATGGATTCATAAAACATAACAATTTATTCCAAGATAAGGGAATGTGGAATTAATACATGAAACTTTATAATAAATAAGTAAATTTGCATAAAGGTGAATACCCTTGATGGAGAAATGGGCATGGTATTCACTACACAATGATATTGGCTTAGAAAATCGGTGTGATTTCGGCAGCGTAACAGCGTGACATAAGAATTCATAATAATGGTTGATGAGAGAGAAATGGGTTCCTCATCATATTTACATGTAATGGACATTAAGGAGGTCATATAGATACATGTCCCAACAATTGAAAAGGAATTTAGATTCATGATACAAAAGTATTGCTTGAATATAAAGAGGAGAAAAAGGTTTCTTTCGGGATTTCGGCATAGTAACGGGTGTACATGGGAGGCATTTAATGAGAGGGAAAGGGGTCTCCCATCATTCAAACAATAATAGGGCAGTATGGTAGAGGTTAGAAACCATACCCCAACATTCATAATTGAAATTAAAAGGGCAATAAAACTTAAAGAAAATTGACAAAAATGAGAAAGGAAGAAAACCCCTTACTTGGAAGTGTGCTTCCAATGGCTAGAGAGATGCTTGTGAGAGGCTTCTTGGGAGCTTGGGGAACCTTGGGAGGATTATAGAGAGAGTAGGTCAGAGGTTGGATGAACTCCAAGGGATTTTAGTGAGGAGGAAGTGGGAGCTTGGGTGGGTTTATATAGGAAAGGTGAGAGAACCCTTTATTATTTCGGTTTGGGACCCCTTATATTAAAATAATCCAAACCACAAACCATACCATGGTATTTGCCCATGGTTTCTGGAAAAGGAAAGAGGAAAAAAATATTTTACAATGCCAAGGTCCGAACTTATTAGAAAATTAGGTTTGCTTATGTGGAGGTGAGTCACACTCCCATGGAAATTAATTTTAAAAGGCAAAGTTTTGAATAAGTCTTGAGGGCTCCATTAATGCTTTGAAAAGTAAGTCAAAAAAACCCAAAACATCATTATTTTAATGATAAGACACATATTTTCCGAACATAAGGATTATGTTATTTTATTACATCACCATTGGGTCATTATGATGTCATAAAACACATTATATATTTAAATGGTATTTAATTTTTACCCAAAAATTTGACTGTCTCAGAAAATTATGAAAAATTCACCATTGGATAATTTCGACATCCTGATTCCAAAAATAATATTTATTATATCTAAATAATTTGCTAAACATGTGAATTTTCACTTTTAAAATAAAAACCGACATTTATAAAAAAATTCACGGGTTTTGACAAAAATGGCTTTCAAACCTTAATAAAAATTTTAATTGCATTCATAAAATTATAAGATCATTTATACTTAATAAAAAATTAATTTAATATTAATAATAATATTTTATTAAAATATTATTTAATTCAAAAATCCTTTAATTTAATAAAATATAATTCTTAATTAAATAATAACTAAAAACACCATTTGTACTTTAAAAACTAATTACAATGTATCAAAAATGACAAGAAATTATGTTCATTATTATATACAAAAATAATGTACATGAACATGGTGCTACTTATTTGTTACATAACCCCTTAAAATAGCCGTATAAGACCTAAGGGTAAGGTGTGCGATGGTGACAGACTCTTGGGGTGGCTCGGATAACATCGCTCGAGTTGTAATTTCAATCAACTTCCACTTTTCCCGTAGACGATCACGTTCGAGCTTGACTTGATGAAGCTCAATTTGGACTTGGTCAAGGGAAAATCCCAAAGACGCCACCTCTTTTCTGAGCTCCGACAAATGGGCTTCGTAAGGGGCAATTCTACTGGATGAGGCCATCGCTTCCTTTTTCTGAGTAGAAATGGGTTCGCTAAAGCCTTATATTTATACTACTCAGATGATCACTGTTCAACGGCTATAAAAGTAACGGTCACAAATCTTAACGTAAAACTAAAGAAGTTGACATCTTATAAAAACATTTTTCATAAAGAAACATTTAACTGGATCAAGAGGGATTTTCTATTAATGAAACTTTGGGTCGTTTCAATATTCCCCCTTAAGAAATTTGGCCCCCAAAATTTTCCTTTTCCCACACTAAAACAAATGTGGGTAACTTAGCTTCATCATATCCTCCGACTCCCAAGTTGCTTCTTCAAACTTGTGGTTTCTCCACAACACCTTGATGAGGGGAATTGTCTTATTTCGTAGAACTTTTTCTCTACAATCTAAGATCTTCACTGGTTACTCCTCATAAGAAAGATCATCTTCCGATTGTACCACCTCAGAAGAGAGTACATGTGAAGGGTCCAGTATGTACTTCCTTAAGAGGGATACATGAAAGACATCATGCACCTTGGCCATAGTAGGTGGAAGTGCTAGTCGATAGGCCACAGCCCCAACACGATCAAGAATCTCGAAGGGGCCGATGTACCTAGGACTTAACTTCCCTTTCTTTCCAAACCTCATGACCTTCTTCCACGGAGATATGCATAAAAACAACATGTCTCCAACTTTAAACTCAAGGTCTCGTCGACGATTATCTACATAACTCTTCTATCGACTTTGGGCTACCTTGATATTCTGCTTAATGGTTTTCACCTTCTCCACCATTTCTTCGACCATTTCTGGTCCAAGCAGCTTACGTTCACTGACCTCATCCCAACATGCCGGTGTTCTACACCTTTTCCCATACAGGGCTTCATATGGTGCCATTTGGATGCTCGAGTGGAAACTATTATTATAATAGAACTCAACTAGAGGAAGATGTTGATCCCATCCTCCTTTAAAGTCCATTGAGCACGCTCTCAACATATCCTCAAGTGTTTGGATAGTCTTCTCGGATTGGCCATCAGTTTGAGGATGATAGGTCGTACTGAAGTTCAGTTCAGTATTCAGAGCATGTTGAAGACTCTTCCAAAACATAGAGGTAAATCTTGGATCTCGGTCAGAAACGATAGATAGTGGTACTCCATGCTACCGTACCACATCCCTGATATATATCCATGCCAGTTGATCCAAAGAGAAATCCTCTCGAATAGAAATGAAGTGTGCAGTCTTTGTAAGACGATCCACAACAACCCAGATTGCATTGTTGCCTTTGGATGTCCTTGGAAGTACAGTGACAAAGTCCATGGTGATGTTCTCCCATTTCCATTCTGGTATGGGCAATGGTTGCATCATCCCCTTAGACTTCTTCCTCTCTGCCTTCACTTGCTGACACACCAGGCACTTTGATGTATATTCAGTGATCTCCTTCTTCATATTATCCCACCAAAAGTTTTCTCGGAGATCTCGATACATCTTTGTGCTCCCTGGGTGAATAGAGAAATTTGAACTATGTGCATCATCCAAAAGTTCCTTCTTCAGCTCCGAACTTGATGGAACACCTAGTCTTTTACCAAACCGCACAATTCCTTCTTCATTAACATTAAATTCTGAGTATTTTCCCTTTTTGATAGCTTCCACTTTTTCTTGGATTCCCGCATCATCCTTTTGAGCATCCTTTAACCTTTCCAAAAGAGATGGTTGAGAAATCATTTGTGAAAGGATTGATGATGTTCCCTTCTTTATGATTCCCACGTCCATCTTCATCAAGTCTAAGAAGATTGGATCCTTTTCAATTCTCATCATTGATAGAATCGCTGGATCCTTTCTACTTAGGGCATCCGCAACCTTGTTCGCCTTCCCAGGGTGGTAATGTATTGAACAGTCATAATCCTTGATGAGCTCTAACCATCTTCTCTGGCGCATATTATGCTCTTTCTGTGTGAATATATATTTAAGACTCTTGTGGTCAGTATATATCTCACATTTCTCTCCATAGATATAACGCCGCCAGATTTTCGGGGCAAAGATCACGGCCGCCAACTCCAGATCATGCGTTGGATAGTTTCACTCATGGATTTTCAACTTCCTTGGGGCATAGGATATCACTTTATCATTCTGCATCAGCACACATCCTAAGACCTTCTTCGAAGCATCACTGAATACCACAAAAAGCTCCCCACTTGTGGGTAATGTGAGCAAGGGTGAAGTGATAAGACTCCTTTTCAACTCCTTTAAGATTTCTTCGCATTCATCACTCCAAGCAATCTTTACTCCCTTTCGAGTTAGCTTGGTAAGAGGGTTGTACAATCGTGAGAAATTTCTCACAAATCGTCGATAATATCCAGCTAACCCCAAGAAGCTACGGATATCAGTTACATATGTTGGCCTCGTCCATCCCTCAATTGCATCTGTTTTGTAGGGGTCCACAGATATCCCATTGCTTGTGATGATATGGCCAAAGAATGAGACCTCCTTCAACCAGAACTCACACTTGATGTACTTGGAAAAGAGCTTCTCCTTGCGCAAAGTCTCTAGTACAGTTCTTAAATGCTCCTCATGGTCCTCCTTGGTTTTGGAGTATATAAGAATATCATCTATAAAGACTACCAAAAATTTGTCTAGGTAATCTCTAAAGACTCTATTCATCAAGTCCATGAATATTTCTGGAGCATTGGTGAGTCCGAAAGGAATTACTATGAATTCATAGTGCCCGTACCTTGTACGAAAAGCAGTCTTATGGATATCTTCCTTCTTCACCCTTACCTGATAATATCCCGACCGCAAGTCCACCTTGGAGAAGTATTGTGCTCCACGCAGCTGATCAAACAAGTCATCGATTCTTGGGAGAGGATACTTGTTCTTTATCGTGATTTTGTTAAGTTCACGATAATCGATGCAAAGCCGCATTGACCCATCCTTCTTCTTGACGAAGAGGACTAGTGCACCCCATGGTGATGCACTTGGGCGTATAAACCCTTTATCCAGATTCTCCTGTAGTTGTTTCTTCAGCTCTTCAAGCTCAACAACAGAAATTCTATATGGATTCTTGGATATTGGTAGCGCCCCAGGTATAAGTTCAATTGAGAACTCAACATCTCTTCTTGGAGGAAGACCAGGAAGTTCCTCTGGAAATACTTCAGCGAATTCCCTCACAATAGGCATTTCTTCAAGGGTGGTTTCTTCCTTGGACTCAATCATCTGAGCCAGATATGTGTGCTCATAAGTCAGTAATATCCATGCTTGAGATGATGGAGCTAAAGGAGATTCATCTTCCTCCTGACACTTGTAAAGAATCGGGGGTCGATTCTCCATATGGAGTGTGATTTCCCTCTCCCAACAATTTATGTTGGCTCTATATAAGGAAAGCCAATCCATGCCAAGAATTTCATCAAATTCCACTAAAGGGAGTATGACGAGGTTCGCCAGGAAATTCAATCCACAGATTATAACAGGGGAGGACTTATACTCATGGGATGCAATGATTGCCCCATTTTCCGTACTCACAGACATCTTTACTTCCATGATTTGTGGTGGTGCAGGGATTGTTCTACTAAACTTTTGAGATATAAAAGAATGCGTAGAACTTCAATCAAAAAGTACGTTCGCTATTCTTGAATGAATAACTAGCGTACATGTCACCACTTCGTTGTCAGGGTTCACTTCAGCAGAAGTGATGGCAAAAGTTCTTTCTTGCTGTCTTGGAGGTTGCTGGTTGCCTCCGATAACCCTTGGATTAAGGCACTGATTTTCAAAATGACCCGGTTATTTGCATTTTTAGCATTGAACAACGCGTTGAGGTTCTAACGGAGCGTTCCTCTCCTCTATCGTAGCCGCGGGTCCTTCTTGCAGACAGTTAACAGCTAGGTGCCCTTCTCTTCCACACTTAAAGCATTTTCGTGTCCCCCTAAGGCAATTTCCAGGGTGCTTCTTTCCACACTTTTAGCAAGTGGGGTGCTAGAATTTCTTATCGTCGTTGGATTTATCCATCGGACCACCAGCATTGAATTCCACCTTACGCTTCTTGTCCCCATGATACCTATGTTATTCTCCGATCTCCATTTCAACCTTGAGGGCACATCGGACAATTTCCTCATAGCTGTCGAAGTCACGGATCACTAATTCTTTCCGCAAGCTAGTCTTCAGCCCACCAAAGAAGCGGTCGACCTTGCATTCGGGGGTAACGACAAAGCTGGAAGCATATCGTGCAAGCCTTGTGAAGTTTTCCTCGTGCGCTCCCACAGATTCTTCATCTTTCTGTTTGAGGGAAAGGAAGTCCCTTTCCATCTTAAGACGGAGGGTGCGCGGAAAGTATTTATCGAAAAACATCTTCTATAATTCCTTCCATTCCAAAGCCTCGATCTCCTCCTCAGGCTTCGTATTTTTGATCAACGTCCACCATTGATCAGCTTCACCCTCCATACGATAAGCCTCCAGGAGAACCTTCTCTTTTTCAGAGCATTGGAGGATGGAGAATATATTTTCAATGGAGTTGATCCATTGTTCAGCGATCGTGGGATCGGATGATCCACTAAAAGTAGGAGGCCTTTGCCTCATGAAGCTTTCAATAGCGACTTTTTCTTTCTTAGGGGGGGTTGAACGTTCCTCTGGACCCGTGTTTCTATTCAAAACTTGAGTTATCTGAGAGAGAAGCGTGACAAAGTTCGCGATTCCCGCTCCCATTGGATTGGGCATATCATTAGTACAATCATCACACTGATCTTCACAACGGTTGTTATCCCAAGTTCTCCTATTACCGGCCATTGGCTGGAATAAAAGGAATGTTAGGGGTAACACATAAAGGGTAATCCAAAGAAAAAATTTGATGACTTATAAATAAAATTTAATCTCTTTAACTCATGAGTCTATAGGATTCAATCCAGGCTTTTCATGATCTTCCTTCTAACATATATTCTTAGGGGCATTTTTCCCTTAATAAGGGTTCATACTAAGATTTTGAATTTATCAAAACATATCCCACAGGAGTGTCGTAACCAAGAGTGCAGCAAGGCCCGTTGTCGTGCACCAGTTCCCGTTCGAGTCTAGCTCAAAGCGGTGTTTTCGGGTTTTACCTCTAGGATACATCTGTCCCAGAGCCGCCTCTACCTACTCGTATCCAGATAGGGATGTATTTGTTTGATAAACCACTTACATAGTATTTACCAAAACTTAGGGATGTTTTTATTATGCTTGGTCTTGTATCTAAGGCTTTACTAGGGTTTCCTAATCCCAAAAATAACTAAACATATCCTCTGATACCAACTATGACAGCCCTGCTTTTTATTACAACTTAAGCATGCTTTATTACATAAAACTTCACTTGATACAACAAAGAAGATCGAGAGGTTTAGTGTCTTTGGGGATTAAGATCATTACATAAAAACATTAAACTTGAAATACAACATCTTTATTGAAAACTTCCTTTACATGACCACTACATTCCTTCGTACTTAGCATTGTATGGGATAACCTGAGGACATGCATAAGAAAAGGGTGAGCGATAAAGCCCAGTAAGGGAGTACACAATGAATAACATGAGGAGTAAAATACATGTTAGGAAATAGGAAAATCAATAGAGAATTAGATTAACATGAACATAAAGGCATGATAAAGCATGATAACCATAACATGGAAATGTCGCAACAAAACTTAACATTGAATTAGCATGAGCCAAGGCTCATTGCACATGGAGCATGAGTAAACCCTCATTGCACTTGAAGCACGAGTAAACCCTCGTTTCACTTGAATTAGCATGATTCAACACTCATTACACATGACGTATCATAATACTATACTTTACCCAATGCATTGGAGCGCTATAAAGGGCGCACCTTTCTTAAACGTTTCATTTCATGCATAAGTGTGCCACATGGATCATAAAACATGGATTCATAAAACATAAACATTTATTCCACGATAAGGGAATGTGGAATTCATACATGAAACTTTATAATAAATAAGTAAATGTGCATAAAGGTGAATACCCTTGATGGAGAAATGGGAATGGTATTCACTACATAATGATATTGGCTTAGAAAATCGGTGTGATTTCGGCAGCGTAACGGTGTGACATAAGAATTCATAATAATGGTTGATGAGAGAGAAAGGGGTTCCTCATCATATTTACATGTAATGGACAGTAAGGAGGTCATATAGATACATGTCCCAACAATTTAAAAGGAATTTAGATTCATGATACAAAAGTATTGCTTGAATATAAAAGAGGAGAAAAAGGTTTCTTTCGGAATTTCGGCATAGTAACGGGTGTACATGGGAGGCATTTAATGAGATAGAAAGGGGTCTCCCATCATTCAAACAATAAGAGGGCAGTATGGGAGAGGTTCTAAACCATACCCCAACATTCATAATTGAAATTAAAAAGGGAAATACAACTTAAAGAAAATTGACAAAAATGAGAAAGGAAGAAAACCCCTTACTTGGAAGTGTGCTTCCAAAGGCTAGAGAGAGGCTTGTGAGAGGCGCTTTGGGAGCTTGGGGTACCTTGGGAGGATTATAGAGAGAGTAGGGAAGATTTTGGACGAACTTCAAGGGATTTTAGTGAGGAGGAAGTGGGATCTTGGGTGGGTTTATATAGGAAAGGTGAGAGAATTCTTTATTATTTAGGTTTGGGACCCATTATATTAAAATAATCCAAACCACAAACCATCCCATGGTATTTGCCCATGTTTTATGGAAAAGGAAAGAGTAAAACAATATTTTACAAGTCCAAGTTCCGAACTTATTAAAAAATTAGGGTTGCTTATGTGGAGGTGAGTCACACTCCCATGGAAATTAATTTAAAAAGGCAAAGTGTTGAATAAGTCTTAAGGGCTCCATTAATGCTTTGAAAAGTAAGTCAAACAAACCCAAAACATAATTATTTTAATGATAAAACACATATTGTCCGAACATAAGGATTATGTTATTTTGTTACATCACCATTGGGTCATTATGATGTCATAAAACACATTATATATTTAAATGGTATTTAATTTTTACCCAAAAATTTGACTGTCTTAGAAAATTATGAAAAATTCACCGTTGGATAATTTCGACGTCCTGATTCCAAAAATAATATTTATTTTATCTAAATTCTTTTATAAACATGTTAATTTTCACTTTTAAAATAAAAACCGACATTTATAAAAAAAATCACGGGTTTTGACAGAAATGGATTTCAAACCTTAATAAAAATTTTAATTGCATTCATAAAATTATAAGATCATTTATACATAATAAAAAATTAATTTAATATTAATAATAATATTTTATTAAAATAATATTTAATTCAAAAATCATTTAATTTAATAAAATATAATTCTTAATTAAATACTAACTAAAAACACCATTTGTACTTTAAAAACTAATTACAATGTATCAAAAATGACTAGAAATTATATTCATTATTATATACAAAAATAATGTACATGAACATGGTGCTACTTATTTTTTACATAACCCCTTAAAATAGCCGCATAAGACCTAAGGGTAAGGTGTGCGATGGTGACAGACTCTTGGGGTGGCTTGGATAACATCGCTCGAGTTGTAATTTCAATCAACTTCCACTTTTCCCGTAGACGATCACGTTCGAGCTTGACTTGATGAAGCTCGGCTTGGGCTTGGTCAAGGGAAAATCCCAAAGACGCCACCACTTTTCCGAGCTCCAACAAATGGGCTTCATAAGGGGTAATTATACTGGATGAGGCCATCGCTTCCTTTTTCTGAGTAGAAATGGGTTCGTTAAAGCCTTATATTTATACTACTCAGATGATCACTGTTCAACGGCTATAAAAGTAACGGTCACAAATCTTAACATAAAACTAAAGAAGTTGACATCTTATAAAAACATTTTTCATAAAGAAACATTTAACTGGATCAAGAGGGATTTTCTATTAATGAAACTTTGGGTCGTTACAGTTCAATTTTGGAACAATTCATCATCATCAAGTGGAATAAATTATTTTAGTTATTTTAATTTGATATTTGGGGATATTATATATCACTTCATATGGAAAATGTTTTATTTTATGAAAAGTTGATTAATAATAATGGAATATGGAAATATTTTTCTTTGAATTCATAAATTTATCGACAAAGAAGAATGGGCTTTGGACCATAAAATAAAAGTGGAGCCAATAATTCAACCCCATTGCAACTCAAATTTTAAATTTGGATTGAGAAACATATGGGGACCATTTCATTCAATTATGGAAACAGAATATTTTGAATTATTCATGGAGATCTAGGGAAAAAAATTTAGGATTAAATTATGGACAACATTTGAGGGCCAATAAATTCATCCCATCATTTTGAGCATAAGATCAAAAAGGATAATCCAATTGAAAGTAAATTTTAAAAGATATTATACGAAGTATGGATTTATATATTTCACTTCTATAAAAATCCAATATTATTCCATATTCAATGACATATTTTACAATAAAATAGGTGATGAATATGGTCCAATTTTTCTTGTCAACATTGAAAAGTCCAATTTCATTTTATTTCTAATCCAACTTTTACTGTCCTAATGAAATGGGATGTAATTTTTTGATGGTGTATTGACCCTAGGGAAAAAATAATTAATTAATTATTTTTAGTGAAGTACTGTTATAGAGATGTTTTATTCTTTGTATTGTAATTTTGTGGCTTCATTCTGTAGTCTAATCTTCAATTTTAATTATGTAATATTTTTTATGACTTTATTAATAAAATTTCATCTAATTATCTTATTCCATTATTATTCATATAATTTTTATATTTTTTTCTTTGGGAGTGAATCCATTCACATAATATTTTCAAAAAATATTCCCACAATGAGGAGTGATCATTTTTTTACTATTTTTATTCTTCCATTCCTCCCTCCATGAGTCTACTTCCTTCTTCTATTTACAGAATAGAATAAATGGAGAGATAAAACTATTATGGGTTGATTAAAGGGAGTATCAATGAGATGTGTTGGATTTTATTTCTCATTTTAATAATTCTTAATCAATTATTTGTATAATATTTTCAATCAATGTTGTACCTTCTCCTCTGATCTCACTAATTTTAAGGTTATACATCCAATGTACTAAAATGATCCTCTACCTTAAATTTCTCATGAATATGATTCTATAAGTCAATAAGTGATTAGTCTTAGGATAATTAAAACACAAAATCCATGATTTATTTTTGAAGTTCATTTTTCATGGAAATAAACACTCAAATTTAAGACATTGAAAACATTAAATGAAATTCATCCAATCTACCCCAAGTGATAAGCTAGGAACAACACTATTTATTAAATTCAATTCACTTTGTTTTTTAAAACTCATTTGTAATACAATAAAGTAAAACCCATGTTTTCCACTTCATATCCAACTCACTCACATAGAGTTTATGTTTCTTTAGGTTTCTTCTTATCCCTTTAAGGATTAAATAGCCAAATTTAAAATATAAGAGACCGTTTTAACCATATAACTTGTGTAAATTTTAGAATCACTATTGGATTTAAAACCATGACTATAGCTTACATCCATGGTTGGAACAAACTATGGTTCTTATTTCTATTATAATAGGGTCCATATACATCCATTGTTTCAACTATGTAAATATATGGATATTTCCACAGTTTTAACTACGGAATATCATGTTAGAACCATGGTTTAACTATGGTTGTTGAAGCCTACTTCCAGGGTTAAAAATGTAGAAATGGTTCTCTATTTCCATGGATTAAACTATGGGACTTTCTAGGTATTCCCACAATTTAATTGTCGTTATTGAATCATACCTCTAGGTTATAAACTGTGGAAGTAAATAAATTATTAGCTAATTTTAAACTGTGTAAATAGATAGGTATCACCATAGTTTAACCATGGATATTAAGGCCCACTCTCATGGTTTAAACCTTGTAAATATTTTACATATTCAATAAAAAATCCTACAAATGTCTTCCTAAACCCATACCCTCTATCTCCACTAAGTTACAGTAGTAAACATCACCACTCAGTTGTAAGCGGTCATGATATTTTATCACTTAAAACTCAAAAAAAATATTGGGTGAGTTGAATTTTACTAATACACATTATAGTGCCTCCATGATATTGTTTCCATTGTCAATTTACTAAATAAACCACATATACAAGGTTTTATTTATTTGTAACCTTCATATATGTGGCTTCCTAGGCCTGTCTTACGGAATAGTGTTTATGAAGAATAATAAAACATTGAGGTTGAAAAAGTGTAAAACATAAATCAAGGATAATTAAGGGGTTGAATACTTAGTATGTATATGGTTTTGAGAAGATAGGTGGCTATAGGATGTTCTATAGGATGGATTCGGTGGTAATGGGTGCCTTTTTCTTAAACTACATTGTGTGTTTAACCATTATCTCTTTGGTTTGATGGATGTGGTGGTCTATTTTCCTTTGGAATGGTAGTAAACTTGTTTTCAATGATCAGTGGAGATGGAAATGATTGAGGGGTTAGATTGGGGTCTCAAAAAGTGTTGCCAAAATTTGTTTGTATTAAATATTAGAGGAAATGGTTTGAGGGGATATTGGGGGTTTATGGTTGTTGGTTGGGATATGAACCAATATATGGATTTTAGGATATGAAAATAAATACATGAATTAAATCATGTAGAGTTTGAAGGGGTTACCTAGTCAATTCAAGGAATTAGTGGTGGATTTATTTAAGAATTGGATGGTGTGGAGGTGGAACCATGAAAAGGAGATGGGATTGATATTTGGATGAAAAAATGGATTAATATTGGATATTTAATGGAATTTAAAATTTGACGAAGTCACTCCATTGGATATGATATAAATTATTTGATTTTTAGATCCATGAATTTGTTTAATATTTATCCTTATTGTATTGGTGAAAGACCAATAACATTAAACCATGATTTAGCATGCCAAAATCAAGGTGGTTACCACAAGTTCTATTGTAGAGTGAGATCTTCCCTATAAAACTATTGGTGAGGATGCAGATGGTGTACTATTATCCACTATTAATTACCCATGGTTGAGGTTATGGGGTCTCATTATATATATTACAGTTGTAAGCCCTTGAATTCTTATTACTACTATAATTAGCTGAATTTTTAAATAAAATATATGTTTCACGTATCGATTAAGGTACAGATGAAACATGATAGAGAAAATTATACTAGGCTACAAAAAATATTACCCTAAAATGAACCAAAATATAAAATGGAATTCAAGATAAAATAAATAATATTGTTACATGACAATTAATAATTTAATTAAATTTTATCACATAGTAAACTGCATACCTTGAATCATAACCCTACCTTCTTCGATCATCAGTGGAAAATTATAATATTTTAATCAATAAAATTCTATAGACTAAAATGGGGTAATGGTAAAAAAAATTAGTTTATCCTATTTATATAATAGTATAGAGTCCTTCTAACACTATCAATTAGTATAAAAAATAAACTAGTATTTAGTATTTTTAGTATAAATGGTATATCTAATCCATATACTAAAAATGATTCAAAATAAAAAAAAATGGTCGAATACTTTTATTAAAAAGTATTCATCATAAAAAACAAGTCCATATAATTTATAGACTAGCTTGGAGTATAGGTTTTATAACCAGTTTTTCAAATTTATACACTAAAAATGATACCCATCATAATATTGGTCTACCCAGTCCTATTTTATGGATAAATATATAGGTGATGTGTAGAGACCCATTTTTTCCTGTAATACTATGAAATATTTATAGGAATATTTTTGGGGCCAGGTTTTGAGATGGAGCATGAGTTTGTGGCCCAGGGTGCACAAAATTAATTTTCTAAAAATATAAATGACATTTTATATTGTGTACATGCAGATTATCAAATAAAATGAAATAACTCTTCAAATAAATATTTGATAAGAAATCAAATGGAGTGGTTGAGTCTATTATGTCATGTTTACCATAGGCACGATATAACTTTTTTCGGCATGGGTAATCTATAGAAAAAGTCACTGAGGACATAACTGTAAATAAAATAATGTATAAAATTATGTTATTTTTATCACTAATCTAAATAGATCATGAACGAGGACTCAGATAAGAAATATGAGACCCCATTCAGTTCTTAATGGGGTGTTCTCTCAAGGCATGACATAAAGTTGGTTGGTGTGGGGTGTTCGGATGAGGTAGTTGTTGGCGGTATGTTCAGTGAGTTAATTAGTTAATTAAATTTATTATTTAATTATTTTTTGACCTAATGATATATCAATAAATATATATATATGTGGAGGTTTTCCCAGAGTTTTTTCATAACACTAATATTTCCAATGATGACTTCTCATTTCTTTTCCATTGCAAAACAACAATGAATTGTGGAGGACGATGAAAAAAATTCAGATCAAGGCTATTTGAAGCGTGAAAAATACTATATATCATGAAGAGATAGTTCTTCATCAATGATGATTGATAAAATTCATATAGGACTCATCAACTTGGTATTTTTCACCTTTTTATTAAATTCTTGATCAAATGCATTAACTTCCTTGGATCTGCACTAATTGCGGGTGAATCAGGTGCCTACGTACTGGTTTTAATTCTTTTATTTCAATGTTTTCTAACCCCAATTTACCATTCTTGATTATTGGAAAATAAATCTTTCTCAGTGTTTCTAAAACAATTATTTTTATTTTTTTATTTTTTTATTCTTTTTTTTATTCGATTTATTTACCATTGGAACATTGTGCTTCCCATTTCAACTATTTTTGGGCGACTCGAGCTTGATTGGACACCCAGATTCAAGGAGGATTGATGAAATGGTGAAAAATAGTGAGCAGAGACTGGATCAGTGTAGATTAAGGCCCAAGGATCATAGATCTGTGATCATTTTAAATTTTCAGAATTGGAATGGAGTCATTGTGGCTTGCAGAATAGGTCGTGTGGCCATGTAGTGCATGCGAGATGGCCGAGACGGTGGTCTGGATCTCTAAGTGAGGTGCTTTAGCAGTTGGATGCAGCTCCTACAGCTGGGTTCTAGTTATGCAATGGTGGCCAAGAGGGGGTGACTTTGGTGGGGAGCAGGTAGTGGCTGGTTGTATAGGTTAGGATGGCGGGTCTAGCTATGGGGTCGACACGTAGCTAGGGCGGCCCGTGTGATGTAGTAAAGGGGAGGGGCTAAAATTTTCAAAAAAAATTAATATAATATTGTTATTATTATTATTATTATTAAAGCAGCTTAACACTAGTAACTATCTTTTATGGTGTCCATTTGACGCGTTGTTAGTGGAAACATGACCAGGCTTTTGAGATAGTGTTTTTAAGACCGATGGTGAATGTCTTTTTCAGGTTTGTAGGTCGGGTCCATGAAACACCCAAATAGTAATAATATAGTATTATTATTAAATCATTAACCCCCTATAACTCTTGAATACGGCGTCTGATTGAGGTTTCACCAACTATGATGTGACATTAACTTCAATGCGATCCTTTTAAGACTAATGTGGGATACTTAATTCAGATTTTTGGATTGGTTCTAAAAAACCCCAATAATAATACTAATAATAATAATTTGAAATTTGAAATTTTTTTTAACTCTTCCATTTGACAACATATTGATGAGAAATCAGAGGTTTTGTGACCCTTATATTGAGGTGTATTTTTTGAGACCAATATTGGGGTTTTTATTCAAGATCAAAATTTGGTCCCCAAGAGATGCCATACGAGTGTAATATGGTGAAATATGAACTTTTCATTAGGTATTCAATTGGAAAAAATGAATTTTCAATTCCATGTGATTTTCCATGAGGATCAAAATAGTGTGATCTGTTTGGTTATCCAAGGCCGATTGAGGATGCATGTTGGTGAAATTTTTTTTTTCTCCTATGGACCAATGAAAAGAATTGTGCACTCATTATCCTTTTATCCATAAATTTCATATAATCTAGGAGTAAAATATCACACCTAGGAGTACATGTACATAGTTTAGTACACTAGTTTGGATATATACATGGCCAGGTGACAAGATGGGGTCACACATCATGTGGGCCCCACACTCGTTGTGTTTCTCTTTATGAATCTTCTACCTCTTATGTCTCCTTCTTTTATACTTATATTTTGGATCACGAGTAGACTATCATGGGTTATGTTTTATGTAGAATATGTTGGTTTGCACTATTTTGGATATCTAGATACTATATGAATTTTCTGAGTTAGAACACATAGATTCAACATCTGATGATGGAAGAGATGATGCAAAACCACGAGATTAGTACTAGTCTTACCCTCTAGCTGTGCTGGGAAGTGGTCTTTCCCAATGAATGTTTTCGGCTTACCATCTAATAGTAATGGTCAGTTTCATTCCTTGATGATCATTCTGAGTTACCTTCCAGCAGGACTGGGCAGTAGAGTTCCTCAACATTTTGGGTTTACCCTCCACCTGGGTTGGGAAGTGTAATTCTTCAAGGACATATTCTAGGAATAACCTCCAAATGGGCTAGGTAGTGGTGTTTCCCAGATGACCCACTAGGAATACCCCCTAGCAGGACTGGGCAGTGGTACTTCCTAGTGACCATATTAAGTTGTACCCTCCTGGTGGACTAGGTGGTGGCATACCTCAATGACTATCAGAGAGGAACCCCTATGACACAATAAGGCGTGTGTCCTCTACTGTGAGTTTTGAACACTCGGTTGTGTAATATAGTGACAAGACATGGTTTGAAAAACCTTTGGAATCATGAGAAAGAGAGAAACATTCCCCACTGAGATGTGTTCAAGTGATGTGACCTAACACCATGTGAGGGTGTCAGTTACTCCCCAAGAAGATAGTACCAAGGTGTGGACATTAAGTCCCTTCGACTTCTATTTCATAGGAATATGCATGAGGTTCTGGGAATTGTAGATGGATTTTTCTTGGAACTATTGGTGACTCTTTTTCTTCGTACAATATGTGATATGGAGATCCCTATACCCTCTCGTTTGGGATTCTTTGACCAATCATATATATATATATATATCCTGTTTTAGTACCAACTCCTTAGGTTTTGGTTACTCTTCCTACAGGAGTGGTGAATACGCGTGGGGTATTCCATGTGATTACCATGTCTAGATTATAGTGCTTGGATGATTACACTCTCCAGATATAGGTAGTGAAGACTCAACTAGAAGTTCATCTTCCCACCGTTTTGAGATCCTTGTGTTTGGAAAAGTTCAATTTCACTCTTATATTATGTTGAGTTATACTCTTTTACCATAAATTGTTCTCCATAATACCTTCCTCTTTAGTTGTATCTCTTACTGCTCCCCCTTCACCCTTTTAAGGGAATTCTATAGGGTATGTATATACTGACCCCTACATGGGACTTTCCCAAAAAGTGTCATGTCTTTTTTAGGCAATGCATAGGTCAATTGTGACTTTAGAGGAGCTTAGGGAAATGGGGTGCCTGGACCACATTAATTGGTTTTAGTTTGGGATACAAGAGTTGTAATATCTCGTTTTTTTACCCTTTTCTAGTTTTTTTGGGTTGGAACATATTTCTGGTTTGGGCGTGTATTTTTTTCCCTTTTCTTCTCCTTATACACTACTATAATTATTTCTGTTTAGTGGATCAAGCATATTTGATATATTTATAGCAGAATTGCATTATTCATTTTAGTACCTCTACACTATTGCATTGAGTTGGTTGTGTGTGTGTGTGCAAGTTTTTAAGAAAGGCCACCCTGAGATAAATATGCCTTCAATACCTGTCACCACCCCCATGCCTTTGAATGTGGGCAACGGGTTGTTGTGGCTCGGGCCCCGGTTTGGGACGAGTCATGACATATTCATATGAGTGGTGGTTTTTTCCTTAGAACATTGTTTGGAAGATCCCTAAAAAGGAAAAGGTTGTAATTTAGGAAAGTAGTTTCAAAGTATCTCGAGTGTAGATCTCAAGACAAGGATTCTAGTGGTGGTACAGGTAGCCGATTTATCCATTCATGATTACCCCGATTACATGGTTGTCGAATCGGAACCATGAGAAAAATTTTTAGGGAACAATGGTACATGCATCATATAAGATTCATTCATTGACTATCCTTCTTGAGTTAAGTCCCAATTTTTACTTATATATATATATATATGTATATATATATTCTCAAATGACCATGGTACCTCTCAGACACCTTCAAGATACCTCTGTGATGAAATCCATTCAGGATACCTGCTCCAGTTCGTGATGACAATCCAATGATCAACGAGGACACCTTATAGAGTCCATAATGTGATCCCCTTCCTCCTTTTGGGTGGGTAGAATCACCACCACCTATTGAGTAGTATATTTTCCTAATAGTGAAAGAAGAGTACCTTCACACGAAGATTGCACTTTGTGAGTTCTAGCTTCTGAAACCGATGAGGGTTTATGGTGAGCCGGATCCCTAGACAGTAGAGTATTGTCTAGAATCAATGGTACACATTTTCAAACATTTCTAGACCCTAACAAGTCATATATTGGATTTGGTAGCTAGTCTTTTCCATGAAGTAGTTGGTCATTGGTAGATCCTAGTTACTCGGATTCATGATGAGTCAACTCTCTCATTGGATGAAGTCTAGCAGCAATTTTTTAAGGACTACTACCCCTCCTTCTTACACTCTATTTAGAAAAACGATATTCTCGAGCTTCATAAGGGAGGGATGATAGTGGTAGAGTACATGGAGAGTTTTACATCCCTTACACGCTACTCTCCCGACATGATCGAAGATAGCTACTTCTGAAAACAAAGTTTGAGCAGGTACTCTAAAGGGAGATCTGAGGCAGTGTATTGCCCTTGAGAATCCCCACCTATGTTGGGGAAACATGGGGAATCATTGTAACCCTATTTATATTTTTTTCAATGTAGCTTCAAATGAATGAGAAGGAGGGGTTCTTCCCCCCACCAAGATGCATTTTTGAGACGTGAGAAAAATTGTGAGGGTGAATCAGTGCCGCCCCAAGCGGATAGTATCAAGGTTTGGGGAATGATTCCATATGATTTGTGCATTTAGGGTGAGGTTATACAATGGAGTGTTAGATTAGGTCTTCTCACTTCTAGTGGAGTTTATAGGTTTGACCCATTTTATTCGGTATACCACTAGTGGGAGTGGTGGAGTTTCTTGGTTGGGTTTACTCTCCCTCCATGAGAGGCAAAGACCCACAGGGTATGCCATATGCATTCTGTTTCTAGTTTATCATGGTTGTATGAGTTTTTTCACCTTTTTTGTTTGTTGGAACTATTGTGTGCTCAAACTAAAACTTGATTTCGTGACAGATAGTTATCACATATGGTTCAGGGAAGTTAATTCCAATGAACAGAACTACATGACTCCCTACCTAGAGCTGATAGTGGTATTGTCCACACTGATAATATGGAGACACTATATTATAAAATAGAACATTGTGGTTTAATCAAACCACCAATGTCTTTGGTACATCTTCACTTAGAGATACTTGAACCTAAGATAATATAACTGGTTAGAATTCCTATAGGACTTTGACTTGGTGATGTTTTATACTCAAAGGAAATGTCCATGTTGTATCAAATGCCATTAACAAGAAGCCCCAGTCTTTCTTACTGTATGAATATTTGGAGCAATTAGATTCCATAAAAATGAACCTAGTGAAGTATGAGGGTATAGTTTTTCTTCATTCAATGGTGTTGAATCCTTCTCTTTTCAAATGTGTGATAGAGCCTCAGCTAGGAGATATCAACTGTGAGATCTTACATGACTTGATATCATTTGGAGTTTTTCCTGATAGATTTTATGAATAAGGTAATAACTTCATTAATTTTAGGTATAAACAGAGATTATGGTTATGATGTGAGAGGACGTTATAAATGAGTTTCACCCATCTCCCTTGTCTATGCATCTTGGTGTAGGGAAGAGCCAGGTGCAGGTTTAGTATCCCTGCCTCTTTTCTTAGATTGTTCTTTTTGGGGAAGAAAATATCTAAAGAATGGAATAATGTAGATTCTGTGGTTTTTCACTCTAAGAAATTTGTACATTTCTTTGAATATTTTTGGAGCCAGTAGTCATATGGTGTGCGATTATGAATCCTGGTGTACCCAAAATTAATTTTATAGAAATATTAATGATATTTTATATTGTGTGTGTGCATCTTCTTAAAAAAATGGGGTAACTCTTAAATGGAAGTTTGGATCAAAAATATGAGGGAATGGTTGAGTCTAGTACATGATGTTTTCCCTTATCGCGATATAACTTTTGTCGGCATGGGTCATCTATATAAAATGTTAGTGAGGAAGAAGCAGTAAATAAAATTATTTTATAAAATTATTTTATTTTCCGCACAAATAAAAATAACTCATGAATGGGCACTCAGATAGGAAATATGATACCACCTTTGAGTTTGTAATGTGGTTTTTTCCCAAGGGTTGGCCTAAAGTGGGTAAGCGTGGCTCATTCAGATAAGACAGTAATTAGCGGTATGTTTAGTGATATAATTAATTAACTGAATTATTTGTTTAATTTATTTTGACATAAGGATATATCTATAAATATATCACTATAGATGTTTTCCCATGGTTTCCTCATAACCCTAATATTGATAATGATGAATTCCACTCTACTTTCCATTGAAAAATGACAAAAAACGATGCTGGACGGTGGGGAAACATTAGATTTGGGGGATTTGAAGTGTGATGAATGCAACAGATATGGGTGAGCACATTCTTCATCAACGACGATCGATGTAATCCAAGTAGAACACCTCAACTTGGTGTTTTCGCATTTTTATTAAATGATTGAGATGATCCATCATCTTCCTTCGATCGGTGCCAATTGTGGACTAAGAAAGCAACTACGTGCTAGTATTAATTCTTTTATTTCAAGGATTTCTAACCCCAACTATCTTTTCTTGATCATTGGCCAAGAATGCTTGGTCAATGTATCTAAAACCTTTCTTCTGATTCTTTTATTCACTAGTTCTTCATATTATTCTCATTCAGAACCCTATGGTTCCCAACTCAACATTTTCTGGGAGACTCGAGCTCGATCAGGTGCCAATTTTTCAGTTGGATTGAAGAAATGGTGATGAAACCATGAGAGGAGACTAGATCTGTGTAGATCAAGGCTTGAGGATTACAGATCTATGATTTTTATTAAATTTTCAAGCATGGACTGGAGGAATCTTGGCTCATAGAAGGGGTAGTGTGTTCATGTGTTGTGTGCGAGGTGGCAAGGATGGTGGTCTGACACATCTCTGGGTGTGGCGATCTAGCTGCAGGACGCAGCTCCGGTAAGTAGGTTTCAGGTCTGTAGTGATGTGCATCAAGGGGAATCTAAGATGGTGAGCAGGTGGTGGTCAATGGAGGAAGCCACGGTGGATTGTCTTGTGGTGGGGTTGGCGCACAGCCAAGGCGGTCCACGTGAAGCAGTATTGGTGGGGGATAAAATTTTAAATAAAAATTAATTTTAATAATAATAATAATAATATTATTATTATTATTATAAGGGTTAAACAGCCATAACTCCCATGTGTGGCATCTGTTTGATGTGCTATCAGCGGTGATGTGTACCTACCTTTGAGGCTGTATTTTTAAGACCGGTGTTGAATACTATTTTTAGGTTTGTAGATCAGGTGCACAAAATTCCAAAATAATAATAATAATAATAACAATATTTTTAAATATACGACTTTACATCACTCCTACATACGGCGTCTAATTGATGTTCCATCAGTGGTGATGTGACCCTATCTTCAAGGAGGTCCTTTTGAGACCATGGTTGGATACTTAATTCAGATTCATGGATCAATTCCATGAAACACCCATTATTATTATTATTATTATTGTTCTTATTGTTGTTTTTGTTTTTGTTTTTGTTATTATTATTATTATTATTATTATTATTATTATTGGAGAATATGGAATCTCTCATAACTCTTCTATACGACATCGGACTTGTGAGCTGTTAGTGTATTTGTGACCCTGATATTGAGGTGGATGTTTTGAGACCAATGTCAATATTTTAATTCATGATTAATTTGTGGGCCTCATGAGATTTAATTCGAGTGTAATTTGGAGAAATATGAACTTTTCATTAGGTGTATGATTGAGACAAATGAATAGTCAATTTGGGCATTTTTCATGAGAATTGCAAGGGTGTAATCTATTTGGTTATCTGGGGCTGATTGTGGGGGAATATTGATGAAATTCTGTTTTTCCCTTCTAACCAATGATAATCATCATTCACTCATCATCCTTTTGGTCAGATTTGTCATCTACTATAGGAGTACACTGGAACACCTAGGGGTACATGTACACAATTTTGTACCTGAGTGTGGCTATGTACCCAACCATGCAACTAGGTTGGGTCACATGTCTTTTGGACCCCATATGTTCCATGTATCTCATTATGAATCTTCTACCCCTCGTATATTCTTCTTTTGGGCTCAAATTTGACTAGAGAGTAGCCTATCCTAGGTGTCTTTCCACAGAGAATGCAATGGTTCCATTCGTAGTGTCTTTACAGATACTACATAAATGTTCTAGGTTGGCACGTACAAAGTTAACACACAATGACAGAAGTGATCATACAGAACCATAAGAGCAGTACCGAGTTTACCCTCTGGCTGGGTTGAAAAGAGGCATTCCTCGATGGCAGTTCAAGGCTTACCCTCCAATATGACTAGGTAATGGATTTCCCAAATGATATTTCATAGTTACCCTCCGGTAGGACTGGGAAGTTGAGTTCATCAAAATTCTGGGATTACCCACCAGCTAGATGGGGTCATGGCATTCCTCAACGGTATATTCCAGGGGTAACCCTCCACTTGGATTGGGCAGTGTTGTTACCCTAAAGACTCACCATGATTACCATCCAGTTGGACTGGGAAGTGGTGTTCCTTGGTGACCTTACTGAGTGGTGCCCTTAATCTGGGCTGGGAAGTGGCATTCTTCGGTGAATATCAAAGGAGATCCCACATGATTCACTAGAGTTCAATCCTTATACTTCGATTGTTTTTCCACCCGAATGTTCAATACAATGAAGAGATATGGTTTAATGTACCTTTGGACTCACAATAAATAGGTATGCCTTCGCCACTAAGATGAATCCTTATGATATGACTGAAAACCATGTGGGTGATTAAATGCCACCCAAAGCGAATAGTATCAAGGTATGGTGATTTATTCCCTTCAACATGTGCTTCTTGAGAATATTCATGAGGTGTTGGGCATCGTAGACGGACTTACCTTGGAACTATTTGAGACACTTCTTATTTGGATGAGTTATTAGATGCATATCCCCTTACCATATCATTTGGGATTCTTTAAAATAATATATATATATATATATATATATTGTTTTAGTACCCACTCATTGAGTTTTGGTTACTCCCCTTTCAAGAGAGGTGAAGATGCGTGAGGTATGCCACATGCCTTCCATGTCTAGATTCTCATGGTTAGATGAGTCCACTCTCCTACCAAAGGTATAGAATACTCTACAATAAGTCCATCTTCTAACCATGTCAAGATACTTGTGTTTGGAAAAGTTCACATTCACTCTATTGTTTGATTGAGCTATAATCTTTTATCATGCATTGAAATATCTACTATTTTCCTCTTCAGTTTTATCTCTTATTGTTCCCCCTTCACCTGATTTGGGGAATACTATTGGGTATATATATAGTCACCCATACATGGGATACTCCTAAAATGTGTTTCATCTCTTGTAGATGGCAGACAGGTCGATCATGACTTCAGAGGAGCTTAGGGATACGAGGTTCTTGGACTTTTTATGAAGGATTTATCTTGGGATACAAGAGCTGGGATCTCCCATTTTTTTCTTTTTTCCATTTTTTAGTTTGGGACATATTTCAAGTTTGCATGAGTATTTTTTCCCATTTTCTTTTCATTATACACTACCGTACATCATTTTATATTGTAGCTCTTGAATATTATGTATATTTATAAGAGGGTTTCATTCTTCATTTCTTTCCCTTTTCACTTTTACATTGAGATGGTTGTGTTAATGTGTATACTTTTTTAGGAAAATTCCTCCCCGATTTTAGTGTTCCTTTAGTGATTTTCATCACCCCTTGGAATATAGAGGTCGGCTTGGGGTAGTTGCATCTTCAGCCCTAGCTTGGGTTGGGTCATGACAAGATGGATCAGGGAAAATCCACCAATGGAAATATATTGTGTCCCCTTATTTTTCTATTGTGTTGTAAGTATGTGAATCACCATCAGAAGATTTGTACCATATCAAAATACTATTGTATAATAACAAAATTAATATAGTAATTAAAATAACATGTAGAAAATAGAACCCAATCCTCGTACTCTACTAGTATCTAGAATATCCATAATTATTGTATCTAGAATAAAATATATCTAGTACATGTCACCCAATCATGAAATACATTAATAATAATAATATAACCCATCTTTTTCTAATCAACATAATCTAACCCTTAGATACCATGCTCTGATATATAATACATGGTAAAGTGAATATATTAGTTATTCCACTTCAAACATGGGAATCTATCACACATTGTTCCATAAGATCTATTTAAATTCTATAACTATTAAAATAGACGCATTTCCTTATCATCATTGGTTATTATATAGACTACATAACAGACCCATTTTTAACTCAAGAAATCCATCAATGTACCGCTCATAATATCAGCAATTCAGCTATACTTCTATAGTGGTAACAACCTAAAGGTATATTCCACATAAACTCATTCACCTACGAATTTTAGTGATCCCATCAATAAACAAACACCTTATCCCACCCATAAGATAATTACTAACCCATTCCCACTTTGAAACTAAAGGATTTCCCTCACTATTCATGCCTTAATTATCATTGTATATTTCTAAATTGAGAGCCCATTTATCATTAATCACACTATTCCAATAAGATATTATTAATCCTATAATAAAATTAAATTTCATTAATTTAGAGGATAGACAATGAGGAAACACCATAGTCTATTATTTATCAATAAATTCTAAACTATTTAAACCATATTCCTTAATCACATGAACATTGAACCATTAACTGAGTATGGGGAAATAAATAAGAACTTATAAAGTTGATTTATGAAGTTAAAATAAAACTAATCACTTTGGTATTTAGTGGTGAATTATTCTAGTTAAGGTTTTTGATTTTATCTATTCTAATTTCATAGTTGTGTTACTAATGATGGTTTTAGGTTTTAAAGTATGTTTTTTTTGTTTTATTAAAAGAAAACAAACATTTTATTTATTTTTTAGATTTTTGTGAGAGTGATCATTTATTTTTTCTTAAAACAATGATATTATCCTCTCTAACAAAAAGAAAATTTTAATCTCTACTATTGAGTTAGCTGAAATTTTCTATGGACCACAAGAAGATAGATTCAAGTTTATCCCTAAGATAGATAGTGAAGAGTTTTTATTCTAGGGTATGATATATTCAATACATTTTTATCCCATATAACTTGGATGATTCTAATAAGGGACTAATAACTAGAATAGAAGCTCCTTATTTTGTAAATTTTGGAATGTATTTCTCAAAGGACTGGTGACTTTGAAATATTCTTGTTTCAAAACATGTATTTTGTTTATTCTCTAATAAAACAGGATAAATTATACCTTAATATATATATGTTTATGTAAAAGTATCATTTCTTTCATAGATTACTGAAAATAAATTTATATCCTTATGGTTAAGTGCTAATCCTTCTATTTCACAAGGTAGGTGTAGATTAAAGTCATATAATAAAATGTCATCATAGTTTTTGTTTTTTAGATGATAAATATATAATCTTTATATTCTTCTTAAATTATTCCTTCACAAAGCTATTTGTAATTAGAAATAAATGGTCTTATGAAGAAAATACTAATGAAATCCCTATATTTTTTCAAGGGATGCAACATAGAGAATATTCTTTAGTCCATATATTACCAATAGTAGCATAAGTAGAGACACAAACCTCACCTATTTATGTTTTTTAATCTGATGGGGTTGAATAGTCTTCTCGTGAGGAGAAACCTACTATAAATGTTGAAACTTTTCCTCTTGTAGTTGTAGCTGGGGATGATTAGAAGAAATATGGTGAGGAATAATGGATTTCTAGTCTCATATGGAGTTTATGAATGAGTCTATTAAAGATGTTATAAATAAAGAGGTTAATATTCAAGTAGAAGTATTATTTATCTTTATAGTCCAATTATTTCTATTTTGTAAAATTTAAGGAAATATACTGAGGATTTTGAGGTTTGAGTTGATGGACTTCCAAAAATAAGAAGGAATGAAGTAGGTTTGGATGAAAATATCCATTTTCATGGTGTTGATGAAAGTTAATAAGATGAACCTTCTATTAATGAAAATTAAAGTAGTTCATATAGCATGGAATATGTTCAGATACTAAGACTGAAACTATGACATGTTTATTTCTTAAAGAGATCATGTAAAATATGCGAAAATACCATTTTAAATATCCAATCCCAATTTTCATAGCATATACACATTATATACCAGGTTTTTATAATAATCAAGAAATTATAGAATTTAAATTAAACTGTTGGGCATAGAAAACCTACCTCAACCTCAAAGTGCACACCTTTTGACGAGAATAACTCGAAACTTCATTTTCTTCCACTTGAACACATATGAACCTTCAAATATATATAAGGAAACTTATTCCCTATATACATATTTTCATGTCCAAATATTCACAAGGGGGCCATTATATATCTATTTATACTTATATATACCCCTTTACACTTACACATGTATATATTTCTCATATCTATATATAAGCACACCTAGCCCCAATATATATATATATATATATATATATATTCATGTTTTCATGGGATAATATGTATAAATGGGGAATAGATATATGTATATTCCTAAATATGAATACACATGTGTATCGCCTTTAACAACAGTGGCCTAAATCCACCTCAATATGATCCAAAACACACAACTAAAATATAGAGAACCCAAAAATCATAAAATACCAAATTAAAACATAGCCAAAGAATAAAAATGGAAGAAACCTTACCCAAATAAAATTTCAAACTCACCACCTACAATTGTATTTGATAGAACTAGCCTCATCATAAGAAAACACCTATAAAGAAATAATGGGAAAATAAGTTATATATAATGACTTCTTATATATGTGATCAGTGTGTCAACATTACATAATAAAGGATAGATGACTCTATAACAAAAAATGAAAAAATAATATTCAGATTGATATGAATATCCCAATACTAAAAAACATGATCATTATTAAAGGATTTTTGTTCAAATTATATCCAATGAAATTCAACACATACACCACAGATTGGTATTAGGAACCATGATATAACATATACCACAACATGATTAATTTTACAATATCATGCCTTATATTGTGGTGTATATTTACAATAATCTAAAACTTTCATGTATCCATCAAAGTTTTTATTCAAGACATTTATAATCATTGTGAATTGATTCCAATTCATTTGGATATGATTTTTATATAAAAACCCTTAAATATAGGGAGAAAACATTGTGCCAAAATTTATTTTAATTCTATGTCTTGTTGTATAACAAAACATGCCATTATAGAATTTACAAACATTATAATTCCTCAGTAAATAATTGTATGAAAAGGTTATCCAATTGAAAATCATTATTTTTACTCAATATATAAATGTTTCTATAGTGATCACAATCAAACTCATATCTTTAAATGATTTTTCCCATTGTATGATATATTTATATACATCATTTGGATTATTTTATAATAGAATTCATCATGGAATTGAGTAAAAAAATATGAATAAAAAATGTTAATTAATTATACAACATTTCATTTGTTCTAAATTATCCAAAATAGACTGGCCATTTTGAATAGACCACAGACATTTCTTTAATCTAAGCAGATCATTAGATCATTTGTCACTCAACTAAGATATGTTTAGACCATTGGTTAGACCAATGTTCATTATATTAAATTATATAGTGTTTTCAAAATACATGTTCAATCTTGTGGGGAAAAGGTGTATGGTAGCCTGAATTAAAAAAAAATTATGAAAAAATGAGAAAGAGGAAGGAAAATATAGTTACAAAGTATATTAGAGGTATATGTGAATGTTATGATAAAAATTAATCTATCAATTCTAATGTTCAAGTGTGTGAATATAAAATTAAAATTATTAGTGATATTCTACCTTAGAATTTGTGATCTCACCTTATTTCGTGGGAAAATGTGAATTTGTTCCAACCAAAAAAACATATTATAATTCTTAATATTATAACATATTGAAGGATAAATATTTCGATAAATTTTATCTACTTATTAGAGAAATATAGATAAAAAAATGAAGGTTTTGTGGAAACATATTAATACGGACTTAAGAATGAGTGCGGATGGAATTCCATAATAAAACAAAATTACCAAATAAAAACGTTTCAGGGATACTGTTGGTGGTGTGGTGTACATGCCTATATAACATATAATTTTTTTTGTAACATTCCTCTTCTTATTTTAGGGAAAGAGAATGGTGTACGAGGATGATATTCATAATAATAGGTGAAGAAGTTCTTGAGGTATCAATTTCATGGATGGAATATTGATATGAAAAATATTTATGAATGATTATAAGAAAGCTGTGGATGATGTAAAAAAGATAGAAATATTTAAAATGATTATGTTGAATTTACCCTATCACAATACAATAATAATCAGGAAGTGGGTATAGGGGTGTCTTTAGGAAAATTAAAAGGATATCAAATAAGGAAATAATATTCATATAGCTTGTGAATATTACGGGATGGAATGAATAAATAAAAATAGTTTTTGGGAATTTGATTTATTTTTGGTTGAATAAACTTTGAGTATTTAAATAATAAATTGAAAATTATTGGGAGAAGAGGAAGAAGATCCTGATTTTTTTAGTTTGAATAATACCATGATTTTCATTATCAATTTATCTTAAAATATTTCCTATTGTTTCTGTTTAATAATAAAGAATTTATACATCACTATTTGGCACCAGTAGCTTATAGCGGGCTCAATTCCATTCCTTTTTTAATAGCTATAACATTGGAATAAATTTATAATTATGTGTGAATGGTAATAAAACCTCCATTCACCAAGGTCATAGTCATCCTTATAGACTAAATTTGTGTAAACAAACATTTTATATTCTAAATTTCAATTCATTATTAATTTGGATGATTAGATTACAACTAAATAATCATAAGGGAATACTTGTTACTGAAAAGGTTGAAATCACCAATTCATACCTCCCCCCCCCTCCCTTTAGTATTTACCATCCCTTATTCGACACTTTTAACAAACTAATATAATTTATGACAACTGGTTGTCCCTTAATAGGCATAAATGTGATGCATGATGACAAAATTAAAGGATCTATAAGACATTCTTACAATAAAATTCACTCATAATGTAAAAAGAAAAAATAAATGGACTTACCTGAGTTATCTGTTGAATCAATTCCACTAAAGAAGTCCCAAACCTATTCAATATTACCTACACACCAAATTATAACACAATTTTATCAATTCTATAGAACCATGGTTGAACAATCATCTCATAATAATGAGAGTAAAATCAGGAAAAAAGTAGAATAAATAATAAAAAGTGAAATTACAGAAGAAAAAAAAAGAAAATTTTATCAACCCAAACTCACAAACAAGAGGGATCGAATTAATATTCACTATTGTCATAATTCATATAAAAAATTAAAAGTGAAATTATAGAAAAAGAATTATAAAATGATATAGGTGTTACTTTAGTAGAATATGTTGAAGTAAGACACTCATTACAGTAAATAGTTGAACCTAAAAAATAGATTATATATTTTAGATGAGCTCACTATTTGAATCCATTTCAGATAATTATAATTTTACTCATTTTATAAAAAATTATTGTATGTAATAATTCAAAGATTAAATATATTAATCTATAATATGTGAACTACTTGTAGTGTGATATGGGATGTAACACGGTCATGATATTAAAATTAGTTAACATATAATGTGATACTAAAAAATTAATTAGTATGAGTAATTGAATATTTATATATATAAAATATCTCTGCGTTTGTTTGATTTTTTTAGATATAATGAATGGTATATGGGGATGAATTACGATATGGAAAATTGTTAAAATATATATTTTTTCATAAATAAATATGAAATATACCTACAGTTAATATGCATCATTCATATAAAACATATGCATTCTTCCTATATCGAGTATAAAAAATATGAAAATCCCAAATATATATTATGAATTTGGAATAAGAATATAAATTTTCTATGAAATAAAAAATGAAATAATGGTAAAAGGGAAGAAAAAAAGGGGAACTCGCCAACAGTATGTAGAATATTGTGTTGTATAAATTCAGGAAATGAAGATCAAATTAGCCTTAATTTTTCACAGTTGGTGAAGTTTGTATTTTTTAAATAAGTAGTTTTTCAATTTATTTAAAGGGAAATATGAATTTTTCATACCTTTAGGAATGGTTAAATCATGATAGCAGGGAGCCAGAATATTTTTCCCTTGGTCGGAAGGGTTCTTCCATGAGAACAGGGATTGGGTAGCATTCCTTTGAAATATCTAGAGAGGGTAGGGTTCATTTGTGTGACCCGATGTCATGAGAGCATGGAATGGGTAGTTTTACTTAATGTGAGATGATCTCATTAGAACATGAACCTAGTCAATTTATTCATGATAGAATGAAGAAGGTAATATAATTTTGATCATTTGGTGGACTGGGAGATTGATCATGAAGAGGGGAAGAACCTTCCATGAGAAAATTTATAGAGGACATGGGGATAGATCACGAGCACTGGACAAGATATAACTATAGAGGATGGGAACATTATCATGAGTGTTGTCTATGATAGTTCTATGAAGAATCAGGGGGATCTTAGTTGTGAAATGGGAATGGGTTCTCGGTCGTTCAAGGGAAGTGGGTGGAGGGGGGTTGATCATGAAAGTGAAGGAATTTTATGGCAATGGGTTTATTTTACCATGGAATTAGATATCATATTTCCATAGTTTTCGTAAACTATGTCAATATATGTGTTGAAATGGATTCATTTTTTAGTAGTATTCTTATATCCCTACAGTGGATAATGGAAGATTTACCTTCTATGGAATAAAGGTTGTCCCTAATATCAACTAGAATATATAGGATGTCATGTTTCTTTCTATATACCTGAGTGGTTACTTACTTCTAAAAAAAGAAGAAATTTAGATATAGAGTATCCAATTTTATGATGGAGACCTCTATGGAAGAAGGGCAGTATATCAGGCCAAACATATCTATCTTGGCCAAAAGTTATCTCCTTCAATTCTATATTTATAGGGGAAAATACCCTTACTAAATCTTGTTCCTCATTCAAGTATTATGGGGTTGGAAGGGGTCTTATCTAATAATCTATAAATATATAAATATCACGAGAAATTACAACATTGGTTTCAAACCATGCGAAAAGTGTATCACTCGAGTAGGACCTATTACACTAATGGATTGGAAGGTTAGGGAAAATATATGACATTATAACCATTTGTTTTTTAGACCCAATGGCCAGTGCTGATTGGTAATATGAACAACAATGGTGAGTAAGGTCTTAAGGCATAGTCTAACATGTTATCTCTTTGTTAGGGTATCCTTTCCACCCATATAGATGGATTCCACCTTTGTGAATGGTACGCAACCTTCTATTATAGCCTCTAATTCTTATCTGTCATATCAAGATGCCCTCCCCATCCATGCCGGATCTGAGGATAATCCTATGGTGCCTTGCCAATTTTGATTATTTTTTACTGAGGAGGAGAATCAGGCCAATATAAATATTTCTTTTCATGATGCACTAATTTTTTTCTCCTAGAGTTATATTGAGGTTTGAATCTACTCATATCTTAATGGGAAATTATCTAAACTAGTAAAAAAACATCCTTATTACCAGTTGATTTGGAGGACAACCCTAGGCTTGGAAAATAGCAAACTATGAGAGGACCAATATCCCTAAAAGAACCATATAATAAATTAATAAATTTACCATTACTCCCATTTCTAGTACAAGAACCAATTAATGCAGTCATAGTGAGTGTACTGCAACAGAGTGAAGATTCATCAGAGATGGTATTTCATGACACATATTTAAAGTGGAAAACTTGTAGAATGAAGAATTTTGATGTTATGCTTTGGGGAATACTGTGTTAGGAAGGACAAACTTTGGAAGGTTTTTGAATTTCACTGTCCCTATGGACGTCACTTTTAATGATTGACCAGAGGAGGTCAAGCCCATCTTCTAATAACTTGATATATTGTTGGAACCTGTCAACGGTATTGTTTTTTTATTCCCCTATAGTAAACCAAACGGTTGTTCGGTGGATACTACAAATGGTCATGGATTAACATGGTTATCCCATTCCAAAAGTAGTGATAAGGATGAATTTATGGCAATGTTTAAAGTTATATTGTTCCATTTTAACTGTAATTACATCCATTTTTAGGTTGATGATATAGTCTGAGTTTTTAGAAGTCAAACTAGTGCTTATTTACCCCATATATTCTCCTCAGGGCATGATAGTCACGGATGAATTTAGAAGTGATCAATGGATCTATGATAAGGGATAGTAAGGTCAATTGGCCTAGATGAGGGTGGCGATTATCATTTATAGATAAATTTTCGTCACTTATAACATATTCTTGGGGTTCCTTCCCTCATGATTTCGATTTCAGTACCTTTTAGAGGTACTTCTCTAGAATGTAATGGAAAAATAACCGCTCCATATTGTTAGTGTCATATCCTCCAGAATCCCTAGGTAAGTGTGGAATTTCACTCTTTTCTTTTCTTTTATAATTATTTTGGTATCACATCTTGATTTTTCAAAATAGTACATCCCCTTACCAAGAATGCTTATATGGTCTTATATCATCCCAAAAGGATGTGGGTGACTATTTAGTTACTCCAGAAGAAACTTCATTATCGGTCCTGACCCATCAAGAAGTAGAGATGGATGAGATGTCAACTCAGTCATGATCGTTGCGTACTATAGATGTCCCAGTGGTAGCACCATTTTTTTCGGTGTTGGAAAATGTTCTTTGGAGGAAAATGAAACATTTATATATTCTGCTATTGATTTATCCTTGATGGAATTTTATTTTGGAGTAGGTGAATACTGCTTCAAAAACTGGACACTTTGTTCACTTTTTTCCATGTCACCTTACATTATCATTTTCTCTAACATCCATTAAGGTTGGAAACAAAACATTTTCAGGGAAAGCACCGGAAGTGCCACAATGTTTTTTATTGCAATAGGATGTCACCTCTTCACCATATGATGGGATAGGGGAAACTTCTGTTTCCAATGAATCAACCGAGAAAAGTATGCTCCTAACATAGGTTATATTCATCGGTTATTTTTTGATATCATTTCATTTATCTTCTGACCAATAACTATTTTTTCCCATTGTTGTAGTTCCTTTTCCTCGGATGAAGGAGGTCTATGTTCTTGATCCCTTGGGGATTTTTATAATTAAATAAAACCACAGGGATTCTAGATCCCTTTCTACATCATCGAAGACTGTGATCATGACTCTTTATCTAGGTGACCTAGTCCCAGAATATGTTTATATTCCACGGATGGGATTAGATCAATACACAGGCCTAACTTCATTCTACCAGACAATACGACGACAAATATAGAGTAGGATCTAGACTTTATTTTTGAAGATATCATTGGGGTAGATGAAATACAGGATGGGTCAATTTTTATTTGTTATTACCAACCATGGTTACGATGTTTTTGACCTACCAGCATTTATGCATGTTTGAACGAGGTGATATCTCTAAGAGATCATAAAAGGGGCCTTTAATTGAGGGGGATATCCACCGAGGCTTCCTCTTTAGTGAGTCAAATCAGGGATGAGGCCTTAAACAAAGATTATCGGTGTTTAGTGGGTGAAGAAACTCACTTGGACATGGTCATCATTGGGAAAGTTGAGATTTATGCTCTATAATCTATAATTACACATCTTCAAGCTGAGTTATCCCAATTTTATCATGCACTGCAGATATTAGGGAAAACATAATTAGAGTAACATCGACTCCTTGACATTGAAAATAAAAAAAAAATATAGATGTTGTTTCTCGCATGAAATAGTTTCATCAGATTTAGGAGGCATAATTAATGTCATTTTACTAGATACACCAATATGATACTTCCTTGGGGTGGATTCCTTAAGATCTCAAGGGTAACTCTGATCATATGTTGTGATGGACTTGTAATTTTGAAACTTTTACTTGGATCGTATATTCATTGTAAATACTATAATATGTTGATATTCCTCCTCATATATGTAATCAATTAATGGACATTCTAAAATTTATATATTGTTGTCCATTTTTCCTTTATTATTGATGTGAATAACATTTCATTAATCTAATGTTTCATGAATCCTTAATGATACCAATACAATGTATAATATCAAGTAATCCTAAAGTTCATTTTTTTAGTGTTTAAATTCTAACATCTTCTTATCAAGAAATTATAATGAATGGACAACAACATTAGAATCCTCATTGACATATTTTCTCTAGCCATCTTGAAATTAATTATTCGCTAAAGGATAGTTCAGGTAGAATATATGTCTGGGAGGGGGATTTCATTATTTTTTTTCAAAAGTGAATGGACTTGGTAAGCATAGCCTGGATTTTTCTAAGTCCAAATAGGGGCCTCAAAACCATTATATATTTTCCTTTCTCACCGACTAAATCCTCTTTGTGCTTTAGATTGTTGTATTATATCTTAGACCTTCTGTCACTTTGTTAGGGTCTTTTAGATCTGACCATTTATCACTATAGCATATGGTATTTTAGCTCAGTCACTTTATTAGTGTATTTTAGGGACTTTTAGCTTGGACTATCTGTTGTTTTAGTTTAGGGTCTTTTAGTTCATACCTCTTATTTCTATATTTTAGTGTCTTTTAGCTCACTTGTTTAATTTATAAATGTGGAATCTGGGGAAAACATGATATGGATGACCCAAGACACCATAAGGTTATGAGTTTCATAGTTGTGTCACAAGTTCCAATAGGGAAGGGAATTAATTTCTTATAAGGAATATATTCTAGTTATTAGTATGTCAAGACCCTTATGTGTTGATAGAAAGGTCAGACAAAGGATTCCCCATTGTTTTTTAAGGGACTTAGAATATTGAGTAGATGAATATGGGATAGGGAATACATATTTGTGATGACCCATAACACCCCAAGGAGATGGGTTCCACTATGGTGTAACCATTGCTCATAAATATTGGAGTTCTTTTCTTCAAAGGAGGTGGTGGCTTCGGTTGGTTGATCAACACCCTTATGTATTGATATCAGGGTCAAACAAAGTTTTCCCCATTATTTTCTGAGGGCCATGAAATTTTTTAAAGACTCAAACATCTAGGAGATGAAGTGCTATATGGAGATAATGCAATCCATGAAGGGTTATGGTACCCTTGGGTGGTTAAACACTTATGTGAAGCCTGGGCCCTATGCCCTTAGGTTTCAAATCGTGGAGTGTGGTCCATAAAATTTTTTTGGCTCAGTAGTTTCACATTAATTATTTGATAATAGGTAAAAAACATGGTGATGTAACATTATGGATTTTTAATCCCCCAGAATAGTCTATTTTTGAATATTGTAAATTAGAGTCCAAAGTGCCCAGTTCTTGAGGATGTTATGGGATAATCATATCAAGAATGGTCTAGAACACTCTAATATTATGATTTCTTTCCTAGTGATGCTAGGACTCATAATGATCCAAAATCATCTTTTATAGACAAAAATATTTTTTAACGACTATAGGTTCATGTGCAAGATCCATATAAATACATTCATATTAAAGAAAGGGTCCCTTGAAGTTGGGTATAATTTTCCAAGGTCAATGGAAGATTTATGGAAATCCTTAGTGGTCAAATCATGAAGTATGATTTGTGTAAATCCTAATATTCAAGAAGGGTTTGAGAACCCTAAAATTTGTGTCTCACCTAATGAATATGTTCTCATGGTGAATAGATGTGACAAATAATTACCCTAACATTATCCTGGACCAAGGGGTCCGGAAAGCATAGCATGGATTTTACCATAGCTACAGAGTATGACCTACAAGATTTATTCCTTATTCACAAACACTCTAACTTTTCCCTGAACTCTAGATATGAATAGTTTAGCGAGCAATGACTAGAACTTTTCTCAATATGACCTTTCTGGTTTTTTAACATAAAAAGTATTGTTCCTCCTTCACTATTGGTTTAAGGTCTTTTGATTTGGACCATAAAAGGATAGAGTTTATGGTCGTATAGATTTGACATAACTATAGGTATTTTAAGGTTGTGACACATATAGACCTATCATGAGGGGATTTCTAAACAAGAGTTTAGTTAGGATGCTTATGGTCAAGATTCCTTCGACATCCTTCCATGATGGAGATAAAAATGATGTTAATCATGACTTGATGTTGTCAAGTCATGAATAATGATATAAGATAATCATGTTGGGAATGGCGCAAAACACACTAAGGTGACAATTTATACCATGGGGATGTCAAGGCTTATATTGATCACAAATCCCATTTTAAAGAGTGACACATGTGGTTGATAACCACAGGTTCATATGCAGGAGACAAAGACATACATGAATAGTTAAACAAAGGGTCTCATGAAGCTAGGTATCCTTTACAAGGGCCATGGAATGGTTGAACCAACCCTGGGTTCTTTAGACATAATGTTTGATTTATATATTGAGGGGCTTAGAGGATTACAGATGCAGCCTATACTATTGTTGACCAGGGTTGGTCTCTTCTTGTCCTTTGATAAGGTATGTTAATGGATAATGATCTCTTCCTTTTAACATCTTATAGCAGGGATGTATTTGACATGTAGTTTTAATGTATTATCATCAGGAAATTTTCCTTATAGTTTAACTTCATGATGTAAGGACACATTTGTTTCTTTGTTTTTTAACATTGTGTTATAAGGACATGGGAACTGATATGAAAAATTGTGCTTCATATATTATACACATAAGAAAGTCATATGTATATCTGACTCATATGTTGGAAAAATAATCTTATGTGATTCAACCATTATGAATTTGGGGTTCATTTTTTGTTGTTTTTTATATCTAGACCCCTATTGGTGATTAGGGTATTAATATGTATTTGGTAATGGAAGGAATCAATCCACACATAGATCGTGAATGGTAAAATCTATATTCAGGTCTGATCCAAATACAGAGGGGGCATTGTTCCTATTCATTTTTTTTACTTAGACATAGAATTTTATATTTTGGAATCACTATGTATAGGTTGATGGTAGATATCAAGAAACACATAGTTATTAAAGAACCATGTAGTTTAAAGTCATGGGGAAATCATATAGGCTCCACAAGGTGGAAGGGGTATTATAGTTGGTCCTAGGAATAAAGGTATAGTCATCACTATGTATCATTTGATGGTAGTAATCAATCCACATGGTTCATAATTGTTGGATCCTTGCACATGTCTGTCCTATACGTAGAGATAAGGAATTTTTTATGTTTACTTGTTCATGACTAGACTCAAGGTTGAAGATCTTGGTGTCTCTTTTTATCATGTGATCATAGTAATCAATTCACCCAATGTTATTGAATATAGTTGTTGTGGGAGACCAACACCAACAATAGTGGTCCACTCTGGTGAGGTCCATAGTGATGTGTTGTTTTATGTCGTGTAGAAGAAATCATCTGTGCATTTTCATATCATGTTGTGAGGACTCATGGTGTTCCTTCTAATTTCATGCATTCAAGACAATGATAATCATGTTCTGAACTGATATGTCTTGGTCATGTGGGGGAGACCTTTACAAAATTTCAAATCACACATGAGCTATGTTTGGTGTGAGATACATGTAACAGAAAAGGTTCTTCATGACATAAAGGTGATTGGAGAAAGGATAGTGCATTTTGAATGATACTGTGGATGGACTAGTATATTGGATCCAACAATCACTATGTGTAGTACTAGAATTAAAATCAGGCATTACATAGTTCTAGAAACCTGAAAAGTTTAATATCATGTGGTAGTGACAACATACATGTAGTTTAACATATTTCAATAAGGACGTGGGTGACTCGACATGAATTAAGAGGAATGTTTCATTTTGACCAAGGAATGGAGGTTTTGGAATCACTGCATATCCTGTAATTGTAGGAATCAATCCACACATAGTTCTTTTAAACCATGTTGTTTAGTGTCATGTGATGAGGACTTTAGTCATTCCGTTTAACTTCATAAATAATGGATCTGGTTCACCCCATATGAAAGGAAATTAGTACTATGGATTTCCAAAAGAATAGAGGTTTGGGTATCATTATGTATCCTATGATGGATGAAATCAATCCCCATGTAGATATTAAATAAATAGATTCCCTACATGGATTTGACTCTCACACATGGATGGTGAATTTCATCCTTCTTTTTCATAGATATATCTCATGTTCAATGAATCATTTGTGAGATAATGCTTCCTATGAATTTTAATGCCATGCAGGGAGGAAATATCCCATGCAGTTTTACATCATGAAGTAAGTATAAAGAACATTGTGTTGTTTATCATCTTTTTCCCATATGATATCTGTACAGTTTTAAATCATGTGGTTAAGATATTTTCTAAGTAGTTTAACTTCATGGAAATAGGATGTCTCCGAATAGTTTAACATCATTTGTTTAGTCCATGATATGTTGTGTAGTTTAAACTCTTGCAACATAGAATTCTTTGGTACAATTTAACATCATGTGATCATGAATATATATACATGATGGAATATATGCAATACATTTCTTATGAAAACCTACTTTGTTGGGTGGTGTGACATTTTCAACATTTATTTTGGCCAATATGTACACTCCAATGTGATAGAACTTCTGTATATTAAAAGTCTCTTCAATTTGGGTAACCACTTTGAAGGTTTTTTTCATCATATCATCGGAGTTATGAGAGCCAATATTAGTTCTCCTTGAAGAAACGAATATAGGTGGACCTTTTTATTAAAGGCTCATATGATCTGATTTTGATGAAATACAAGGTTTTGCAACGTACACATCCTATTCTCATCGAGTTGATCTAGCTCATCCAACTGATTTTTCAATTTCTCATTATCCAAAAGTTTTCAAAATATGGATATTCAAAATGAGGGTAATTATAACTTTATGAGTAATACTTCCTTGGCCTCACACACTAATGAATAATTAGTTGTTTTTCTAGTAGTACATGTGCTAGTATGGTGGACACATAAAGCATAGAGGAGCTTGTCTGGCCATTATTTCTTTTCGTTATTCACCATATTCTAGCGTATATTTGACAGAGTCTTATTAAAGGCCTTAATCTATCGATTCACTGATAAATAATAGAAAGATGAGTGATTGGAATCTATGTTGTAATCTTATTATAATTTCTTCAACTCTATTGAATATAAGTTTGTGTTGTTTTCCATCAATATTTCGTAAGGGACCCCAAACCCAGTGATGATACGGGACATTACAAAGATGATGATATTCTTTATCCAGAATTCATAGAGGGGTCGTTCCACAACCCATTTAGAGAATAAGTAAATATTAGTAAAGATGCACTTGAACTTCTTAGCTATGACTGGGGGATATCATCCCACCACATCCATTCTCCATACACAAAATGGCCTGGAATATTTAGCTTTATGTATAAATTATGGGATTTTATAGGTGAATTTTTCGTGGATCTAGAATGAAAGACATTTCATAGTGAATTATACACAGTCTTATATCATGGTTTTCTCATAATATCCTAGCCTCTTTATTTGGTGGGAGAGCTCGGTTTTAGAATGATGAGTGTCTCAAGATCCTTTATGGAATTCTTCCATGAGTACAAGAATCTCTCTTTTTACTATACATATGACAAGGATTATATCGAAGCCTCTATTTTTCAGGTATTTTTCTCATTTGGACCATTTCAAAGGGTGAAATTTTCTACTGAGTTCCAAATATGGTCCCCCTTTACTTAGTCTATTGGGAGAGCCCATTTTAGAGATGACCAATTATGTAATTCCTCCCTACAATGGTGGATATTTGTTAATCATGCTCTAGGGTGGTGCAAACCTGATAGATTTCTTCCATATTACAGATGATGATTGACGAGACCATTCATCTGTACTTGATATGAAATATTGCTTCCTTATAATTGGAGTATACTATTACTATGGATGCATTAGGAAACGCATTGGCCTAAGGATTCTGTGACTGGGTAAAATGATGCAATATGGGGGGAAAGGGAACTATGCCATTAGTCCACATATGTAGCTAGTGATATGGGGAAGCGCTTCTTATTTGGTGGTGTATTCTTCATTAATATACTTTATCACTACATCTAAATCCCCTTTGACATTCAGGTATGATATCTAAAGTAGTATAAATAATTATAATCTAGTGATGAGGGCTTGGTATTTTTCATCATTATTTTTGAATCATTTGGATATTGAGAAAGAGTACAGTAACATTTCTTTGTTCAGAGAAACAAATACAATCCCTAATCCAGCATGAATGATATTTGGATTCTCTATCCTTTTTCGGATAGTACTTTGGGTGGATCCATGAAAGTATATATCCCATGTTTGAGTAGTGTCATGGGTATATAAAACCTTATCATAAGGAAGTTTGGTTCCCACTGGTGAACATTACTGGGTAGGCATAAGTAAATAATCTAGGTATTTCCATTTCACCCCCTTTTAAGACAAGAACTCAATGTCTTTTTTTAATAATGAAAATCCATCAAGCCGGGCACCCAATCAGTATGGAATAGAAAATGATGCACTTGAACAGAACAATGAGGGTGACCATATGGAATTCATGGTGCCATAATTAATGAATCTATTTTTTCACTACAAAGATGATTGTGAGTCCGTTCTTCTCCACATGAGAATATTGGGTCTGTAACGCCCCGACCCCAGCTACCCAGAGTGGGTGCATTACTTCGTAACATTGGTATGATCACAAAAGATCATGTCTCGAAAGACCGATTAGTTTAGTAGCCTTGGAAACACTAGATACATTCGTAAACGTTACATTACATCATAAAGTGAAAAACTACAATAACAAAGTCTCCATAGTCCACACTCATATCCTCTTCTAACAATCCCTGCAGGTCATTCATAAAATACTTCTTCACATCCTGAAAAATATTAAAACATTGAAAGGGGTGAGCTCAGATACTCAGTAAGGATAACAATAATGCGGAAGCTTTCATAAATAAACATAAAAATTTAAGGAAATGTATAACTAAAACAAAATCCTTTTAAACTTGAACATCAACATAATATGCAAAAAGTAAAATGAGATAATGCCATTCACTTCCTCACATGGATATTCTACTGGTCTAATAATCACATGAAATATCAATAACCACTTTCATAATGATGGAATGCATAATGCCAGACTATCATAACCACGTAGCCAAGGCCTCGTGCCAAGACCAAAAATAATATTTTGTCAAGGCCTCGTGCCAAAACACTAGTTTGTCTCATGAGACCTACCGATGCATCGAGGAGCTATAGCGGGCTCCACCCGTCACTTATTAAGTCCAATGCATTCCTCATAAGAATAGGTTTAAACATATCATAAACCATAACAAAATCGTATCACATAAAACATTCATAAAGGAAACATAACATTTCCACATTTCAATCACAAGATATCAATACAACACATTGATATAATAAAAATGCTTTCAAAACCATTTTCAATACCAAAATAAAACAAAGTTAAAACTTTGTATTTATTTTTCATTAAAAAAATGATGGCTTGTAGAGGAAGCCGAAACTCAAATAATGGTCACGGCGGCGGAGAAGTCGTTGTCGCCACATAAGTACGGAAAGAAAAACATTCCCTTTTTTTCTTTTAGTAAAATGCTTCGTATAAAAAAGATTCCTTTTGAATAAACGTAAAAGTCAAAGGGGTTTATACACCGTATAAAAGAAAGTTTTGTATAAAACCAAATATGCCTCAATGAAAGGGGATTGAGACGAAGTCCTTAAAAAGATCATTTTTTTTAAATAAAGTACATCTATAATGTGTATTCACTATAAGTACACAAAAATAATGTACAAATACAATATAAGACATAATAATATCATGACATAATTTGAAAGTAGGAGATTAACCCAAAGAATGAAGATTGGGTTAAGAAATTCCCTTACCTTGCGTCCTATCCTGACTCGACCGTTCTTTAACCTCCTGAATAATAAAATAGAGTTAATTCCTATTTACTTAAGAACCATTTACATGTTCATTATTCCTTTTATATCCCTTATTACCACGTTATGAACATTATGTAATTATTTAAGTTAATAACGGTCATTTTGTCGATCTTTGGTACTTGAGTCAAAAATAAACTTCCTATAATTTCAAGTTGTTCATGTGGTGAAATATACATTATATCCAGAATTATATTCATGATGTAGATATCATATATATGATATATATCCAGTATATACATTCATTCATAATGTCACGTAACATTTAGAGGTAAGAAATTAAATGCACCGTTCATGGAGACGGTAAGCCGTACGTACGCATGAACACTACTTTCATTTCTATTTCGTATTTAATGGAACGGAATCATAATGATATAAATTTATAATATAATTATAGTATAATATAGTTTATAATACCATTTAATCCATCCTTTATACATCCCACGTATGGCATTAACGATTCAAATCACTTTGAGGGGGCGGTAGTCCGCACTTCCTAAAATGAAATTATCACCTTTTACCCATAATGGAAATCATAAATTATGCCATAAATGAGAAATACAGAAGCATAAGTACAACATAAACACATTATATATCATATATAAATATAGTTACATCTTAATGTCCTCCTTTGAAGGTGTTATATGAGTGTTGAACAATCATCGTTTCGTTAGGCAGAAATTCGCCATCGACAGAAACCGTATGTTCTTTAACCATTAGATGTATTTGTGTGTAAGTGTAGCTCGAATACTTCTTATAACAACATCCTAGTATATTGAGTATACTGGTTTTGTTACAAAAGAAATGAATAAAAAGAGTTTAGGGGGTTGGAGAAGAAAAATAAAACAAAACAACATTAGAGAAGACATTACCTCAAAATCGGGTAACTCTTTTTGATTTGAGCCAAAGGCTTCCTTGAGAAGAGTTCTGCCCAAAGTGAGGCTTCTAGGAGTAATAGGGGTAAGTTGGGAGAGTATTTGGGCATAGGTTGGCCGAGCCAAATGGCTTTAAGGTGTGAATAAGGTGGGATAGGTGGGGGCCTTTTATAAGTGGAGAGGAGGGGCTCTTTTGGAAATATTGAAATGTTACATTATTACACAATTCCTTTCGGATTATAAAGGTCCCACACTTATATAATTCTTGTCTAAGGTGATAAGGGTTATAAATCTACCCATACAATAGTCTTTGGACAAGTGTAATCCTTGGATTTTACATTATCTTTTCATTTTATTAAAATCGTTAAATAATGAGGTCATCGCTGCATCATAATGATGTCATAAATAATTTAATTTATTTAATGTCTAAAAATTATAAAAAAAATACTATGATGTATGAAATCTTTTTATCTTTCTGATGAATATTTATAGTCAAAATATGGAGTTGTGTAACCCCACTTAAAAACTGTTTTAGTAAAATAACTCATGTTTGTGTCAATTTAATTTTAACATTAAATAAATATATATTAATGTCATTTTCCAACTAAAGTGGCTCCATGGGGTCCCCAAGTTGACCCATGGGTTGTCTTGGTCGGCCATGACTCATCCAATAGTATTAGGACAAGTTTCATGCTCATCTCATATTATTAAAACATTATTTGTACCTTAAACTACACTAATTACCTCAAATCGCGATTAAGAACTTAAAAGATACTATTCACCAAAAAATTATTTTAATCTCATTGAACCACATTTTACTTCTTAATGAAAACCATTTATGTCGTATTTTTGAAAATCAAATCACAGAAGTGGTAATATTTCATTTAAACGAAAAATCAGTTATTTAACTACCACTTAGTGGTTTCACTATTCATCAAAAATTGAAGATTTTCAGAATAAGGCCAAAATTTCACCCTAAGATATAATTGATATTCTGAATTCAAAAATGATGTATATTTTAAAAAATTCCAAACATATAAGTTGCATTAATTAATTTTATAATTAATTCCCGTTGCCACAACAATAGCGTGTTTTTAAGAAACAATTTATATCAAAAGGGTGGCAATTGTTTATGTCCAATTTCAATGTTAAATTAATTCTAATGACCACCATTGGATAAAATGGTAAAAATATATTCTAATTATACTTTAAAACCACTAAATAGTATAATTTATCACTATAAATTATTATGATTAAAAAGGTTGTTTTTAAGTAATTTTCACTATTCATAAAAAATTGGAAGTTCTCAGAAAATTAAAAAAATTCATCTTTGGATAATTTCGATATTACGAATACAAAAATGAAGTCCATTTTGAAATATAAAATTTCTATAATTTTAAAAAGTGTTTCTTACTATTCGTAACGGCTACTTTGATTAGTCGCGGTGTTTTAGAACTCGAAGTTGCGTACAATGCAAGCTATTGCATTATTGAATGAGAAGCCTATCATGGAAGATCGGGGTGTTACATTCTCCCCTCCTTCAATAAATTGCGTCCTCACAATTTGAAACTTTTCTTTGAAAATAAAAGGTTTAAAAGAGAAAAATGCCTTTGTGGAAAACCCACATCGGAAATAAGAATAATAAAATTTATCCTTAATAAGAGGGAAATGGAAATAAGAAAGTCACCACCAAATTATGATCTCGATAAGGAGAACATTGGTGGCAATTAGAGACATATAATTGGAGGAAAAACGTAAATATTTGTAGGGAGTGATTGAGGTCATCAATCACAATCAACTGTCAAATTGAGGGCCTCAAAGCCTTCAATCTATGTTGATTTAAAATATCATCAGTTCAACAAGACATAAGGTATTAGGATAACACATTTTTTTGTTTTAATATCCCTTTACTAAAGTTTAAGAATTAATTTATTGAATAAGAGATAGGTATATATATATTTATTCTTGACAATTAGAGTTTCAACCATCAACTCATCTTTCACTCAAAAAGATAATAGAACTCAAAAATATTATACTTATCCTAATTGTATAAGGTTCCAAATGTTAACACATACCATTTAGATTAGTAAAATTATTTTGTAATAACCAGGGGCTTCCTGTAGGCTAGTGGTAGGAAATAAAGGCTTGTCGTACTATGGTTGTGGGTTCGATTCCTGTAGCTTTGTCCGACGCGATGGGTTATGCCCCACCCTGCAGGTTTTCCTTTTCCTAAAACTATAGTATTATAATATTCCAAAAATAATCTTCAGAAATTCTTTAACCTTAAACAATACTATCCAAAGATCATCTTAATCCATTCCAACCTTTATAGTTATCCAAAATACCTCCATCCATACTTTCTCTAAAAGGTCTCTAAATTCCAAAATCAATTGTAACCTCAGATTCCCCAAAAAAAGTAAAGTTTTTCTTATTGTCACATACTAAAAATATGATTACCTTCATCATATTAAATCCTTAATGAAAACAACATGTACTGCAGTACAATCCTTATATATATATCAAATTATTCTAATAACCAGAATATAGTCCATGTGTCCAAAAGCACCAATACATTAGTTATTCTGCTTCAACTGTAGTAATAGCATAAGATTTTCCTTGATCCCTTGGCCTTTTCTGAGGTAAGATTCCCTGACGCTTAGGACATTCATTTTCATAATTCCCCATTTCCCTACAATTGTAGCATTCGACATTGATAGCCTCTTTCTTTCCCTTATAATCACGAGCCTGGTGACCTTTTTCTTCACATTTGAAACAAACTCCCATTCCTTTTAGGCAAGTACCAGGGTGATTCTTCCCACAATTATCACATAATGGGAAATCCTTCTTTCCCTTTTTCCCCTTATTTGTCTCTTTTTCCACTGTTATCTTCTTCTCTTTCTTTACTTTGTTGTCATAAGACTTAGAGAATTCCTTTTCTGTCTTGATAGCACATGAGACAATATCTTCGTATGTTGAGAAAGATTGTGATACTAAAGATCGACAAAGAAATGGTTTTAACCCATCAAAGAAATGATCAATCTTACTCCTTAGGTTACATATATAATCGGCAGCATGCCTCGCTAACCTCGTAAAGTTAGCCTCATACGTTGCGACATTCTCATCCTCCTTCTGCCTCAGACTCAGAAATTGCCTTTCCATATCTGCTTGATGGTCACGAGGAAAGTATTTTCCTAAGAAAAGCTCTTTGAACTCCCTCCATTCCATATTCGATGCGTCATCATCTTCCTTTGTGTTTTGAATCAGCGACCACCACTGATCAGCATCTCCAGTGAGGCGGTAAACTGCCATGACAACCTTCTCCCTTTCACTACTCCCCAAGGCATGGAATATTTTCTCAAAGGAATTTATCCATTTCTTAGCTACTATAGGATTTGTACTCCCATTGAAGGTTGGTGGTTGTTGCCTCATGAAACGGTCTAGAATTGATCCTCCACGTTGCGGATCAGGGTGCTCCATACGAGTAAGGTTATTATTCATAACCTGCGTGAGTTGTCCCAGTACGGTGAGAAGCTGATCAGCACCAGTTGTATCACTAGCTCCACCATAATTATCTTGAGCAGGAGGGAAATCCCTACACGGAGTGCGTGCATTGATACAGTTTCCATTCCTTCCACTAGGCGCCATTTCTAAACAATGGCATAAACTAGATTAGTTTATGAATCAAAATACATAATTACATACTTGTAAAATACTTAACATAAATTGAACTATTTATGGATATAATCCATAAAAATGTTTTCTTTGAGGAATTATATACTCATAACCCTTCATAGTGGTTTATAAAGAAAATGAGAATTATCCAAAGCATATCCCCGGGAGTGTCGTAACCAAGAGTGCAGCAAGGCCCGTTGTCGTGCACCAGTTCCCGTTCGAGTCTAGCTCAAAGCGGTGTTTTCGGGTTTTACCCCTAGGTACATCTGTGCCAGAGCCGCCTCTACTTGCTCGTATCTAGACAGGGATGTATTGCTCGGAAAACTCAAAAAATCTCTACAATAACAAAATTCTAGGAAGTTCTTCTATACTAATCCTAAAAGTCTATCTTCGGGCTATGTGCTCTAATCAGAGTTTATCTAAATCTAGCTTCCAAGGTTAGTACTAAACTGCCTCTGATACCAACTGTAACGCCCCGACCCCAGCTACCCAGAGTCGGTGCATTACTTCGTAACATTGGCATGATCACAAAAGATCAAGTCTCGAAAGACCGATTAGTTTAGTAGCCTTGGAAACACTAGATACATTCGTAAACGTTACATTACATCATAAAGTGAAAAACTACAATAACAAAGTCTCCATAGTCCACACTCATATCCTCTTCTAACAATCCCTGCAGGTCATTCATAAAATACTTCTTCACATCCTGGAAAATATTAAAACATTGAAAGGGGTGATCTCAGATACTCAGTAAGGATAACAATAATGCGGAAGCTTTCATAAATAAACATAAAAATTTAAGGCAATGTATAACTAAAACAAAAGCCTTTTAAAATTGAACATCAACATAATATGGCAAAAGTAAAATGAGATAATGCCATTCACTTCCTCGCATAGATATTCTACTGGTCTCATAATCACATGCAATATCAATAACCACTTTCATAATGATGGAATGCATAATGCCAGACTATCATAACCACGTAGCCAAGGCCTCGTGCCAAGACCAAAAATAAGATTTTGTCAAGGCCTCATGCCCAGACACTAGTTTGTCTCATGAGACCTGCCGATGCATCGAGGAGATATAGTGGGCTCCACCCGTCACTTATTAAGTCCAATGCATTCCTCATAAGAATATTTTTAAACATATCATAAACCATAACATAATCGTATCACATAAAACATGAATAAAGGAAACATAACATTTCCACATTTCAATCACAAGATATAAATACAACACATTGATATAATAAAAATGCTTTCAAAACCATTTTCAATACCAAAATAAAAGAAAGTTAAAACTTTGTATTTATTTTTCATTAAAAAAAATGATGGCTTGTAGAGGAAGTCGAAACTCAAATAATGGTCACGGAGGTGGAGAAGTCGTTGTCGCCGCATTAGTACGAAAAGAAAAACATTCCCTTTTTGTCGTTTAGTAAAACGCTTCGTATAAAAAATATTCCTTTTGAATAAACGTAAAAGTCAAAGGGGTTTATACACCGTATAAAAGAATGTTTTGTATAAAACCAAATATGCCTCAATGAAAGGGGATTGAGAAGAAGTCCTAAAAAAGATCATTTTTTTTAAATTAAGTACATCTATAATGTGTATTCACTATAAGTACACATAAATAATGTACAAATACAATATAAGACATAATAATATCATGACATAATTTGAAAGTAGGAGATTAACCCAAAGAATGAAAATTGGGTTAAGAAATTTCCTTACCTTGCGTCCTGTCCTGACTCGACCGTTCTTTCACCTCCTGAATAATAAAATAGAGTTAATTCCTATTTACATAAGAACCTTTTTCATGTTATTTATTCCTTTTATATCCCTTATTACCATGTTATGAACATTATGTAATTATTTAAGTTAATAACGGTCGTTTTGTCGATCTTTGGTACTTGAGTCAAAAATAAACTTCCTATAATTTCAAGTTGTTCATGTGGTGAAATATCCATTATATCCAGAATTATATTCATGATTTAGATATCATATATATGATATATATCCAGTATATACATTCATTTATAATGTCACGTAACATTTAGAGGTAAGAAATGAAATGCACCGTTCATGGAGACGGTAAGCCGTACGTACGCATGAACGCTACTTTCATTTCTATTTCGTATTTAATGGAACGAAATCATAATGATATAAATTTATAATATAATTACAGTAAAATATAGTGTATAATACCATTTAATCCATCCTTTATACATCCCACATATGGCATTAACGATTCAAATCACTTTGAGGGGGCGGTAGTCCGCACTTCCTAAAATGAAATTATCGCGTTTACCCATAATGGAAATCATAAAGTATGCCATAAATGAGAAATAAAAAATCATAATTAAAACATAAACACATTATATATATCATATATAAATATAGTTACATCTTAATGGCCACCTTTGAAGGTGTTATATGAGTGTTGAACAATCAGCGTTTCGTGAGGCAGAAATTCAACATCCACAGAAACCGTATGTTCTTTAACCATTAGATGTAGGTGTGTGTAAGTGTAGCTCGAATACTTATTATAACAACATCCTAGTATATTAAGTATACTGGTGTTGTTACAAAAAAATTAATAAAAAGATTTTAGGGGGTTGGAGAAGAAAAATAAAACAAAACAACATTAGAGAATACATTACCTCAAAATCAGGTAACTCTTTTTGATTTGAGCCAAAGGCTTCCTTGAGAAGAGTTCTGCCCAAATTGAGGCTTCTAGGAGTAATAGGGGGAAGTTGAGAGATTATTTGGGCATAGTTCGGCCGAGCCAAATGGCTTGAAGGTGTGAATAAGGTGGGAGAGGTGGGGGCCTTTTATAAGTGGAGAGAAGGGGCTCTTTTGGAAAGATTGAAATGTTACATTATTACACAATGCTTTTCGGATTCTAAAGGTCCCACACTTATATAATTCGTGGATAAGGTGATAAGGGTTATAAATCTACCCATCCAATAGTCTTTGGACAAGTTTAAGCCTTGTATTTTACATTATCTTTTCATTTTATTAAAATCGTTAAATAATGAGGTCATCGCTGCATCATAATGATGTCATAAATAATTTAATTTATTTAATGTCTAAAAATTATAAAAAACTACTATGATGTAGGAAATATTTTTATCTTTCTGATGAATATTTATAGTCAAAATTTGGACTTGTGTAACCCCATTTAAAAACTATTTTAGTAAAATAACTCATGTTTGTGTCAATTTAATTTTAACATTAAATAAATATATATTATTGTCATTTTCCAACTAAAGTGGCTCCATGGGGTCCCCAAGTTGACCCATAGGTTTTCTTGGTCGTCCATGACTCATCCAATAGGAGTAGGACAAGTTTCATGCTCATCTCATATTATTAAAACATTATTTGTACCTTAAACTACACTAATTACCTCTAATCGCGATTAAGAACTTAAAAGTTACAATTCACCAAAAAATTATTTTAATCTCATTGAACCACATTTTACTTCTTAATGAAAACCATGTATGTCGGATTTTTGAAAATAAAATCACATAAGTGGTAATATTTCATTTAAACGAAAAATCAGTTATTTAACTACCACTTAGTGGTTTCACTATTCATCAAAAATTGATGTTTTTCAGAATAAGGCCAAAATTTCACCCTAAGCTATAATTGATATTCCGAATTCAAAAATGATGTCTATTTTAAAAAATTCCAAACATATAAGTTGCATTAATTAATTTTATAATTAATTCCCGCTGTCACAACAATAGCGTGTTTTTAAGAAACAATTTATATCAAAAGATTGGTAATTGTTTATGTCCAATTTCAATGTTAACTTAATTATAATGACCACTATTGGATAAAATGGTAAAAATATATTCTAATTAAACTTTAAAACCACTAAATAGTATAATTTATCACTATAAATTATTTTGATTAAAAAGGTTGTTTTTAAGTAATTTTCACTATTCATAAAAAATTGGAAGTTCTCAGAAAATTACAAAAAATTCAACTTTGGATAATTTCGATATTACGAATACAAAAATGAAGTCCATTCTGAAATATAAAATTTCGATAATTTTAAAAAGTGGTTATTACTATTCATAATGGCTACTTTGATTAGTCGCGGTGTTTTAGAACTCGAAGTTGCGTACAATGCAAGCTATTGCATTATTGAATGAGAAGTGTATCATGGAAGCTCGGGGTGTTACAGGGTCGCAGTTCCTATCATTGTTCAAATGAGGTAGTAGAGACTATTATTACTCCCTGCATAATTTTTTTGTGTGAAGAGTGTTCCAAGTGAGTGTTCCATGGCTTCCACATATAAGAAGATTTTCTTTTCTTACACTAGTGGTATTTGGATTGGTGGGTGTAGTAAGTACTTATTGAGACTCCAGGAGGATTATTGATAGTCCTTATCCCATTGATAGGTGACCCTCTTCATCTTTATCTTGGTGAAAATGAGATATTTTTCCACCAGGTTGGCTATGATTTGATTAATGTAGGTGAGGTTCCCTTCGACCCCCCTCTATTATTTGAGATTTCGAGGGGTTACATTTCTAAAATAGAACTAGTATTTTCTGGTTTGACACTAATGCCATGGTGAAGTACCATATATTCAATGAAAAACCTGGATGTTACCCTGAAAGAGTGTTTTGGTGGAATCAAATTCAGATTATGTTATTATTTCTTGATGAATACTATTTAATGATTTTTGAATTGATCACATCAGTATTGGGATTTGAACATCAGGTCATTGACATAAAATTTGGATATTCTCTCCACAAAGTTCTTAATGATATGATGCATGGCCCATTGTTAAATAACACTGTGATTATTTAAGCCAAAGGTCACAACCTAATAACTAAATATCCCCTATGATACTTTGAAGGTATTGGATTCCTCATCATTATGGGATATATTTATCATATTTTACCCTGAATACATCTCCATCAATGAAATGGATTTTAATTTAGTAAGTACAATGATCAATAGTTTTGTGATTTGTAAAGACCTTGACCTAGTATCCCAGAGTCAGTACCTTACTTTACTACATTGGTACAAAGTAAAATTTATAACAACTAAAAGGAATGAATATTTTAGTATATTTGGAAAACCAGATACAAGAATAAGTTATACATTACAACTTCAAATGGAATGCAACATAGAAACTCTAGTGGAATCATCCATATTCTTCTATATTATCTATATATGTCAATCATAATATACATCATGTCATCTTGGGGCAAAATAATACCTAAGAACAGGGTGCACTAATTTGATCAATAATGGTAAGAATCTGGTGAAAGATATCATAAGAAATAATAAATAATAATACAAGTTGATTAACTACAAAACATGAAATTAAAACATAATCTTGAAAAAAAATATAGAAGGAATAAAAGCTAATCAAATACTGGAATATAAATAATTATATGAAAATAAAAATTAACCATGGATATTATACTAGTCAAATAATCAATTGAATTATCAAAAAATAAATCATAATGAGTGATTTCATAATGTATGATGTCTAAATCATAACATCGAGGCCTCAGCCAAGAATTCTACATAAATGGGTGAGGCCTCTGCTGAAACTTAGTCGAGTTTTTCTACTGATACCTACCATGGATTGAAGGGCTATAGGGGACCCAAAAACATTTACTAAGTAAAATTCATTCCTCATATGAAAGGGGTGAAACATAATCAACATATACATTCATAATGAAACTATCATATGAAATGTAAATAATTTCTCCAATTAGTAAACATAATCATAAACTATCAAGAATAATATGGAGAACGGTATCAAGATACTACCGACACAAAAATAAGGAAAACCAACTAATAAATAGGATATGGTATATGGTATCATAATAGATCATCCTCAATTAATAAAAATACACAACAAATATTTTTTATATTTATTGAAATACTCTAACAAAATCCTTGAAAATTCAAGAGAGATATACCACTTTTAATTTGAAACATTTATTAAAAAAGTCAAGTATTTTTTAAAGAAAACATTTTATTTGAATATGAAATTGTAAAATTGTAATGGATTAATCAAGGAATTACAGTGTCATAAAATTGGTAATATTCTTTCAAAATTTCTAATTTTAAAAAAAATCATTTCCTTTAATACTTGAAAAAAATAACATTTAAAAAAGTATTTTTTTTAAAGAGTGTGTGAGATTTAACTAAATTAATAGATTATTAGTTTAATTTATAAATTAACATAAAACAAGTTAAAATAAAACATAATGTAATAGAAATTAGTTTCACATATAATCATAGATTGTAATAATCATTGGATTATAATTTTAACCCAAATAATGGAAATTGTGTAAAAATTCCTTTACCACTCTGTAAACAGCCGAATCGTATGCCACATAAAATTAATGATAAACAAATGAAACATTAAATAGAATTAAAATAACAAAATTATGGATATTATAAGTTAATGTTAAGTTCAAATACCCCACACACAAGTAATAATTTTTGAATAAGGCATATCTCACATAAATAAAAGTGAGATAAGAAAAACCTTACATTTTGTCTGAAAGCGTTCTGCACTTGTAATTAATGTCTTGTATAATAAAATTAGATTAATTAATTACGTAATTAAGATCATATCCAACATATATTTTATTTATTACAGTTTTATTATGTTTATTCATGTCCATTTGATGATTTATAATGTTTAATTCCATTGTACTATGAGTTTTTATTTCGTCGTTTTATGGTTGGTTCCATTGTCTATATTTATAGGATTTCCTATCAAATGGAAGTGAAACTCCCTAAGTGTAATAGAATGATATTAATAAAATTATATTATTTTAAATGGAGTGTATATATAATTTTATTATATGGTATTATGATAATTCATTTGATTAATTCTTGATGAAAAATGATTAGTTTATTTTTTTTCAGTTTTTATAACCATCACGAACTACTATTTTTTATTTAATAATGTTTTCATATAATATTTTTTGAACAAAAAATATTTTTTAATACACGCATTATAATATTTTTTAACAATAAAAATAGTTTTATGGTAATTCTGGAATGTGGGATTGAAAAATTAAAACTCATCGTCCATTAAAACGGTGAATCAACACCTCATGAACGATGTTTTAATTTTTAAAACAAAAAAAAAGGATAATAGATTTGATGATGGATATTCAATTAACAAATAAATTTTAGATTATATATATGATATTTGAGTTATCAAGTCACTTTTTATAATTGAGGTGATGTATTGATAAGAAAATAAACGGAACTAAAAGAGAAAGAGGGAGGGTTTTACCTCTTGAATTTTGTCTCCTTGAGAACCTCTTTAAGGCACTTGGAAGTTTCCTTTTGGTGATACCAGTAAAACCAGAACGTGTGGAAGAGGTTTGGGAGAGTAATTGGGCAGAATATAATCATGATCCAGGGCTTAGATAGTGTAAGGAAAATAGGTGGTGAGGGATGGTATTTATATTAGGGAGAGAGGGGTCTTTTTTATTATTTTATTCAATTCTTTTATTACCATGGATCAAGACTGTCAATAGTTTTGATTCCTATAACTATGTATAGTGAATAGTTCTTGAGAGTTCAAATTAATGGTTATTATATCATCCATGAACCATCCATGATTCAAAAATTAAAGTATTTTTCTTATAATTTTAAATACCATAAATTATCGTGTTTCACTATTCATCAAAAAATAAACTAATTTGGAAAAATCCCAGAAATTCGCCATAATAATTTTTTGATGATTTGATTATAGAAATAGATCACATTTTATCAAAATAGATTTCTTAGCAATTTAAATTTAATATTTAATTCAAATCATCATTTATTTGATTGTTTCATTAATTAATAATTAATACATCATCATTGTATAATTGTCTAAGGTAAATATTTCTTCATTAACGGTAAAAAATAAAATAAAATTATGTACATAAATCTAATAGATTTTAAAATAATATATATAGTAAAATATAACTTCTGAATATACCATATTATGAATAAAATAGTTATTTAAAATTTGAATGTGACATTTTGTGATTTTATTTAATTTAAATAATATCAAAACTAGTTTCATGGACAAATGTCCATTAAATAACTGAAATTCAACACATTGGTTTTAAGGATATAATATAATTCTTTCAATAAAATTTGGCATTCTTTTGTGAAATTTTATAATTTATATCATTTTATTTTTAACCTAAATTACCCAATTTACCCTATATAATAGAAACAAAAATTACCCAGGTTACTGTTCATATTGGTGAAAATTAAAAGGGAGGTATTTACTAAATTTTAACCTTATGAATAAAAACATGGAATCAATTTTTCAATATTAAAAAAATAAAAATTTTATAATTTAATAATTAATCACACAATAGAAATTGTTTTTATTAAAAAAATTCTGTTTAGGACTAAAAATGTACTTATTCTAAAAAAATAATATATAAGGATGATTAAAGTGAAATAGAATATATTTTTTATAACTAAATATTTATTATGTTAAATTTATATCAAATTAAAATAAAAAAGATGCTTCAATATAATGAAATTGATAATTTTATAAAAATCATTATCTTTCATTATTCACTTGAAAATAAATATTTTCTAAAAAATACCGAAAAATCACTATAAGGTAATTTTGAAATTACGATTTTAAAAATTAATTTTATTTTCTAAAATTAAGTTTATAAAAGTGTAAAAATTTATATTTAAAACAAGTTAACCATTAAAATCTGGTAAAATTGTATATTGAAAAATTTATCTTTTATGCTCAAAATTGGATTTATTCTTATATTAATCCAATAAAACTCATTTTTTGGGTTTCAAAAAATAATATAATATGTAAAATATTAATATCATTTAGATATTTCACTAAAAGTGATTATTTTTCAGATAAAATTTCATTGAGTAAAAAAATATTTTTTCATAAAAACATATCCTTTATTTTTCAATTAGTTTATACTTTCATTATAAATAATTAGTAACTAATGATTTCATTTTATAAACATGTATAAACTATATTTTAATAATTTAGTTAATATCATTCATTCAAACCATTCCAATAACAAGGTGATAACTATCCCAATTAAATAGTAATATTTTTTCATTTGTTTAAGCTTGGTGTTTTGTGTAATGTAATCTATCGAAGATAAATTTTAAAAAAATAGATATCGTAAAATATTAGGGTGTTAAATTCTCCCGATTTACAATAAATTGCATCCTAATAATTTAAACATAAGTTTGTTAAACATAGATTTGTCATTTTAAAATACCCTTGTAGAATTTCCACATCATCAATATGATTAATAAAAAACATCTTAATAAGAAGGAAAAAATTTGAAGATCACCACAAAACTAGGGTTTAGAATAGGAGAAGATTAGTGGGAAGTAAAAGCATGCGCCAGGAAAAGAAATATAACTATCTAGTTCAGATGGATAGTTATATATAACATGGTCATTTGAAATTATACCATCATAAAACAATAAATTCATGATCACTTAAAAGACTAATTATTTATTACTAAAATAAGAAAACAGATACTGTTTCTATTCCAAAATCATTTTTCTAGAGATGATGGATTATTTTATAATACATATAGTATCTTGATAAAATAAACACACTTGATTTAATTTTATTTCATAATCATGATCTCATCATTTGGTTGTGCTTTGATTTATCTCCACTCTCTTTATTAAAACAAATGGATAATATTCAAGATGTTATTTAATGTTATAAGCACTACTACCAAAAGATCCATAAGTCATAACTTAAAACGTTAAATAATTACCAAAATAAAAAAAATTTATCACATGTTATCCAATATGATTAATCATAGTATATCCCCAAAAAATAATTCCCAAAGTTTAACATAATACATTCTATAAGTAGTGACCTCAAGACTCGTTCAAAATACATATTTCCATATTCAATGATCAGAAATTTAAAAGGAATGTCGCAAAAATACTAAATCAACTTAAAATAATTCTTCCAAATATAATTTGGCTCTTATTTTCACATACGAAATATATTCATACCATAATATTAAATAAATCATTATTAAACATCCATGATTCCAAAGGTTAAATATCAGGTTGTTGAATATATTCATTAAATCCAAATATCAAATAATTTCATGACAACATAAACTATGAAATCACTGACCACCTTCACGGTCTCCAACTCTGTCCTATAAATATCTACTTATTATTATATAATCATTAATAACATATTTAGGGTTTTCTTTCCCATGAGATATGTTTCAAAAATATCGACTTAAAACAAAAACACTTCCCTTGATTACTGGGGAAATTCATCACATGCTTCCAATTCCTTAAAAAATAAGTATTGTAGTACAATACTTATATATCCCATGATTCTTATAACTAGATAATTATTGATAAGAAACTTAGATAACATAATCCATTAACCCAAACATAGAAATATTAATCTTTCCTCTTCGTCTATGGTAGTAGCACAAGCTTAACTATGACCCACTAGCCCCTTTTGGGGTATATTCCTTTGATGTTTGATACATTGATTTCCATAGTATCTCATCTCTTAAAAGTTGAATCATTTCACATTGGAAAACTTTTTACTACCCTTGTAATAAGAATCATAGTGTCTATTCTATACACACTTGTAGAATACTCACATTCCTTTTAATCAAGTACCATAGTGTTTCTTTACACAATTATCATATGTGGGAAAATTATTCTTTCTCTCCTTTCCTTTATCAATATTTTCCTTAGTTGTATACTTATTCTTGTCCTTACCTCTGAATCCATAATAGTTAGATAATTATTTATTTGTCTCGTTATCATATGACACTATGTCCTCATATGATAAAAATATTTTGAATATTTGTTCCATTCAAAATATTATCACAATACCATAAAATATATGATCTTTATTACTATTTGGATCATGTACATTCGTGAGGTTCCCATCCCTTATATTGAACTTCATTTCTAAACAATTTCATAAATATGATTAGATTATGAAATGTTAAAACCAGTTAAAAACATAAAGTATTAGTATTTTCAAAATATTAATCTTGGTTATCTTTTGAATATTATAAAATTCAGTTATAGGATTACATTTCTCTAATAAATGTTTTCCTAAATCCAGTTTCTAAAGTTTCTATAAAACATTATCTGATTCCAATATTAAATACCTCGACCCAAGCAGCCTAAATTTAGTTCCCTTATTAAATTGGTACAAATACTTGGGATCAAATCCAAAAGGAATGAATAGTTTAGTGAATTTGGAAAATTAGATAAAAACACAAGTTTTAAAATAAAATTGTAAATGGAATACATCATAGAAACTCCATTAGGAACATGTGTATTCCCGTATATTATCCTTTCAGGTCAATCAAAATATATATCTTGGAATCCTGGTGGAAAATAATATATAATAAATGGTTGAGATCAGATGCTCAGTAAGGGTAAGAATACACCAGAATATAACATAAATAAACAAAAATAATATGGTAATTTTAATAACTAAAAACACATGTCATTAACACATAATCTTGATCAAAATATTTCAATAATAAGTACATATCATATAATTCCATATAAATAAACACATGAAAATTAAACTTAACCATGTATATTCTACTATTCAAATAATCACATGGATTATAAATACTTAATATCATAATGGGTGAATTAATAATGTGGGATGTCTAAAATATACCATCAAATCCACAATAAAGAAGTATACAGAAATAGGTAAGGCCTCAACCAAAATCTGGCCTAGATTGTCTCGTGATACATACCGATGCATCGAAAGGATATAGAGGGACCCACCTTACACTTAATAATACAAATTAATTCATCATATGAAAGGTTTTAACATAATCAATATATACATTAAAATTTAAACTAGAATAAAAAATTGAAATAATTTCCCGAATCATTAAACAGAATCATAATCTATCCAGAGTAATATGGAAAATAGAATTAATATACTATATCCCTGTGAAAATGATAATAAATAATTCAATAAAATATGGTATATGGTATCATAAGTGACAAACATAAATTAATAAAAATATCCAACAAATTATTTTGACATAAATTAAAATACTTGAATAAAATCCTTGAAAATTTACTGAGAGAAATAGCACTATTAAGTTTAATTATTTATTTAGAAAGTGACACAACTATAAAAGAAAACATTTTAGTTGAATATGAAATTGTAAAATTTTAGGTTATTCATCAAGGAATTATGGTCTCACAAATTTGGTAAGATCCTCTCATTCCTTTTAAGTTTAAAAAAATAATTTTATCTATACTTTTAAATAAAAAAACATTTAAAAGTGTGTGTTTTTAAAAGAAAGTGTTAGTGTTAACCAAATGAATTTATCGTGATTATCATATTTAAATATTCATAAAATAACTTTAATTTAAAAAATAAGATAATCAAAATTAATTTCACACATAATCATATCATGACATAACTAGTGGAGTAGACGTTTAACCCAAAGAATTAAAGTTTTCTTAAAAAGTACCTTGTCACTTTGTTAACAGTAAAACTGTGTGTCCTTTAAAATTAATGACCACCAAATGATCAATTTAATACAATAAATATAACAAAATGCATTATATAAAAAATTAAAGGGTGGTATACATATGCCACACATAATGAATAAGTGGTTAATAAGGCATATCTCATAGAAATAAAAGTGAGATGAGAAAACCATAACTTATGTCTGAAAGCATTCTGCACTTGTAATTTATGTCCTAGATAATCAAGATAGATTAATTAATTACTTATTTTAAAAATATATTCAACATATATTTGATTTATTACAATTTTATTATGTTAATTTATGGACATTTAGATGAGTTATAATGTTTTATTTCATAGTTCCTGGAGCGTTTGTTTCATGTTTTTATGGTTGGTTCCCTTATGTATAATTATGGGGTTTTATATCAAATAGAATTTAAAATATAGAATTATAATGGAATGATATTAGTAAACTTACATTATTTTAAATTTTCCTTATATATAATTTCGTTATATAGTATGAGTATGATTCATTTAATAAATAGTTAATGAAAAATGATTATTTTATTTTGGTGGTTTTTATGACCATCAAGAACTGGTGTCATTTTATTTAATAAAATTTTTATAAAATTATTCAAGAACATAAAATAAGTTGTAATACACATATTATAACACGCTTTAACCATAAAATTTGTTTATCAACAACATTTAAAGTGGTAATGAAAAACGAAATCTCATCTTCCACGGTGGCGGTGAATCAACACATCACGGATGATGTTTTCCTTTTTAGAAAAAAAAAGAAAGAAGAAGAGATTTGATGATAGATACGCCATTAACACAATAAAATTGTAGTATATATATGATATTTGAGTTATCATGTGACTTTTTATAGGGTATTTTAGGTAATAATAAGAAAATTAAAGAAACTAAAAGAGAAAGATGGATGGTTTTACCTCTTAACTGTTGTCTCCTTGATAAACTACTTAAGGAACTTTGAAATGGAATTTTGGTGAGAATAATAAGACAAGGATGTTTTTAAGCGATTTGGGAGAGGAATTGGGTATAATATATGGAATCTAAAAGCCTTATAAGGTGTGAAGAGAATATTTGGTTAGGGGTGGTATTTATAATGGGACGAGAGAGGTTTTTTTAATAATTTTATTTATTTATTTATTGTTTTGGATTAAGATTATCAATAGTGATGATTCTTATGACTATGTACATTAACTAGTGCATGTTATTTCGAACTAACGGTGATGATATTATCCATACACCATCCATGATGCAAAATCTCATGTATTTGACTTGTATTTTTAAATATAATAAATTATTATATTTCCCTATTCATTAAATATTCAAAAAAATTACTAAAAAATAAAAAATCACCATAAATATTTTTTGATGCGTATTTTTAAAAAATGGACTCCATTTTATCAAAAAAAATCTAAGTATTACAAATTATATTATAATTAAATCATCATTTATTATATTGTTTCATTAATAAAATAATTATTGCATCATCATTGTATGATTATTTAAGGAAATTATTTCTTCATTAAAAATAAAAAATAGAATACCATGATGTAAATAAATATTTTATATTTAAAAAAATATCTATATTCAATGATATCTTCTAAAATATACCTTAATAAAAATAATATAGTTATATTAAATATGAATGTGACATTTTGGGATTTTGGGATTTTCTTCAATATAAATAATATCAAGTACATTTTCATGGAAAAGTATATATTAAATAAATAAGATAAAACATTAGGTTTTAAGGGTAGAATATAACTCATCCAATAATATTTGGGAATGTGTTAGGGTCAATTTTAGTTAATATCATTTTTAACCTAAATTACCTAATTTACCCTTTATTGGGGGAAAAGAAATTTCCAAGGATACTATTCCTATTGATTTTACTAAATTTGGAACTTATAAATCCAAATATTTCATCAATTTTATGTCATGACCCATCATAGAGGGGCATGTTCTATGACTACCCCAATACTGCCTCTGATATGGTAGGTGCTGGCGACTAGCACCGAGTAGAAATATCCCATAAATTGGAGTCATTTTCCTAATTACCTGTAAAAATGCACAAGTATCCTAGAAAAAATGCTAAAATGTCAAAACAACAAGTAAAAAATGCATGAATACTCTAATATACCAACCATAGAGTAAAACAGAATGAAACTGGAAAGAAAACTAAGCCAGAATACAATCCCACAAACATAATGATTTTGTAAAAGTAAATGCACAAGTTCCTGAAGCTCATCTGTAAGAAACCCTACCTGAAGGGAAAGGAGTTGAACAGTTATCTGAAACTGTTGGAGTACACCTCAACTATATGGTCTCTCTGAGAAGCACCTAGTCCTAGTCCACCTAGGCCTCCGTCAAATTTTTGACCATTTGGACAAGACACGACAAATGTGGGCAAATACCGTGTAGGGGTGAGTATAAAAATACCCAGTAGGCCACCCCAACACGACAAAGAAAATATACTACATAGAAAATTCAAAAAGAAATTCCATAAAGGACAACAAAAAAGGAATACCACTCTGGAACACCATAAAGGAGCACCAATAAAGAATGCCATGAAGGAACACTATGAAAGAACACCACTAAGGAACACCACAGAGGAACACAACTAAGGAATGCAACTAAGGAACGCCACTATGGAACCCCAATAAGGAACACCATGAAATAACACCACAAAGGAACGCCATGAAGGAACACCATGAGGGATCCCCATGATGGATCACCACTAATGAATACCATGATGGAATACCATGAAATAAATACCATAAATGAACACCACTATGGAACACCATGAAGGATCACAACTAAGGAATACTGTGATGGAACACCACGAAGGAACACCCCTAAGTAAAATCATGAAGGAACGCCGTGAACAATCACAATGAAGGATCACCACTAAGGAATTTCACAAAGTATCACCACTGAGGAATACCATAAAGGAACACCAAGAAGGAAATACCACTAAGGAAAACCATGAAGAAACACCAGTAAAGAACAACACAAAGAAACTATAATGGGAATACACAAAGAATAGTAATCTAAACATAGTTATATGTCTCTAACACATATACCATGGATATTTAGGTATACTCATAAGTTGTTAAATGGTAAAGAGAATATTTACATGCAATCACCACCACATGATTCTGCTCGAGTCGCACTTGTTCTAGGATAACTCACTCCTTGGGCCATGACATCATCAAACACTCTTGCGATGAGGTATCGCTAATTTGGGACCACCCAAAGAGAAATACAGTGTTCAAATATCATAATATAAAGAGTGTGGATCTTTCCTGTAGAATACCAACATCCAAATCTATATTATTCTACATTGAAGGGGATCTTTCTAGTAACACCCCATAATTACAAAGGGTTAAATGGATAAATGATATGACTCATGTCAACAAGGTGCGCATTTTTTTTCGGGATCCTACCTAATTAGAACTCCATAGTTAAGTGTTCTTGGCCTCAGATAGTGATCAGGATGGGTAACCTTCTGGGAAGTTTCTCTTGGTGTGTGTGATTGAGGACAAAGCACACTAGAAAGGACATGTATGGGCCTGTGGGGACCATCATTAGTTAGATGACCTGTTTAGAGATGTGGGTGGGTCCCAGGGTGGGGACCACATTTTTGTCGGGCAACTGGTGGTACCTTGCAGGATAGGACCTGATGACCATGTTAAGGAAGGGTGTTAAATTACTAAATGATATGACCATGTCAACAAGGTGTACCTTCTTTTTCCGAAGCCAAAATGATTATAACTCCACATTTGTGTGAGCTTGGCCTGGAGTAGTGATCAGGATAGGTGAACTTCAAGGAATTTTGTGAGGGTGAGTGTGAGTGATGATAGATCATACTAGAAATAAAATTTGTGGGCTTGTGGGGTCTATAATTAGTTAGATGACCCGTTTGGGACATTGGTTAGCCCTAGTGTGAGGACCACATGTCATTGGGGAAACTGGTTGTACCTGGTGGTCCAGGACATGATGGCCATATTAATGCGGGGTGTATATGCTATCACTGAGACCTAGTTGTTTTAATTATTATAGAATACCAAAAATTGTACTGATATGGCGCGTAACATAGTGGATCCTTCTCAGAGAATACCAACAACCCTACCGATATTCCCCACTATAAGGAAGACTAACTCCCTATGCTCATAAGACATTTCATTTTCCACAAAACTCAATCAGGGGTGATAGATAATCTCTCCAGTCCCAAGGGGGGATACCATAACTATATCTGGGAATCAAACTCTAGAGGGTCCTACTATCTAGTGATGTAGAGGTAATAATTTATTGAAACCACAAGAAAATAACCTAGGGAAACTCTCCCCCTATACTGGCCTAATATAAAATCCCACTAAGTCGTCTCAAAAGGACCTCCTGGTCACAAGGGTCCCAACATTGTTGGATTCTCATCAAACAGTCCTTTCATTTGAATGTTATGGCTATTTTTGTGAAAAATGAATCACCCGGGTCTGGGCTGGGTCTGACCTGACCCATCAGACCCATCCCAACCTGACCTATCAAACTCGGCCAAACCCACCAACCGACCCAACCTGACCCATTTTAGCCAACCTGACCCAACCAAGTCTGTTCCGGCCAGAACCGACCTAGATTCCCCTAGTCCAGTCAGTGTTGTGGGTCGGTTCGTATGCCTCATGTGGTCCACCTAGAAGGTATTCCTCTCGTGAAAATGTGGAGTGGTTCTGCCTTCCACACGGCCAGCCCACCACAACACCTACCTCACGGCCTGGCCATTGTGGGCTCCTCCATCGCGGCACCGAGACATGTTCTGCATCCACCACGTATACGGCCTCCCTGCACTGTATCCCATGATCAATGCCACAACCCATACCCACTGGCCAAGTTAGTTCCAGAATGGGCCAAAGTCATCATGTTCCACCTTGGCCCGCCACCCCACCAGCGTCCTCACCCTGTCGGCTCATCGTCTATAGGGACCATCCCTCTAGACCCACACCACCACACCAGGATAGAACAGAGTCAATTCCTCTATCCACCATTGTATGTTGTTTTCCTAGCCCAATTGCACCACTAAGGTCATCGCCCCTCTGTTGGGATGTCAAGGGGTCGGATCTTCGATCCCGAATCATTGCACCATGAATTGTGGTGCAATTATCAATAGTTCACATAATGGTTTCAAAGTGTAAGAGAGTAAGAAGAATACACAACGAACGTGAGAGATTGAGTAGAGAGAATAGTTTCACATGAATGCCCAAAGAATTTATCTTGGCCTTTTCCATGTTTTACTCAATTATTTCTTCTTAGAGATAAGAACTAAGAAGGAAAATCACTAAGTTATATCACCCATCAAACCCCACACTTTAACCATCCCACAAGAAAGACAGAACTACGGATCGACCTCTTAGTTGGTTGGTATACGCTAATCATCAGATCTAATAATGTGAAAAGAAATAATAAAGTGATAAAATTACCTACCTTGAGTTAGAATTATGGTTGATGAAGATATGAGTTACGTAGTCATCATTCATCGATCCTTGATCCACAAAGTATAATCTTTTTGATCCATCGTCATTTTCCAACATTTTTTCTATAGGACCTTCTCTCCATCTCTAGGGAATTATACGGTTATGGTGGTAACCTTTAATTCATAAAAATTCCTTAATAAAAAGATAATGTGTAGCTACATAGCTGCATGAAGTGGAAATATTTTTTTTACTAAAATATTTTTATTCCTGTTATGTCCCAAAAACTATTTTTCACAGTCGGCCCACGTCAGCTGATGTTAGGCCCCACCTAAAGAAAACACTGCATTATGAACACAACGTTTGAATCTGATTTTCAATCTGAGTCACCATTCATGAGTTATTAGTATTTGAATTAAATATATTTTTATTAAATTATTTTATTTACTGTGACATCCTTTTCATATTTTTTAACAGCATACTCACAGAAACTAAAGTTAATTCATTCCTCGGGTAAATCCACTTATATGATCTTAACGGTGCCCTAATATTTTTGATTTGGGAACCCATTTATTATTTATTCTATTTTTTCAAGAAAGTATCTTGTACATGTGACTAAAAATTAACATTTTTCAATGAATTCTTCCAGCCACACTAGGACTCGGAATCATAAGTTGTCTCAGCACCTGGTCTAGTAGTTTTTTCAATTAATTTCAAAAAATAAATCTGGGAAAATATGAGTCATTACATTCTCCACACCCTAAATATTTATCTCCCAAAAATCCAAACCAAGGTATACTTAAATAGATGAGGGTACTAAGCACAAACCAAGGCCTCCTTCTCCCATGTACTCTTTTGGAGATTCATGTATGGCCACCAATAATTCACTAAAGTAAAATATTATCCCCAAAGAAACATATCCTTATGATCCTCGATATCTTAGAGTTAGATTGAAATCAATCATCATGTTATGAAACTATCATATATTGAATTTCCATGATGTTGAACTATCTCCTTCACATAGACGCGTCTCAATATCTCTACTGAACTCTTCTCCTGAATAGCTAAGAAGTGGGCCGACTCGGTGAGTCTATTAATGATCACCCCACAGGTATCATTTCCCAAGATATTCATGTGTAACCCTTCATGAATTCCATAGATATCCCTTCCAACTTCCCTCCTAGAACCACAATAAATAAAATATCAATAGCTTCCAAGAATAGGGGGCTTTCCATAGTTAGTTGATAAACTGATAAACTGATTCAAAAAAGAACCCATCTTTATTTTCCATGGGTAAGCCTAGCATCAACCCATTTTTTCATCCTCGGTTCCCTACTCAACACAAATATGCATATCCAAATGCATCTTACATCTTTAGGCACCCACTACAGCCACAATATATAGGCCACCCTACCCAACATATCACCATATCCCTCTAGGATCATCCATTCTAGGCTCACATCACATCAAAAGTAGAAGGAAATAAACATAGAAACAATCTTATCGTCTATTAATCAAGGCATTCATCATTCCCACACAATGAGTTCTCATGGATCAAATCGGTATGTACTGCCCAAGGGGAAAGTATGGAACTTCCTCAGAACCTCCTCCCTCAATGTCATAGGTACAACTGTTCATCCCATGAAAGGAATGATGTGCTCCCCCCCCCTTTTAAAAATCTATCGGGGGAATCCCATGTGGTCATATGAGCACTAAGAGTCTCCTAGTAATTGTTACTCTCTAGTCAAAAATATGAGGGTGGAGAGGTAATAACCACTGAATGGAGGAAATATGACTCGACTCTATCCACAAGGGAAGTCAACAATGAGGCTAGCTGCTCTGATGACTCGTTTTTTAATAGAGAACAAGATATCTGTATGAGAGAATCCACCACCATGTTCCCCTTCCTAGGTGAATGGAAAATTTTAAAGCCATAATCCTGGAAAATTTTTATCCAATTCCTCTATCTTCTACTTTTCTGGATCCACTACATCTCCTCCATGACTGTAAGAAACTGATGACTCGTCAAACCCACCATGTAATGGGTTTGGCTAGCCAATTGATGAGAAATTGGTTACACCCACCATTGTGTGATTCTATTCTACGCAGCATGGGTTTCCATTTTATCAACAAGGAAAACCACTTTCCACCAATATGGAAACATGGAAAGATTCACCTAAAATAGTCAATATGATCATGAACTATATATAACCAATACATACCAAGAATGATGTCATAAGGGATTGAAGCCTCTACCAAGATATCCCAACTGAAACTCTTGCCTCTAAGAGTCAGGACACACTGTCGACACCAGTGCATGACCATTGGGTATCCTACAGTAAAAGTATCCATTCATGATGTTTGAGTCAATAGTTCAACTGAAATCTCCGACTCTTGAACATGGTTTGTGGAAAGAAAATAATGTTTCGCACTTGTGTCTACTGATATGGTAGCTAAGGTAGAATAGACACAGATCATACCCCAAATAATGTCTGTATCCCTTGGGTCATATGACTCAACTACATGTAGTTGTCCCCTACCATATCCTTCTACTCCTTGAGCCTAGTGTAGACCACCCGGGGGTGGTGGTGGTAACATCAAAAAAAATTATCACCTCTGGATGCTCTCCTAGCTCTTATGCCACATCTTCTACCTTAAAAATTTGTCTTCTACAACTTTCCCAATGCTGAATATCACAGGATGTATCAATTCAACCAAGGGACTGTTAACAAAAAATTCTCTCTCTAGAACCCTATCATAGGTTGGAATTCACAGGGTATAACATTGGCTCAAATACCTCAAGGACTGGTTGTGTATCATATCCATCGAGTACCTATGAAGGTCAGTATGCCATGATGAATACTCAGATATCAACATGTAATCCTACTATATCTATAAAATCTTTTATAAATTCATATCCCTTAGAATGTAAGGTGATAACTCCTCTATTAATAGGTTCTCAAACTCTACCCATGTGTAAGAGTCACCTCATTATAAGATCTAACAACCAAACCCTACTATCACATTACTGAGCCACATAGAAGGATCACTACCAGGACCACCTTTTGATCTACTAGGGATTGGACTAAATACAAAACTCAAGTCACAACCTCATGCCAATTTATAGTCACTTGAGTTTCAATATTGCCTCAGAACTTGATAGACCTCTGGTGCTCAAACTCATGAACCGTATTCATCCTGCGCTTATCACCCGATAGTATTATAGGTACCATGGGCTTCTCTATAGGAGGTGGTGTGGCTGGTGCACCACCTGGAGGTTCTATCTCCCGTACAAATCTCTTAATCAATGTCTCCTCACTAAGTGAATAATTCTCATGATCACACAATGGAATAATTGTTGGGTTTCTACATAGATGCATCTTGAAGTAAAAAAAGGATGTACCACGATCAAAATAGTATACATGGTGAGATTACTCAATAATTGAATGAGAAGACACACAAATCCTATATGATGGATGTTCTATTATTTTCCATACAACATGTGAGTTCATGTATGAAGTGGAAAACTTTGTGTCCATAGTCCTTGTGTATGGATTCATCGATCATCGCACCAACACTGGATTCCCTAGCCTGAAATCCAAACATGAAACACTCAACACTATTTCCCCAAACCAATATAAAAACACTCTTAGTCCTAAGGTAGAATCGATAGGTAATGGGTGCAGCGGAAGCACGTGGATGGTTGTACCCAACTTTTATTTTACCATTAACAAAGATCAATCGAAGATCCTTCATGATGATAAAATGTTAGATATTTAGAATAGAATGAAGAAAGAAAAGAATAGAGGTAAGTACCAGAACCATAGAGAGGATCATCATATGTTTCTTATGATTAATTTAATTTAAATACAAGAATTTCCTTGATGTAATTCACTGTCCATTTATTTTTCCAGTCACAATCGAATGTGATCCATTATTGCATCATATAATCCATGTGTAGGCTTCCACTAGCGGTGATCCACATGTGATCCACGTATCTCCGAACGTCACTGAAGGGATCTCCTTGTTCTAGCACAGAAGAGCCTCTGCTTGCAATGTCTACCATCTATCACCCTGAGACCCGCTTCCAAAGCTCTCTCCTTGACCAGGTGGAGGAGAATCTCTCTCGTAATTTGAGAGTGTTATTATAGGAATTGAATTCTCTCTTAGCTTGAGATATTTCTCTAGATCCGTTGTGCAAAACCCCAAAGAATGGATAAACTTAATGGGAATAATGTAGTTGGGATTTATAATACTTATAATAACAAAATAAAATAATTAACCATAGGTATTTATTTATTTCATTTAATTCTTAGCAAGACCCCATGTATAATAATAGCTTTTGATTATTATTATCACTTGAAATACACCCATATAATTACACCTAATATTATTTAATTAAATAAAAAAATATTTTTTTCTAAAATTCCCAAAAAAAACTACACGGTCTGTATCTTAATATACACGGCGTGTAATTTTGTTTTTCCCTTTTTCTTTATTTTCCCAAACACATTTATTAGACCTTGAATAAAGACTATTTATTTCTTAAATGAATATCACTGCATTATTCGCTAATAAATATATTATTTTTCCAAAAAATATATTCTCTCAAATAACATGAGTTGAATTAAATTTCACCAGGAATATTTGAATAGTTATTAAACCATAAATGGAAATAATATTTATTCAAAATTATAAATTCATATTTAACTGAGATACTTGGATACACTTAGTTTGTGGACCTATAGGCCTCTTTCTCAGTGGAATTAGGGAGATCCTTCCAAAATTCCAAGGATAGAATCTAGCAACATGCCAAGGCACCCATTCAGAAAGAATTTAATGCTGCAACGACGTACCACCTCCAATAAAAGCTTATTGTGTAATGTAATCTCTTTGTCAGGATATCTAGAATAAAGTGGGTTTCTATCTAGTTCCATCAACCCATGTTCTATATTATTCTTTCTTTGACTTCCCAAAAATTGATCTTTCCCATTCAGTACCATGGCCATGGATTTATTTAGGCTATATCAATTCCATCAAAAGGCCTGAGATATCATCTTCGATAATGGAACAGAAGGTAAAAATCCATTATCCATTATTTATTAATGAAGTATTACTCATGATGCACCAAACATATCCTGCCTCATTGCAAATATTGTGTCATTATAGTTTTCATCCATACATCTAAGTGTGTGAGTTGTGATACACATAAATAATAATCTAAATGTCTAAGGACTAAAACAAATTTCTATAGATAGGAACATCCAATAATACTATGAAATGTGAATTTCTTACTCGCAGGACTCATTCTTATAATATCCTCTTGGATATTACTAATTTAACAAACCATTAGAAGGTGCCTCAATGTTTTATGAGTCTTTACACTAAATGGCCTCTATTATTTCTGTAACATCCCAGGTAAATAAAGAATAAAGCATTTTCATATTTATTAATTTTTACAAATTAAATATTAATTTTACTTTAAAGGTGTTTCTATGTTCGATAGCGTACCAGATACGCAATAACGAGTTTCTTTGAAATCTTTCGTTGTACACTAGTAATAAAATAATATTATTTTAAATGGTAGTTAACATGTAGTTGTTGTATTGGCGAGAATGAATATAAATAACTAAAATATGATTATATATGTTTTTTGAATGTTTTTACATTTATCCAATAAAGGATAAAGTCTTAAAATATGAAAAGAATTCAATTTTAGGCATATATACCCTAATTTTCACTAAAGGTTCACTTATCGGCTTTTGATGGAGAACCGTCATTAAATATAGTTTTGGTCACTCTTATAAATTCTATTGGACCAAATAAAACTCTTCTTTAGAATCGGGACATCAAAATTTACTTTGTGTAAATTTTTGGTATTTTCCGATAAAGTTCATTTTTTAATGAATAGTGAAAAATGTTGTATTTTAATTCAAAACCCCTTTTTAATCTAATTTGTTTATATGATTAGATTATATTTTTAATTGGTTTTAAAGTGAAATTATAATATATTTTTACCATTTAATCCAATTGTGGTCCTTGGAATTAATTTCACTTTGAAATTGGACTTAAACTAGTGTCAATCTTTTGATACATATTGTTTCATAAAAACATGCTATTTTCTCTGACAGCGGGAATTAACTATTAAATTAATTAATTTAACTTATATTTTTTGAATTTTGTAAAATAGACATAATTTTTGAATTCGTAATATCAAATATATCTTTGGGTGAAGTTTTGGTATTTTTTCTGAAAAACTTGAATTTTTGATGAATATTGAAACCACTAAGTGGTACTTAAAAAAACTGATTTTTCGTTTAAATGATATTTTACCACCTCTGTGTTTTGAATTTAAAAAATCTGAAAAATATGGTTTTCATTAGGAAGTAAAATGTGGTTCAATGGGATTAAAATAATTTCTTGGTGATTATTAACTTTTATGTTTATTAATCGTGACTAGAGGTAATTAGTGTAGTTTAAGGTAAAAATAATGTTTTAATAATGCGAAATGACCTTGACACATGTCCTACCCTTATTGGATGTGTCATGGAAGACCCAGACAGTCCATGGGCGGACTTGGGGACCCAATGGAGCCACTTTGGTAGGAAAATGACACTAATAAATTTTTATTTAAAGTTAAAATAAAAATGTCACAAACATGAGTTGTTTTACTAAAACAATTTTTAAATGGGGTTATACAAGTCATATTTTTAACTATAAATATTAATTTGAAATATAACAATATTTCCTACATTATGAAAGTTTTTTTATAATTTTTAGACATTAAATAAATTAAATTATTTATGACACCATGATGATGCAGCGATTACCTCATTATTTAAAAATTTAAATAAAATGAGAAGATATTTTAAAATATAAGACCTAAACATGTCAAAAACCTATTGGATGGGTGTATTTAGAACTCTTATTACCTTATCCTCTAAATATATAATTTTGGGACCTTTTAAATCCGAAAATAATTTTATAATAAAGTAATAGTTTATAACATTCCAAGAGTGCCTCTCCTCTCCTCTTATAAAAGGCCCCCACCTCTACCACCTTACCCATACCTATCAAGCCTTTGGCTTGACCAAAAACTGCCCATTTTGTCTCTACAAATCCTTATATTTCTCCTAGAAGCCTCACTTTGGGTATAAGTCTTCCCAAGGAAGCCTTTGAGCTCAAATCAAAAAGAGTTACCCGTTTTGAAGGTAGTGTTTTCTCTTGTATTTTTATGTTTTATTTTTCTTCTCCAACCCCCTAAACTCTTTTTATTACTTTCTTTTGTAACAACCCCAATATCTTAAATATAATATTATGTTTTTAGGTGAAGGATTCAGGCTACACTTACACACACTTACATCTAATGGTTAAAGAACATACTGTTTCCGTGGATGACGAATTTCTGCCTCACGAAACGATGATTGTTCAACACTCATATAACACCTTCAAAGGTGGCCATTAATATGTCACTCTATTTATATATGATATATAATATGTTTATTTTTTACTTAAGCTTCTGTATTTTTCATTTATGGCATACCTTTATGGTTTCCATTATGGGTAAACGCGATATCTTCATTTTAGGAAGTGCGGACTACCGACCCGTCAAAGTGGTTTGATTCGTTTATACCATATGTGGTACATATAAAGGATAAATTTAATGATATTATATATTATATTATACTGAAATTATGATATACCTTTATATCATTATTATTTCACTCCGTTAAGTAAGAAATAGAAATGAAAGTAGCATTCATGCGTACGTACGGCTTACCGTCTCCCGGAACGATGCATTTCATTTCTTACCTCTAAATGTTATGTAATATTATAAATTCATGTAAAAAATGGATATATATGATATATATGATATCAGAATCATGAATTTAATTCTGGATATAATGGACATTTTCCCCATGAACATATTTTAATTATAAAGAGTTTATTTTTGACTCAAGTACCAATGATCAACCAAATGACCATTATTAACATAAATAATTACATAGTGTTCATAACATGGTAATAAGTGATATAAAAGGAATAGTGAACTTGAAAAAGGTTCTTAAGCAAGTATAAATTAACTCAAGTTTATTATTCAGGAGGTTAAAGAACGATCGAGTCAGGTCAGACACGAGGTAAGGGACTTCGTCTCAATCTCCTTTCATTGAGGCATATTTTGTTTTATACACAACTTTCTTTTATACAGTGTATAAACCCCTTTGACTTTTAATTTTATTCAAAAATAATATTTTTATTCGAAGCTTTTTACTAAACGACAAAAAGGTATGTTTCTTTTAACATACGCCGTGACAACGACCTTTTTCGCCGCCATCAGTATTATTTGGTATTTGGCTTCCTCAATAAGCCATAATGTTTTTAAAATGAAATAAATACCATATACACTTTTATGTATTTTTGTATTGGAAAGGGTTTTTATAATGGATTTTCTTTTATGTTAATATATTTAAGTGATATATTGTGATTGAAATGTGGAAATGTTTTATTTCCTTTATAATTGTTATGATTTTACAATGGTACTTGGAAATTTGACGGGTGGTTACATGATAAACCATATGAAGGGTGGTGCCGTGAATACCAGGATGAGTGGTTACGTTATAACCGCCAATGCATTGGGTATGGAAGTCGGTCGTATGGCTATTCCATTAAGTGATATGTGTGGAAGTCGACCGTATGGTTATTTCATTTAAGTATGTTTATGTCCCAAGTTACCTTTATATGTTATGTATTATTTATATGGTTTTATGGTAATATTTTGGTTACAGAAGGGTAAGTATTGATCTTTTATTTAGTGAAGAGTTTTTACTACTTCATAGAGGTGAAAAATATTACTTTGATAAAGTATACATGGTTTACTTGTTGTTTTGAAAAACTAACAGTTTTCATTCTTTGTGTTTCCCTTACTAAGATTTTTATGCTCACCCCAAGTTTTTTTTGAAATGTTTTTCACAGGACTTAATGTGGAATAGTTTCAAGGATGGGATCAAGGGAAAGTCATGCTATATAAAACATGGAACTCGACATGTTTCTTTTTAAGAGTTTTTATTTTATGGAAACTTAGTAGAAGTGTCTACTTTATAATATTTTGAGATGTAATAGTTAAGATATAATTCTCTAAAACTCTAAACTTGAATAGATCCTCATTGGGAATTATTCATTTAATTTAATGTTAAGTAATGTTTAAGTTTGGGGCGTTATAGTTGGTATCAGAGGTCGGTTTAGATAACTTTATGATTTTTAATTCTATTAAATGATTATCCAAAAATATTTTTTTATGGTATGATTGAAATGATATAGCATTTAAAGATTACCATGTTTCTTCGTCTAAGTTATTTTTGTGATATGAATGGTTTTCCATAGAGGAAACAGAGCAGCTTTTCGAGGAAGGCATACAGAGTATAACAACCTTTCGAATCAGCAACCAGAGATGGTCGGAATTAGAATTGAGCAGTTTATTGCACTGATGGGTCAGTTGAATCAGGTGATAAATGGTGTTTGTGTTTATTGATGATATTTTGGTGTTTTCTAAAAGTAAAGAGGATAATGAATGTCATTTAATGGTTATTTTGCAAACCTTAAAAGAAAATAAATTGTATGGGAAATTCAGCAAGTGTGAGTTTTGGTTGAAAAAAATTTCTTTCCTTGGTCATATTGTTTCTAAAGATGGAATAACTGTGGATCCTGCAAAAACAAAGGTTGTCGAAGAATGGCCAAGATCAAAAAATGTAACTGAGATTAGTAGCTTCCTTGGTTTGGCAGGTTATTACCGAAGGTTTGTTATAACTTTTTCACGGTTATCTAGTCCAATTACTAAGCTAACTCAGAAGGGTGTTAAGTTTATCTGGGCAAAAGAATTTGATGATTTTTTTTAGGATTTGAAAAGGAGATTGGTGAATATTGCAGTTTTGGAACTTCCTTCCAGGAATGGTGAGTTTGTCATATACAGTGATTCTTTGATGAAGGGACTTGGTTGTTTCCTTATTCATAAAGATTAGGTAATTGCATATGCTTCACGTCAGTTGAAAACTCATGAGGTAAATTACCCTACACAAGACTTGGAATTAGCTGTTGTTGTTTTTGCTCTAAAAATTTGGAGGCATCATTTGTATGGAGTAATGTGTGAAATATATACTAATCACAAAAGTTTAAAGTATATATTCACTCAGAAATAATTGAACATTATACAAAGGAGATGGCTAGATTTAATCAAGTATTATGATTGTACAATTCATTACCATCCGGGAAAAGCAAATAAAATGGTTGATGCTTTGAGTCGAAAAAGTAATGCTTCATTAAAAATGTTGAATTTGGAAGGTGATCCTTTGTTTAAGGATTTGATGAACTTTGGAATAGAATTTGTTGGTGCAGTATTTCCTTCTGTTTGGTTTCAGGTATCAGTGAAATATTCACTATCAGACAGAATTAAGCAAGCGCAGAAGCAAGACAGCGAGTTGCAGAAAAAGGTAGAGCTGGTTCAGAAGGGTAAGTTTCCTGAATTCAACATTGATAATTATTGTGTTTTGAGATTTGGGAAGAGATTGTGTGTGCCTTTTGATTCACAGTTGAAGATAGAGTTGTTATGTGAAGCTCATAGTTCTCTGTTTTCAATTCATCCAGGCAGAAACACATTAGAACAGCTCAGAGCAGGCAGAAGAGTTATTCGGATAACCGGATGAAGGATCTATCTTTCGGGTAGGTGATCATGTTTTTCTCAATGTTTCACCATGGAAAAGTGTGATGTGATTTGGTAAGAAAGGAAAGCTGAGTCCAAGGTTCATTGAACCATATGAAATTCTGGAGAGAGTTGGATCAGTTGCATACCGAGTGGCTTTACCTCCAAGTTTATCTCAGGTACACAATGTTTTTCATGTTTCGATGTTGAGAAAGTACATGCCAGAATTATCTCATGTTTCTATGTTCGATATCATACCCAATACGCAATAAAGAGTTTCTTTGAAATCTTATGTTGCACACTAGTAATAAAATAATATTATTTTAAATTATAGTTAACACGAAGCCATTGAATTGGAGGGAATGAATATAAATAACTAAAATATGATTATATATGTGTTTTAAATGTTTTTACATTTATCCAACAAAAGATAAAGTCTTAAAATACAAAAATAATTCAATTTTAGGCATATATACCCTAATTTTCACTAAAGGTTCACTTATCAGCTTTTGATGGGGAACTGTCATTAAATATAGTGTTGGCCACACTTATACATTCAATTTGAACAAATAAAACTCTTCTTTATAATCGTGACATCAAAATTTACTTTGTGTAAATTTTTGGTATTTTTCCGATAATGTTCATTTTTTTAATGAATAGTGAAAAATGTTGTATTTTAATTCAAAACCACTTTTTAATATAATTTGTTTATATGATTAGATTATATTTTTAATTGGTTTTAAAGTGAAATTAGATTATATTTTTACCATTTAGTCCAATTGTGGTCATTGGAAGTAATTTCACTTTGAAATTGGACTTAAACTAGTGTCAATCTTTTGATACATATTGTTTCATAAAAACACACTATTTGCTCTGACAGCGGGAATTAATTATTAAATTAATTAATGGATCTTATATGTTTTGAATTTTGTAAAATAGACATCATTTTTGAATTCGGAATATCAAATATAGATTAGGTTGATGTTTTGGTATTTTTCTGAAAAACTTTAATTTTTGATGAATAGTGAAACCACTAAGTGGTACTTAAAAAAACTGATTTTTCATTTAAATAACATTTTACCACCTCTGTGTTTTGAATTTAAAAAATCCAACATACATGATTGTCATTAGGAAGTAAAATTTGGTTCAATGGTATTAAAATAAGTTTTCTGTGAATAGTAACTTTTAAGTTTATTAATTGCGATTAGAGGTAATTATTGTAGTTTAAGGTAAAAATAATGTTTTAATAATATGAAATGACCTAGACACATGTCTTACCCTTATTGGATGTGTCATGGATGACAAAGAAAATCCATGGGTCGACTTGGGGACCACATGGAGACACTTTGGTAGGAAAATGACGTTAATAAATTTTTATTTAAAGTTAAAATAAAAATGACACAAACATGAGTTATTTTACTAAAACAATTTTTAAATTGGGTTATACAAGTCATATTTTTTACTATAAATATTCATTAGAAATATAAAAAGATTTCCTACATCATGATAGTTTTTTTATAATTTTTAGACATTAAATAAATTAAATTATTTATGACACCATGATGATGCAGCGATTACCTCATTATTTAACGATTTAAATAGAATGAAAAGATAATGTAAAATCTAAGACCTACACATGTCAAAAACCTATTTTATGGGTGGATTTATAACTCTTATCACCTTATACTAGAAATATATAATTTGGGCCCTTTTTAAATCCAAAAATCATTTTATAATAAAGTAATAGTTTGTAACTTTCCAAGAGTGCCCCTCCTCTCCTCTTATAAAAGTCCCCTACCTCTACCACCTTAACCACACCTCTCAAGACTTTGGCTCGGCCAACCTCTGCCCATTTTGTCTCTCCACATCCCTATCTTACTCATAGAAGCCTCTCTTTGGGTAGAAGTCTTCCAAAGGAATCCATTGAGCTCATATCAAAAAGAGTTACCCGTTTTAAAGGTAGTGTTTTCTCTTGTGTTCTTATGTTTTATTTTGCTTCACCAACCCCCTAAACTCTTTTTATTCCTTTCATTTGTAACAAAAATAGTATCTTCAATATACTAGTATGTTTTTATGTGATTTATTAGAGCTAAACTTACACAAACCTACATCTAATGGTTAAATAACATACTGTTTCTGTGGATGGCGAATTTCTGCCTCACGAAACGATGATTGTTCAACACTCATATAGCACCTTCAAAGGTGGACATTAAGATGTTACTATATTTATATATTTTATATAATTTGTTTATGTTTTACTTAATCTTCTTTATTTTTCATTTAGGGCATACCTTTACGGTTTCCATTATGGGTAAACGTGATATCTTCATTTTAGGAAGTGCGGACTACCGCCCCCTCAAAGTGAATTGATTCGTTAATACCATATGTGGTACATATAAAGGATAAATTTAATGATATTATATATTATATTATACTGTAATTATGATATACCTTTATATCATTATTATTTCACTCCATTAAGTAAGAAATGGAAATGAAAGTAGCATTCATGCGTACATACGGTTTACCGTCTCCATGAACGGTGCATTTCATTTCTTAACTCTAAATGTTATGTAATATTATAAATGCATGTAAAAAATGGATATATATGATATATATGATATCAACATCATGAATATAATTCTGGATATAATGGATCCTTTACCCCATTAACAACTTGTAATTATAAAGAGTTTATTTTTGACTCAAGTACCAATAATCAACCAAACGACCATTATTAACATAAATAATTACATAGTGTTCATAACATGGTAATAAGTGATATAAAAGGAATAATGAACTTTAAAAAGGTTATTAAGCAATTATAAATTAACTCAAGTTTATTATTCAGGAGGTTAAAGAACGATTGAGTCAATTCGGACACGAGGTAAGGGACTTTGTCTCAATCTCCTTTCATTGAGGCATATTTTGTTTTATACACAACTTTCTTTTATACGGTGTATAAACCCCTTTAACTTTTATTTTTATTCAAAAAGAATCTTTTTATATGAAGATTTTTACTAAATGACAAAAAGGAATGTTTCTTTTAACGTACGCAGTGACAACGACCTTTTTCACCGCCGTGACTATTATTTGGTATTTGGCTTCCTCAACAAGCCATAATGTTTTTAAAATGAAATAAATACCATATACACTTTTATGTATTTTGGTATTGGAAAGGGTTTTTATAATGGATTTTTTTTATGTCAATATATTTAAGTGATATATTGTGATTGAAATGTGGTAATGTTTTATTTCCTTTATAATTTTTATGATTTTATAGTGGTACTTGGAAATTTGACGGGTGGTTACGTGATAAACAATATGAAGGGTGGTGCCTTGAATACCAGGACGAGTGGTTACATTATAACCTCCAATGCATTGGGTATGGAAGTCGGCCGTATGGATATTCCATGAAGTGATATGTGTGGAAGTCGACCGTATGGTTATTCCATTTAAGTATGTTTATGTCCCAAGTTACCTTTATATGTTATGTGTTTCTTATATGGGTTTTATGGTAATATTTTGGTTAAAAAAGGGTAAGTATTGATCTTTTATTCAGTGAAGAGTTTTTACTACTTTATAAAGGTGAAAATTATTACTTTGATAAAGTATACATGGTTTACTTGTTGTTTTGAAAAACTAACAGTTTTCATTCTTTGTGTTTCCCTTACTGGGCATTTTATGCTCACCCCAAGTATTTTTTGAAATTTTTTTCACATGACTTAATGTGGATTATTGTCAAGGATGGGATCAAGGGGAAGTCATGCTATATAAAACATGGAACTAGACATGTTTCTTTTTAAGAGTTTTTATTTTATGGAAACTTAGTAGAAGTGTCTACTTTATAATATTTTGACATGTAATAGATAAGATCTATTTCTCTAAAACTCTAAACCTGAAAAGATCCTCAATGGGAATATTTCATTTAATTCAATGTTAAGTAATGTTTAAGGTCGGGGCCTTATAATTTGTGTCCCTAAAATATCATCATTCGTCTATAGAACATATATTCAAAAATAATGTTATGGCACTTCTACGTTCTAATCAAAGTAGGGATCCCCTATGACCCTTTAGTGAAATATATATCTTTTGGAAATTATCACATTAATTTTCACATAGAAGAACAATCAATATGTGACAAGTTAGTTATTAATGTTTAAATCCATGAATAAAAGTTTATTATAAATTAAAAAGTAGTTGTTTTTAGGCCACAAACTCCAACAGACTCCCACTTAGACTAGAGCCAACTGCTAACAACCTTTAACCCGCTAACTATCACATGATATTCATGCTTCTACTAAGATAGGACTTTAGTCATGGGTTCTACCACGTTATCTTCCATGGAAACTCTTATAACTAAAACTTCACCCCTTGGATAGAAATCAAGAGTTGATACTTCAATAGAAGGTTCATTGTTCATTGATGTGACCTTGGTTCTTTTTCAAGATCCACCATTGTAGTATTATAACAATAATATTTGATAGGGTCTCTATTGTTAGGAACCACATCAAGATCCTGGAAAAAATTTTGAATCTGGAAGTCTATCTTGGATGCATCAGAAGCTGCTATATATTAGGACTTCTCTGTAGAATCGGTGACAATTGGCTGCTTTGAACTCTTCTAGCTCACAGCTCCTCCGTTGAGACAGAAAACATATCCTGATTGTAACTTCAGATCATTCTAGTTTGTCTAAAAACTGTCATTGTCATACCCTCTGATGAGAAGCTCCTCGTATCCTCTATACACTAGAAACATATCCTTAGCTCTTCACAGATACTTAAGGATAGTCTTAAAACCATTCCAATACTTTTCTCCCTGATCTTCTTGATATTTGTCTACCTTGATCAGTGCATAGGCAACATCAATCCTGTTACCTAACATGGTATACATTATGGATCCTATAATCGAAGTGTATGAGATCTTTCTTATCTTGTCTTTCTCTTTTTGTGTCTAAGGAAAAATTATGATAGAAAGATGTAGGCCACTACACACTGGAACCAATGCCCTCTTAGATTGTTCCATACTTAACCTCTTTATTATCTTGTCAATTTATGTACCTCTACTTATTCCAAGAATCCTCTTGGATCTATCATGAATGATCTTGATCCCTTTAATGTACGCTTCTTCACCTAAGTCTTTCATGGAGAAACACTTGTTCAACCATTCCTTAATTGAATGTAAGACTAGTATATCATTTCTAATATGTAATATTTCATCAACATATACTACTAGGTTATTGACTTCATTTCCATTAAGCTTCTTATAAACACATGGTTCACATTCATTCTTAGTGAAATAAATTTCCTTTATTTATTCATTAAATCGAATGTTCCAGGACTTTGATTCATGATTTAATAAATAAATGGATTTATTCAAATTGAAAAATAGTTTAGCTTCCCCTAGTGTCACAAATTCTTATGTATGTGTCATATATAAATCTTATTGAATGTTCCCATTAAGGAATTATGTTTTGACATATATCTTTTAAATCTCCTAGTCATGGTAAGATGGTATGGAAAGTATTATTCTTATGGATTTAAACAAGAAAACTGGTGAGAAGGTTTCATCGTAGTAAATTCCTTAATGATATCTGAATCCTTTATCCACTAGCTTTACTTTATATGTGCTAACTTGACCTTTTATGTCTAGATTTATCTTCAATTTCTATTTGCATCCAACATTCTTTACATCAACAGGCTTATCGACCATAACCCAAACATGGTTTTGACACATGGAATCCATCTCAAAATTCATGGTCTCAAGCAATCTTGTAGCTTATTATATCTCTACCGATTCCCTAAAGGATAGATGTGAATCATTGTCCAATAATAATTAATCACCATCCTCAGTGACTAGGAAACCAAATCTCACTAGTTCCCTTACCTCTCCTGAGAACCTACGTAGAACTTGTGTCTCTGTAACCTCTTCCATGGGGACCTATGGAACTTGTTCTAGTACCAAATGTAATGTATCTTGAGCATCAACTTCATTGAAGTCAATACTGATCCCACTATCCTTTTTGGGGATGTATTCCCTCTCAATAAATACACCCTGTCTAGAGACATTAACTTTCTTGTCTCGAGGATTATATAGGAAATATCCTTTCATTTCTTTTGGATATCGTATAAAGATACATTGTGTGCATTAGGTTTGTAGTTTGTATCCTGAGAAGTTCTTAACAAATTCCTCAGATCCCCATACATGTATGTGTGAAAAAATCAGTATCTTTCCATTCCATAACTCAGACGGAATTCCATTTTCCACCTTATTTGGTACTCAATTTAATGTCTATGGTGCAGTTTGTAATGCATACCCCCAAAAGGATAATGGAAGATATACATGACTCATCATCAATCTCACCATATCCAAGCACTCTAAATTATACCTCATTAAGTAAACCTATTCATATCTACTAAAATCATCAGTAAAAGTAATTAAGTAAGAATATACACCCCTAGATTCTACTGGAAGTGGTCCACATGCATCCATGTGCACCAATCCAAGAATCTATGTGGCCCTTTCACCAGATCCACCATCAGCTTGGTCGTTTAACTTTTTAAACAAGTGTGACAGCTATCAAGTGGTTTAAACTCATTTGAGTCTAAACAACCATCTTGGTATATCATTTTCAAGAGGTTCGCATTTACATGACTGAGACGGGGATACCAAAATTCGGTGTTGTATGAGTCATGTGAGTTTGTTTCATCATTTATTTCTAATACTTAGTTTTCATAATTTAATACATACAACTCATTATATAAACACACCATACCATAAAATAAATTGTTATTATAAAAGAAACAACCCTTATTTCAAAAATTGAATGAAAATCCAACCATATCCAAACAAGATATAGAAATTATGTTCTTGGTAACACTAGGAACATAATATCCTAGCTGGAAATGAGGGATTGTAATCTCCAATGGCCAATACATCCAGCCTCATGCCATTAGAAACTTTAAGATCCACCTCTCCTCTAGAAATCTTTCAAAATCTACTTTGTTCGTTCATTTGAATACATATGTGATCCCCACAAGCTGTATCTAATACCCAATGTGCAGAAATAGAAATATTAAACTCATTAATAAAGGAACCTTTAGCCTCCCCACACTTTTGGGTACAGTTTATCTTCCAGTGTTCTGGCTTTCCATATGAAAAAATACATCATCCTCCTATTTTCCATGCCTCTGGGTCTTCCACATCTTTTAGGGATTATGCTTGGGGGCTTCTGACCATATATAAATCCTTGGCCCCTTTGCCTTTTCCTTCCTCTTATTATTCATCATAAGGATTGTGGGTTTGTCATGCCCCATATCCTTATCTACTTGGAGACTCAAGGTCAGATGTTATGATAGACAATTCACATTGTTTCTAATGTGGTAGTTGACAATAAAGATAGAGAAGGTTTTGGGAAGTGTTGATGGGATAACATCTGTATGAAACTCATCTGAAAACATAATCCCTAATATGTTCAGGTGTTCAATGTATCCAACTAAATTAACTAAATTAGGCTCATCTAGAGAATATTCTCTAAGCATACTTGTGAACAAAGTTTCAGAGATCTCATATCTCTCCCACCTCACCTTCTCTTGATAGAGATCCTTAAGGTGAGATATCATTCTATTCGTGTCCATGTTTTCATGTTGGTTCAAGAGCTCAGTAGACATTATTGATAAAATGAAACATTGAACATATATGGAATCATTAAAATATTTCATATAGATATATATTTATTCATTATTGGCCTCTTTTCTAGAGGCAACTAGAACAGACACCTCCAGAACATACAATTTCTTCTCGTGGTGAAGGATGTTTCATAAACACCTCTGCCACTCATAGAAATTGGTGCTAGTGTGAAGTTTTTCCTTCTTTGAGTATGTTTCACAATGATATGTTTGAAGTCATTTTTATTTTCATTTCAAAAAATTATGATGATCAAATATTAAGTGCTTTATCCTGATAAAACTAAGACAAATAAATACATTAATATTTATTAGTCTCCTGTTATTTTATCAAAATGCAATATCCCGCCCCATTGACTTTGGTATATTTGGTTTCCTGAATATTATAGTGTAAAGGCTCCTTATTTTCCTTCACAAAACCCCAACTAGGGTTGTTCAATAAATTTGAAAGGTTTTAGGTAGGCATTCAAAATTCCATCTGTATTAACTCACAACTCCTTGATCTGCTGAGTGGACTCCCCAATCCTGAAATCCATTTATTTTGGATTTTTTCAACCACTTCCTTTTATTCATACCATGTCCTATTGAGGAAATAAACCCTTGATGTGAACCAAGTCAATTCAGCCCAACACCTTTAATTGGAACTCCCCGTTAATTGAAATCACCCCAATAAGGGTTGGTCAAAAACTTTGAACTATTGTTTGATTCTAACCAAGATTATGGAGGGATATACTAACTTAATATTTCTTTGATGAATTTTATCCATATAATTTATTTCAATTTTATTATCTATGATTATATTATTTTTAATATTAAGTGGGATATATTTAAGTGATTTACAAGGTCTAAGATAATATTTACACATAAGTCAGTCTTATTTTATTCCTATCTTGTATGGTTGTTTAATTCAGTAATTTTTTGATCGTGACAATACACCCACAATAAATAGACCATGCAACTGACATAAATAAAATAAATGATATGATCATGAGATGGTTATATTGGTTAGTTTATCTAGTCGTTTCAAAACTATCCTAAGACCTAGGGGAGAAACACCTTGAACCTTTTGGGTTCATGTTTATAGCTTTCAATAAGCCCACATTTGTATCTCATTTGATTGGTTTCAACTTGGATCTTAACTTGAGCCGCCTCCATTAGCTTGGGAGATCCATCCATTATATATGATTTTATCTCAATCAAAGGTAAGGGGTAGAACTTGGTTTTATATAAAAGAAACACTGGGCATGCAGGTCCTATATATTAATGATTATAAGGCTTTCAGGTCAACAAATTTAATTTAAATAAATAAATTAAAAGAAACCATCCACATACAATGGTCCTAGTCTAGATCACGATCATCCATTCATGAAACGATATTTATGAATAAATAAAACTAGCACTGAATTCTTTAATTGTCCTTGTTTAAGATAAATCATTCTCGAATCAATTAATTATCATTAATTAGTCAATATGTTTATCTTAAACCCTTTTTCAGAATTCCAATGAGATTCTCATTCTACATAATTTTAAACAAATAAATTCATTTAAAATTATTATCTTGGAGGGAACCCAAGGAATTCGTATTTATTACTACCTAATGAGTATAAATAAACATTATGAAGATGTTAACATAAACACACATATATAAAACACTTATCACATGTTGTGCCTTAGATTTACGCCCACACCATGGTAAAAGTCTCAAGGGTTTGTATAATATAATTATAAATTTTAATAAAAATGCATAATTTGGATGAGTGCACGGAATGTAGTTCCAACTACATGATTTGTACTATTGTTCATCATCCATCCAAAGTACAGGCCCTGGGATACAAAGTCTAAGTGTAATTCAGAAATATTCCGAGTACACGGCGTGCCTAGTGGGACACACGTCATGTAGTATCCACGTTACACGGTTTATAGCCACGAAAGTCGTGTACGAGGTACACAGTCCAACCCTAACCCAAGGGGACTACACGTCATGTCCAGTTGGCCACACGGTGTGTAATCTGAAAACCACGTTCCACCTATTCCTGGTAAACACACAACTTCATTTAGACTTAGACAAACTCGTATGAAACGTCTTTGTTTGGCGGACTATTTTGATTCCCTGAACCTTGACTTCATGGAATAAACTACCAAATACACACCGTGAGTTCTGGTGTTGTATGTCCATGAACCATTGGCACCTCCAGAGGAGATCCTCTATTTTATTTTAATCAAAATTAAAAGAAAAGATTATTTCTTTAAGGTGAACGAGAAAATAAAGAGGAGGAACCAATCTCAAAATTTGGATTTAAAGAATGATTAACTTGAATTGAAAAAAATAAATTATTAAATGAATAAACCATCGATGAAAAAATAAATAATTATAATCAAATATGTGACACCTTTGCTACCACTTATAGGTTCCGGGTGTAGTGGAAGTGCATGGATGGGTGTACCCAACATTAATTTTACTGTTAACAATGATCAATCTGAGAACTATCATGATGATAAAATGACGGATCTTCAGAAAATAATGAAGAATGAAAAGGAAATAGGGAAGTCATTAAACCATAGAGAGTATCAACATATGTTGGATATAATTAATTTAATTAAAAGACAAGAATTTCCTTGATGCAATTATTTCTCTGTTGATGTTTCTGGTCACAATCCAATGTGATCTATCATTGCGTCGCAAAATCCAATTGTAGGATTCCTCTGGTGGTGATCCACACATTCTCCATATATCTATGGACTTCACCAAAGGGATCTACTGATGCTACCAAAAAAGTGCCTTTTCTTGCGATGTCTACCTTTGATCACCCTAATATCCTCTTTAAAGGGACTCTCCTTGATCAGTAGAGGAGGATATCTCTCGTAACTTCAGAGTTTTATTAGAGGAAAGGAATTACCTCTTGTCTTGAGAGCTTTCTCTAGATCCATTGTGAACCACCCCAAAGAATGGATAGCCTTAATGAGAATAATGTAATTGGGATTTATAATAACTATAATAATAAAATAAAATAATTACACATAGGTATTTATTTAATTAAATTTAATTATTAGCAAGACCCCATGTCTAATAATAGAGTTTTACTATTATTATAACTTGACATGAACGCAGTCAATTATACCTATTATTATTTAATTAAATAAATATTATTTATTTCTCAAATCCTAATAAAAGATAAATGGTGTGTAACTTAATATACATTGAATGTACTTATATATTTCCATTTTCTTTATTTCCTCCACCACATTTATTAGACCTTGAATAATGAATATTTATTTCATTAATAAATATCACATAATTATTCTCTAATAAATATATTATTTCACCCACAGAATATTCTCTTGAATAACTAGTGTTGAAATAAATGTGATCAGGCATAAATGAATAATTATTAATCCAAAAACGTGAATAATACTTATTCAACTTGTTAAATAAATATTTAACTGATATAATTGGATACAATTAGTGTGTGACCCTCCAGTCCTCTTTCTCGGTAGAATTAGGTGGAGCCTACCTAAATTCCGAGGTGAGTATTTAGAAACACGCTAAGGAATCTATTGATAAAGAAGTTGATTTCGTAATGACGTGTCACCTCCTATGAATTCTAACCATGTAATGTAATCCCTTTGTCACAATATCTAAAATCAATCGAGTTTCATGCTAGTGAAATCAACGCATGTGCTCGATTATTCTTTCGTTGACTTCCCAAAATTGACCTTTCCCATTACTTACCATGGACATTGATTTATTTGGGCTATATCGATTCCATCAAAGGGCCTAAGATATCGTCATCTGTTACGAAAGGAAAAGGGAAAATCTTTTCGCATATTATCTATTAATGCAGTATTACTCATGACGCACCCAACATATCCTACCTCTCTAGAAAAATTGTATCATCACAGTTTTTGTCAATACATATAAGTGTGTGAGTTATAATACCCATAAATAATAATCTTAAAGTCTAAGGACCAATAAACACGTCTGCATATATGAACATCCAATGACACTATGAAATGTGTATTTGCTACTGGCGGGTCTCATTATCATAATATCCTCTTAGATATTACTAAGGGCGCACACCATGAGAAGGTGCATAAATGTTTTATGAGTCATCACTCCTAATGGACTATATTATTTGTTCCCCTCAAATTTCATCATACATCCATAGAACATATATTCAAAAATAGTGTTATGGAACTTCTAGGTTCTCATCATAGCAAGGATATGTTATGTAACTTTAGTGAAACAACTATCCTTTGGGCATTATCACATGCATTGTCACATAGAAGAACAATAAAGATGTCCTAAGGTATTTATTAATATTCAAATCCATAAATACAGGTTTATCATAAAGTAAAACGTAGTTGGCTCTATGCCACCAACTCAAACAGAACCGACCTACCTCTGATACCACTCTGTCATGAATCACCCAAGAGGGTCTCATATGGTCCCTACCCCAATACCTACTCTAATATTCTAGGGGTTGGATGTAACTACCTGAACCCAAACAGCCACCCGAATAGTGCTTAACGGGTCAGGAGTTACTACCTTAGGAACACCTCCCCAAACGACAAAGGCTGCTGAGTATTAGTGAGGGTCTAATATGTATATTGGTAAGGCTATACCCTCTCAGAGGATAATAATGGTACTATTCTGAGCAAAAATATAAAACATGCAATGGAAATAAAAGACTCAGCAGACTCAAACAATACCCGCATAGTAGAAGAATATCCAATATCAATAAATAGTGGAAGAAATATATATAAACAACAGTAGAGTAATATAACAGAACAACATGCTGAACACCACCTATTACTACTAAAGAAACCAAGCATACTTCCATAGAAAATCATTATACAAAAAGGGAGACAATGGATAACCAATAGTAGCTACAATAACAAGTAAGCAGGAAGATACAAAATGGAAACTAAAAAAAATCAAACTCCAGCTAGGAATGACCTCAAGGTCCAAACTATCTCCATGAAATAGCTAATACAGTCCAGCTCCTCAAGTCGACCTCTTTCCTGCACGTAAATCCTTAAAGTATACACGAATACTAATGGGCCCATTTAGGGTTTGGGAATAATATCATTAGGATACCACCCAATGGTGCGTACCTAATATAAGTGTTTAAGAAGACATGCATCTATGAGGAAAATAATAAATAATACAATGCACAAATAAACACGAACTCTACTGGCGCTCAGCAGCCACCATGGAGTTTCACCTACTTCGGCCAACACCGTAATATCTATCATGTAACCTGGAACCATGTGCCACCTAACACCTCGTGTCTCATATACCGACATCTCAAAGGCATTCCCAAGAAGTAGTAACTCGAAGGAATAGCGACAGTTATCCTCAAATAATTTATCAGAGACACGGCGATGCCTTCCCTCAAATAAAGTGACTGGAGGGACAGTGTTGTCTACCCTCAAATCAGGTAACCAGAGGTATAGTAATGTTTTCCCTCAAATCATGGCGAGCCTCTGGCTCCAACCCAATAGCTTCAATGCTATACCCTGAATGATCCTCACCTCCTACGTGGCTTCCTACAGAAAGCACCCTAAAACCAATAGTACCAAAGCCACAACTAATGGGGGCCTCTACCCACACGAGTGGTAAAAACCAACTCATCATATAGTCTCTTTCTATGCACACTACTCAAAGTTTTGGGTGAGCAGAAATCACAAAAAATAGTACCCAACTCACAGCATCTCTGAAACATCATGCCCCTGTAACCATGTCTCTCAAGTCTGACATCCTTATCACCCAAGTAACCCGGTCCATGCCCAACCTGACATTCACACTGCCTCAAGTCGATGTCCATGACACCCAATCCTGTGGTCAGAACCGCCCAATGTAACCCAGGTCAATCCCAACCTGTGATCAGCATCACTCAAGAATATCCGTACATGCCCAACCTAACCCCCAGGGTTTCAGCATATGCAATGACATGTATCACATATATAATCATAATGAAATACTTTAAACAAGAAAGACAAAAAAACAGTTGAATTGTACTAGCCAGGTGTTGTCCCATACCAGCGCTAAGATCGTGAAAGCCTCTAACAAGTCATATCAAGGTTTAATAAAATAGAAACAATAGTTTAGAAAAATAAAATTCTATTATAACCATTTTGGAATCCCCCGTCCAAAATTCCCAGATGAGTAATGATCTCTCGCCCGGCCTCGCTCAAGAAAAACAGAAAAAAGCCATACCCAAAGGCATCCCACAGGTCTTATAATTAGTTCGATATGAAAAAGTAGAAAAAACAGGTTCTCTATCAAAATACCCAAAAATACGCCAAAGGTCACACCACCCAAAAGTTTCAAAAACACAAAATTAGGTATACACCACCTACCTGAGACTCGTAAACATAGGCACGTCTGATATCGATCTCCAATTCGAAGCCAATCTTCATAGATCTATGTTTCTGTCAAACCCCAGAAATTCTAATATTTTGGAAACAATGACAAGTGAGGCAAAGGATCAGGAACAGAACAGGGTGTGTGGGTTAATCCTCGCTGTTGTGATCACACGTCCTCTGATGGATTAAATAATGGATTCTAGAAAAGGATTCTAGGGCAAGGTATGTTCTTAGGGTTTTCGGAGTAGAACAATTCTGATGTTGGGGAAGAAGAAGAGGTTTTCCAAAATAAGACATAACACTCTTTCATTTAAGAAAATAAGAATAAAAATACACTGTGTGTATAAATGACTACACACCGTGTAGTTTCCTTATTTGTACTTCGACTTAAGAAGAGGTAGCCGCATGACTTGCATGTTCCACACGGGTCGACATATGGCTTAAACTCATCCGGTATGTAGAAAAGAGGATACATGACAAGTCGACTAATACTACATGTCGTGTAGTTGGAAATTATTACACGATCATCACCCGGAATGTACCTGGTGAGCACAAAACTCATACACGCCTTTCCCATACATTGTGTGTACTTTAGTGTACATGGCATGTAGTCTTGAAATTTCCAAAACTTCCCAGATTTTCCCAGTTTTCTTAGACCAAGTCCAAAATTCAAACAGGGTCGGGATTTTGAACTGTTCCAAAAACCCGGGTCCTTACATTATAGACCAGCATTAAGTAGTCATATCCCACAAATTGGAGACATTTTCCTAATTATATATAAACACACACATATCCAATCCAAAAATGCTGAAATGTAAAAACCCTAAGTTAAAAATGCATTCCTATACTAAGAAACCAACCATAGAGTACAACGGTATGGATATGGAAATAAAATAGTGCCCGAATAAAATCCCACCAAAACAAAGAGTCTTTAAAAGTGAACACACAAGTTCATGAAGTTTGTCCATATAAAATCCTACCAGTAGGGAAAGGATCAAGATAGTTGTCTAAAACCATAGGATCACACCTCGACTATCTAGTCTCTCTAAGCACTGTCTGGTCTTGGTAAACCTAGGACTCCTTCAAAGCATTGATCATCTTCACAATACATGATGCGTGTGGAAAAATCATGTGCAGAGTTGAGTATAAAAATACCTAGTAAGACACACCCAAACCACAAATAAAATACACTACATAAAAAATTATAATGAAATTTCACAACGGACAACCACCAAGGAAGACCACTAAGGAACACCACAAAGTAACACCACGAAGGAACACCACTAAGGAACACCATGAAGGAACACCAATATAAAACCCCATAAAGGAACACCATGAAGTAACACCACAAAGTAACACCACAAAGGAACACCACTATGGAACACCAAAAAGGATCATTTCTACAGTATACAATGAAGAAATACCACAAAGAAAATACCATGAAGGAAAACTACTAAGTAACACCCTGAATGATCGCCACTAAGGAATACCATGAAGGAACACCATGAAGGAACACCACTAAGGAACGCCATGAAGGAACACAATTAAGGATCACCACAAAGGATCACTACTAAGGAACATGATGAAAGATCACTACTAAGGAACACCATGAAGGAACACCCCAAATGAAATACCACTAAGGAATACTATAAAGGAACACCATTAAGGGACACCATAATGGAAATACAAGAAGTGCAGTCATTTCATGTAACGACCCAATGTTTTTAAATGGAATTTACCTTCTCTTAAGTATGTCATAAAATCACATGAAAACACAACATAATGAACTACTATGTGATAAGTGACCTTTAAACATAATTTCTTCAGTTCTGTGTTTGGAATTTTAAAAATCCGGCATACACTGTTGTAATCAATTAGTTATTTGGAGTCTGATAAGGAAAACATAATTTTTTTCTGAATCGTAATCTACCCTAATGAATAGTAACATACCCTTATGAATAGTGATATACCCTAATGAATAGAATCCACACCTATGGTAGTATAAAAACAATATTCAAGTTGGAAGTATGATATACCTATATTTTAGAATAAGTTAATGACTGTTTTAAAACTGGTTTTGATAATAAATTATTATTTTAATTAAATATTAAAATAATCATATTTAGAAAATTATTTCTGAAAAATGGACATTATTTTTAGATTCTATCTATCGAAAAATGGTTAGGGTGAATTTTTGGGATTTTTCTGAAATACTTGAATTTTTTATGAATAGTAGAATCTGATAATTCACAATAAATGCTAAATAATGGATTAATTGAGTCATCGATGATGTTCTGCTGATGTAATCCCACTTGTTTTGGGATCACATGATAAAATAACTATTCTTGGTCATGGAATACTGATTATTCCTTGTCTTGGTAAGAAATAATAAATTAATGATTATAATATTATGAAATCCCTCCTCTCCTCCACTATAAAACCCCCATCCACTCCCTCTTCTCTACCCTTCTCTCAAGCCTTGTTTCTTTTCATTATTCTCTCCAAATATCTCCCTAAGGTCCTCCCCCACGTCCAAAAACTCTCATCCTCCTCAAAATACCAAAATCTCTCCCCTTAAGAGGTTTTCAAAGGAGGAAGTCTCAAGAGGTAAATTCCTCCTCCCAATTTCTTCTTTTATTTTATGTCCTTTTCTTTTTATTTCTTTACTCACCTACCTTCACCATAATAGTATGATAAATCCAGTAACATAAATTTACTTTAATTTATTCTTTCTATTGGTATATTTCATTATCTTCTCTCCTTTCCCCACCCTTTTATTTGAAATAAATGAAAGCACAGTTTGAGATGTGCTAATTTAGAACATTCAAGGACAACGGTTTATCAATTTCTATTATTATTTTTAATTATGATCATGAAACCATATGTGTTATGGTTGAACAATATTATAATATATGTAACATATCCTATTTTTTGTTCTGTAATCCTTTGGTACAAATGGAATTAAGTTATAAAGCAAAACACATTCTTTGTAATCAAATCCACTAATTAACAAACAATGTTATCACAACGGTTATATATATAATAATTAGATTTCAATCTAAGTAACCTAATTAAAATTAGAACCATGTAATCTCCTAGATATTAAATAAATAATGCAACTTTAATTCTGTACAACCACTTTTATCTTGCATATAATCCAAACTTGAATATAAGTGAACCGATCTTTTAAATTCAAGTAATCAAACGAGCCCGAACAATGAAATTGAACCTTGTAACTAATAAAAAGGATTTGAATGAACTAGAAAGGGTTATAATAAATAAATTGAATATATAATAGGTTTTTGAATTATTAACAAGCCTAATTTGTTTATTCATGTTGTTAATAATAAGTGGACAACACCAATGGATTTAAGTTAAGGGATCCTCCCCTTTTTACTCTTAATCAAGATTGTTCTCTTTGATATGTCTTTTTGTGCAATAACAAGTGATGGGGTATGTTTATACACCTTCCCCAAAATGACCTAATGTTTTAGAAGTTATGAGAAACCACTTATATCTCTCATAATTCCCTCTTAGTTACACCCAATACCATGCCAATAAACAATGATGGATTCTACCCGAAATTCCTTTATTCCTTCGAGTTGCTCTATCTTTCTTTTTACCAAAATGTTGTTGTCTTTTATTTTATGTAGAAATTAAAAATTATGTTTATATGATCCAAACTCATGTTCCAAGATCCATCTCTCATTATTTTTCTGGGATACACATGTTTTTAAGTGAATCTTGCATCGATACTTCCCAATAAGCATACCCGTTTTAAAGGAACTTCCCAAACTTTTACTCAATTTCAAGTGAACTATATATTCTGTTTTAAGACACAATTATATTTGTAAATTATGTATTTTTATTATGAAAACCTTCTTGGTTCAATTCTGGTTTTATATAAAATAATTTATTCTTTATTATTTTAAAATCTCTATAGTATTTTCCTTAAAATCGCACAAAAATGTTTTTAAGATAATGTTTCTAAAATAAATTTCTCATATGTTTTCACTTATGTTTGACAACACTTACCATTTTATATGCCTATTTTACCATATTAATGTCCAATTATTTTATAATCCTTTCCTTACATGGACACTTTCATGATACGCCCATTGGTTATTATTTATGTCATGATTGTGGTACCCAATTATTTCAATGGGTACCCTTATGTTTGTGTATGGTTGATTAGGTATGATTGTATATGTGGAAAGAATATTTATGTGGAAATAATATTCATGAACATTTAGAGATGGGTGTGCCTAGATAGCGATCCAATGCATTGGGTAAGGTTAAGTCTCATGAGATGCGATGTGAAACGGGATTGGCGGTTAGCCTTGACCCGTATTAAAATTGGAAACAGGATTGGCAGTTAGCCTTGACCCATACTAAAGATATGATTTATGATTCTGCCACATTTATATGATTCATTGTTTATATTTTTCCATCCTTATATTAAATTATTTTATAATTTTCATGCTTTGGATATCATTATGTCTTGCATGCTAACTCATGTGATTGAGATGTATCATTATGTTCATTTCCTTGCTGGGATTTTTAGCTCATCCCTTCGTTCATGTGTTTCCCAGGGTACCCTATGTAGATGTAAGGGCTCAAAGGAAGTTATAATCTCTTTATGGAGATCAAATAAAAAAAATTAGCCCCATGTTTTATGGTATATGTACCTAGTCTTCCAAGACACTAGACTTAACGATCCTTGGATTTTACTCTGACGATTAATTATGCTTAAAATAATGAAATGTTTTATGTAAAAGGCTTGGGTAACTATATCTCAACAAAGGTATATGTTAGTAACAGATATACCAAGGATATCCAGGTATACTCGTAACCTACAACAACGTAAAGAGGTATGTCACAACCAATCATCACCAAATGATTATACTCTAGGCATTCTCATTCAAAGAGAACTCAATCCTTGGTCCATGATATCATCAGAGACTTTCGCAAAGAGGTTCTGCTGATTTGGTCCCCACCCAAAGAGAAATACACCTCCAAAATATCTTAATATACAAAGTGGGGATCCTTCCTATAGAGTACCAACAACTCAATCTATATTATCCCACAATGTAGGGGATCTTTCTTATATAATACCAAAAACCCTATCGATGTGGCTCGTAATGTAGGGGATCCTTCTGATATAATACTAAGAACCCTATCAATATGACCCACTAGATGGAGGAATAATTCCCTATGTTTAGTGGTCATATAAATTCCCACAAAACTCCATCAAGGGTGATAGAGGAACACTCCCGTCCCAAGGAGGGATACGACCATTCTATCTAGGACTCGACCTCTAAATGGGACTACTATACCAGGATGTGGACTTAAAACCATAAAAAACCCCCAAGGAAAGAAATAAGAGAAACCCTCCTAATATATTGGTCTAATATAAATTTCCACCATGCCATATCAAAATTAAAACCTCATCACAAGGGTCCCAATGTCACAGACAGATCATCAAATTAACCTTCTGTTTGAAATTTAGGACCATTTTTCAGAAAAAGGTCTGACCCTAGAACAGTTCGGGTCTGACCCGAACCACCAGACCTACCTTGATCCACCATTAAACCCATACCGGTTTGTCTGGGCTGACCTATCCTGGTCAAAACGAGCCCACTAGGCCTACAGGACTACATCCCACTGGGTCATTGGATCCAGCCTGCGAGGCTGCTAAAGCGGCCTTTCTTCCCCTGGTCTGCTCCACACTGTGGGCCGGTTCAGTGCGCCACATGCATCGAACCATGACCACGTGCCTCCCATACTGACATAATGTCATGGCACATTTCATGTAGCTATCCTACCACAGCACCTGCCTTGCGTCCTCGCCATCGTAGGCTCCTACAACGTGACGCCAAGCCCAGTTTTGCCTCCACCACGAATGTGGCCTCCACTTATTGCGCCCCTGTCAAAATCTCAGACACATGATATAGCCCATACTCTCCATCCACGCCAGCCCAAATGCTGCCCCTTTCCACCATGTTCCTCCTTTGTATACCGCCTCACCGGCAGCATCACCGTACTGGCTCATCATCTGCCTGGACTAGCCCCCTGGACCCGCACTGCCTCATATAGACCGACAAGCACCGCCGTTTTGTGCCAAATTCCAAGAAAAATTACATAATTCCTATCATCTCACATCCATTGTTCCATCATAGCATCGGATCTTCGATAACAGGTCATTGCTCCATGAATTGGGGCGCAATGATTGATCATCCACATAGGGGTTTCAAAGTGCGGGAGAATGTAAAGAGAACATGAAGAAAATGAGAGATTTGGTGGAGAGAGTAAATACACATGAATTACCAAAGAATGTATCTCATCCTTTTTTCATGTATTCCTCGATTCATTCTTGTTATAATAAATAAAGAAGAAGGAAAATCATTAAATTATATCACCCGTTAGACCCCAAAATTTAACCATCCCATGAGAATGACCGAACATTAGATCAAACTATTTGTTGGTTGGTCTACATTCAAAATAAAATATAATAAAGGAAAAATAAATAAAAAAGAGATCAAACACCCTACCTCGATTTAGAATTATTGTTGATAAAGATTGATGTTGTGCCATCATCGTTCATTGATCCATGATCCACCAATTCTAAGGTTCAGATCTGTCATCGTTCACCAACGTTTTCTCCAGAGGCCATTATCTACATCTCCAAGGAATTCCAGGGCTATGTTGATAACCCAAAATATCTGATAAGGCCCTAATAAAAATAGAATACATCACTTCATTGCTACGTAATCTCAAAATATTTTTTTAATTAAAATTTTTGTATTCCTGTTACGTCCCAAAAAATATTTTTCATTGTCGGCCCACATCGGTCGATGTTTGGCCCCTCCTAAGGAAAATAACACATTATAAACTCAATGGTGATCTATTATTTTGTGTCAGAGTCACCGTTAATGAGTTATTAGGATTTTAAAAAGAAAATAATTTTATTTAATAATTTTATTTATGGTTACGCCCTTTTCAGGTTTTTCCACAGATTACCTACGCCAACTAAATTTAAGTTGAGCATAGGATAAAGAAACTAATATGTGCTCAACGGTGCCCTTAGATTTATAATCTAGTAACCTTTTTAATATTTATTCAACTTTTTTAGGAAATTTGTGAGCACACTATGAAAAAACATAACAATTTTCAACAAATTGTTCCAGACACATAGGACCTCAGAATTACACATCATCTCAGCGTCTAGTCCCAGAATATTTCCTATTAATTTCTAAAAATTTATCAATAAAAAGAAATTTCATTAAATTTTAAAATATTAAAAACACAAAATTTTCATAATTTAAAAATTAATCCCACAATTAAAAATATATTTATTAAAAAAAAGTATTTTTTATCGTAAAAATGTACTTCTACCAAAATAAGTTATATGGACGATTAAAATGAAATAGATATTATTATTTATAACTAAAGTGATTTTATATTCCATTTATATAAAATCCAATCATAATGTGGCATTAACATAATGAAATTGACAATTTTATGAGAAATGGTATTTTCACTATTCAATGGGAAAAAATATTTTCTGAACAATTTCCAAAAATTCACCCTAATATATTTTAAACATTACAATTTTAAAAATTAAGTTTATTTTTTCAAATACAATTTATAAAATTTCCAAAATTTTTATTTAAAACATGTGCGCAATTGTAAGGTAGTAAAATTTTCTTTTATAAAATATATCATTTTATGCTAAAAATTGGATTTATTATTATATTGATCATTTCAAACTTATTTGTTGGATTTAAAAATATTTTATTTAATATGAAACATATAAATCTAGTTTGTGATCTTTCTCTAATATTTATTAATTTTTTCAAGATAAAATGTCATTATTTACACAAAAATAGTTTTTTTATTAAAACACATCCTTTATTGTTCAATTGGGTTTTATTTTCATTTATAATTATTTTGTAACCAATCAATTTATTTTATTAATCGGTATAAAAAATATTTTCATAATTCTTTTAATCTCATTCATTCTGATCATTCAAATGTCTTGGTGGTAACTATCGCAATTAAATAATAATATTTAATATTTTTTTAAGATTGGTATCTTGTGTAATGTAAGATATCTAAGAAGTTAAATTGAAAAAGAGATATACTATAAAATCATGGTGTGTTACCTGATCAAAAAATGTGAAATCATCCTTCAGGTAGTGTCTATTAAGTCCTCTCAAATAAATTAAGTACCAAATCTTCTCATTCTTTTTCTTGATAGGGACAATGATGATGATCCATCTTGGGTAATTCACTTCTCAAAAAATTAGATTCAATCAATTTGTAAACTTATGCCTCTACATTCGTATCATGGGAGGGGTGCATTCTCCTAGATTCCTTCATGAAGCCTTGATGGTAATCGGCTAGGATGAGATGGCATGTAGCAACATTTGGGTTTAGTCTGAGTATTTTTAAATTGTAACATGCTAACACATATCGTTATTGCTTTAGAAATGTGATGTGCATATCTTTCTCCTTGAGATGCATGGATGCACTAATTAGTATAGGATGTAGGTATTCTTATCTTCCTAGATTTACCGAACTATTATTACCAATGGTGGTGGACCGTACTTCCACAAATATAAGAGGGGTGTTCCTAAGTTTGTCCTCTACTTCTTCCACCTCTGAGTTTGTAGAGGAATTTTCATATTAAGATAGTCATGTGGGGTCATTTCTGTCACTGTCGAGATTTGATACGAAGTAAGAAAGATAAATTATCATTCCCCACTACTAAATTCATTGTAAATAGATTTTTGAATTGATTTTATTTCACACAGTCACTAGAAATAAAAGGAGATTATACATATGGGATTAGACCTATTGTCGCAAGTTGATTTATGGGAAGCATATAGTCATTATCAAAAAAAACTCCAGAAATGTTCATAGGAGGTCCCCATCTTTTGGTTTCTCAACCAGTAAATATTCATCCTCCATTGGTTTTTTGCCTCCCCTTTTGTATAAAACAACCCTCATCATATGTGGATTTGTAAGTTTCAAAGGGGCACTATCACTAAGTGGTATGTCGACCATTCAATTAATGGGGAATTTCAAGCACTGATTGAATATTGAGGGTACCGCTTCATGGATATGGATTAAAGTCTTTCCAAGAAAGAAATTATTTGGGTTATCATTCTTAATGACCATAAAATTAGTGTTAGATGTGATATCCCAAAATTGGGCTTTGAGATTGATCGTATAGATAGCTATTATCACACGCTTATAATACCGTTGAATGGTTATGATTGTCGTGGGGGGAACCCATTTATCTATACACCAAACATCATAGGTTCTAAATCGGGATGCGGTTGATCCCGAAAAAATTTTCTATTATATCCCATTGGATGTCGACATTATCATGTATACCTGAAACATATAGGGGTATGAACTCATGTTAGCTCTGGAGGTGTCTTCAGAGAATTCTGCTATTATAGTTTTCATTTCAAAGACTTTAGATGGAGTGAATTCTATATTGAACTCATGAGGGATATGGAGGTGTTCAATGATTGACTAATTAAGTTATTTTGAATTATGGAGTGATTCTAAGATTGAGATTTTAAATGGGAAAACCTCCAAATATTTTAGAATGACATGATTTTATGCCATAGGTTGGTGCTTCTATAGGTGGGAATGATCCTTATTATGTCGATAATGAGTTGATTCATTTGAAGTGGATGGGAATTATTCTTGTTCATAAGTTTAGAGAGAATATTCTATTAGAGTTTTAGTTTTTCTTGTCCTTACCCATTACTTATGTTGATCAAATAATCACACCCTTGCTAGGTATTTGTGCAAGATGACTAGAATTGGATGACTACTGGAGGGTTATGGAACACCTCCCTATCTTTGCAAGGATTTTTGGAGTAATTTTACATGACTCCCGACTGTATAAATGTTTTCCTTGGGGTGTAACTAAAGTATTGGGTCCAGTCATCCCCATGTTTTCCCATGTATCCTTGTATATTGCTCATATGGCCTCCTATTCCCTGGTTAGGTACATGGAACTCATACTCAATGGAAAACTCATAATTGTGGAAGGTTTATTTAAGAATTATTATATTGACATAACAAAAAACTACATGTTTGTCCAATCAGATTACTTTTTTGGGGTGGTTTCTATGCTTCGGATATTACAGTGATGAGATATTCAAGATCTAGAGTTTCCATTATAGAATAATTTTAATCTTTCACTTCTATCTCTTCTTAAGGATGATAGACACATCCACTTTTTGGAGACATATATGATGTCACCTCCCTTGGTGGAAGAACTATTTTGTGTTAGTGAATCTGTTCCTTAAGGGAGGCATAAGCTTACTCAACTTCATTCCAATACCTTTAGTTTTTAACTTTTGTCAATGTATGGCTGGAACTTTCTTCAAATCACCTTCTACTTCTGAAAATGAAACATTTTTTCTAGTCACCTATGCTAGGGTTCTATCCAACTTCACCGGTCTATAATCAAATATTCCTTGGAGAATATCTTTGAAGATGAAGTAATCATGGATGTTCTCACCCAACCTTCTCTGAATAGGGAAGTTGTCAGGATGATCTATGTGTTTTAACCCATTAGAAATCATATGATATGGTAGATTGAGAAGTTTATTTTCCAAGGATGTAAGGAAATACCTAAGGACATGTTTATATCGCAAGAAGTAATATTTCATCATTCATTCCTAAAATATCGAGTGATCCTGGTCTCTTTTTGCGTATGTAAGAGGATTATTTTCGTGTTTTTTTGCTTGATATGAGTTGTTAGGAAGTTCAAGACCTAATTAAGTTCTTGTATGGGCACTAGTACTAGTATGAGAGTAAAACAAATAGTATCTACCTTTTTTAGGATTTTCCTCTATTCTGAAATCATGAGATGATATTTCTCTCAGCCTGATGAATGGAATCTTCTAAATATTGTGTCATTACTATGAACTCACAGAACCAGGTTGAGTACATCATTTAGATCAGATCTTTCTACAGCTCATCCTAGATATTTTCAATGCATATTTCTATCAATATTTCCTACAAGATATGGACAAGGAGTGAATAGGATGATCTTTTATATCTAGATATGAAGTCATACACCCTCTAATGTTCTTGTTTCTTGTATTTTTTTAGGTCGATGATTATAATTTTCTTCATTGTGGGGAAAAAATTGTAAATAAATTGATGGTAACTGTATTCACATACTAAAACGGATCCTTCTATAAGGATGTTGTACCACACAGAGGATGGAACAATTAGATTTTGTACAAAAAACCATAGCTTGTTCGCCTATTGTATATCATGAGGGAACATTATCAAACCACATCATGATACAAACAGAGTGATATGTTATTTTGGATCTTCTGTGTACTCAAAGGTAGAGATGATAGGATTTCCAAAATTGGGTGAGGAAAAATTTCAATAAACTAATCCTGAATCTAGAATTCTCTCAGGCTACACATGTATACCATCCCCTTTTATTTCTTCTATTTTATAATTAGGGACTGAATGGACATGGGTAGTTCTAGAGGTAATATTTTTTGGGAGGCCTCCCATTGACTATGAGTGGGTGGGGCCTGGTGAGGTGTACCTATTTTTTTCTCTCACTGATTCTCAATTCATGTGAAGACTATAAGATTTCCCTAAAAAGGGATAGTCTATCACTAAAATGGAGGCTAATCACAATCAGTTTTGACCCCCTCGTTTATGTATATTGGCCTCTTGGATACAGAGTCGATCTGACACTCAGATGCCTCTCTTGTAGGTAGATTGGGTCTTTATAGATGTATTGGACAATGGATATTTTCCTCTATCTAAAGATGATACACAATGGTAATGTTTCTTCTAATTATATCCTCATTGAGTTGTCTAAGATTTTGAATCTCATTCTCATATTCTTCCATTCATTCGTCAGTAAAAGGAACTTTGACTCTTCCGGGTGGTGATTGGGATGTATTCAAACCTTTCCCTTTATCTTTGGAATTGGTCTTCCATAGAGGTGGAAACAAAATATTATATTGTGCTAGGTTTTATATCAGTCTTCAGTTTTGGGAACATACAGCCACAGCAGGTGCATCCAAATCCTTCTCTCAAGTTATGTTTTCTATACTATGCCCATCTACATTTGTGCTTTTGTCCAGTTGTCTTTTGTGTTGATGGTGATTTTATTTATAGAGTTGTATCAGGAAATGGTATCTGTACCATTTCTTTCAACATAATAGGATGATTCCACACTACATACTTTAGTGTTGTCTCTCGAACCCTTGTCCATATTGGGAAGTTTTGGATTGTGACCCCGGCGGTGTTGGAATGCCTTTGTCATTGGTGCCTCCAATCTATGTCTTTGAGTGGTGACATTGAGTTATTTAATTATCATGATTATCTAAATATCCCTGAATTGAAGAGTTTTTTATTGAAATGGGAGGAATATATAGGATGTAGACCATCGAAATTTACCTGCCAACAAGGAGAAACAGATTCCCTCTATGGTGATTATGATGATAGAAATGCACCTAGAATTATAGGTTGGGGACTATCCAAGGCCACAATTGGTGTTGATTGATCTTTTTTTGAGGATTTGATGCTTGTGTCTGATAGTTTGATGATTTTTGGGATGGAAATTTGAGATACATTCCCCCACCCCAGTCAGTTGAGGTTGATATGGAACAATCGTTGACCTCCAAAGGAACCTCTAAGTGACTGGTGAACCTAGTGATGGTGATTGAGATAAAAATGTTACTAGTCCAACAGGATGGGGTTTGTTTGCAGTTGATGCCAATATGTGATTAATCCACCCAACAATTGATGGTCTACAGGGGATGGTAGTGATAGACATTACCCTAAATGGGTGGATTGGGATCTCTCTTAGACGAATGCTATAGTAGCTGCAGTTGTGAACTATTTGGTGTGGTGAAGATGTGCTCTTGAAGGACCTAGGTTCAATGGATACCCATGATGGGATTCAGTTTCTATGGGATGTTTTTGGATTGATCGAAACATCATATTATTTGACTAAAATGAAATCACATGGTTTCAAGGGGCTTAGTTTAATGATTTATTGGTTGTCCTCTTCCTCTGTTCATGACTTCTTAGCAACGCTGAAGCAGAGACATTCTATTGTAGTGACCAACTAGAATGTGTGTAACCCAATCCTTTAATTTCACTAGATATTATAACATTACAGGATGTAGTATCTTAGGGATTTTTTTATTATGGGGACATATTGAAGTTCAATACTCCATAATTTACCCATACTTGGATACATACTTCTACTAATGCTCTAGAAATTAGTCAGTGGATAGTTGTCTCATTACAGAGACAAATGATGCGTATGTGTTTGTCATGATCCTCCATTCTAGGGTTTAGAGTCGTGAAAAAGGGGTCTATATCCTGAAGATAATAGAGAGTATTCATTATCTGAAGTTGATCCTCATATCCTAGATAGCGGAGACATCTATCCTTTAGTCGATAATTAGTATCCCACAAATTTTAGCATATATAAGGCTTGAAATACTTATCCATATCATCTGGGATCTCATACACAGAAGTGTAAAGGGGCTATAACAAGGTGGGGAGGTTGTTTCTAGCTAACTCTCTCCAAATTTCAATTTTTCCTTCTTCATTATCAAACTTATATGCCACCATCTTATCATACCACAGAAAGTGCTTCTTCGGGTCACCTTCTGAATTGAGTGGAGTGTTGTTGGATGTTTAAGGGGAACTATATATGAGTGACCCTGATATTTTGATCACCTATCTAAATGAAGGTATCTTAGTTTTTAACACATCTCAAAACTAAGGTTTCTAGTTAGGGAGATGATTTTTTTATCTGTGGTAGATATCATCGTGGGGTGTTTAACCATGAAAAATTTCAGAAGTAGAGTTCCTATGATCCATATTCACACTACAATGAGAAGAAATATATCTATAATGATCACCTTATACTTCGAATGAAGATTTGATAGACCCCTCTATTGTTGATAATCTGACTTGATAAAACTCAAGGAAAATTTCATTGAGAAGATTATGAATATGAGCCTCGTTTTGTATTGTGGTGAGAATATTCCAACTAACATTTGGTATGGGGAAGGGATATTAGCCTGATGTATGATGGTTGTTAGATTTAGTTGATAATCTAATAGAGATTCAATAGTATGATACCACTATTGAGAATCTACTAGATTATTCCAATGATATTCTTCCTCATTGGTAACAATAAGATCTTTCCCTAAAAAATGTTCCAGCTCACATAGTGAGCCTTGGTTAAAATGGGGATATGATCCTGAAAATGAGCATTTGGAATATACCATCAGTGTTTTTTGATTGGAATATGACTCTATCCCAAGGCATGTTCCACTATCACCTAGTGTTTCATAGTTGGAATGGAGATATAATCCCAGTCTAAGTATTCATTCCCCACAAGAATATATTGATGGACCTCCATAATGTGAGAATGGATATAAGGTTTCTCTTATATATACTTAGAGGGATGTTGGTGTAGTCATCCATCAACATAAGTATGAATATGTTAATGGATTTTGGGATCTACTAGAATATTCCAGGTATATTAACTAATAGGAATATGAACCTATATCAAGGTATTTGTCATTTTCACATGGTAAACCTAAGTTAGAATAGGATCATGAGTCTAATCTACAACCCTTGGAGTATATCTCCATCTTTTTTTATATTAATATGAGCGTTAATCAAGTCATGTGTCTCTCTCACTTTTTGAGACCTAAAGAAAATGGTGATATGAAACTAATCCTAGGGTTTTAGAATATTCACCTATATTTTTTTATTGGAATGTGCCCTTATCCCGATGTATGTTTTGCCCTTACCCAGTGATCCCCAATTGGAATTGTAATATGATCCAGGTCTGGAACCTTTTCCACTAATAGAATATGTCGACAATCATATTGGATGGAAGAAATAACGTTTCCTTGATTTATAGAAAACACTTGTTCATACAAATTATAGTTTTTTGCTTCCTTGGCTGTAAGGAAAGGAATATATGGTTGGCTTTGTATCTCCACCACAATAAGAATATTCTGAAAGAGTTTTTTTGATGTTCCTAAGATGTAATAACACTTTAGAAAAGTGTGTCCAAAAGTATAATCTTGCACATTTTCTATATCCACTATGTCCACTATGTATTGGAATGTACCCCTATCCTGATGTATGTTATTCCCTCACCCAGTGATCCCCAATTGGAATTGGAATATGATCCAGGTCTGGCACCTTTCCCATTACTAGAATGTGATGATAATCCTGTTGGATGGGAGAAAGAAAGTTTCCTTGATATAGAGAAAACACTTGTTCATACAAATTATAGTTTTTTGCTGCCTTGGCTCTAAGGATAAGAATATGCGGATGGATTTGTATCTCTACCACTATATAAATATGTAGAAAGAGTTTTTAGATGTTCCTAAGATGTAATAACACTTTAGAAAAGTGTGTCCAAAATATAATCTTTCACATTTTCTATATCCACTATGTATTGGTAGATATCTTCAATTGAATTGTCGATATGATCCCACTTTTTCCTCCTTATGCCAAAATAGTATGTCAATGGTCTTAATGCATGGGGTAAAGAATATGCACTTCCATCATTATCATTCTAATAAAATGCCCACATACTTTTTCTGAGTGAGTAGGGATATGATCCTACTCACTAGTGATTGACGAAATATTATTGATTAAATAGTCATCAGGTGTTGGGATATGATCCCACTCACAAATATCGAGAGTCCTTCACTTCTGATGTGTCTTCCTTGTTCCCCATGAATGGGGATGAAATGTGGTAGTGTGTTGGTTGGTACCATCTACAAGTGAATGAAGTTTAACATAGGGTTGTAACTAGCGATGGTGTTTGAAAGGATCCCTCTTCAGCATACCCTAAACTGGAAGGTATTCATAGTTGGCTATTGGAGCCACCTTCATGAAATACTAAAGGTGGGGATTGTAATCATCTATGGATAAGCTCCAGAAGTGGTTCGCTATGGAAATGAGAACCACTATCCTTATTGTTGGTTTCTTTGTACAGTGAAGACCTATCAATTTTAGATTTTGGATACCATCATGTGCATCCTCTTGGGTTAAAATCTTACCAAGTCACCTAACGTTGAAGATTTCAGGTAGTTCAGGTAATTATAAGTCCATCAGAGTTAGAATTATATGCATTCATAAATGAAATAAATAAAATGGTTCTAATCATTTCATCATTACAGCCATGATACGTTTTCAATCAGATATGCACATGTAACATAATTTCCATTTCTTATTCTTGGTCCATACATTACTCCCATTTAAACTTTTCAAATCGAGGATGAATTTATTTTATGAGAAACCCAGATAAAAAGGATCATCCTTATTATCCATGTCAAGTTTCCCATTTTTTTATATAATATGAAAGAAAAATGGCATGAAGCATGGTCAACCGAGAATTTTTTTTATTTTGGGGATTTGCCTAGGGTTCACCATTTATTTTCCTTCTGAAAGAGTAAAGGTTACACCCACATGACTCAAACAAAATGGTCCAACTATAATTGGGAATTATTTCATTTTTGTCTTGTGAAGGAGATGTTGTAGTTAAATGATTTCATGTCAGATTTCTGACTACTGATTCATCGAAAATGTGGGATCGGCTTCACCCAATGGCTAAATTATGGGGGTTCAATTTATTGTATAATCAATCAAGTTTGGTTTTCTATTCCTACTCATCTTTCCTAGAAACTCCTAATGGTTCCCATATCCATAACCAAGTATATACCTACATTTCAAAAAATATATGGTTAATTGGGTTTTCAAATGTAATGGACCTTAGAAACTCATATTGGTCGAAAGTATATGAGATTAAGATCATCACACCATTTTTGGTGTGGAATTATTAAATAATATGGGACTCTCAAGTACATTTAATAAATGTTCAACAATATATAACAAATATCTATATGGGGCAGGCTACCTTAGCAGAATGATCATAGGTTAAATACTTTTATATGTTAAAGGGGATTCTTATTTTGCATCCATATTCATGTATATGAGTTTATTCACATATTTCTAATTGGTGGGTAGCAGCTTATATGTTGATGTTGTATAACTAGGTACTTTGGAGTTTATTGTCATCTAGGTAGGTTGTTAATATATAAAGGATGGGATTGATCCATTTCGAGGCATCCAATGTATCATGTTTTATAATAGTAATTAAAACCCATGTTGTAAGTTAATCCCATATAGTTTAATGTCACATGGAAAGGAAATATTTAGTGCCACTTAGGAACTATATATTTCGAGGCATCCAATGTATCATGTTTTAGGCTTACACACTGAGGTCTCCCGCATTGGTGGATATTTTTTGTGTGAGTGATATGATCATTTAAACTCCCAAATCCCATGTGATATATGCTCAATGTGAGAGAAAAGGGATATCTAGTAATCTGTATTACTGTATAAGTATGGAGGACTTACATGTTGGGATATACCCCAGTATGTTTAATATAGATCTATTCCCTTAGGATGTAATATTATGTATCATTGTTATGGAAGGAATTAGAGTCATCATAGTTCGGAGTGATCAGGACAGACACAGTGAGGTTTCACTAATATAAAGGTTTTCATATATTACATTCATATAGGCTTACACATTGAGGTTTACTACTGCGGATTATATGATCATTGAAACTCCCTAGCCCCACATGAGCTATGGTTAATGAAAGAAACAAGGGATGGTATTTAATCAGTCTATATACATATGGATACATGAAATATGTTCTAGGAAATCATTTTTATGTTTAATATAGAGCTCAATCCTTAGGAAGGCATCCTATGTATACTGGTTTTGGCATGAATCCTAGGCATTATAGTTAAGTTTTATTGGGGAATACACGGTGATAATTCCTAAATATGGAGTTAGTCATATAATGACATTGATCCTGGAATACACATTAATGTTTCCCCACGTGAATGATACGATCACTAAAAACCCCTAATCCCACACATAAGATAAATAGTGTCACTATATATAGATGTGGGAATTATGTTCATGGATAAACCTTTGGATGTTGAATTTGGAGATCGGGCCTTTGGAAGATGTCCTTTGTATCTTGGTTTTGGAAGTAATTAGGGACATCCCAATTTATTTTGATCGGGGCTTACACACTAAGTCTGTCATAATATAAATATTGGACATGGTTATCATGTCCAAGGACACCCACTTTACCAGGTCTGTTTATCTATCAATCCAGTTTGATTTCTTTCATGATATGCCTTTTCTGTCTACATGATAGTTTAGAGGGTTTTTGGACATATATGGCTATATTACGGACATTTCCAAATACAATAGTGTGATCTAGTTTACTTGTCCAATTGTCATAACATAATCTTGATTGTATATTTTAAGACCATCACATGATCAAGGATGACTTTTCTAGAGGACATTGAGAGACCTAATTTAATTGTTTTGGAGGCCATCATATGATCTTGGATAACATATTCGGTGGGTTTTGAATGATCTAAATGTCATCCATGGTGGGGGTCACAGGACCTTGGCAGACACATCTGAAGAACACCTCATGATCTTGGATAACTTGTTCAGAGTACATTGCATGATCTATGTTGAAATGTACTAGTTCCATCGTGATACCTGGATGACATGCTTGAACAGTTCCATGAGATATTTTTGTTAACCATGGAGTGCTTCACAAGAACCAGGTGACAAACACATGTGTCACCATCAATCGTGGGTGACATGTCTAAAGGACATTGCTAGATCTAGATGGTCAGCCCAATGGACCTTGTGAGACTCATGTGGTATGCATGGAGGGAACCGTGTGACTTGCTTGAATTGTCAGGAAGAAATCACATGATCCAAATGGTATGTTGATGGGATGTTAGATGAATTCAGTTACATGTAATGATGTTGTCACATGATCAGTATGAGTCATGTGAAGTGCATGAGTATCAACATATATGTTATTTTCAAAAGCCTATCATCTTTTAGTACTTATTCTAGTTTTTTTCATACATTCCATATATTTTTTCAGTGTTTCGTTTTTAGGCCTTCTGTGATTCAGAATATATGTGGATTTTCCTTCACATAACTTTCCATAATTCCTTCTCATGATCTACAAGGGATCATGTGAAGTTCCTATGCATATTTCATGATCCACTAGGTCATCTCCTAGATTTTTTCCTAGTGGAAAGCCTTGTAATTTCATGAATAGCTACTATGAGAAGTATGTTATGATTTCAATGTGTCTTGGTTCATGGATCCAAAGATTATTTTTTTATTATGGGGGGATTATAGTCCACTCCACCCTAGTTATATGTAGCCTTTTGGGTCTTGTATCTTGTGGATTCAGACTATAGTCGGTGGTAAGCCTTGATTTCAAACGCATCATGGAATCTAATCGTGGGTGTTGCATGATTTTCAATGACCTCAATACCACCTTATAAATACATAGTTTATTTGATTTTTTTCTAATAAAATCAGTCTTTCATAATCATTTATACTTGAAAAGGAGATTTTATTATGTATGGTGGACATTTCTTGGGATTTTTGTGAGATCAGGATGCCTATTCAGAGGCTCTCGTGTGATCCTAGATGCTTTGTCCTGGACCTTCCATGAGACAAAGGTGGCTCTCCAAGGGTCCTTCGTGAGATAAAGTTGGCTTTTCAAAGGGTTCCTCATATGATCAATTGTGATTTATCGAGCCATATAACATCAATCACATAAAATTAGCATATTTTCCCCTCATGTAAAGCTTCCATCATTTCCTTTTTTATTTCCATGTTTATTTTACAAGAGATAATGATCTTGTGAGTCTATGTTAGTGTTTTAAAAGAAAAAAAATCTCCCCATAGATGATGTATCGTGTGAGAAAAAAAGGTTCATGTGGTAATGTATGAGAATTGTTATAGACAATCCTTCTGTTTTTATTTGGTGTTGGGAGGGGAAGTGTAGGACCACCTTGAAATATCTAAAACCCTTCAAGTGAAGAGGGAGACTGCTAAATGAATATTTTATGACAAGGTATCCATGTATCTAGGTATTACTTAGAGTATTTTAAACTTCCTAGTTGAATCACATGAGTATTTATGATTGTAAAAGGCTCCCTCCTTTTTCATATTTTTCTCATTATTTTAAAAGGATTTATTCATGGTTTTGCAGGCATCGACTGATTGAAAAGTTCCATGATCCATAGGAACTCATATTTTTGTGTTTAACAGGTTTGTAACTATATGATTAAGAAGAAAATATTAAAAATTATGTATCACTTAATTTGGAAACTCAATCCTCTCTTAAAAATATACATAACAATGAACTCCTTAGCCAACCTTCTAGAGAAAATGATCTTAAAGTTGAGAAAAATAAATCTAGGAGAAGTATTTGGGGTATATTTTCAATTAAAATTAGAATGATAAGAGTATTATTTAAGGGATGTAAGCGATCCCCATTATAGGTAAAGAAAATGGTGCTTTTGGGAATACAATCTACCCTTGCAAGATATCACTGCACTATTCCTTGTCCAATGACTACAGAATTAAATAATTCCGGATTTTGGGGGGATCATGGTTCAATAAATACATTTCCAAGACATTCCACACCTATTTTAAATATATTTAAAGTATTTTACAAAAGGTTTTTAAATTTTAACATTTTGATTTTCACCTCGGTAACTAGTTTCTAACTATGTATTTTAAACTTTATTTAAAAATATACCGTAACCCCAATTACTAAATTGTTATTTTTTAAACCAAAATTTAATATACATTTAATCTAATTCAATTTATAAATAAAATAATATCAACTTTTAAATTAATACATGTAATATTTAGTAAAAAATGTTTTTTTTTGAAAAAGGATGTTTCCACAATTAAATGTTCAAAATAATATTTTTTAATGATTACGAAAGAAATATTTTTTTTTATTTTTATAGTGGTATATAAATTACATTATAATAATTTCATTAGATAAAATATATTAAATTTTAATAAAACAATTCTTTGAAAATAATAGTTTTACCATAATCTTGGTTAATAAATTTAATCTTAGTAATCATAACATTACGGCCAAAAATAAAACTGTATTTGTTAAATAGTATTATAATTTTGATCTAAAATATAAAATACATTTTTAGATTTAATTTATACATGTTCTGAAGATTAATTTTTATCATGGGTGAATAGAACAATTTTTAGTGTGAAATATTACTTATGTTTCATAAATGGTAAACATGGGTTTTATAAATGTAATATAGTATTATAAAATGATTTATTTTAATTTATAAATATTAAAAATAAATATAAAAAGGGATTTGAAATTATTTAATTCATTCTTGCATTATAATAATGTCATAAAAGTGACGGTCTAATCTAAATCGGTATTTTTCACAATTAACCTAAAATCAACTGTTTCTACAAAATCCAAAAAATTGATCTTAATATTATTAATATTATAAAAAAATCGGTTTAATTTTTTTAAATTAAAATTCCATTATTTTGTAATATATATTTTAAAAAAATGTAAAATATAATGAAAAATATTTTATAGGAAAATAAATTTTCAAAGAATTAAACATTACTATTGTTTTTTTCTATCAATTACTCATAAAATTATTACTAGTCTATACATCTTATAAATATAAATATTATTATTATTAATAATATACCTTCTCTATAAAATATTTTTTTTCACAAAATAATGTGTATAAAAATATAGTCCTATAAAAATAAAATTTTAACAATCATGTGATCTTATAAGTTATCTAACTAGAATTAAAATTATTTTCATTATTTCTATATACATTTCAAAAAGTGGTTACCTATACATATACCCTATAAATATATGACTAAATTATAATATTTATCTAATGGTATGTTGTTTTTTTGCTTATTATTTTAGGAAGAACAATTTATTAAGCTAATATTTATTTAATAATACAATTGTGCAATTTACGGACATTATATTACACACCATCATAAATAATTTTCATCCTCTCATTTTTGAAAATCATATGATGGAATTTATTTCAATTGGGAGATCCCAATTAACCCTATATTTGTAGTAGATCATGGGTTTATTTAGTATATAAAATTATATTTCCATGCATGAAATTTCATATGATCCCTTAGTAAAGGGATATAATGTATTATTAGTAGAATACTATTAATTAAATAAATTATAAATATATAAGGTATAACGCTCCTCAAACCTGTATGAATTTTCAAATATAATTGATATAAAAACTAAATCACCAAAAAAATTATTTATATCCCAATAAAAAATAAGTGAAATGTTACATGATATAAAAAAATAAAGAATATAGTGTGAAAACAAACTATCTACCTGATGAAGAATTTTTTCCTAGGATTTTACTTATTCCCAGTATCTAAGAGGTGGTTGGTATCAGTTTTCCACTTTAACCATTGGATTAGATCATTTGGTTACATAGTACTCAAATACCACAAATCTAAAACATTAAATCCTTAGAGGATCCTTATGAAGAAAATTATCTTACTTCATTGTATCCTTATTTTTATTTGAAAAATTTGTTTATTGATACCCTCCTTTACCATATGTAAAAAATATTCTATTCCCCATGATGCAATTACCTTAGTGATTCTTCCTACATTGTTTAACTTTATGATGTTGAATATTCTTTCCCTCATCAGCTTCATGATTCGGGATCCTATGAGACTGTATCCTTCTATTCTTTAGTGGGTTTAGGATTTCAAAAATGAAAACATGGTAAATCATGATTCATGACAGTAGGTTTTTCTTAACAACTATATTTCTCATTCTAACTCCCATTTCATTGTTTTTATAATTTTTACAATCCATGAATTTTCCCTTGAACATTTTTTTAACTTTGTTTCTTTTGGCTCTAACCATCACTAAAATGAAAAGGGGTTAACATGAGTGATGACTAGTTTCCATTATAAGAGATATATCTAAGATTGGAAAATTTAAATTTAACCAAAACATTTCACTCATTGTAATATCATCATGTTATCCTATAATTCTTTTAGTTCATGTTGTATCACTCTATATTTGACCAATATCATTCATATTTTAATATATGTATTTCTTAGATCAACTTCTATGATCCTTTGTTTGACCTATATTATTCTTGATATATCTTAGTTTATTATAAGTGGGGTTCTCTTGTACTAATCAACCTAGTCCTTCAAAGTAACTAGTAAATCAGTCATTGTTTTGGTTCGTAAAATGAATCATATCAACCAAGGAGTATCCCTGATATTGTCTCACAAGGTGTGCGATATTAGGCCCACTCATTTTGAGTCTGCATAATGATCGAGTCATTTCTCAACCAAACCTTTTCTGGGTGATTACCCCTAGGTGAATATGTGAAACATTCTAACCCAGTTGCACATATCCATGAAGGTTCTCAATTATTAAGAAAACCACATACTCAAAACATTGCCAAAATTTCATAATTTTTTGCTATAATTAGGAAAATCAATTAGAAACATACATAGAGATTTGACTAAATAAAAAAACAAATCCTTTAAAATAGATAATCACTCCTCTATTAACAACTATGATCAACTGAGATAAACATATCTTTATTTTACATCATTTCCATAAGTAAAATATTTCAACTCACAAGGAGAACATTTATATTTAGTTTCATTTAGGACCAGTTACATAGGAAAATTATTTTTCAACAATTTTCTAGGTTTCTCTAAAATCAAACTTTTCTAAATCCTCTAATCAACTTCTCAAAAGTTATACTTATCTTCATAACCACAGGAATGGAAACATAAGAAATGGATTATCTCAAACTCTTAGTAAGGGAAAACCTATCATAATTTTATTAAGGGTCATATATAAAGCTTATGAAAAACATGATTATGGAAAATATATTATTAAAAGAACATGGGAAAAATAGTTGGCTATAAATCCTAAAGGAAGTTCATATAATCTCAAAATAAAAAACATGTACCATGAAATAAGAGTGTGAGATAATCATGGAATCATTGTATAAGGAAATTTTATCATAATATCACTGAATAATAAATATATAGAACCAACATAAAAATAATACCACAGTCATAAGTCAAGGCTCACTCTTAAGAAAATCATAGTTCATAGAGTCCGAAGGTTGATTAGTTTCAGTCCTCATTTCGATAAACATTGGGTAAAAGTACCATGTGGATTTTTTTTACTCTCTATTCCCATAAATATAATGAAAAATATCTAATTCTTTATTTGGTTCACTCCTCATTCACATAAACATAGTGTAAAAAGTCCCTTAGTGGATTAGATTCACTCCATAATCTCAAACATAATATCTCATTTGATATAAAGCTTCAACAAATTATTTAGAGGGTTATATAATTATTGAAACACCCATAACATATTGAAAATCATATATATTCCTAATATACATAAAAGATAAATTATACATAAATAATAATCATGATAAAACCCAATAGAATTAAGTGGGTTTCATGATTCTAATTCAGGTCATAGCTGAAGGCTATATCAGGACCTTCCTGGTTGATGAATTATGAAATAAGTGAAGGAAATTTTTAAAAAAGGAAAGAGATTATTTTTTTTACTTATAATTTAGAACTTAAATAGGATGGTTTTCTATGAAACAATTAGTTTTTTCAAGATATATTCATGGTGAATTTTTTTTGGAGGTAACTCTTTTCATGATATATGAAATTAGAATGTTCTCTAAGTATGATTTACATAAAAGGGGTAATTTTTAAGAGAACATAAAAAATATATTAACCCCAAAAAAGAAAGTTATATTAAGATTTTAATATATATAAGGAACATATATACAGCATGTGGAATAAATACATGAGAATATAACAGTGAAAAGGGGAGAAAATGAAAGAGAAGGTGTAACCCAAAAGTTATGAGGGAGATTTCAAAAGATCTCATTTATGTTTTAAAACACCTTTGATGAAATCCCAAAGTGTAAAAAGGATAAAAAATATATTTCAAAAATATTATAAGAGAAATATTAAAGTCAAAATATATAGAACATAATTGGGATTCCATTTAAAAATAATAACAATAACAAGAAGGAAAATTAAACACAAATAGGAGAAATAATATTTTAAAATTATGGGAGTTATTTTTAACATAGTTTTATTTTGAAGAAGGAATATAAATCATAAATAAAAAATTTATTATTAAAAATTGATTTTACAAGATAAATATAGTGTATTCCATAAGATATGAAATAGGAAACTCATGTAGAATCATTATAACTCAAGAAATAAGATTAAGTTATGAATTGCCCTTATATTATAAGAAAGACATCAATAACAATCCACAGAAATGTAGATAATGAATGTAAGATAAGTTTCCAAGTTCAATAAATATTTATGATATTATAATTCATGGAGGAATTATTTATACTATAAAAATTAAGAATGGTGCATAATAACAAATCATGACTTGGTAAAGGGTCATTGAGATGGAAACCCATACCATGTGTCGGATTCATTCTATGAATGAACCTAGTTACCTAAATAATCAAATTAAATTTATTATATTATTTTAAAATAACATTGTGTATAGATATTTAATTAAATATGGATAATTTACTAAAAATATTTATTTATTTATTATATAGTTTTTTCAAGTATTTTTGGAAAATTTGATTAGGTGTTGGCTTATTTAGTGAGTCTTAGCGATCAATGAAGGTATTTCAATAATAATTGAAATACATAACATAACCCATAAAAATCAAGAACCCTTAATTAAATTCTTATTAATTTATAATAATATTTTTATTTAAGTTCCAATAATTATCCATGATAGAGTTTTGTATCATTATTCAAGTAGGTGGTTAAACTGATCCAAACATGAACACTCTATATCTCAATAGGTGAGGATAACTAAGGAATTCTATAATATCATTATAATTGAAGGGTAATTATATTATTAAAATTTTTAATGATTTTGAATCATATTTTATGTGGTTTGGGTAAATATTAAAAATTATGATGAAAAATGAAAAATGTTACTATGTGGAGTCGATAGTTCGCATAACACACGGTGAATACTATAATTTCACAAAAATGAGATGGAATTAAGGTATGTGATAATTTTAAATTTACTAAAAAAATTATATTATATATATAATAAGTATTGATCAATACCATCATTAAAAACAACCATCATAGGATCTAACAAAATAGAATATGTCGCTTCATGGAGAATATAGTCTTCACACACATACTACATATACTTTTTCCCTTAGTTGATAGATAAGAATATATAATCATTTTTACATTAAAATAAGAACAAATATGTAACGCCTCAACCTCAGTTACCCAGAGTCGGTGCATTATTTTAATACATTGGCATAATTACAAGGAATCTAGTCCTGAAGGACCGATCGGTTTAGTAGTCTAGGAAAATAGATTACATGCATGAATGTTACATTACACGTTATAATATAAAAAACAAAATAAAAAATCCTTTATCAATGCCATTATTCCCTTCACATAACCCTGCATATCAATCACAATACACATCTTGGAATTCTGGGAAAAATAAAACATAGATAGGGGTGAGCTCAAATGCCAAGTAAGGATAACAATATAGAGGAAACTTTTATAAATAAGCATAAACATTTAGGGAAATGTATAACGAAAACAAAATCCTTTTAAACTTGAACTTCATCATTATATGGCAGAAATAAAATGAAATAATTCCATTTACTTATTCACATGGATATTCTACTAATCGAATAATCACATGCAATATCAATAACCACTTTCATAATGATGGAATTCATAGTGCCGAACTTTAATTTCTGTGTCAAGGCCTCATGCCAAGACCAATGGGATAACTGTAACCGGAACCCAACCCGGAGAGCCTCTATAACCGTACTCCAACCTGGAGGGCTTACTTTTACCGGTTCCCAACCCGGAACTTACTAGTCCAACACATTCATCTTAAAAAGAGGACGAAATGTAACATAAACATTCGTATTAAAACTAGCATACGAAATGCCAAAACATTAATCATAAGCCATTAATGCCATAAAAATGACTCATCCATAGTCAAAAATATAAAAAAACATTAAATACAATATGGAAGATTTGTATCATAATAAATCAACTTCAAACAAGAGAAAAATTTATCAAAGGATGTTGACATAGATGAAATCAAAAACTATTTGAGAGAAATATCTCTTTTTATGAAATCATTTAAAAGTCACATAATTATAAAAGAAAAAAATTTCTTTGAAAATATTCTTATAAGCTTTTAAGGGAAGCTTCAAAGATTTTAAAATGGCGGAAACTAGCTGCACCCTCCGTATAAGTTAAAAAAATACATTCTTACCTTAATTCTGTCAAAAAGGTTAAATGACTTTAACCCACATTCAGTAGAATAGTAAGACTGTTTTGAAATACATTTTTATGAAACATGGATGTGGATGATAAAGAGGTCCCAGTAGATAATTACGTATAAACAACCTCGGATAATGAAGAGCATGTGAAATAAACCCTTAGCAACTTGGTAACTTACGTAACATATGCCCCATGAAAGAGGTATCATACAATTAATGTGTAGATACACATAAATTAAAGTGTATTACACAAAGAATACAATTATCGGTAGTACATAAACCACAAAAAAGGTAATAGTGGAAATATGGTACGAATCTCATGGGAATAAGGAGTGAGATGAAGACCCCTTTACCTTGTACTTTTCCTTGATAGAGTGTAGGTTAACCTCCTTTAATTTGGGTAAATCCCTTTGGTTTGAACCAAAAAGTACTCTTGAAGTGACTTCTGCCTAAGGTAAGGCTTTTAGGAGGAGGAGATGGATGAAGGGGGATGAATTGCGTAGAGGTTGGATGATCCAAAAGGCTTGAGATGAGTGAGGAATTGGTTAGAAGTGGCTTCCTTTTATAAGGGGGGGAGGGGATCTTTAGAAAAAACATAAAGTATTAATTTATAATAAATTTATATTTGGTTTCTAATGGCTCCAAACTGGATTATTCAAAGTCTAAGGTGGGGATGGGTCGAAATCCTTTCATCCAATAGATTTTAGACAGGTTTTGGTCATTATATTAACCTTATCTTTTAGTTTTAACTCTTAGTTAATTAGTTTGACATTTACCATGTCACTTTGTATTTTTAGATTATATAGATAAAAACATACAATATACATCCAAGTGACCCCAAATTGGTCCATTAATGATACACCTATCATGATATAAGTCTTTTGGATGAATAATAAATTTTTAGGAATAGAATATCAATTAATAATATAATATTTGTTTTAAAAACTCCTTTATGTCAATTTTGACACTATTCAATAATTGATTTTTGTTAAAATCTTAACATCTTTATTAATTATAAAAAAATTAATTTAAGAAATACTAAAATGTCATATTAACCAACAAAATTCTTGGATGTCATACAAACTTTCAAATTATATAAATTTTGACATTTATAATACCAAATATTTGATTCTTTTATTAATAAGAAAAATACTGCATCATTATTGTGTCATAAATATATTTAATTATTCAACGTATAAAAATTATAAATAAAATACCATGATGTAGGAAATAGTTTTATATTTCTAATTAATATTTATAGTCGAAAAGATAACATATTTGACCTAATGTAAATATTATTTTTCTAAAAGATATATGCTTATGTCATTTTTGTATTTACTTTAACTTAATTAATATAAAGTGTCATTATCACTTACAAGTGGCTCCATGGAGTTTCAAAATCGGCCCAAGGATGCCCATGGTCATACATGTATCAACCAATAGGGTTAGGACATGTTTTAGGGTAATTTATTATTATTATAATATTGGTTTTTACCCTTACTTACCGGATTTACCCAACCATGGTAATAAAATATTTACTGAAGTAATTATTCAAAATGTCTGAAAATAAAAGTTAACTATTTACACAATTTTTACCTCCTGATTATAAATATGGAATCCATTTTTTTAAATTCAAAACACATAAGTGGCAGAAATTAATTTAAAATTAATTCTCATTGTCGAAACAAAAATCATGTTTTTAACAAATAATAACTATCAAAAGATTGAGACTCTCTTATGTCCTGTTTAAATATGAAATTTTATCAAATGATAAAAATTTGATTAAATGGTAAAATTATAATCTAATTATACTTTAAAAACACTCAAATTCATAATCTATCACTATTAATTATTTTGATTAAAAAAGTTGTTTTTAATTAAAATTTAGTAATTTTCACTATTCATCAAAATATGAAAGTTATCAGAAAAGTACCAAAATTTCACCCTAATATAATTTCAATATTCCGAATACAAAAATGAATCCTATTTTACCAAATTAAAAACATAAAAGTTTCATTTATGAATTTAAAATTAATTCCTGCTATTAAAACCAAAAGGCGTATTTTTAAGAAATAATAACTATCAAAAGTTTCACACTTGTTTATGTCCAATTTCAAAGAGAAATTACTTACAATGACCACCATTAGATTAAATGGTAAAAATATAATCTATTTATACTTCCAAAAAATTAAAATGTTTAATTTAACCATTTAAATTATTTTTATTAAAAAAGTTTTTTCAGTTAAAATGTAGTATTTTTCACTATTCACCCAAATATGAAAGTCATCAGAAAAACACCAAAACATTATTGAAACTAAATTCTTATGTCCCGATACTAAATAAAAAGTTCATTTTGTCAAATTAAATATATAAAAGTTTCAAATATTTTATTTAAAAAGGCATCTCCATTAAAAGGTGGTAAAATTTCATTTTTTGAAAAATACTTCTTTTATCTGAAAAAATGAATTTGTTATTAAATTATGATGTAGAAACTCATAATATGGATTCTAAAATTATAAGGATAACATAGAATTTAAAATTAATTTAATAAAATTCATAACCGCTTTTGAATGGCTAGTTTGGTAAGTGGTGGTGCGCTTGAACTCAGTGTTGCGTACAACACACGCTATTGTATTATTGAAAGAGAAACGTATCGTGGATGCTTGGGGTGTTACAAAATAATAGTAGTAATTATACTAATGTAATTATATTGGTATGGATATATGATTTTTTATGAATAATATTAAGAATAACAAATTAAAAATTTGTTAATACTTACATTAGAAACTCATTCTTCTCTAAGAGATCTCCTATGAAATAAAGGACTTAATATAACTTAAAGAGGTCAGGGTCATTAGGATGAAAAAAATTAATTATACAATTATCTTTAGGAACATTAACAATTGAAATTATAATTGGAAGAGTAAAATTGAAAGTATGGAAGTGATCCCCTTTTATACGTGAATAAAATGGAACTTTTTAGAATACCCACTACCCTTCAATGATATCATTACACTATTACTTCATTAATGAATCTGATGGTTCATAAAAATATATTTAGTGGTGCTTTTTGGTTGATAAATCCTAAACCAAATCTTAATGTTTGTATCCTAAATTTAATTTTTGTTTAATCTAAATAAATTTATAACTAATATAAAATTGACTCTTAAATTAAAACACTTAATTAATAGAAAGGATTGTTTTTTGTAGAAAAACAATGTTTTCACTATTAAGTCATCCTAATCATATTTATTATTTTAAAATAAATGAATAACTATTAATATATTTATATATATGTCTACAAAATGTGTTATAGTAATTTTTGATAAGTTATTAATTTATTTTAAAAGATAAGAAATGTTTAATTTTATTAAAATAATTATTTGAAAATAATTGTTTTATTATTATCATAGTCAAGAACTTTAATCATAGAATCATTATTTTATGCCAAAAAAGGAATTTTAAATAATTGAATAATAATATCATATTTACATTAAATATGAAATCTATTTTTTATTTTTAATTTATATAAGAGGTGAAAATTAATTTTAAATAGAGATGAATGAAACAGTTTTTATATAGAAAGATTGCATAAGTTCCCAAAATGGTAAAAATGGGTTTTTTAAATAAAAAATAGTATTTTTCAATGATTTATTTTATTCTATAAATATATATATATATTATAAAAAATGTTTCAAAAAAAGTGATCCATTTTTTAACAGTTTAATAAATGTGATGGTTTCAACAAAATTAGTATTTTTAATTATTCACCAAAATTCATACATTTCCAAAAAATTGTAAAAAATAATATTGATATTATATTGATATTATAAATACCAAAATCTTTTAAAATTTTCAAATTGAAATTCTAAAAATTAATAATTTAACTTTCAAATAATTATTTTAAATATAATGTAAACTATTTTTATAAGAAAATAACCTTTCACAATATTAACCATTATTACACTTATTTTCGATAAATTACAAATAAAATTAGTTTCAATATATTATTAACATAAAAGGATATATTATTTATAGAAACACAAACTTTCTATATACTAAATTTAGTTAATTAAAATAAACTAGAAAAAATTTAATTTTAGAAAAAATACATGTTTAACCATAAGTTGATATTGTTAGTTATCTTACTACAATAAAAATAATGTTTTTTATTTTTACATATTTCATAAAGTGGTTATCCAAATATATAACCACCAAAATAATGGCTACATTATAACAGTTATATTATGTTTGGTTGTTTTAGTGTTTTAGTGTTCTGTTCAAAACAAGCATTTAACATAATATTTATTTATTAAAAATATATAGTGTAATTTCATACAATTATACCTATGTTGTTACAATAGTTACATGATTATGAAAACACAAACTAATGAATAGTCCATGAAAATTATCTATTATTTCACACCATAACGAAACACTAATCCACCATAGTCAAATGTCACCACAGGACATCCTCCACCACAGGTTAATAAAATACCGAAGAGAATTGGGTGATTCCTCCATGATCTGGTGGAATAGACAATGAAGTACTAAAATCGATAAATGGAATTCATATAGAAATAAAATATTTGATCAGAATAGGTTATAAGAGGATATAAATAACCTTTATTCCTTTAAGAAAATCTATAATAACTACCCAATATCTGAGGGTCTTAAAGGCGGAAAAAGGGAGGTTCGACCCTAGTCATTTCTAAAAAGAACGAATGTATAAGGGGGTTTACCCTCTAAAAACAATAGAGGTAAATTTATAACTATTAACATTAAAAATACAACTAGTAAGATAGTATAGGAAACAAAAATTTTTGGGGCTACTGGATGTGGATACTAAAATTTCCAAACACCGTCAGCGGGAAGATGGCCCACTATGGTTTCACAAAAGCTACTCTAGGTTATCATTAAAGATCTCTCAAGCTACCATGATACTCGTTGAGCCACATTCCCCATCAAAAACACTCATCTATTATTCTCCAATTTTTGGAATTTCATTTTATATCTATTTTTTAAAAATTAATCATCCAATTAAAGAAAACTCAAATTTATATTCAATTCCAAATTCCTTTATGGATAGGGGTATTTCAAAAAACCCCTTTTTATCTTCATTCCTTTCCTTATAATCTTTATATTCACAAGAGTACGCATCTTCCTCTTCCTTGATTTTTATATTGTTGAAATATTTGAATGTTATCTCCTATTTTTCATTTTTCTTAAACATAGGATATTTACCCAGCTAGTAGTTTACAAGAGTATTATGTATCTCATTAAGAGATAACTTTTCATTTTCTTGAAAATAAAATAATTTTACATTAAATATATTAGGAATGTTTCTCATTAATTTTTTAATAATTGTTAAGTCTTATAGAATGTCTCAAAAAACCCTAATATTATTTGAAATCTCAGTCACCCTTGTGAATTTGTTACTAGTGGTCTCATCAATAGTTGTTATAATATCAAAAAAAAATTAACCTCTATATTTATAGAATAGCTTACATAGTAGGTACTTTCCCTAAAAAATATTATCATGTTTCTCCTAGATTTATTTTTATAGTCTTGAGTCACATCACCTTGGTATATAATTTTCAGATAAGGACATCATTATATCACTCCTTACTTTTACATCATCTTATGAATTAATATTATTAGTAAAAATTATAGGATAATATTTTTTAATTATAGTGAACGTAATAGAAAAAATATTGGTAACTTATAGGATAGGTGATAAAAGATAAATAATAATCTTATTCATCTATCCTTGAAAAATATTTCCAAAAAATATATTCACCCAACTAATGTAAACAAAATTGGGATGTTTATTATTCCATTAAAAAAGATATGATATTTTACAGAAAGCGTTGACTTTATTTCATATAACTTTAAGTGGCCTTTTAAGTGGTGATATACCACAAAAATGGGAGTATGATGAGTTAGTGATAATTTTTTCACAATTTATTCTTTAAAATTAACCTCAGTGACTACTCAAAATCTTGATCCAATTTCTTTTAAATCTCACCCCCACCTTTAACAATCTGACAAAATATAAACATAATACAAATTAGAATTATTTACACAGTCAGATTCAAATATAAGTATATACTTATTTATACGTCTACGTTGAGGTGGAGAAATATATTTTATCACTAATAAATTTTTGTGATTACAAAAGGGGGTAAGGTATCATCCTTGAATCAATACTTAACAGGGGTGGGAAGAAATCATCCCAAACCCATGGAAAGGTATCATCCTTAAGTAAATTTTATCAACCAATAGTATTAATTTGGATAATGTTATATGATATCCCTATAGTTTTTAATGGTTCTCCTTTAAATCTTATGAATAAAATCATTAGTGTACTCTTTGTTTTTTCTAAAGCATAATCTAATATTTACTACCTCATTAGAAAGTTTTTGAATTCCCTAGAGTGATCAACACCCCTGAATTCTTGTCAGCCTTCTCCTCAAACATTCAAATTCAACAATGCTCCCATGGGAATATAAAATCATATATTTACACCTTCACTATTAAAGGAAATCATTTTATATATAATTACTCAAATATTCATTCCTTAGAACACATTAAAAATAGTAGTAGTAAGTGCCCATAAACCTTTATCACTTCCTTATCATTTTTTATACTTATTGTTTATTTTATTCCAAAATAATGTGATAATATTTTCCATAATTGATGTATTGAAACCCCCTATTAATTTTATACAACATTATCTTCCACTTAAAATAGATCAAAATATCTCCCTATTAAAGATCTAGTTTAAATCTTGGATAATTATTTCAAATATTATATTTGAAATATTATAATTATCATTCTAATATCTTCTTAATATCTTCATATTTAATTATCCTTTTATATTTTACTAAATAATTCCTTAATACCTTAGTAATGTGATATTAATGAAATAAAATTCATCAAATAATCATTTGACTAAAACTTTTAGAATCTTTAATAAAATCAAATTGGTGAACCTTAGTTTAGAAATTGAATATCTTATTTATTGCAACGGTGATATTAATATATTATTTTTATATAATAATATATTTTTTAGTCTCAAGAGAATATTATGTGTTCTCAATAAAATCTTATGCATTCATTTTATAACTTTCATATCAACTACCATATATTATGTATCATAGTAGCTTCAATAATTTTCTAATTTTAAAATTCACAATATATTCCATATCATTAGTAATATATTACCCATACTTCAAATATCTTATGTATCATAGTTCTTCTAATAATTTTCCAAATTTCACTTCTATTGTCTCTTACATATTCTATAAAAGCTAAGAAAACATTATGTATGCTTTAAAATATATTATCTAACAATATAAGATATTTCCTTTATCACATATCACTATACACTTCAGCATATCTATTTTTATACTTCAAATAGAATCCATGTGTTCTAAAATATGTTACATAGTAGAAAAAAAATTCTAACAAATCATCTTAAAATTGTTACAAATGACATTATACTCTTATACATTTCTAAATTACCAAAAATCTTATAATTAAGAATATTTCCCCATGATTTTATACATAAAAACAAAAACCCCTAGCCACTCCATTTCACCTCAAATCACTTCAAATAAATGTTAGTATCTCAATAATCATTCTCTATAACTTTAAAAAATCTCCCCTCATGGTTCAGAAAAATAAAATATGCCTTCAAAAATTCAATGGTTTATTTAGTTGGTAATTCAAATTTTTTTATATAGTCACCTCACATGGTTTCATATTATGATTTATTAAAATATTCATGAACCATGAAAATAATTTTAAAAATACTAGTAAAATTACATGGTTTTCCCACATTGTTTAGAAAACCATCCACAAATCATGTGTCCATTACGAGAATGAGATACACTTATTTTCACAATGGATCCATATAGGAAGAAATAGGCATGTTATATCTACATGATATCCTCTATAACCCTTTTCTCCTAATTTCATTTAAAGAATTGAACCAATGCCCAAAAATGTCAGAATAATGAATAATGAATTTTGTATCAAAAAAATAAATAGGGTATTGTAATTTTAAACACCATATCACATTATGTTCCTAAAAACTCATTATAGAATATATACATAAATGGAGAGATATGGTTTTACATTAACATTAAATACACAACTCAACTATAGGAAAAATAATAATTTTATAGAAACTAATTCTATGTTAGTTATAATATACCACATAGACTCAGTAAAAACCCTTGGGGATGACTTTAGGGTTGTAACCAAACAACCAGTCACCTTATAATTGATACAAATGTTGAGTGTAAAATGTGTAATTGGATCTTAAATATAAATATAATCTTAAAATATGTCGTACATGATCACTTAGTATAAGTTGTATCCAACTAACTCAAGGTTTCTCAAAGGGTATGGTTTATCCTAGGGGGAAATTCCTAGGTGAGATGGCGACAAATCACATCTGGAGTTTCAAAAATATATTGCTTGCATGAGAGGTCGATAGACTTACACCATTGCATCCCAAATATATAGTAATACAACTAGCATCATCAAAGTAGAAATTTACTCTTTTATAGTCTCCCCAACATATTTATTTTTTCCCTAATACACCAACTTATTATGGCTTAGAATAGCTAAAGAGGATTCACTAGGTCACTCCCTATTATGGTTTGAAATTACTCATGGAAGACACAAATGACTCAGAATGGTTAAGGATGATTCCAAAATTACCTCATTGGTCATTAAAAAATTATATTATGAAGTACTAGAGGTAAATATGGATCAGATATATAACTTGGATCCAATATGAGTATCATTTCACATTCAGACTGAGGATCGTTTGATAGATTAGAACTAGTTATACCTTTATTAAATTATTCTCATATACAAGACCATCACAAATTTACTTAGTGCCAATAGCCATGGAAACATTTTGGAGCATTCTTGACATTATGATTATTATGAACAACCTTTCAACATTGATGACATAATAAATATTTTCACAACAATAAAGATGATTAAAAGAGAGGGGATGACATCTTAATACAAACTACCATTTTATGAAACTTTATCATCTCCCAATTTTTACAATTCAAATTCCCTTTAAAACTTCCAAACATAGAGAAAATTTAAAGAAACCTTAGGTATTCCAACTATAATTTCCTTAACTCTAACATCCCTCTTTACTACCTCTACATAGAAGGTTATTCCAAACAAAGACGCCTTATTCTAAATACTTAGAAACGGATTACTTTAAAAATAAAATTTAATAGGGTATTTTGAAATTATATTAGGTTAATACGATATGATCTTTATGAAGTAATGATTGTACTTAATCAATGATTGGTTCCTCTTATGATAACCATGTTCTTTATTACACATTAATTCATGATTTTTTTCAGAAGATTACACATAATGAAACTTTAAAGATCAATAACTCTAGTCTCTATGGGAATTAGGTGCATTACATAACAACATAAATAATGGGGTATGGAAAAATTATTGAAAACCTCCTTGACATACTCATATTATTCCATCATTCATAAAAATGCATGGGATATCCTCGGGACATATATAAGAAATGGGTGATCTATAAATCCCGGTAAGGGAGAAAACATTGAATAACATGAAAAAAAATTTACATGTTAGACAATAGGAATATAAATGAGACATAAAAGGGTTGAGATTCATAAACATGATTAGTGAGGCATGAAATTGACTGGTAATCATAAAGACAACATTTCAAATGTGAAAATAAATTAAAACACTACATAATAAACAGAGGTCAAGGTTAATTACCAAGATATCATGGTGGAAAAAGTACCATGAAGTATTAAGGTCACTCCATAATCCCTTTATGGACATATCATCAAACTAAAAAATTAAACAGTGCATTAGAGAACTATATAATTCCAAACACGCTCATCACTTTCATTTCAATATCATGATTAAGTGTGTCACATAGATCATAAAACATGGAATCATTTATCATCACACCTTATTCCATGATAGAGGAGTGTAGAATACATAAATGTAATTCCAAAATCAAATATGTATAAGTGCATGAAGGTGAACACCATTGATAGGAAATGGGTACATGTATTCACTACACAGTTGTTTGGTATGGGAAAGTGTGGTGAAATTTCAGTATTATAACAGGTCTATATAAATGTTACGGGAAGGTATTAATGAGTGTGAAAGGGAAATTTCATCATTTATAAATAAAATGGAAAGTAAGTAGGATATTGAAGAACACACACCATCATAATTAATTAATGATTAAAGACATAAGATAATGAAGAAACTTGAATAAAGAGTAGAGGAAGAGGATCTCTTACCATGGGAGGGTGATTCTAAATTCTTTGGAGGAGATTCATAATAGGTTTTGGGGGCCTTTGTAGGTCTCTAGAGAAAGAGAGTAATAGTAATGATTTAATAAAAAGATTTTTTTTTGGAAAATTGGGAGCTTTTTTGGGTTTATATAGGAAAATGAGTGGTAATTCTTTATAATTTATCAAAAATAGGTTTTGGACATTGAGTAATAAAATAAAAATAATCCCAAAACATACCGTGGTTTTTACCATGATTCAGAAAAAAGGGAGTATTGTTTTATTATTTTATTATGATAATGGTTGAAATTTTTAAAATAGTCCCCTTTCTAATGTGGAAGCAACTCATGTTCATAAAGAAAATATTTTAAACCCAAAAATATATTATAGGTATTGTAGGATTCATAAAGAATTCAAAGAATTAATAAAATATACCTAATGTTGAATTATTAAAAATAGAAAACTTATATTTTGTTTTTTATAGAATTTATATTTTTTATTACATCATTTTTGGTTCATAATTATTCCAAAATACACACCTTATATTTATATTGTATTAACATTTAACCAAAAAATTCAACAATCTCAAAAAATTATGAAAAATTCACCATTGGAAAATTTAGATGTTTTAATTATAAAAGTAATATTTATTTTATTCAAATAGCTTTCTAAATATGTGAATTTTAAATTTTAATATAATAATCTGTGTGTATTGATAAATGTAGGTTTTTTTAATAATAATAGTTTTCAAACCCTTGTAAAAATTATGTTTTACTTCATATAAAATATATGATCATTTATATTTAATAAAAAAAATATTTAATAATATTATTATAATAAAAAAATTATATATTTCCGAAATCCATTAATTCATTAATGCCTTAATTTAATTTTAATGTTAACCAAAAATATAATTTGTGTTTTATTGTATTAAAATAAAAAAAATTATGAAGTAACAATAATAAATTGAAAATATATTCATTATTATATACAGTACACATATTTATATTATTAGGGTATTGATAAGTATCCATTTAATGCATCAAAAAATTCCCTAAGTGTAAGTTTTGTGATTATGATATTGTCATGGGGTGGTTTGACATATATGGTTTGGGTCGTGATCTCCATGGATTTAAACATCTCTAGTAAACAATTTCTGTCATGTTTGAGTTGTGGGATCTCAGCTTATGATTGGTAATTGAAAAATTCTAGTGATGATATCTCTCTCATAATATCTGATAAAATGGCTCCATTGGGTATGATCCAAATGGTTGAGGCCATTACTTACTTTGGCTATGTTAATTGGATTTATTAAAACCTAATATTGTTTAATAATCATATGATCACAATTCAATTGCTATATTATCAATTGTAATAACAATTAATGGTATATTAAATTTTATAGGATACAATTAATCTATATAATTTAATGTGTTTTCAATATAAATAATATATAATAATTAATTTAATAAATTCATAAGTTGGATTTTATTTATAAAATTTTGAGCCATTACAATATTCCCCCTTTAGAACTTTTTCCCTCAAAATTTTTATCTCACACACTCAAATAGATTTTGGTGATTATGTTCCATCACTTCCTTTAGTTCCCACATTTGTAATTCAAAATTGTTGTGTCTCCACAACACTATGACTAGGTGCATTTTCTTATTCGGTAAAACTTTGTCAGTATGATCTAAGATCTTTACCAGCTGCTCCTCATATGTGAGAACAATATCCAACAGTGCCACTTCTGGATTGAGTACATGCGAGCAGTTAGATATGTAAATATTCAAGGGTGATACATGAAACACGTCATGTACTTGAGATAGTTCGGGTGGTGGTGGTAATGTATATGCCACTACTCTATTGGGATCAAGAATCTCAAAGTTGTTGATGTATCTTAGACTAAGCTACCAATTCATCCCAAATCTCATGAATTTATTCTAAAAAGATAAACATAGGAATACCGTGTCATAAAACTCAATATCTAGGTATAATAAACAATTTTTATCATAGGAATTTTTTCGATATCGAGTATCCTTGCTGAGATTCTGAATGGTCTTGAACTTCTCCACCATTTCTATGACCATTTCAAGACCAAATAGTTTTTTTTCCCCAACATCATCCAAACATAAAGGTTGTATGCAACTATATACATAAAAGGGTTCCTAGGGATCCATTTGGTTGATTGATTGGAAATTATTATTGTATGAGAACTTGACCAATGGAAGATGTTGATCTCATCCTCCTTTGAATTCAATTGAGAACTTCCTCAACATATCCTAGATTCTCTGTATAGTTCACTCGTATTGGACTTTAGTTTGAGAGTGAATAGTTCTTTGGAAGTTCAACTCAATATTTATATCATGTTGGCGATTCTTTAAATACGTGGAGGTAAATCATGGATGTAAGTCAAATATAATTGATAGTGGTGTTCTAAGAAGTATATCCACTTATCCTATGTATATCCTTGCAAATTGATCGAGTGATAAGTCCTTTTGAATTTCAATGAAGTGATCTGTATTAGTAGGATGATCCACAACAACCCTAATAACATTAATTTCTTTTGATGCCTTTAAAATACTAGTGACAATGTACATAGTGTTGTTTTCTAATTTCCATGTAGGTATAGGTAATGGTTGCATCGTCCCCTATGATTTTTTTCCTTTCCTTTTTCACTTTCTGACATATAGGACATATTTTTGTATATTCTGTGATTTACTTCTTCATATTTTCCCACCAATAGTGTTATAAAAGAAATTCATAAATATTTCTTCTTCCTGAAAGGATGAAGAAGTTCAAACTATCTTTATCATCCTACATCTCCTTCTTTAAATCAGTATTTGATGGAACTCATTATCATGGCCCAAATATAAAATCTCCTTATTTATTAGCATTGAACTCCAAGGATTTTACTTTTACTATAGCTTTTAATTTATTATGAATTACCACATCATCTCTTTAATCATACATTATCTTCTGTAAAAGGGATGGATGAGGTATCATTTTTTAAAGGATTGGCAATTTTTCTTCCTTTATGATTCCCATGTCCATCCTTTTCAAGTCTAAGAAGATCGATCTTTCTCAATTCAAATTAATGATAAAATTATTGGAACCATTCCACTTATAGATTCTAAGACTTTATTATCTTTTCCATGTTGGTATTGGATTGAAAATACATAGTCCTTAGTTAGCTCAAAATATCTTTATTGACACATATTAATATTTTTCTTTGTGAATACATACTTTTGTCATTTTTGGTCCATATATATTTCATAATTCTCCCTGATGAGATAGTGTAACAATATTTTCAAAGTAAGGATCACTCCAGCCAACTCCAAATCGTGTGTTTTGTAGTTCTATTCATGAACTTACAATTTCCATGAAGCATAGGTTATCACTTTTTTATTTTTCAGTAACACAAAGGCCAATATATTCATTGAATAATTGTTGAATACCAAGAAAATTTATCCACTTGTGGGTAGTCTAAGTACATGTGAAGTTATAATCCTCATTTATTAAATCCTTGAATATCTTTTCATATTCATTATACCAAAAATACCTTGACTCCATTCTATGTTTTGTTTCATATAGGGCTTGAAAATCATGATAAATTTATCATAAATCAACAATAGTACCCAGATAATCTAAAGAAACTATGTATATCTATCAAATATGTTAGCCTTATCCATAATAAAAGTGATTATATATTTGATGGGTCCACATCTATCCCATTTATTTTAAACATATTCCCAAATAATGATAATTCCTTCAAATAGAACAAACATTATTTGTATTTTTCAAAAATCTTATCCTTTCATAAGGTTTTATAATAGTAATAAAATTCTTCTCATGATCCTCCTTGATTTTGATGTATATTAGAATATCATTAATATATATTACCAAAAAATATTCAAGGTAATCGCATAAATTATTTATTTACTAAGTCCATAAATATTTATGGATCATTATTGTGTCAAAATGTAATTACTATGAACTAATAGTGATCATATCATGTATGAATATCGATCTTGGGGATATCATCATTCTTCACCCTTTCTTGATAACATCTTGATTAAAGATCCACCTTGGAAAAGTATTATCATCCATGTAGGGGATTGAAAAAGTCATGAATCCACGTAATATGATACATCTTCTTTATCATGATATTTTTGAGCTCACGATAATCCATACAAAGGCACATTGACCCATATTTCTCCATGATGAAGAGGACTAATTCACCTCCTAGTGAAGAACATGGTCGTATGAACCCATTATTTATATTCTTATATATTTGTTTATTCATCTCATAAATTTCTACAATATAAATTATATACGGAGCCTTGAATAATGGTAATTTCCTAGGTATAATATCTATTACATATTCGACCACCCATCTAGGAGGAAGACCATACAATTTTTCAAGAAAAACATCATCGTATTCCCCCACAATGGGAATTTATTCTAGGATGATCATTTTATTCTACTCAATCATTTGAGGTAGATATTCATGCTCATAGGGTAATAAAATTCAATCCTCAAATGTTGGTTCTAAAGAAGATTCATGCTCCTCATTGAACTTCTACAAAATCATGGGTTCTTCTGTGATACAGAAAGTGATGTCATTATTATGGAAATTGATGTTGGATTTATATATGGAATTCCAATCCATGCCCAAAAATGCATCAAATTTCACTAAAGGGAGTATCACAATGTTTTTTTGATATTTTAGACCATAACTTTTAACATGGGATGAGTTATATACTCAGGATTCAATAATTTCCCCATTTATTATTTTCACCAATAGCTATAATTCTATGCATTTTGCTGGTGTTTGAGTAGTTTTACTAAACATGTGTGATACATAGGAATGAATAGAACCAGAATAAAAAAGTGTGTTATATATTCCTAAATTAATCACTAGAGTACATTCCACCACTTCATTATTAGAATCCATATCAGTATTTTTGTAGGAAAAATCTCCCCCTTTCAACCTTGGAAGTTGATAGTTGTCTCTGAAGATCATTGGATTAGTGAATTAATTTGAAAAAGTGTCCCAGTTCCATGAAGAATAAAAAATGAAAAATGAGTTGATGTTTTATTGTAAAATTCATTTCCTCCATAGAATTAGTGGGATTCTCCTACTGTTAATCGTTACCTATGTGTCCTTCCTTCCCACACCTAAATCATTTCATCATTCCCCTTAAGTAATATTATGGGTGCTTCTTTCTGGACTTCTGAGAAGTGGGATGTTAAATTTTTTTAACACCATTAGATTTATCCATTGAACCAGTAGAATTAAACTCTGATTTCTACTTTATATCTCAGTGATACCTCTAGGATTCACTGATCTCCATTTTAACTTTGAGGGCACATCAGATGCAACATTTCAGGTTTTATCCAAAAGTACAAACCATAAAATTTTTCATTTGTACCCTTAAAATGGATCTTCATTTAAATAATAGGAGGTTATTGGTGGTTACAGGGCTATTTGGGGCTCGTTTGAAGCCTGGAGCATTGAAAAAGGGGAAAACAGGTTGGGTTGCATGGTTTGTCTCCAACCATGCATCTCAGGCCATACCAATATATAGGCTGATACAGAACATGGGGAGTGAGTTGTCTCATGGTCTTTGCATGGTTTTTCTCCAACTATGAAACTCATGCCATACCAATACATTGTGAAACATGCCCCTGGGGAACAGAACCTACTGCATGGTTGGTGCATGATTTTCCCAGCTATGCTTCCAAACCATGAAGCACATGTTGTGTGGATAAAAAATTAATTTTTATTTCAAGGGTTTATTTTTAACCCATAATTATTCCCCCTCCATCTTTAAACTTGGGATCCCCCCCCATGGCACACTTAACCCCTCTCCTCCCTCTTTGGGGTTTTGACCCATCTCCCTAAAATCTCCTTCAATCTATTCCCTATCGGAAGTAAAAATATCATCTTGTTAATCCATCTCATTTTCACCCTTCAATAAAAAAGTCAATTACCTTCTCATCACACTATTTCCATATGACAGACATTTTTCCTATTTTGGGATTTTCACTAAATATCTCAGTTTCTGATATTTTTGGTTGAATTAATCTACATTACTATATGTTTGTTGTACCATGACCATGAGGTAGGGAGTTTACTCATTTTCTTTCCTTTGTTTCTCTTTGTGACAAATTTGTTCGTTATGTCACTTGTCAAAACCTTCTAGGGAGGCATATCTCTTGTATAATAAATTGACCGGGATGGTTTTCTATGCCAGTAGTGATCCATGATTATGGTGAAACCCAAACGAGGGTATTCAAATTACATTTTGGACAACCCTTAGGGTGTTCCAACTTAAATTGACCTTTTTGGATCATGCCTTAGGATGAGTTTCACTTTGGATTAATTACTTAAAATGATAAATTGATTTAATTAGAAAAATATAATATGGGTCCATCCCCTTTTATGGAAATTACTATGCTTAATTAATTAATTTGTCCTTTTTTAAGGTCATATGCCTTTGGAAGGAGGGATTTTCACCTGTCTAGTATTTAGTTTATCATCTAGGTAGTGAAACCCTTGTGCCTTATATTAGTGGCTTGTTAAAGTAAAATTAATTGCTTACATTCCATTCCATATTCCATTGAATTATTTTTACCATGACTTCTGCCTTATGCTTTAGGCTACTTCCAATGATTGTTTCATTATTTCATAAGTTAATTTCCTTGATGGAAATGGTATGTCGGTTCAATAATGATAGCTTGAATTATTGGAATATCAGGGATGACATGTAAATGAAGGCTTGTTGATGCCATATTCCTTCCTTGTATTTAATTGATTGTTCAAGTTGATTTATGCTTATGCCATTATTGTATGGATTTATCTATAAAAAATTTTATGTTTATCTTGTTATCTTATGATATTAAATTACAAATGAAGACAAGAAATTATTTCATTCTTATTATTGGTATCATATTCCTCTTAGGTGTATATTGATCATATTTAATGATTAATGCCTTTCCTTATTAATTATTCCATGATATTGTCTTGTACTCTATTCGTTTGGATATATTGGTAGTTGGGGATCTTTCCTTTAACTTTATGGCATGTAGTTTTTAATTAATGGATTGCAATTTTATAAATGATTTTCCTTGATTTGATATTCCTTATTGATATGTATTACTTGGCATGGTTCAGGAGAGAACACCGTTTCGGTATTAAGGACTCATGGATGGACTCACTATCCTTCAAGAATTACAAATTGACACGCCAGGAACAACACTTTGGTTACCTGGTAAGGAATGTCTAGGTGTTTTCTGTTACTCTTGAGTGGTACCAGTTCCCCAAGGGAGAAACTATAGATGGGCCCATTTGGAATGATATTTATTCCATGCCTCAGGTGAAACTCATACTCGTGTGTGAGATACTTGGTACAGGCTCAAAGTCACCCTCCTCAGGTGATATAAGGGGCATTGTATAGGTTGCCCTGGATGGGCTCAGTGGTATTGGGCAATTGGATGCTCTATTTGAAAACCTTGGGAGTCAGTTGTGATTTCCAAGGATGGGCTCGAGCTCCACTTTGTATTTGATGGATTAAATGATTGTATTATAATCTGTAATGCATCATCTACTGATTTTTTTGAGCTTACTTATGTATATTTGTTGCTTATTATTTTTTTATAAGCACATCGGATTTATGACATGTGATTTGGACCCAAACCTGAAGCATAATCTTGGCGGTATACCTCCTTGGTTTGTTCTTTTCTCTTTTGGGCCTTGTTATACATATTTTTCTTTTCATAGGTACATGATAAAACTTCCGGTTTAGGCCGAAGTAGATGGTATGGTAAGGGTGTCTGTTAGGAACCCAAACCAATTTATTAGTGTTTATATATTAAATACTCTATTTTTTCATAATATATAGCACATGGCTATATCCCTATTTCATGAATTAGAAATTTATTGACCTTGTGTGTGCCAGCCTACTGAGATATATTTCTCACACCCTAATCGGGTGTCTTTTGGTACCCAATTAGACTTTATGCTCCTAGGTATGGAAAGAGAGAATTGTTCTTCTACCAATGATTAATTTTCTTTACTGTTTTTCATGGAGATTTGGGGTTAGAGGACTGAGGAAATTCTCAATATGTTGTGTACCAGTTTTTGGTCTTTTTTATTTTTTGATATCATGTCAGATATTATTTTACCCATGTTCCTTATACTCACATTTTTATAGGTGCATGACATTCGATCTTTAATATTGTTTCTGTTATTGATATTATGCCTCCACCAGTTGTTTATTTAAATTGAATTGCTTATATCTTTTACTTCGGCTATTATCTTCTTATGGTTATGCTTATTCTATTTAAATTCTATTTCTTACTGATATTATTACTACCATCTATGAGGAAATAGTCTCCCCATGGACACACCCTAGTCCCTCATTACCATATGGAGTCCTCTTCTATTTGGGGGTGATGCACCTAAGCTCATGTGTCCAACCGAGATCAAGAAACTGTTGAGTGGCACCCATGTCTGGGTTGTTACAAAGTAGTATCATAGGGGTATATTCCCTTTTTATTATTTTTTGGGATTAGATATAAAACTAGGACATACAAATTTGGATTTTGTCCTATACATGGACATAGCTAACCCATGTTTAGTGGAAACCCAAATTTCCTAGGATAAGAATTGTGTAATTGGTTATGCTTTTAATTTTGATATGATTTCACCATCGGGTGATGAACTTGTCTTGGGTTGTTATTGAAATTAGTGTTATTCAGCTGATGATTCTTATTTCTCAATACAAATGAGATGAGGGAATTCTATTTCGTGAATCATACTAGGCATAATAGGAAATGAGTTAACATGAATTATGCCACACCACATTCACTTTATGTGTGCATCTACCTATTTTCATTTGATTACCTCTATATATAGTTTTCATAACTTGTAGTGAATGTTTTCTTATAAATATAGAATTTTGAAAAATTTAATTTTAGTATAATTGTATAAAATTGGATTAATTTGACAACCATTTTCAATTTATAAGGATTATGGGCCCTTATAAATTGGAATGGTGATCCACTTAATTAAATTAGTTTATGATCGATTCGAATTTATAAATGAATCAAAGTGAATACCACCTTTTAAAATGTAATGTGTTGATATAACTTGAAGGTAAATGTTTTGGTTTGGGTTATCTAGACCCAGATTCAATTCAAAATGTGTATGGGCCCTTGTAAATTGGAATTTTGATCCACCTAATTCATCCATATTTGAAGGAATTTAAAAGAATAAATGTACCAAAGTGGAATGGATTGTATACATTAGAATGTGAGACCTTGACATGAAATTTACTTTGGAACTGGGCTGTGGGTTGAGTTCCTTGTGATCCTTCTGGGGTACTTCCTTTCAATCTAGAGTTGGCTCATAGATCAGTTTGTTAGTTGTGTATTCTTAGAGGTTGGCCTTGTACCTGTCCTCTTTTATTTCTTTCCCTATTTGTTGGGTTGTGTGAAGGGAGGCTTTGTACCTACACTTATTTTTTACTTTATTCCCTTCTTTCCAAACCTATTACAGAAATCTTTTCTGGGGTGCATGCTTAAAAATTGTAAATTTATTCCACTACATAGTCCTCATACTGAACTCCAAGAGAGTGGCGATGAGCACACTCTGGAGGTTGTGGGCCCTAATATGCCTCTTATAATCCAATAGTAACACCTAAGGCACCTTATATTGATCTCCCATTGGGAACTAATTATTATTTTAGGGATATTTTTTTGAGGATTATCTAGAATGTTTAGGGTGATCCAATGCCTTCCCATTTTATGGAAGAGATTACATGGGACTTTCAATAGCAGCAACCTCCCACTTTCTTAGGGGATGGGGGTCCTCATGCTGCCGAGTCATGGATAGAAGTTATGAAATCCATCTTTTATCACCTTGAGATGCCTCCAGTGTGAAGGTTAAAGCTTTCTCCCTACATGCTTTTTGAATCTATCAAACGCTAGTGGGATGTCGCTTCTCAGTTGGAGAATTACTGAGACACGGTTTGGGCAGACTTATGAATGGATTTCTAAGATTCATTATTTCCATTGACCATGAGAGAATATGGATCTAGGGAGTTCTTACATCTTCTGTAGGGCTCTATGATAGTTCCTAAGTATTCTGTTCATTTCATAGAGCTTAAGAAAAATTGTCTCTTACAGGTGGATAATTGATTATTGTGGGGCATTTTGATAATGGGATTGAGCATACTCTCTTCTTTTAGGTGAACATATTTTAGTAGAGAACCATTAAAGAGATCATGAACCATGCCTTCATTATATAATAGAACCTCATAGAGGATGTCATTGTGAGCCAAGCTAGTTTTATTCTGCATCAGGATTATGATTCTTCTAGTTGTAAGAAGCTCTGATTCGAGGGTGCATGTGGGGGCAGTTTCAGCCAAGCGACACATATTGATTCAATAGTGTGATTCTATTGTGGAAAGCCATGCCATAAGAAACCCCAATGAACTAAGAATCCAATCAAATTATGAGGTTATGGAATTATGGGTCCCATTCAATTCTTCTTCTATTCTTATCCTCCAACAACTGGTGGTAAGGGATTCATACCAGAATCTATGTTAGGGTCTAGATCTAAAACTCCATGATAGGATGGGAGTTTTTCTTCATCCTTTCGGTTAGGTTGAGGTAGAAATGGTTATGGATAAGGCAGTCAGGCCCAATATCTTTAACATCAGCAGAGTGGATCCACTCAAGCTAACCAGCCTTTACCTTAGGGGAATGGTTTAGGAAATATATATTCATTTCTACCAACACCATATGAGAATATTCCATAGACATATATGGTTAGAGGTACCCTTGGAACCTTTTTTTATTTTCATCCCTTTTCAGTAGTGTTTTTTCAGATCCCTTATGTGATGGTAGTTTAAATCCTTTTTTTGTTTTCATTAGTTTTCTTCTTAAGAGGATTATGATAGTTTTCATATGTCCCTTTATTCTTTATTAAAATATGAATGGTAATATTTTAAGCCTAGTGGGCCTTGGTGAGTGTGAAATAATTTTGGGTTAAATCCTTAGTGTGGACCATCTAGTACTTGAATGCATATGGTCGATGAACCTATAGATAGTATAAATAATGTGTCCTTTCCTATGCAATCTTTGGGTAGTATGAATCAATATACGCCGTACCTATTGTTCGATTGAAAAGTTCCCTAGACCATTTCAGTTCAATGTTATACATTTAATCTGATGTGAAGGGAACTCCTGAGGTGGGGAGAAGCTAGTCTATTCTAGTTAATTTTTTCCTTATAGAAGAAGTCACACAACCAAGAATTACATTATGTAATTTTTAGTTCTGTTTGGAAATTAAATATGGCTAGTAATCTTTTTCATTCAACCAACAATGTTCTGATAGACCTTCTTTTTTCTTTGGTAGGTTAGTTAGAAAATGTATAGATCACCTTTATATCCTTTGTAGAAAGTGTCTCCAACCCTTTTTGGTGCTTGATAAAGCCTCTCATGTAATCATTGTTAAGGAAACCATTTCCTCTATCTTGGTATCGTATGGGACTAATGAGAGAGTGTTTGAATCACACAACACTAGTTTTTTATACATCGGTGTCCTTGTTCATGTGTTTTGATCATAGACGCACTCTGAAGGCATGGTTGTTTTAGATGAATGGTTGATCCTGAGTGATAAATGGGTTCCCACATAGGAACTTTGTGCATGGGATCATGGACAAGAGCATTTTTTTCTCTTGACTTGAATGTCAGGGGATTACCATTTTGGTTCCATCCAATGTTCTTGAGCTAGGATGTTCATATTGTACCGACGTCTCATTTTTAATATCTAAATGTGTTTTTCCTTTGATGAGCTCCTCAAATATTATTTTTTGACTCAGTGGTTTCCCTAAAAATATGGTGGGATCAGAAATAGTGTTTTTACCTTATCGAACCAAATGTGTCAGATCATGGTCTTCTCCATCTTAATTCTGGGGAACGATGGTTTAAATTTTCCCTTCTAATTGAGATGCCATTGGAATTAGGTTACCGGGTTCAGTGGTTCTGCTCAAATAAGTATTAAGGTACCTTCTTCTAAAGGTGCTTGGTCTATCTTTTGAAATGCACTGGCCTTCTAAGTTGGGTTTATTGAGGATAGTTTACCATGGATGGTGCAACATGAATTTATCTCTCTCTTTTTTCCTGAATGGTTAGTAAAGAACCTCTAGAAGTATTTGTGGTTGGTTTTGAAGGTGTTTTGGGAAATTTAAAATGCAATTAAATCGTTGAAGAGAGGCATCATGACTGGAGTAGGTCGGGTGATGGTCTCATGGTTTTTCTCAGCACTTCTCTGAGAAAAAAATTTTATGGTGGGGAGATTGTAACATTTTGGGTTTTATCCTAAGGTACAGACCATAAAATATTTGGTTTAGTCCCTTAATATAAACCTTAATTCAAATTTTAGGGGGGTGGTATTAATTATGGTGGTGTCTAAGGATTGTTTCAAGCCTGAAGCACTGAAAATGAGAAAAATATGATGGAATGAAAGGTTTATCTACAACCATGCCACCTAGAACACAAACTCGTGTAGGATGCTATAGAACTTGGGTAGTGATATAACATATTATGTGTACACTATTAATCTAATCGTATGATATCCCATATGATATTCCCTAGGGGATTAGAACCCTCTGCATGGTTGGTGTTTAGTTTGGCAAACCGTGCAGCTAAACAATGTGCTACTTACTTTCTGGATAAAAATTAAATTTTAATTTTAGGGGTTTATTTTTCATGTTTATTTCTTCCTCCTCCCTTATTACACTCGGTATTTTCCTCTCTCTATGGCACATGAACACCCATATCCCACCTCTTTGTTGTTTTGACCTATCTCTCTCAAATATCCTTTGATCTCTTCATGGTCAGAAGAAGAAGAACAATCTCAGTAAGCTCTCTCATCCACACCCTTCAATTTCAAGGTTATTTACCTTCTCAGAATTCTATTTCAATGTGATGGACATTTTCACTATTTTTGGTTTTTCCATAAATCAATAAATTTCTTCCTTTTTAGGTTTCATTAATACATGTTGTCAGACATGTATACTTCCATGACCAAGAGGTAGGGAGTCTACTCCTGTTTTCATCTTTTTCATTTCTTTATGACATTGCATCATTATGCATCTTTCTAAATCCTTCTGGTTAGGCCTCAATCCTACATAAAAAAATTGATCAGGATGTTTTTCCATACCCATAGTGATTTTTTCTTATAGTGAAACCCAACCAATGTTTCTCTCCTTGCCTTTTGGACACACCTTTGGTTGTGCCAACTTAAATGTCCATTTTTAAATTATTCCTTAGGATGAGTTTCACTTAGGTTCAATGAAATAAAATAATAAATGGATTTAATTAAGAAAATAAGCCATGGGGCCAACCCCTTTTATGAAAATTCCTATGTTTAATTAATTAACCGGTCCTTGTGTAACGACATATGCCTTTAGAACGCTTGAAGTTCACTTGTCTAGTATTCTGTTTCTCATAAAAGTTATGAAACCCTTGTTCTTTATGTTAATTTATTTTGAAAGATAAATTAAATTCTTACATTACATTCAATATTCTATTACTTACTTTATTCCATGACTTTTTCCTTGTGATTTATGTCACTTCCACTAATTATTTCTATATTCCATAAGTAAATGTCTTAAATTAAAATGGTAAGTTGGGTAAATCTTGATAGAATGAGTTATTGGAATGTCATGGATAACATGTAAATGAAGGAATGTTGATTCCTTATTTCTTGATTGTATTTATTTTATTATGAAAGTTTCTTCATGATTATTCCATTATTGTATGGATTTAGCCATTTAAAATGTCATGTTAAGCTTGTTATCTTATGTTATTAAATTACACATGATGACATGTAATTAATTAGAGATTATTCTGGGAATCTTATGCCCCTTTTGTCTAACTTTATCATATTTATTGATTAATTTCTTGATGTATGAATGATTCTAGGTTGATCGCTTGTATTTTATTCGTTTTTCATTCTTGATAACAGGGGATCTTTTAATTCCCTTAATGGATTGAGGTGAATAATTAATGAAATGAAATGTTATAAATGATTTTCCTTAATTTGATATTCCTGGTTGATATGGATTACTTGACATGATCCAGGGGAGAACATGGGTTCTATATTAAGGATTCATTAACACACTCTCCCTTCTAGGGGAATTATGACTTTACGCATCGGGAGTGATGATTTGGTTACCAAGAAAGGATTTCCTGGGTAGTTTTTGTTACTCATGAGTGATAAAAGTTCACTAGGGAAGTAACAAAAGATGGACCCATTTGTAATGGTGGTTATACCATGCCTCGGGTGATACCTAGTCCCCTATATGAGACACTTTTTTATGGACTCAGATTCACCCTCCTTGAGTGATACAAGAGAAATCATATGGGTTTCCTTGGATGGGCTTGATGGTATCGAGTTATTGGATGTTCTCGTTGTGACCCTTGGGGGTCAATTTTGATCACTAATGATGGGATTGGGAGTCCACTTTGTATTTTATGGATTGAATTATTGTATTCTTTTTTTCGATTCATCTACAACTAATTTTTTTATCTTTCTTATGTACATGTTTTTCTTCTTCCTTGCTTATAAGAACACTTGATTTATGAAATGTGATTTGGGTCCTAATTCAATGCACAAGTTTGGGGGTATACCTTCTTGTTTAATTCTCTTTTATTATGGGCCTTGTTAATAGGTACTCCATCGGAATTCTAGTTTAGGCTAATGTAGGTAGTTTGGTATGGGTTCCTGTTTGGAACCTGGACCATGTTATTAGTGTTTATATATTTACTACATGACTTTTACATTATATATCTCACACTATTATACACATGTTTCATGTATTAGAAAGGTATACACACTTTGGGTTCCACCCTACTATGATATATATCTCACACCCCACTCAAGCACCATTTGGAACCCGAATAGAATTTTTGATCACAGTTATGGAAATTGGGAAGCATGCTACATTCAATGCTTGATTTTCTTTACTGTTTAGGATGGATCTTTGGGGGAAGAGGATTGAGCCTACTCTTAGGATGTTTTGTAGTAGTTTTTGGTCCTTTTCTAGTTTTTTATATCCAGTTGTGTATGCTTGGGCCTCTATTACCCACACTCTCATTTTATATATATGCAAGACATGTCATCTTTATTAGTGTATCTGTTATTGAATTTATACTTCTATCAGCTATTTATTTAAATTAAATTGTTTTTTTACTTATGTTATTGTTTACTTATGGTTATGGTTACACTATTTACATTATATTTCTTACTGATGTGCTTACTACGATCTATAAGGGCATACTCCCCCCACAAAGACACACTAGACCCTTGATTCTAGTCGGAAACCTTTGACATTTGGGGAGATGCGCTTGAGGTCATGTGACCAAATTGGATTGGGGAACTGTTGAGTGGAAACCAGGTCTGGGACATTACATAAAACTATTTTCTTATAGCTATCAAATTCATAGATCACCAAGGATTTTTGTAGACTAGGTTTTAGCGCACCAAATAACTAACCAACATTGAATTTAGTAGTAATGAAAAAATCAAAGGTGTATCATTCAAGTTTTGTGATGTTTGAATATTACAAAAAGATATATTTGTCTTCTATTTTCTCGAGGTAACGGAAATCCATTTCCATTTTAAGTTTGAGAGTGTGAGGAAAATATTTATCAAAAAACATTTTCTAGAATTAATTCCACCCCATCGCTTTGACCCCTTATCGAGGATTTGTATTCCTGATCAATACCCAAAACTGATCAACTTCTCCCTATATATGATAAAAATTATATAGAATCTTCTCTTTCTAAATACATTGAAGGATAAAGAAAATCTTCTCAATGGATTTGGTCCATTATTCCGTGATTAATGGATCATTTTATCCATTGAAAGTTGGAGGAAATTGTCACATGAAGGCCTCAATAGCATCTTTTTCTTTCTTAGGGGTATTTGGGAACTCCTCTTGATCTAGTTTTCTATTCATAAATTGATCTACTTAAGAAATTATCATCATAAAATTCTATATTTTGGCTCTCATCGGGTTAGATATCTCATTTGGGAAGTAATCACATTGCCCTTCACATTTTTTTCTTTCCTGATTCCTCTTATTTGTGGAAATTTGCTAGATTAAAGGGAAAATTAGGGATGTGTGTTTTTTAAATATTAAATAATTAAATGGGAATATAGTTAAATTAAAGTGATGACTTATAAATGAAATTTATTTCATAAATTAGGGATTTCTATGCTTTAATCATTATTATCCATAATATATTTATTGAAAGATAACCTTATCATAATTTTTGTTCCCCTAATAATGTTTCATAATGATATTTTGAATTTACCAAAGCATATCCTCTTGGAGTTTCAAACTAGTTCGGGAGTAAGTCCTGTTTTCGTTCACTAGTTCCTGGTCGAGTATAACTCAATGTGATTGTTTTTGTTTTTACCCCTATGAACATATATTCCATTGCCACATCCACTTGTATTATCTACATAGGGGTGTATTTTCATGATAAAAAATTACCCTATACACAACTAAAATATATGGATTTTTTCTTATACTTAGTTTAATACCTAAGTATTTATCTTGGTTTTTCTCTTCCTGTCCCAAAAAATGACTAAACATTTCCTTCAATGCCAACTATGACAACCCTTCCCTTTATTAAAAATTAATTCAATATTTATTAGAAAATATTACACATAATACAACCCATAATATTGGGAAGTCTAGTGTCATTAGGAATTAGGTACATTATATATCAAAATAAAATGTGGGATATAAATACTTTATTGAAAGCATCATTAACATGGTCATATTATTCCATTATACTTAAAACGGCATGGGAGAACCAAGGGAAATATATAATAAAGGGGTGAGAAATAAAGATCATTAAGGGAGTAAACAACATATAAAATGAGAAAATTATTATATGTTAGGTAATAATAATATCAATGAGACGTAAAATTGGTGATAATCATAAACATGAACAATGAGGTATGATATAGCATGATAATCATAAAGGTAATGTGGGAAATGTGGTAACAACTTAAAACATTGCATCATAAACATAGGATGAGGAAAAAATAAAATTCATGGGGATAGAAAAAGTCCCTTTATGGATTTTGTTTAATCCCTAATCTCATTTATCACATCTCATGAGACTATAACATTACCCAATGCATTGGAGATCTATATAATTTCAGGTGCATCTGTCACTTTTATTTCATTATGTTGATTAAGTGTGCCATATAGATCATAGAAAATGGAATCATTTGTCATAAAATTTTATTCCATGATCAATTGGTGTGGAATATATACATCTAATTAACCAATAAAATTATTTTAAGATCATTCAGGTAAACCCTAGTAATAGGAAATGTGTAAGGGTATTCCCTATATAATTGTTTGGAAATGAAAATCATGGTGAAAATTTCACTACATAGCGGGGATGTATAAATGTTAATTAAAGGGATTAATGAGATTAAAATGGTAATACCACTATTTAGAAAGAAAATGGACATTAAGGGTGATATGTAAGAACATATATCATCCTTACTAATTTGTGATAAAAGACATAATATAATGAAGAAACATGAATAAAGAGTAGAAAAAGATGATCCCTTACCTTAAGAGGTTGATTCCAAATGATTAAGAGGAGATTCTTGAGTGATTAGGGGTACAATGGGAGAAAATTCATAGAGTATATCATATTAAGTATGTGATACAATGTTTTTTTGTAAAGATAAATGGGATATTTTGAGGGTTTATATAGTAAATGAGGGGGGAACTCCTTATCATTTCTTGAACATAGGTTTTGGAATCCATATAATAAAATAAGAAAAGTTGAAAACCTTTCCATGGGTTTTCCCATGGTTTCCACCAAAGAGGGGTGGTTTTCAATATTTTTTTATGCCAACTTATGAACATATTAAAATAATAACCTTTTTGATGTGGAATTGAGTCGTGTTTATAAGAAAATGATTTTAAAACCTTAAAATATATTATAAGTTTTTTATGATACATAAAAGCCGTATAAATTTAATCAAATAAAATTAACATTAGATTATATTAAATAGGAAAAAAATATTAGGTCTTGTTTATCCTTTATTGTTTTTATTACACCTATTTTGGGTCATTATTATGTCATAATACACAGTGTATATTTATTATGTATTAAATTTTTACTCAAAAATTTAAATATCTCAAGAATTTATAAAAAGTTAACCATTAGATAATTTCGACATTAAAATTACATAAATTATATTTATTTTATCCCAATAATTTTATAAATATGTTAATTGTAACTTTTAAAATAATAACTAACATTTATTTAGAAATGTTCGGTTTTTCTACCATACTAGTTTTTGAAACCTTATAAAAATTACATTTAAATTCATAAAAAATATATGATAACGTATATATAATAAAAAGTATTTAATAATAGTATTTTAATAAAATATTATCTATTTCAAAAATTCTTTAATTCATTAATTCCTTAATTGAATTTGAATATTACCCAAAAATATAATGGGTTTTTTATTGGATCAAAATCAAAAATTATTTTAAAGTAATAATAATAAAATGAGATTATATTAAATAGTATTTAAAAATACATATTTTTATTATTAGGGCCTTGATACATATAACTTTAAAACACCAAAAAATTCCTTAAAATTATGGTGTGTGATGGCGAGACATTCATGGGGTGGTTCAGCGTACATGGTTTGGAACATGATCTTAATGATCTTGAACTTCTCCCATAAACAGTTCTTCTCATACTTAAGTTGTTGTATAATATATTGGTCCAAGTCAAAGTCAAATACCAATGATTTTATCTCCCTTATAGACTTCTATAAATGAGCATGTATTATCTATATCAATTATATATAATAATGAATTTAATTAAATCATAAAGGGAATTTTATTTATAAAAATTTCGAGTTATTAAACCTCTTATTAAGGAAATAAAATTCAATTTCTCTCACTACTTTAAATCTATCTGGATAAAACTATTATATTAACAACCCTTTAAAACCTTTCCATGAATGGTCTTATGTTGGTTTATTCAGAATAATGGACTTTAACCCATTCCATTGTGAAACTTCATGTATAAATGTGGAAACCAAGGCCTTTTGTGACTCTAAAATGTCAATAATGTTGAAGATATTATCAATGTTCTCTTTGTATTCCATTATTTTGTAGGAAACTTTAAAATATATATGAGGACTCGGATTTTCAAACTCTTGAATCTAACATCTATAGTGAAATGGGATAGAAATATTATAATGAAAAACAATTAAAATTGATGTAATGAATGACTTTGAGATGCATCGATCGTCATGGGGGTCAACTTACAGGTTGTCCCCCTAAACTCTCTCTTGAAGATATATAATGTCTTGGGTGGGTAATTGGATAAAATAATTGGTCACACAATCAATTTATGCTTCGAAATTCAAACTACTAACACCCAATATAAGAAAATGAATAAATTTCAATAAAAATATTAAAAGTACACTTACTTAAAAATAATATTAGATATTTAATTATGTTAAATCCAACACAAATGAACCATGAGATTCTTCTCATGTAATTATCTCAATTAACTCTTAGTAATTATCATTAGAAATAGGGAATCAATTATAGATTTCAAAATCATCTAAACAAAAAGGTTCACTGGGAATACTTTTAATAAATTCACCATAAGTTCCTTAAAACACCTTCTAATACATTAAAACATTGAAAAATAAACATAGTATAGCATTTAAAAATTTAAAACAATGTAAATATACTTAAATAATTTTTCTAAAACTCTAAGAAAAAATCCCCAAAAACATTAAACAACCCATATTCCACATAAAAACATTTTCATCGAAAAACAAATCATAACACTAGATTTTAAAATATTTAAATCACCTCAACAAATATGAGTTCCAACATTTAAAAAGATCGATACTTGAGATTTCATCATGAATCACTAAATTAAACCAATAGAAAATACATTAATAATCCAAAAACCCATCCAAATTCATCTTAACTTAAAAAAAAAAATTTAAATAAGAATAACTTAAATCCACATAGAATCAAAATGCATAATTTTAAAAAAATTATAATTTCCCATGTTTTGTCTGCATGATCTAAAAACCTATGAAATTTTTTTAAGGAGTTTCCTATAAAATATTTAATAGTTAATTTATAGTTATATTGACCACGCATAATAACAATGCGACTTAGGGTTATCTCTATTTTCCACTTCAAACCATTTAGTTTATCAAAATAACTCATTACTAATTATTGTAAAACAAAAATACTCAAATAAATACAAAACATCATAATAATAATAGAGAAAAAATCCCATATCTAATACACATAGATCCTGACTACAATAGTTAACTCAAGGTTCAATCTTAAAATTGTTTTCTATGAACATGGATTGCCTTAATCTTAAAATTTTATGGCGTTATCTCTAATATACCATTACTTTAAAAATAAAAATTCATCTATAATACCATATTTTTCTACACCAACTCCGATCAAAAAGCCTCATCACCAGGGATTGTCCATTATAAGGACTAAGGCACATTCTTGACTGCCCTTCCAAAATCCTAACTTACTTCGCAATATTCTGCCTCCGTATGTTTCCACCTTTTCTAAATGATTCCCTATTTCTCTGGTACATTCATTATGTCCTTGAGGGGAAAAACCATCGATCTTAGACCATTTCACCTTGGGTTGGGGTGCAACGATTGACCAATAATGTAATATTTTAAACAGTGAATAACATGTAAAGAACCCAATAGATTAAGGAGAGAGAGAAGGCACAAAGGATTCCCAAAGAATGAATCTTGGACATGTTCATGTCATCCATGATCTGTTCATGTTAAAAGGTTTAACAAAGAATAAAGAACATATAATCACAATGATCTATCTCCCTTTTTAAACCTTGAAACAATTCATCCATCCCACAACAATGATAGATCCATGGGAAGTATTTTTGTTTATTTGTCCACATTCATTATAGAATTCATGAGAGGGGAAAATAAATCAAATCATGAATGCCCTGGATCAATTTGGATTGATCGCTGATGATGAAAGGTCATCGTGTCATTCTCATGGGTGAAGATCCATCAAATATTTGGTTCGACATTCTTGATTCTCCAATCCTTCAGCATTTGTTGGAGAGAGATCTGTCTCCTTGCCTTAAAGGATTTTCACGATTATGGTGATAAGCTTGAATTCTATGACAAATGTGTATTAAAAGAAAATGTGTCATTTTTTCAAGAATAAATTATTTTTGATAAAATATTTTAATGAATTTTACATCCAAAAACTATCATTCATAGTCACCCAGTGTCGGCTAATATTAGGCCTTTCCTAAGTAAAAATCATTTTATGAATACAAAGGTGGTCTTGGACGTCAAATTTGAGTTACTGTTCATGAGTTATTAGGATTTCAAAATAAAATAATTTTATTTAATTATTTTATTTATTGTTACGTATTTTTTAGGTTTATCTATATAAGACCTCTGCTGACTAATGTCACGTTTTTCATCGGGTAAATAAACTACTCTAACCTCAACGGTTCCCTTACATTTTTTTTATGGGGAACCCATTTATGAATTATTCAACTTTTTTATAAAATTCATGCACACGTGCAATTAAAACATAACATTTTTTAAATAATCATTCTGGGAACACCTAACCTCTTAATCACATGCCTCCTTATCTCTTAGTCTCATAATTTTCCAAAATAATTTCTAAAAATAAATTTGGGAAATTACAAGTCATCACACTCTCCCCACCTTAGTATATTAAATCCCCAAAAGCCGAAACAAATGTCTTCTCATACAATTGAGTGTACTGAGCACGAATATAATTCTCTCACTCTGATGTTCTCTCCTATATATGCCCATGATACCACCAAAAATACATCAAATTAATAAACCTCCCATGAATGAACCCCTTATACTATTCCTTGACCTCCATCAGTTTCTCAGCAAATGTCTTACCCCCCCCCCCTAATGATTTATGATGAATCATGCACGTATCTCCTCAATTGAGACATGTGGAATATGTTGTGTACTTGCTCCAACATCGGGGGTAGATACAAGTTGTACGCCACATCTCTAAATCTATATATTATTAGGAAAGTATGGGTGAACCTTGGAGATATCTTGTCATCTCATAAAAATCTATGTATCTCACATCGAGGAGAGACCTGTTGGAATACATGGTCTCCCTCATTTTAATAACCCTGCTTTTTATTACACACTTAAACATGATTTATTAAATAAAATATTCACTTGATAAAACATATAATATCGAGAGCTATAGTGTCTTTGGGGCTTAGTAACATTACATAACAACTTAAAACATGAAACACAACATCTTTATTGAAAACTTCCTTTACATGACCACAACATTCCCTCATACTTAGCATTGCAAGGGATAACCTGGGACATGCATAAGAAATGGGTGAGATATATAGACCATTAATGGATTAAACAATATATAAAATGAATAATACAATACATTTTAGGAAATAGTCATATCAACGGAGCATAAAATAAACATGAACATAAAGGCATGATATAGCATGATTATCATAACATGGAAATGTGGAATCAATGCTTAACATGGTATTAGAATGATCAAAGGAACATTTAACATGGATCATGAGTAAACCCTCATTTAATTTTAATTATAAGGATTAAACCCTCATTGAACTTGAAATACCATGATATTAATCTTTACCCAATGCATTAGAGCGCTATCAGGGCGCACCCTTCTTAAAAATTTCATTTCATGAATAAGTGTTCCACATTGATCATATAACTTTGATTCATTAAACATAATCATTTATTCCATGATAAAGGAATGTGTAATTAATACATGAAACTATATAATCAATAAGTAAATTTAAATAAATGTGAATACACTTGATAGAAAAATGGGCATGGTATTCACTACACAATGACTTTGGATTGGAAAATCTCAGTGTAATTTTGGCAGCATAACGTCGTGACATAAGAATTCATAAAAATGTTTGATGATAGAGAAATGGGTGTCTCATAATATTTACATGAAATGGAAAGTAATAGGGTTATATAGATACATGTTTCAATATATTTAATGTAATTTATATTTGTAACACAAGATAATTTCTTGAATGTAAATGAGAAGAGTGAAATTCTTCACAGAATTTCATCTTGGTAATGAGTGTACATGGGAGGAATTAATGAGATATAAATAGGTATAAAATAATTAAAAAATAAGTATGTATTTATGGGGGAGGTTCTAAAATCATACCCTAACATTTATAATTGAAAATAAAAGGGCATAACAATATAAGGAAACTTGGACATAAATAAGAAAAGGAGGAAATCCCTTACATGGAAATGTGATCCCAAAAGCATAGGAGGGTCCCGTGAGAGGATTCATGAGATTTGGGGTGCCTTGGTAGGATTATAGATAGAGGATTGTGGGGATTGGATGAACTCTAAAGTCATTGAGTGAAGAGTAAGTGGGAGATTTTATGGGTTTATATAGGAAAGGAGAGGGAATCCTTTATTATTTTGGTTTGGGACACCACACATTAAACTATCCCAAAAAACAAACCATCCCATGGTTTTGGCACATGGATTTTTTCAAAGGGGATTGCAAAACAACATTTTATAATTCCAATGGCCTAAAGTCTAAAAATATTTAGCTTTATTTTGTGGAGGTGAGTCACACAATGAAATCAATTTAAAAGGCTAAAATGTTTTATATGTCTTGGAGGGTCCACTAAAGCATTGTAAAATAAATAAATAAAACCTAAAATAACATTATATTAATTATAAAAACATATATTGGACGAAATAAATGTTTATAGTATGTTATTACATCACTATTGGGTCACTATTATGTCATAAAACACATTATATATTTAAATGGTATTTCATTTTTACCCAAAAATTTGATTGTCTCGAAAAATTATGAAAAATTCACAATTGGATAATTTTGACATCTTGATTCCAAAAATAATATTCAGTTTATTTAAATAATTTTCAAAATATGTGAATTTTTAATTTTAAAATAAAAAGTAACATTTATTGAAAATTCATGTCTTTTGAAAAAAACAACTTTCAAAACTTAAAAAAAATTACAATTGTATTCATAAACATTATACATTAATTTATATTTAAAAAAGTAATTTAGTAATAATATTTAATTAAAATATTATTTAATACAAAAATTCATTAATTCATCAAAATATATTTCTTAATTGAATATTAACTAAAAAATGCTATTTTTTCTTTAAAAATTGTTTACAAAGTAACACTAATAAAATGAATGTATATTATCTATAAAAAATAATGAACATAATCTTAGTGTTAGGGTCTTGTTATATGACCCCTTATAACCCCAGCATAAGACCAAAGGGTAATGTGTTCTATGGTGACAGACTCTTAGGGTGGCTCTAATAACATCACTCGGGTGGTAATCTCTTTTAACTTCCACTTCTCCCGTAGGTGATTCCGTTCAAGCTTAACGTGTTCAAGCTCAACTTGGGATTGGTCAAGGGCGAAGCCCAATGAAGCCAACTCGTTTCTGAACTCTGAAAAATGGGCTTCATATGGATAAATTCTATAGTATGAGGTCATCACTTCCTTTGTTTGAGTAAATTAGATTTGTTCAAGACTTATATTAATACTAATCAAGTGATCACTGTTGAATGGATATATTAGCAATGGTAACAATTATTTTTCGTATCTTGAAATCCAAAAACAAAAACCCAAGGAAGTGAATATTTTATTTAACCATTTAACATAATAACACATTTAATTAGATCAAGAGGAATTTTCATTGATAAAATTTTGGGTCAATACAATCTTCCCCCCTTAAAAAATTTGGCCCTCAATATTTTCTTTTCCCACACTAAAACTGATGTGGGTAACTCTGGTTCATCACTTCCTCTGATTACCACGTTACTTCTTCAAACCTGTGGTTATTCCATAACACCTTGATGAGTGGTATTGTATTATTTTGTAGAACATTTCCCCAAAGATATAAGATCTTCGCCTATTTATCTTCATAGGAGAGGTCATTTTCCAATGGTAGCACCTCTGGATTGAGTACATGTGATGGGTCAGGTGTGTACTTCCTCAAGAGTTATTCATGGAATACATCATGTACTTGATATAGGTTCAGTGTGATCTCTAGTTGATAGGCCACTGCTCCAATGCGATCAAGTATCTCAAAAGGGACAATATACCTTGGACTAATCTTTCCCTTATTCCCAAATCTCACAACTCTCTTCAACAGCGATATGTGGAAGAATATCATGTCTCTGATATCAAACTCTAGGTCTCATTAATGATTATCAGCATAGCTCTTTTTTCAACTTTGAGCTACTTTAATGTGCGGATGGATGGTCTTAACCTTCTCCACCATTTCTTCGACCATTTATGGACCAACGAGTTTTCACTCCCCAACTTCATCCCAACATTTCAGTGTTCTTAACCTCTTCCCATACTAGGTTTCATGAGGATCCATTTGGATGCTTGAGTGGAAATTTTTATTGTAATAGAACTCAACTACAGGGATATTTTGATCCCATCCTCCTTTGTAGTCCATTTACTATACTCTCAACATGTCCCCAATTGTTTGGATAGTCAGATCATATTGGCCATCAGTTTATGTATAATAAGTCATACTGAAGTTCATCTCATTATCCATAGCATGTGTAAGATTCTTCCTAAACATAGAGTTTAATATTTGATCTCGATCTAATACGATATATAGCGGTACTCCATGTATCCTTACCACATTTCTGATGTATATCAGTTCTAGTTGATCCAATTAGAAACCCTTCTGCATTACAATAAAGTGTGATGTCTTTGTAAGATGATCCACAACAACCCAAATAGCATTGTTTCCTTTGGATGTCTTCGAAAGTCTTTTGAAAACATACATGGTGATGTTATCACATTTCCATGATGGTATGGGTAATGGTGGAATCATCCCCATACACTTATACCTGTCAACCTTCACTTTCTAACATACCATTTACTTTGATGTACACTCAACGATCTCCTTTTTCGTGTTATCCCACCAATAATACTCTCGAAGATCTCAATGAATCTTTGTGTTTCCTAGTTGAATGGAGAAATAAAAAACAATGTGCATCATCCAAAAGTAATTTCATTATCTTAATACTTTATAGAACACATAGTTTTGTCCCAAATCTCACAATTCCTTCTTCAATGACATTGAAATATGAGGATTTCCCTTTTCTAATAGTTTCCACTTTCTTCTGAATTCCCACATCATCCTTTTGATCATCCATTAACCTTTCCAAAAGAGATGGTTGAGAAATCATTTGGGAAAAGATAGATGTTGTTCCCCTCTATATAATTACCATATCTATCTTCATCAAATCTAAGAATATTAGATCCTTTTAAATTCTCATCATTGATAGAATTGATGGGTAATTTCTACTTAGAGCATCTCCCACATTGTTCGCTTTACTAGGGTGGTAATGGATTGAGAAATCATATTCTATGATCTACTCTAACCATCTTCATTGGATCATGTTCAACTCTTTCTATGTGAATATATACTTGAGGCTTTTGTGATCTTTATATATTTCACACTTCTCCCCAAAGAGGTAATGATGCCCAATTTTCAAAGTGAAGATCATTTTAGCCAACTCCAGGTCATGCATTGGATAGTTTTTCTCATAAAATTTCAATTTCCTTGAAGCATAGGCAATTAATTTATAATTTTTCATCAACACACAGCCCATTACTTTATTCGAAGCATTACTGAATACCACAAAAAGTTCTCCATTTGTGGGTAGTGTGAGCGTGGGTGCAGTGATAAGCCTCCTTTTCAACTCCTTGAAGCTCTCTTTTCATTCATCACTCCACGAAAACTTTACTCCCTTACGATTTAGCTTGGTAAGAGGGTTGTAAAGTTGTGATAAATTTATCACAAATTGGCAATAATATCTAGTTACCCCCAGGAAGCTACAGATATCTGTTATAGATGTTGGCCTCAACTATCCCTCAATTTCATTTGTCTTCGTCGGATCCACAGATATCCCATTTCTTGTGATGATATGACCAAATAATAAGACTTTCTTCAACCATAACTCGCAATTTATGTACTTTTTATAGAGATTATTCTTTCGAAAGGACTCTAGAATAGTGCTTAGATTCTCCTCATGCTCCTCCTTGGTGTTGAAGTATATTATAATATCGTCTATAAATATTTCCACAAATTTGTTGGGGTAATATCTAAAGTCTCTATTCATCATGTCTATGAAGATTGATGGGGCATTAGGGAGTCCGTAAGGCATTACTATGAATTCATAGTGTCTGTACCTTGTATGGAAAGCAATCTTGGGGATGTCCTCATTCTTCACCCTTACTTGGTAATATCCCGACTGCAAATCCACCTTGGAGAAATATTGTTCTCCATGTAACTGATCAAAAAAGTCGTCAATTTGGGGAAGAGGATACTTGTTATTTATCATGATTTTATTGAGGTCACAAAAATCAATGAAAAGGCACATTGACCCATACTCTTCTTGATGAATAGGACTGGTGAACCCCATGGTGATGCACTTCGGTGTATAAAACCTTTATCCAGATTCTCCTACAGTTGTTTCTTCAGCTCCTCAAGATCCATAACAACCATTCTACACAGAGTCTTGAATATTGACAACTTTTCAAGTATAAGATAAATTTATAATTCAACATATCTTCTAGGAAGAAGACCATGAAATTCCTTAGGAAACACTTCATCGAATTCCCTCACAATAGGAATGTCTTTAAGGATGGTTTCTTCCTTAGACTCAATCATTTCATTCATATAAGCATTCTCAGAGGGTAGTAATATCCACGCTTGAGATGATGGTGCTAAATAATATTCATCTTCCTCCTTGAACTTGTATAGAATTGGGGGTCCATTCTCCATATGGAGAGTGATTTCTCTATTATTACAATTGTTGTTGTCTCTAAATAAGGAAAGCCAATTCATGCTGAGAATTGTATCAAATTCCACATGAGAGAGTTTGAAGAGGTTCGCAAAGAAGTTAAATCCACAAATTTTGACAAGGGAAGAGTTATATTCATGGGATGCAATGATTTCCCCATTTTCTGTTCTCACTGACATCTTTACTTCCATGATTTGTGGTGGTGTTGAGATTATTCTATTAAAATTTTGGTATATAGAAGAATGTGTAGAACCAGAACCAAAAAGTACATTCACTATTATTGAATGAATAACTAGTGTAATTGTTACCACTTCATTGTTGGGGTTCACTTTGGTAGTAGTCATGGAAAAAGCTTTCCCTTGCTGCCTTGGAAGTTGTTGGTTGCCTCCAAAAACCCTTATCCTAGGTCACTGATTTACAAGGTTCCCTAGTTTTTTTGTAGTTGAAGTAATGAACAATGTGTTGAGGGTCGAACAGAGCATTCCTCTCCTATGTCGTAGTCGTAGGTTTTTCATGTCATATGTTAATGGCTAGGTGCCATTCTCTTCCACACCTAAAGCATTTCCTCATCCCCTTCAGGAAATTTCTGGGGTGCTTCTTTCTGCACATTTGGAAAGTGGTGTGGTGGATTTTCTTAGCACCATTGTATTTATCCATCAGACTACTAGAATGGAAGTCCACCTTACACCTCTTATCCACATGATACCCCTAAGATTCACTAATCCCCATTTCAACCTTGAGGTCACATCGGAAAATTTTCTTTATAGCTATTTAAGTCACGAATTTCAAGGTCATTTTGTAGGTTAGGTTTCATCCCACCAAAGAAACGTTCACTCTTGAATTTTGGGGTAACGAAAAAGCTGAAGGTATATCATACAATCCTTGTAACATTTTCCTCATATTCTCTAATGGATTCGTCATCTTTTTGCTTAAGGTAAAGGGGGAACCTTTCCATCTTAAGTTAGAGGGTGTGAGGAAAATATTTTTCGAAAAACATTTTTTAGAAATCCTTCAATTATAACGCCTCGATATCCTCCTTAGGATTTGTATTTTTGATCAATTTCCATCATTGATCGGTTTAACCCTCCATATAATAAGCACACAGAAAAACCTTATCTTATCCAAACCATTGAAGGATGGATAATATATTTTCAATCGAGTTGATCCATTTTTTTCCATAGTTGAGGGATCAAATGAACCATTAAAAATAGGATTCCTTTGTCTCATGAAGCTCTCGATTGCAACTTGTTCTTTATTAAGGGGGTTGAACATTCCTCTTGAACCATTTTTATATTCAAATTTGAGTTAACTAAGAGAGTATCATAACAAAGCTTGTGATTCTTGCTCCTATTTTATTGTGCATCTCATTAGAACAGTCATCACATTTATCTTCGCATTGGTTGTTAGCCCGAGTCCTCCTATTACCAACCATTGGATGGAATAAAAGGAAAATTCAAGGACAAAAATGGATGACTTATAAATAACTTTTATTTCCTTAACTTATGAATCTATAGGCTTAAATCGATGTTATCGATGATCTACTTCCAAACATTTATTCTTAGGGGAATTTTTTTATCATTTAAATAATAATACAAAGGTTATGAATTTACCAAATCATATCTCCTACGATTGTTATAACCAAGAGAGAAGAAATGCCCATTGTCATGTACCAAGATACCCTAGGTCAAGCCCTGAACTCCTTGTCGGAGTTTTCACTCTTGGGTACATCTGTGCCAAAGATTCCACTACCTACTCATATCAATATTGGGATGTATTTTCTTGATAAACCATTTACTTAATACTCACCAAAACATAGGAATTTTTTTATTATAATTATTCTAATCCCTAAGGATTTAACATGGGTTTACTAATCCTAATCCCAAAAAATAACTAAACCTATCCTCTGATACCAACTATAACAACCCTTATTTTTATTACACACTTAAACATGATTTATTACATAAAATATTCACTTTATAAAACATATAATATCCAGAGGTATAGTGTATTTGGGGCTTAGAAACATTAAATAATGACATAAAACATGAAACACAACATCTTTACTGAAAACTTCCTTTACATGACCACTACATTCCCTCGTACTTATCATTGTATGGGATAACATGAGGACATTCATAAGAAAAGGGTGAGATATAAAGAACAGTAAGTGAGTAAACAAGGAATAACATGAATAATGAAATACATGTTAGTAAATATACATATCAATGGAGAATAAAATAAACATGAACATAAAGGCGAGATATATCATGACTATCATAACATGGAAATGTGGTATCAACACTTAACATGGTATTAGCCTAATACAAGAATCATTGCACATGGAGCAGGAGTAAACCCTCATTGTACTTGAATTATCATGAGTAAACCCTCATTTAACTTGATTTATCATGATACTAATCTTTACTAAATGCATTGGATCCCTATCACGGCACACCCTTATTAAACATTTCATTTCATGCATAAGTGTACCACATAGATCATATAACATGGATTCATTAAACATCATCGTTTACTACATGATAAATGAATGTGAAATTCATACATAAAACTATATAATAAATAAGTAAATGTCCATAAAGGTGAAGACACTTGATATAGAAATGGGCATTGTATTCAATACACAGTGACTTTAGCTTGGAAAATCGCGGTGCAATTTCGGCAACATAATGGCGTGAAATAATAATTCATAAAACTGGTTGATGAGAGAGAAAGGGTTATCTCATAATATTTAGATTAAATTTACAATAAGGGGGTAATATAGATACAAGTACTAATGTATGTAATGGAATTTAGATTCATAATACAAGAGAATTTCTATAATGTAAATGAGATGTGAGAAATTCCTTACAGAATATCAACATGGTAATGGGTGTACTTCAGAGGATTTAATGAGAGACAAAGAGGTATATAATAATTTAAACATAATTAGAGAAGTGTTTTGGAGGTTATAAAAAGATACCCCAACATTTATAATTGAAAATAAAAGTTCATAACAATATAAGGAAACTTGGACATAAATAAGGAAGGAAATCCCTTACTTGGAACTGTGATTCCAAAGACATGGAAGAGGCCTGGGAGAGGCTTCTTGGGAGCTTGGTAAACCTTGGGAGGATTCTAGAGGCACGATTTCAGGGGTTGGTCATACTCTAAAGGCTTTGAGTGAAGATTAAGTTGGATATTGGGTGGGTTTATATAGTAAATGAGAAGGAATTTTTTATTATTCCGTTTTGGGACAATACATATTAAACTAATCAAAACCACAAACTACCCATGTTTTTGCCCATTTTTTTTAAAACTTTAAGTGGGAAAAAATATTTTATAAGTCCGATGACCTAACTTCTAACAATATTATGCTTAATTATGTGGATGTGAGCCACACTCTCACGAAAATCAATTTAAAACGCTAAAATGTTTTATAAGTCTTGGAGGGTCCACTAGAGCTTTGTAAAATTAATCAAAGAAACCTAAAATCACATTATTTTAAAGATAAAAAATATAATGTCCTAACATAATGTTTATATTATTTTATTACATCACTATTGGGACATTATGATTTCATAAAACACATTATATATATAAACGGTATTTAATTTTTACCCAAAAATTCGACTGCCACAGAAAATTATGAAAAATTCACCATTAGATAATTTTGATGTCCTGATTCCGAAAAAAAAATTCATTTTATCTAAATAATTTTCTAAATATTTGAATTTTTACTTTTAAAATAAAAACTGAAATTTATCTAAAATCCTTAGTTTTTGATAAAAACAGCTTTCAAACCTTAATAAAAATTACAATTTTATTCATAAAAATTATACGATCATTTATATTTAATAAAAGTTAATTTAGTAATAATATTTCATTAAAAAAATTTAATTAAAAAATACATTAATTCATCAAAATATATTTCTTAATTAAATACTAACTAAAAAATGCTATTTTTTATTTAAAAATTATTACAAAGAAACACTAATAAAATAAATGTATATTCTCTATAAAAAATAATCTACATAATCTTAGTGATAGGGTATTTGTTACATAACCCCTTATAACACCCACATAAGGCCAAAGGGTAAGGTGTGCGATGGTGACAGACTCTTGGGGTGGCTCGGATAGCATAACTCGGGTGGTAATCTCTATTAACTTCCACTTCTCTCATAGGCGATTCTGTTCAAGCTTAATGTGTTCAAGATCAGCTAGGGAAAGGTCAATAGAGAAGACCAATGATGCCACCTCCTTTCCGAGGTTTGAAAAATGGTCTTCATATAGAGAAATTTTATTGGATGAGGTCATCGCTTCCTTTGTCTGAGTAAAATGGATTTGTTAAAACATTATATTTATATTAATCATGTGATCACTATTCAAAGGGTATATTAGAAACCGTAACAATTCTTAATGGTATTTTGAAATCCAAATACATAAACCCAAGGAAGTTCATATTTTATATTACCATTTTACATAATAATACATTTAATTAGATCAATAGTAATTTTCATTGATAAAAGTTTGTGTCCTTGCACTGGTCGAACTCTAAAGGCCTCTATTGTCTGTCAGCATAACATTTCTGATATATCTGTGTAGTATTCATCATCTCTTAGATAAAATGCACATAATCTATAGTATCCTGAACTAACTTCGGTCCCATGAGTTCCAACAATCCTAGGTCATTCCAAAATGGTGGTGACCTGTAGGGTATCCCATACTGAGCCTCAAACGGCGTCATACCGATTATGGAGGGGTAGCTTATGTTGTACAAAAACTCAATGAAAGGTAAAATAACCTCTCAAATATAGACAAAACTTAACATTAAAGACCACATCACGGCCTTTTGAACTTGAATTATCCACTCTATTTGGCCATCTATCTGGGAATGAAATGGTTTTTTCAAGCATAACTGAGTCTGGAAGGCCTCCTGAAATCCCTTCCCCAAATAGTATGTGAAGTGAGAATAATGATATGAAAAAATCTTCTATGGAACTCCATTAAGAAGAACTATCTCCTATAGGTATAGGTGTCACAAGTTCTATACTGAACTATACTCACAAATTGGTTGGAAGTGGTTCAAATTGGTGACTCCTTCAACGATCACCCAGATGGTAACGTACCCCTTGGATTTACATGATAAACCTATCATGAATTCCATTATCATTAACCAATTAATTAGAGTTATATCTGTTCATCCCCATAATAACATGTTCATGAATATTTTTTCCACATAAATAATCATACATAAGAAATCAAACATAAAGATAAGGGTCACCCATGTAAAACATTGGGTAACATAATTATGTCAAAAGGAATATCAAAAGGGAATATCATAGTGGTGTCCATTAATGGATGGATTTGAATCATAAATGGACATTAATAAGTAAATATATTCATATATCATGATAATTTATTTCAAAATGAATTAAAAAAAATGTGTTTAAGAAACTTCATAAATAAAACATTTTAGTAAAGTTTAAGGGAAAACTCTTAAGATTCTTTAAAATGGAAAAGGAATAATTGTTTTCATAAAAGTAGACTTTAACCAATTTAGTTTTTTATGATAAATATAGTTATTTTAGAAAAATAACTGTATCTTAAAATATATTATTGATAACACTTTAAAATGGGTAAGAATTCAGGAAGTTTTCTTAAATCAGGTTTACTTATCGTGGAGAATTGAGTAGGGAACATTTAAAAAACATGTATATCCTAGATAATAAGGATGAAAAGAACTTGATACATGATTTTTTAACATAGAAATATAATTTATAAGAGTTAAATAAAAAATAAATGTGAATTTTATTTGGGTAAAAATTGATAAAGAGTAACCCAAAGGAATAATGGAGGTTTGGATAGAGTCCATTACCTTATGTCTCAAACGATTATACACTTAATCTTAATGTCCCAAAAAATAATATTAGATTAATTAATTAATAATAAATTAACTCTTTATACATTTATTTTATATATTATAACCTCATTACGATCATTCATGACCTTTTTGTTGGGTTAAGAGGTTCAATTTCATCATTTAGGAGGGTTAGTTTCCATGGTTTTCCTGAACGGTTTACTGGTATATGTGTGGGGAAAATCTTGTAGAATAAGGATAGTTGTCCCAAAATGAACTTATATGTTATTAATGAACTTATATATTATTAAAATTTCATTATTTTCAGAAGTTAGGCTGATTTATTAGATAAATCATTAGTGATTATTGTTTGGACTAGTTTTGCATTTTTTGATCACAATGAACTCATCTTATTTGATAAATTAATATCATGTGTAAAATATTGAATCCAAAACATTAAATAAGAAATAATAAAAATATTGTAATCTATTTAAACCATAAAAATGGTTTCAATACCATCCTTTATGATGGAATTTAAATATAAACGCACGTCGTCCACAAAGGTGGTATATCAGGACCTCACGAACGTTGTTTTCAAAATTAAAATGAAAGAGAGAGGGGAAGATATTAGAGAAATAATTATTACATAAACATGATAAAATTATATTATATATAAGATAATGTATTTTTCATTCCATTTGGATGAGTGCATGTGATGAGAATACAATAAAAGAAGAAAACTTGAAAATAAATTGAAAGAAAATGGAAAAGAGTTTTACCTCTTGATTCTTTCTTCTTGAGAACCTTATTAGGGGATTGGTTTTTGTATTTTTTTTTAAAAAAATATTCTAGATGTGTGTTGGAGGTTTGGGGATAGTATTTGGTAGAATTTGGACAAGACTCAAGGCTTAAGAGGTGTGAGGAGAAGCATTGGTGAGGGGTAGTATTTATAGTGGAGGAGAGTGTTGTTTTCTCAATATTTAATTCATTTGTTTATTATTTTTATTAAGACAAACAATAGTTTTTATTCCTGAGACTAAATATAGTAATTAAATCATGTGATTTCTAAAAAATTGTTCATATATCAACCATGACCCAATTAACAGTGTATCTAAATTATAATATATATTTACCATAAATTACTGTATTCTACTATTCGCCAAAAAACAGATATTTTAGAAAAATCCCAAAAATTTACCTGAACCATTTTTCAACGTGTTCAATTAAAAAATGAACTCCATATTATGAAAATAGTTTTCTAAATATGATACATTTAATTTTTAATTAAAATCATAATTTACTCGAAAAATAAATATTTTGAAATTACAACAGATTTTATCACGTGGAAAATTAACTGAGGTCTCAAAAATTATTTTTAATAATAAGACATAAAAATATTAATTTATGAATACATTTTATGAAAATAATTTTTATATCAAATTATTAAATTATTTATAAAATTGTAGTTAAATATCTATGACTTAAAAAATACCAACACTTTATTAATTATTATGAAAATATTTATTTTCCTATACTATGATATAACTTTATAATATTGTACTTATAAGATGGATAAAATTGATTCATACTTTTATTAGTGAGGTTACTATTCAATTTTCTAGTTTACTATTCATAAGAGTCACATTATTATTGTAAATGACAAGTTATTATTCCATCAGTGTGAGTTCCTTAACTTCTAGAAATGCATATTATTTCATTCATTCATCATTCATAAATCTTTTATTGTGTTATCTTATGTTTTTATACCATATAAAATAATTATAAGAAGGAAATTTCCGTTTATAAAACTTTGGGTCATTACATTCTTCCCCCCTTATAAAATTTTTCCCTCGAAATTTTGTTTTACATGCTAAGGTGAAAATAGTTGTGGATACTTTTCCTTCATTTCTTCCTCTAGCTCCCATGTTGCCACTTCATACTTATGGTTCCTCCATAGTACATTGACCTGGTGAAAAGTCATTTTATGTAGAACTTTATCTCTATAATATAATATCTTCACTGTCTTCTCCTCATAAGAAAGGACATTCTCCAACTATACAACCTCTAAAGTCAGTACATGTGAACGGTCCAATATGTACTTATTTAAGAGGGATACATTGAATACATTGTGTACTTGAGACATGGTTGGTGGAAGTGCTTGTCTATTGGACATCGCTTTGACACGATCAATTATCTTGAAGTGACAGATGTACCTGGGATGTAGCTTCCCTTTATTCTCAAATATCATGATTCTCTTATGTGAAGATATGAGAAGGAATATCATGTCTCCAACCTTAAAATCCTATTCCCATCGACGATTGTATTCATAGGTCTTTTGTCGTCCTTGGGAAACCTGGATGTGATGTTGAATTTTTTTTACCTTATCCAACATTTCTTCTACCATTTCAAGTCCCAACAGCTTATGTTCACTGACTTCATCCCAACATTCCAATTTTTTTCTCTTTAAAAGGGAATTCCCTTGTGTGGCCTTTTCGAACCCTCCACACAAGGAAACCCCCCTCCCCATGAAGAGGTCACTCCGGAGAGATCCCCAGCCGGGAAGGAGCCGTTTCCAGCCAAGATGGCAGAGCGTCCCAGAGGGTGACAACCCGGGCGGCGATGGTTCGTCAAGCAATCTGTCAGCACGGGTGGGTTGCGCCTCATTTTTCCCACCCAGTCAGAAACAGGGTGACTCGGCAAGGCGAGTGGATCCCGGGGGAGAGGTTCGCACCGAAAGCGGACTCACAGGATTTGAACCCTGAACCTCTCAAAGAACGGCGTTGTTGTACCCCTCTCCTTCACCAACATGCCAATGTTTTTCACACTTTCCCATATAAAGGGATTCATATGGAGCCATTAGTATTATTGAGGGGAAATTATTATTGTAAGATAACTCAACTAGATGGATATTTTGGTCCCATTATCCTTAAAAGTCCACAGAAAATGCTATAAACATTTCTTCTAATGACTGAATAGTTCACTCAGATTGGACATCAGTTTGACAATGATAGATCGTACTAAAGTTTATCTCAGTTCTTAGAGAATGTTGGAGACTTTTTTTGTACTTCAAGGTGAATATCATATCTCAGTCAGATACCATATATAGTGGTACCCCATGAAGACTTACCAACTCTTTGATATATATTAATGAAATTTCATCCAATAATAATTCATCTTGAATTATGAAAAATTGAGATATCTTTGTAAGACGATCCACAATAATCTATATAGTATTTTTTCATATGTATGACTTCGGAAGTCCTATGATAAATTCCATGGTGAGGTTTTCCTAGTTCCATATTGGTATGGATAATGGTTTCATCATTCCATTAGCCATTTTCCTTTCGTCCTACACTTTTTTAAATACCATGCACTTTGATGTATATTCAGTGATCCCCTTTTTCATATTGTCCCACTAAATGTTCTCCAACATATATTGATACATCTTTATGTTCCCTATGTGAATAGAGAAGGTTAATCTATGTGAGTTATTCATAATATCTTTTTTATGTCTGTATTGTATGGTAAAAATAGTCATGATTCAAATCTTATGACTCCAACCTCATTCATCCTGAACTTGGAGTATTTCCCATTTCAGATAGCTTTGACCCTTTTCTAAATTTACACAGTATTTCTTTGAGAATCCTTTATTTTCTCCATAAGGGATGGTTGAGAAATCATTTGATAAATGATTTATGATTTTAAGCATTTAATTATTCCCATGAACATCCTTTTTAAGTATTAGAAGATTGGATTCTTCAAAATTCTAATCATTGATATAGATATAGGATCCTTTCTATTTAGACCATCTGCCACCTTATCTGCATTTCCAGGATGGTACTGGATTGAGCAGTCATAATCCTTGATGATATCTAACCATATTCGATGGTGAATATTAATCTCCATCTATGTGAATATATATTCATTACTCTTGTGATTAGTATATATCTCACACTTCTCCCCATTGAGATAATACTGCCATATTTTCAATGCAAAGATCACTACTTCCAACTCCAGATCTTGCACATGATATTTTTGCTCATGAATTTTTAATTTCCTTAAGGTATAGTCTATCACTTTATCATTTTTCATCAATACACAACCTAATAATTTCTTTGAAGCATCACTGTACACAAAAAAGAGTTCTCCACATTTCTAGAGTATGAGTACAGGCATAGTGACACGACTCTTTTTGAGCTCCTTAAAGCTTTCCTTGCATTCTTGAATCCAGAAAAACATCACTCCCTTCCATTTCATCATAGTTATTTGGTTTGAAAATAATTATAAATTATTCACAAATCATCAGTAATACCCGACTAGACCAAGAATGCTATGTATCCCTATTAAAAATGTATCCATTGTCCAATCTTTGATAACCTTTTTCTTATAATGGTCCATAGATACTCATTTTCTAGTGATAACATTTCATTTAATGGTACTTCCTCCATACATAACTCAAATTTACTATAAATTGATGATAGTGTAACCATACACAATGATTTTAGCATAGTATCCAAATTCTCCTCATGTTCCTCCTTGCTCTTATAGTATATCAGAATATCATCGATAAAGACTACAAAAAAAATTTTGAGGTAATATCTAAACACTATATTTATTAAATCCTTAAAAATGGATATATAAATAGTGAGTCCAAAGGGAATCACTGTGAACTCAGGGTGTCCATACCTCGTTTTAATGTCATTCTTAAGAATATCTTCCTTCCTCACCTTTAATTGTTGATATCCCGACCAAAGGTCCACCTTAGAGAAATAATTGTCCCCACGTAGTGGATCTAACATGTAATCTATCTATGGTAGGGGATACCTTTTCTTTATCACGATTTTATTGATCTCATGAAAATTGATGCATAGGTTCATTGATCCATATTTCTTCTTGATGAAGAGGGAAGACACACCCAATGGTGAAGCACTCAGGCGTATAAAACCTCTGTCCAAATTCTCCTGTAACTACTTATTTAGTTCTTCCAGCTCAATGGTGTCTATTCTATAATGTGTCTTTGATATAGGCAAAGATCCTAGAATAACATCAATAGATAACTAAACCTCTTGATCATAAGGAAGACTAAGAATCTCTTCACGGAATACATTAGTGCAATCCATCATAATGGGCAGGTATTTGACCATGATCATGTCCTTTTTCTCAATAATTTTAGTGAGATATGATTTCTCATAATATAGTAATATACACACTTGATATGATTATAAAGGTGATTCATCTTCCTCCTTACACTAATAAACAATTGCAGGATGCTTCGGGATGTGAAGAGTGGTCTCCATTTCCAAAAATTTAATGTTGAATTTTTATAAATATAGTCAATCAACGCCCAAAATAGAATCAAACTCTACCAAAGGGAGTATTCCAAGATTTTATTACAGGTTCAGTCCACAAACATTAACTATAGAGGAGTTATGTACTTTAGACACACCCTATTACTTGTTCTCATAGATAACTCAACCTTCAAATTTTGAGGTTGTGTTTGAATTGTTATACTAAACTTGAATGATATGAAAGAATGAATAGAAATAGAATCAAATAGTATGTTCACTATTCTTGAATGAATAACCATCATACTTTTCACCACATAGTTGTCCAGCTCCACATCAGTAGTACCGATAGCATAATCCCTTCCATGTTTCCTTGGAGTTTGTTGTTTATTACCTCTAACAACCCTCGACATATGGAATTGTTTGTAAAATTCCCATGTTCCTCATAGTTTAAACACAGCAGTACTAGCTAACTGTTGATATGAACCTTGTTTTCTTCTTCCACATTAGTGGTATTATTCATATCCCTTCGGAATTTCTTACCCATAATCTCCATTATTCAACATTTTAAGCATTTTCTAGTTCCCTTTAGATAGTTCCTAGGATGCTTCTTCCCACAATTTTGAATCATGGGATATTCAGTATTGTTTCCATCATGGGATTTATTTTTAGATCCACCCACATTAGACTCCATTTTTTCACTATTTTTCACTAGATACATGAGATAATTGGTAGTATCCGATATCCATTTCAACATTGAGGGAATAATGGAAAATCTCCACATAATTGTCAAAGTATAGAATCGACAACACTTTTCGTATACATGGATTTAGTCCACTAAAGAAGCGAAACACCTGGTTTTCTGTGTTCCTGACAAAGCTGGTGTCATATCATACAGTCCTTGTAATGTTTTATTTATACGCACCTATAGACTCATCTTCTTTCTTCTTAATTCTAAGGAACTCTCTTCCCATTTTAAGACATAGGGTTTAGGGAATTTCTTTTTGAAAAACATTTTCATGAATTAATCTAAATCTGTGACGTCCCAAACATAGATTCCACTTAATGGGTGCCCTGAGCCCGGTGGGCCACCTAGCCTCCAGCATATCTCCCCAAACATAAAAGGTTGTCGACTTGCAGTAAGGGACATTGGAGTGTTTGTGGGGATACTATTACATCTTTAGTAGAGTGAATCATAGTGGAAGGATATAAAGAGTAGTAAATAGTGTAATAAATATAAGTAAATAGAAAAAGAAAACTTATTTAATAGATAAATGAGAATAAAAATAACTATATCAACTAGAAAAATGATTATGTAAATTCATGTTACTAGAAAACTAGAAAACGTGGATATAAGAAAATATCCATAACATGTTCCATGGAGTAAAAGAAAACAAATGCTACTCCAAGCATCCTGAGATCCAACTTGTTCATTTTCTATCATGCTCCATCCTATCATCACGCAATCATGTCTTCAAAGTTATTTACTTTTATTTGTCAAAAAAATCAGTCATGTAATCCAATACGGGTACCAAAAGGTTCCCGGAGAGGGTTTGAGATGAATCTCAGTGGGACACCACCAACGGAATCTATAACATCCTACCTGTGTAGTGGAATATAGCAGTTTGTAGGCATGCATATATAAAGTAAAGAAAACAATACAATATTACTAAATACCCAAGTACCAACTTCAACCCCCGACTGGTGTCTGAACATGTAACGAATTTAATTAATTAAGTAATTACCATTAAATGTTAATATGTCATGTGAGGCATATCCATCACTGACATCACCTTGTGATAGTATAAGTGGTGAATATTCCAAGGTGTAACAAGGTAACCTCAAAATGATAGTCACTGATGAGGTTCTAGGGTAACAACCAAGGCAACATAGATCTCACCAAATGCTAACTCGGTACTATCTGAGTTTAGCTAAGGGGTAAAAGGGTAATCCAAGGAATGTAATCTTAGGAATTTTACAATAATATGCCTACTGAGTCCAAGGTGATCGACCATGATAAAATGGGGCTAAGCAAGGACAGGGGTCCTATAGGATTTCATCATGGTTCCTACTATTCAATGCTGTATCCAAGGAGTGTATCAGAGCTATCATGTAATAATGTAAAGGACCATATGTTAGTATATAGGGCATCCAAAGAATAGAAAAAAACCTAATTATAGGTGGGTTTCAACCAAATAAAATTGCATCCTTGAATCAAAATGGGGTTCCTAAGTCCCAAGGTATTCTCTTCTACAAATCCAAGGTGATATCAAGTCATTCCAATCCTATATGATATTTTAATCATGTAATCATTCATTAGGTTCAATCATTGTCTAACATTAGTGTGGATAGGATAATTAGAGTTTCATCCATTTAATCATGTCTTAATTAACCACTAAGGAATATTTAATTATATAGGTTCCCTCTATTACCTTCCATAAATATAGAAATGGGTGCTATAGACAAGTAACATTTATTCAATATCATTTTACAAGTCCATGTTATATATTTGGTATATTTTCCATTTCACATTTCACATTTAATATTTAATTTTAAGAACTTACATTGTGGGGGTCAATTGGTGAGTATACATGGTACATTCCATTATAAAATTCTCATTAACAACAAGACATTTATTATATAAAATTCTCACCATTTGGACGTTCAAGTGATGGAACACCCGAACAGTGGCTCAAACATGTCAAAACACTAAAACCCAAATATGGCATAACCTTAAATATGAGGAGGATTGAGTTATGGGTGTAACTGAAAACAACTAATCACATATTTGGAAAGGGAATAACCATATGATTATAACAAGTATAATCATGGAATGTAAATTTAATAAACAGTTCCTGATGAAATCAGTGGGACATACATAGATATTCCAAAATTAACAAACTTTAGGGATGAGTTATAAACCAACAACCTAATGGTTTTACTAATTTCTTACTCCAGTATCAGCCCTTCATTTTCCTTTGATTAGAGTTGATCTATGAAAATGAGAAAAATTCTCATACCCCAATATTTTGGTTGAGAGAAAAAGTGAAGGAGAACGGCTCAAGAAGACTTGATCACTTACCATTGCACATCCAACGTGATGAACGGAAGCTTGAACGGTTATCAGATGAAGGAGATCTCTTGATCCCTAACTTTGGCCTTTAAAACGCACTAAATTGAGAGGAAAAGGTCTTAATCCCACTAGTTCTTGGATTATGGAGGAATAATGAGGTTAATTAGATCATTAAGGGTATTTTAGAAATTTTACCCAGAATTTTAGCCTTCACATGGTTTGTCCGCATGGTTTTTCAAACTGTGCGCAAACTATGTGAGATGGTTCTGCCTAAAATAACATACTCAGTATAGTTTTATTAAACTATGTGAAACCCATGAATAGTAACCTGGTAAAAAAGGTCCACTCTCAAGTTTACGTCGTGCAGTCATGTGAAAACTATGCGAGATGGATTTTTTCGAAAAAAACACAATCCGCATGGTTTACTCTAAACCATGCACCAAGCCTGTTTTCCCCAAAAGGACAGGTTCTAGGATCTGAAAAAGCCTTGGACACCATCAAAACCTTTACCAACACAATAGGAATCCATATTAGGTCCAAAGTAAATAGTTAGACTGAAAATTAAAGGATCCAAACCTGAGTGAAAAACTAGGTTCTTACAGAATCCATGGAATTAATTTCCTCCATATACTTTGTATTTTTTATTAGTTTCCACCACTGATCAGCTTCTCGATCAAAATGATAGACCAATGGTATAAATTTCCTTTCTTCTGATCACTGGAGGATAAAGAATATCTTTTCAATGGATTTAATCCACTATTCTATGAGGAGGGGATTAGAAGATCCACTAAACATGGGTGGCCTTTTCCACCTGAAGTATTCAATAGAAATTTTCTATTTCTTTGGAAAAGGAGGGAATTATATATGATTAATTATAAAAATAGTGATTTTATAAAAAATATGGTGACTTAAAATATATTATGAAGAAAACTTGAAAATGGTAAATAATTTGTGAAGATCCCTAAAATTAGAATGGCTTCCCAAGGATAATTGAGTAGGGAACCTTTTAAAAACATGTATATCCCAAAATTTAAAGATAAAAGGATAATTATAAATTATTTTGGAACATATACACATAATTTGAAATATTTAAATAAAAATAAAATTGAATTTCATTTGGGTAAAAAGGGAGAAAGATTAACACAAAGGAATAATGGATGTTAGGGTAGAATCCCATGTCTTATATCTAAAATGACTCTTCAATTGATAGTAATGTCATGAATAATCAAATTTCATTCATTAATTAATAATTAAATAAACATTCATACATGTATTTGATTTATTATAACATTGTTAAGTTCATTTGTGGCCTTTTTTATGGGTTAAGAGGTTTAATTTCATAGTTTATGTGTGTTAGTTTCATTGGTTTTCATGAACGGTATACTCGTATATGTGTATGGAAAATCATGTATAATGAGGATATTTGTCCAAAAATAAACATATATTTTATTATGAAACATATAAAATATAAAAAATTCCATTTTTTATATAAGTAAGGATGATTCATTAGATAAATCATTAAGGATAATAGTTTAGTTTAATTTAGCATTTTATTTACAACAACGAACTCATCTTGTTTTATAAAATAATATCATGTTTAAAAAAATTAATCCAAAACATTATATAAGATATAATATATATATATTATAACCTATTTAAACCATAAAAATTCTTTCATGACCATCCTTTAAGTTTTAATTGAAATATGAAAGCATTTTTTCCACGTAGGTGGTAAATCAACACCTCACAAACGATGTTTTCATTCTTAAAATAAAAGAAAGACTGAAAGAGATTATTTAATAAAATTCCATAAAATTGATAAATTTAATGTATATATAGAATATTATATTTTTAATTAAATTTTTATTAGGTTATGTGAGTATAAGATAACAAAATAAGGGAACTTTAAAAGAAATTGAAAGAAAATGTAAGTGGGTTTTAACTCTTGATTCCTTTTTCTTGACAACCTCCTTCAAGGATTGGTTTTGGTATTTTTTAACACCAAAACCTCCTGGAGATGGGGGATATATTTCTTATGAATAATTGGTAGAATTTGGGCAAGGATCAAGTTATGACAGGTGTGAGGATAAGAGGTGGTGAGTGGTGGTATTTATAGTGGAGGAGAGGGGTGTTTTCTCATTATTTAATTCATTATTTTATTATTTTGCTTAAAACAATAAATAGTGTTGATTATTGAGACGATATAAAATAATTAGATCATTTTAGTTTAAACAAATTATTTTTACATCATAAATGAATCAATTAATAGTGTAATTAATTTATAATGTATATATACCATAGATTTATACTTAATTATTTCATAAGAATTCATTTTTTAAATTAATTCCAATTTCATTTTGGTACCTTTGAGTGTCGGTCGAAGTATAATTATCTTGGATACTTATAGTGTCATTCCAGGATCATTATCTTAGGTACTTGGGGAATAAATCTAGATCCAATGTAACTAGTACTTAGAGCATCATTATAGCACCAAAATCTTAGGCACTTTGATCATCAGTCAATCACTAATATCACAAGCATTCATCAGGGTCCTAGAGCATGAATTTGACCACCCATGGATGAAGAGAATAAATTCAATTCCCATATCTCATTTCTCATTATACATATATCAATGTTTAGAATTAGTGAACTTATTATCCTTCATTATAAACATGATAAATAACTTCATTCAACTATCATAACTTTTAACATCATTTCAACCCTTAACCATTTAACACAATTACCATGAATCATCTCATAAATCATTAAAACGGTGTGGTCAAACCACCAGAAATTATAACAATTTTGCATACCAACATATTTACAATTTATTTAATTTCATAAACACTCAAATTACCCTTTTTCCTTCCACAATTATCATTTCAAGGTAAATTAGCACACCACATGGGTTTCCATCATGCCTGGTCTCATGATTTCCAATAAATCCAATGGGATCCAAGAATGGTCTCACAAAATCATGGGAATTCAACTAATTTTTCAAATTTAAAATCAATTGTAAAACACAAAAATAAAACTATACAACTACAAACATGGGATCATTATCAAGGCTATGGGAATTTTTATTTAGACTTCTTACAGAAGTTCTATTAATGAATATTTTCCCAACCTTATCCATTAATCCAATGTAATGGATGAAATAATAACATATAAGAAGATCTAGGATCAAATCCTAGGATCAAGAATCAATGAAACAAGATCTATGAAAAACTTGATCTATACTATCAAAAATGATAGAATACATCCCTCATTAAAGTGAGATAAATATGGTGACAAATTGAACTAATCAAGGAAGAGATCACATATAAGGGGGAGGTCCATTTTTTCTTCAGATCTTTGATTCACAAAGGAATGATTTTGAGGGGCCTAGGAATCCTCTATAGATTCAAAAATAGACAAGGACAATGAATCATATTATGTTGGATGACTAGGGATATAAACTAGAGGTTTCATATTTTTAAATTATATTTTCAAAGAATTTAAACTCTCTATACAAGATTTTATAGATGGTTCATAGGGGTAAAATAATTTTTTTCATTAACCGTCCACTATATAAAAAGAGGCTATTTAGGGTTTATGGTTTGGATTCACAATTACTTTCACTGTGGACATACCATGAATCAAACCTTTGTTAATGGATTCATAGTTTTCTTGGTAATATTTTATGGTTTTCCTAAACCATACACTAACTATGCACAACCCCATGGGCTTCCATAATTATCTAATTTCACTCAAAAAACCCTGGGAAAGACTCAACCAATGTATGATCCAAATAAGTGTAGAATAATAACTGTAAAAAAGTACAAGACATCTTTAAAAAGTGGGGATATTTCATTACTCTCAAACCTTAGGGGCACAGTCCTTACAAAGATATATTCCCTATAATTCCATCCCTAATGGTGTGTCAATTAAGATAACCCAGCATATGAAATCCATTCCAAAACAAAAACCACTTACCAACCATGAAGATACAAAAGAATTAGAGTATCTTATATAAAATAAATATATATGAATAATATACTTTAAAATAATTGTCCCTCTGATAGTAGATAGAAATTCCTTACTACCAGCAGGTGTATGTTGAACTTCAGGAAGTTGGCATATCCCTCAACCATGTTTTGACACCCTAAAATCTAAAGTACGAACCTTTTATTAAATAGAATATACGACATGAAACACTTAGTACATAAATTAATATAATGTCCATATTCTTTATAATATATTTACTAGTTAATTACTATATATTTCAATACATTCAACACTGAGTTAATGTGTGTTACAGGTAAGAGAAACCTTTTTTGATGGCTAGCATTACACGTAAGACTGAGTTTTATCAAGAAAAAATATAGTATTAAAATATAATGTGATATAAATTAGACGTTCAATTAGTAGTTATTAATAGTAATAACTGAATTATAAAAATTTTAGTTTATACAAATATATTATGAATTAATTGGTTACAAATTAATTATAAATGAATATAAAAAGCAACTGAATATAAAGTGAATATTTTTATAGAAAACTATTTTTTATAATCAAAAAAGTTTTTTAAACTAATAGGTTAAATTAATTACAATTATTGAGTGATATGAATTTAATATATATTATATATTCAATATGATATTTTTTTATTCATCCATTAGGTTTTATAGACATAATATAAACACAAACTCAATTTTACATATAAAAAGCTATATTATTATAAAGGTAATTGTATGGCCTTTTAATGGAGAAACCATTTTAAATATAAATTTTGAAAATTTAATTGATTTAATATATCAAAATAAAATTCAAATTCAAAAAATAAACATAATAATTAATTTATGTGGAATTTTTTATATTAATCTGAAACATTTCTTTTTTTAATGACTGGTTAAAAGTACTGAATTTTAGTACAAAAATTTCTTTTTCATCTCATTTATTTATAGTGAAAAATAATAATTTTAATTGTTTTTAAAGGTTAATTAGATATTATTTTTATCAATTAATATAATTTATGTCATTGGAATAAATTTTACTTCGATATTCATTATAAAAACATATCAAACTTTCAAAAACTTTTACTTTAAAAATTGGCATTATCATCCCCCGAGTGGGATTAAATTTATATCAATTTATGCCACCTATATTATTGGATTTGGAAAAATGGATTACATATTTCGAATCAGAATAATTTCTACTTTTTAATAATACCATATTTCTTTTTTTACCAAAAAAATTAGTGGAATGAATTGACTATTGCGGAACCCATACTATCTACAAGGTTTTTCTTCAGATGAGGATAGAGTTGGTATTCTTCACCGTGCATGGATTTTCATATTTAAAAGATTGAGAGGGTATGGAATAGATATCAGTATCATGCCTATGAATTCTTTCATAGGACAACTTGTTGAGTAGCCATTTTTTGGTGGAGGTGTGCCTTAATGATGTTGATGCTAGGTAAAGGCATTTCTTCATAATCTTGTATTTGGTTACAACCCTCTTATTTTTAAAATTTTGTTAATATCTTTATTTCTTTTAAGTCTTGGTTTCCCCCCATTACCCTTAAAATGGTTCTTATCCAAAATCAATAAAAATATCAGCCTTCGGGCCATTCTGTCAGTCAGGGGCCCAAATGACCTATCAACTTGTCCAAAACCCATTTTCAATACATAATTGGGCCATTAACCTTCCATTATTTATTTTTATTTATTTATTTTTAATTGTTTTAGATAAAACGTGGGTACACCTAACTTCTAATCAAAAATACCAAGTGAGTCTTTTTCCTCACATATAAAAGGACCCCATCCCTCCCCATTCCTCACACCTCTCAAACCACTTATGTTTGGACAATATCTACCCATATATCTTCCAAAAATCCCTCAACTAAACCTTAAAGCCTACTTTTGGGTAGAAATATTTCTAAGTAATACTTTTTTAACAAACCAAAAGAAGTTTCTCGATTAGGAGGTAACGTCTTCTCTCAAGCTCTCGGGTTTTATTTCCATTCTATACCCCCTAAAATATCTTTATTCCATGCTTATATAAAAACACAAGTATCATAAATATACTAAGCTGTTTTTAGGTGAAGTTTTAGACCTAAACTTACACACAAATCAATCTAAATGATAATGAATATATTGTTTCTTTGTACGGCCAACTATTGCCTCACGAAACGATGATAATTCATTTTTCATTTACAACCTCTCATGGTGGAAGTTTTGATGGAAAATCCTTTTATATATGTTATATATGATATTTATAATGTATTTATTCATTTTTAATTTTTATTTTAAACATATTTTAATTCTTTCAAACTAGTGCAAATACGATAATTTCGCATGAGGGGGTGTGGAGTACAGCCTTCTCAAAGGGACATGACTCATTCATTCCATACATGGAATGTGTAAAGGTTGGCTTTAATTAACATATGTAAAATATATAACATATATATTATATTTGAATTATAATATACATATGTATCATTTATTATTCCAAGTAATACCACCCTATCTGGATTCTACAAGTGGATGCGGTTCTAGCATAAATGTTCCTAGGAGTAACTACTCTGACAAGGTGTTTAGGGCCTGACTCAGGGTAAGCTGGTACATGATAATGGGAATTACTGTGAAACTAGTCTGACAATCCTGGGGGATATGATTAGGGTAATCCTTGTTTTCTTTACAAATCATTATGAAGAAATTGAAAAGATAATTAAAATGAATATCTAAAGGTAAAACTAAGTTGTTTTAGATTGAAAATAAGGTGTCATGATTTATAAATAAATGATATTATGAATACACATTAGGCTAAGGAAAGAGCAATTTTAATGAAGTGTTTTTTAGATTCAAGAAATGAATTGTAGAAGTAATTTACCAGTGGTACTTTGGATATAATAATCTTGGAATGACTACAGAATATGCTTGATTTTAGGATAATATAATTTAGAGGAAAAGGTTATCTGGTGAATTATTCCTTTAAATTTATATAGACATAATTTTAAAGCTATTGATAACCTTTAAGGATTATATTATCAATAATGACATCATACTAATATTGAAATAAGATTATGATACTTTATAAAAAATGTTTGTATTGAAAAATAAAATAAAATGTAATTTCAAGGATGTTCATTATATTTATTTTTGAAATTATTTTAATATGGATTTATAAAAGGAAAACCTATAATACAATTTAAAACCAATCCAATATAGGAAATTTTTGGGTCTTGAACACATGACTAAATGACAGTAATGGTTTCATTCCAACCACTGACCAACATAATATTATAGTTTATTTTTTATTATTTTGTGTGAATCAATTTGATGATTAAATGGTAATGATGAACCATTAATATCGATTTTTAGGATTAGACATTAATCTATTAACCATATTGGTTTTTTAGGAAAGATAAGGAAAATAGTTTTACTTTTCACACTTTTATAACCCTTACGTTATTTTAAAAGTTTTTTAGTGCTTCAGGCATAACAAAAATTCATTATTAGTAATTTATTTCTGGGAGTAAAGAGCTGCATTAGATTTTGATCAAAGGAAAACCAAAATTTAGGATTTTTCGTATAAAATTGAAACCTATCAAGTAATAATATTACCTTATAATCTTATGTATTAAAATAATTAGCCAATAAAAGTAAAATGACATAGAAATAAAATGTTTTCCTGATACCTTAATTTGTGTTGAACCAATGGTCTTATAAATCATCACAAATTGATAGATTTTAGGACCTCAAATTTCTATTGATCATTTAATTTTTTTATTGATAACCTCATTCACTAACTATAAATATTTAAGATATTCCTATAAATATGTATCTCTACTTTTCAATAATGTTCTCTTACTTAGACACCTAGTTACATAGTAATCTATGTGACCTTTGTACTTCACATTCTCCCTTTCATAGGGGATGGCTTATTAACCATTCTCATGATGTTAGATTTCAAAAAATGAAATATCAGACAATATATCACCAATATCAAGTTTTAATTATGAGGACACTATTTAAATAAGGTGGGGAAAATGTGACTCCCTAAAAATCTAACATAATAACCTTATATTCGATAGCGTATATGACACACGACACAAAGCGCATAAGGTAATATAATATCTAGATAATTTTTAATATATATAATATTTAAAATATATTATATATATCAATGTGTTAAATACTGAGTTACATTATGTCACACACAAGAGAGACCTTCCCTAATGTCTTACATTACATGCAAGAACTAGTTTTATCGAAAAATAATATATTATTAAAATTTAAGGAGATATATACTAGTCGTTAAACTGGTAGTTATAAATCTTAATAGCTAACTTTTGAAAATTATGATTTATACAAATATATAACAAATTTATTGGTTACAAATTAATTAGAAATTTATATAATAAGTAATTGAATATAAAGTGAATATTTTTACAGAAAACTATTTTTTATGATCAAAAACTTGTTTTTCCCTAATAGATTAAATTAATTACAATTATTGAATGATATTAATGTAATATATATATATATATATATATTAAATTCAATAAAATATTTTTTATATTTATCCATTAGGTTTGATAGACATAAGATAAGAACAAACTCTATATTACGCATAAAAAATATATTTTTATAAAGGAACTTTTATCACCATTCAATGGTGAACCCATTTAAAATCTAAATTTTTATAATTTAATTGATTTAATATGTCCAAATAAAAAATATATTTTAAATAGAAAAATAAAAATTATTTTGGGGTTAATTGTTTATATTTTATTTGAAACATTTCATTTTTTAATAAATGCTTAAAAATACTAAATTTTAGTTCAAAAAATCTTTTCAAACTAATTTATTTATAAAAATAAATTTTTATTTTAATTATTTTTAAAGTTTAATTATATAATATTTTTACCAATTAATACAAATTATTTCATTGTATTCAATTTCACTTTTAAATTGACTATGAAAACAAATAAAGCATTCAGATGTTTTTAATTTAAAAACATGCATTGTCATCTTGCCTATGGGATTATGTTTAAATAAATTAATGCCATTAATATTGTTGGAATTTAGATAAATGGATTCAATATTTTGAATAATAATAATTTCTAATTTCTAATATGATAAACTTTGTTTTTTAACAAAAACATAGTGAAATAAATTAAAATAAATTGTGATTATTAAGCCAAAATTAAGATTAATAAAGGACTAAACCTTTAACTAAGTGGCTTAAATGACCTATACACTTGTAAAAACCATATTTTAGGGACATAATTCATACATTAACTTTACATTATTTATTTTTTACTCTTTTTAAGACTTTTTTTAGGAAAAAACGTGGGTATACCTAACTTATTTTTAAAAATTCCAAGTGAGTCCATTTCTTCCCTTGTAAAAGGCCGCCACCTCTCCTCATTCCTCACACCTCTAAAAACACTTAGGTTAGGCCAAGATATTACAATAAATATTTCCAAAATACCACCCATATACCAAGAAGCATATATTTGGTCATAAATCATTCCAAGGAAGCCTTTTAGTACAAACCAAAAGAATTTTCCTGATTAAGATGCAATGACTTCTCTCACGCTCTCTAGTTTAGTTTCCATCCTTAACACCTTAAATATATTTATTACATGATTATATAGAAAAAATAGTATCCTAAATATTCTAGGGTTTTTTCCAAAAAAAAATCAACCTACACTTACACACACCTCAATCTAATTTATAACGAATATATTGTTTCTGTTTACAGCAAACAAATACTTCAAAAAATTATGATTCTTCATTTTTCCTTTACGACTTTTCATGGTGTCCATTATGATGAAAAATACATTTATATATGTTATATATATTATATTTATGATTTATTTATGCTTCTAAATTTTTTATTTGAAAAATACCTTTATGATTTACGAATTTTTTAAATATGATAATTATGCTTAAGGAAGTGTGGACTACCGCCCCCTCACAGCGATATGACTAATTCATGCCACACATGAAACATATAAAGTATGGTTTTAGTAAACCTATGTAACATATATGACATATATATGATACTAGAATTATAATATACATATTCATCATTTATTTTTTATTATTTTAATACATAAAAGAAATGAAAGTAGTGTTCATATGTACATACGGCCTACCTTCTCCATGAACGGTTCAATTCATTTATAAACTCCAATTATAAAGGACTGATATAAATACATATAGCCAAAATATAAATGGTAATTAAGTATTTTTTTACATTATGGAGATGATTAAAACATTATCTAATTAAAAATAAAAATAAATTAAAATTCAAAACATACTTGAGTAAACTAGGAAATTAACACCTAAATAGTTTAAATAGTGAAAGAGTGCTAACAAAGGGGTAATAAAATATTTTAATCAATTAATATATGATATTATAAAAAATATTATAGTTTTGGTATAAGTTAGTAACATATTTTAACCAAATATACTAGAGGATAAATATCGCACTACAAAAGGAAGGTTAAGGTAAGGCATTTCGTCTCAATTTACATTCTATTGATACTTATTTGTTGTTATGCACTTAGTTCCTTTTATATAGTGTATATACTGTCATTTGAATTGTTAAATCATGAACCTATTTATTATAATTTATTAGACACTAAATGAGGCTAATATTCATTGTTAATATATATAATATTCATGTTCTTTATTATTCATAAAAACCATTTTAGTGAATTTTTTACTTTGAACTTCATTTCACATTATGATTATAATTCCTTCTTAAAATGAACTATTATGTGGTACATTTTTTAACATCATTTAAGGTACCAAATGATCTTGATTTTATTTTTATATTTAATTTTCAGGTTTCTAATTATATTGGGAACAATTCATACTTGTGGAGTGTTAAAGATTCACATTGGAATACCACCAAAATGGGATTTCATGCAAACAATTCAGGAGAAGGCAGATTGGACACTATCCCATTGATGAGAATGTGGGGCCCAACATACAGTCCCCATGATTCCCAAATTTCGTGGTATTCTATAAGACATATAGAGAAACAAATCCTTATTCAGAATCCAGTGCTAATTCAGCTTCTATGGTGGTTATAAAGGATGCCCAATTTGGAGATAAAATTTTGGCTCAGATTCTGAGGCCCATAAAATTATCTCACAAATTTAATCATATCTCAAACAAAATATTTTCTTTTGGGCTTAAAGATTACATAGATCTAGGGAACATCTTTATATTCATTTTTTTCATATACGGATTACTCCAATTCGTTAATCTATAAGGTCTTCTATATGCCTCTGTTCGTTGGAAGCAAGCCGGCTGCCACCTCGGGTCAAGGGTGGAAAAGTCTACTCTCTCTTATCTTTACAACCACCTAGGCCCACCACCATTAATTTAGGTAAATTCAACTGTTTTAGGATCTACCCAAGGCTCCAAAATTTCATATTTATGGTAGTGGTGGTAGAGGATTTTAATATCCTTGGAGATTTTGTTTTCATTGTAATTTTATTATGTTGATTTGGCTTTGTAACATTCATCTTTCTCATGTAAGTTGTTCAAATCACCTTAGTTCATAATAAACATTCTTCCTTTCCTATTATTCTGTTTTTCTTCTTTTCACATTGATATATTTTATTTAAGGTGTGAATTTATTCACACTATACCTTGTGATATTCTTCACACAATGGTGGAGTGATTGCTTTTTTTACTTCTCCAATTCCTCCCTCACGAGTTTACTTTCCCCTTCCATTGAAACCATAGAATCAATGGAGGGAAAAACTTTTATGGGCTGATCCAAGGGAGTAGAAAGGGTTTGGTTTTAATTTTGTTTCTCACTCCATTAATTTCTAATCACTTCTTTTAATTGATAATTTTGTTTGCATATCTTCAAACTTCGTCATCCTTATTAAATTTAAGGTCACACACTTCAAGTGTTAATACGAACTCTTATCTTGAAGTGCTCAAAACTTTGATCCCTAAAGTGTATAGGTGATTAGTATTAAAAGGTTTAGGTATTAAACCAGTAAGTGATGATTTTTTTTATCTTCCTAAATGAACCCATCTCAAATATAAGAAATTCAAATAATCAAAAAAGGAATTCATCCAATCCACCCAAAGCGATAACCTAGTATCAACTCATTATCTTAATTTGAATTAACTTAAATCTATTGGTGTTACCTTAAACCCATTTAAAATCAACCCAATTTGGCCACTTCATATCCAAAAACAATCCATAGAATGTACGTGTCTTTACTTTACTTCTTAAGTCTCTGAGGATTCGACAACCCAAGCTAAACTACAAGGACTTTTCTGCCTTCATCTCTTGGGTAAATTTGAGCGTGAATCAATAATTATATTTTAATATTTATTTTATTTTATTTTTTTATGATTAATATTATTCAGATGTTTCAATGTTTTATGGGACACTTTGTAATTTTTAAATACTATTCTCCTTGAGAATGTTTTTAATGATTATCTTTGAAATATCCCTTCATTTGGAGATTGTTAACATTCTATTGAAATAATAAATTTATTATTGTAAACCTAATTTATTATATATGGTGTTAATAATTCCACATTTATATATAATATCATGATTTATTCATTATTCATGATATTTTTGAGTTTAAAATTTAATTTATTTCATTTAAGGGGATTTGAGTTAAACGTTTCCAAGTGGAAATGAATTTCATATCCCAATTTATTTTCATTGGGTTCTATTAATTCATCATTATCATTAATATCCTATGATTATGTTTATAATCAATTAAAATATCTATATATGTATTTACCCTTATATATGTGGATTTATAGTGGATAAACGTAATATACACATTGATTGATTCTCAGACAAACATTATAATATTTTAAAGGGTTTTTTTTAGAATATAATTTTGATTGGGATTGTTTAGAGTTAAATTTCCATCAAATGAAATAATTTCATAATTGTTTAATAAACCCATAAATTTTAATATCCTATGTTTTTTCATGAGATTTATCAAGTAATAGTATCATTTTTCCACTCTTTAGTACTCAAAATTATTTAGAAAATTATTTTACGAAAATCTGACTTCATTTCCCTCTTTAGTCATAGAACACGGTTTTCTCTCAAACCCTAATTTTCTAAAATGTTTTCATAAAATGTTTTTAATGTGATTTAGAAAATAATTTTTTACCCTTTTTTCTTTTAACAATGTTTTAAAATGAATCTTATAACTTCTTTCTGAATAAGAAATTTGTCTAACATTTTTATAGTGAAAAATGAATGTTCTTTTTACCTCATATATAATGTACAGATATAATGTTCATCAATTATTTTATGTTTCCCTTTCATGTTTAAAAGCATAATTTTTGAAGATAATGTTTTCAAAAGTTATTCAGTGAAAAGGTTTTTAAAAAAAATTCCAAAATAATAGATATTTTCCTCAACAATGTTTATCTTAAAAGATATTTTATTTTTCTACATCAATGAAAATAACCATTTATTTTACTCCACTTGGTATATTTTTTTTGATACCATCCTTATTTTTCCTCTTAATGGTTTATGATTTGTTTGACTAATGATATTATTAAAATTCACTACCTTGATTCATTGGTTAGTCCCCTTGAAATTCAAAAATCTTTTATGATCATTGAACATTGAATTTTCCTCTAATTATCCATTTCATTTATCATGGATATTTCTATTGGAAATTTTTTATATCATTTTACATATGGTGTATACTTTTATAGTTATTTAATTAATTTGGAGAAATATTGATAATTCATTATTTTTTATTCAATATGGATATTTGATATGGAATATTCTTTATTTCCACTCTTCATTATGAATAGTGATTTGGAAAATAAATGACAGGAGGAGTCCGTGCTTTATATAGCTCCTCAATAAATCAACATGTTCTCATGAGATGATTAAGTTATCCAAATTAAATCGGTTTCTACCTGTAGTTTTAAACTATCCAAAGAATGGATATTGACAATATAGGTCCTCATTTTCCTAAGACATGATGTCTAATAATTTATCGTTTCCTTCATAGATATTTCAATTATTATTTATCCATGAGATTGTTCATCAACATACCTAAGGATACATTTGATTTCTATCAATTATAAAATGGGATTTGTATCATTTTATTGCCTTTCAATATCGAATTTTCCTTTCCTAGTTATCTTAATGGCTTCTGTTGTCGGTTATTTTTCTTTACATGTTAATTTATTCCTATTGATTCATTATTTGTACCACTTTACTTACCCTTACTGGTTATTTGAGCTCACTCTTATTATGTTTCTTTCCCTAGGTTATGAAGAAAAAAATTGAATAAGAATTCTTGGAAGTATTTTATTCCATTTTACTGTGTTACCTATTTTATTTTGTTTTACCAATTTATTATGTGTATCATATATGTAATCAAGCTTTCCAAGACTATTAAATTGATCTATCCTTTGGAATTTTTTTCCTTGAAATAATGCCAATGTAATAAAATAATGCACTGAATTTAGGTTTCTATGATTAGGGCATTACATATGTTCTTCTTTGTTATTTACATATATTATTACACTCTACTATTATAGAATCTATTTTCTTAGAGAACCTTTTTATCCACCCTAATTAACAGGTTTAGTATAACTCCAACATTCAGACTGATAAATGTTATTAGATACATTACTGGTTCTCTGTATCGACCTAGAACCGCCATCACTACCTACCAAAAGAGGCTTCCAATAGAAATTATATATGTGTCCCATCATACAGCATGCTCCGCACTCCATAGATGGTCAGAGACAATGAACATACAAGTCCCTCTTCTTTCCAAACTGGTAGAAAAACACTCACTCGCTACTTGGAGAGGTCGATACTCATCCCTCGATACCCAATCCACCACCACTCTAGTGAAATTTATGATAATAGTTATTCTTACTATAAGAATAAATACTACTAGATCACTCAATTGAAGCTAACTATTGACCCCTAGAATCCTCCATCTAGTTCCCCTTTGAAATTAGATCTGGATTCACTACTTCGTCTATCTTCCTCAAATGAAATATATTCACCTAGGACATTATCTCCCATTTAAGTCCATCATGAAAGTGTCTTGTCATATCCATATCACCTCTTGTCGATGTCGGGGGAAAATAATCAATGTTAGTAAACAGGCTGGCATAATCCATCACTAATATATTTCCCTAGGTAAATCATATGAACTCTATTGATTTTCCTTACATTATGGTCTCAGGGTAAAAGTGTTCCAAGAACTTCTTGAGGAAATTATTTCATACTAGTACCTCTAACTACTTATCTCAAGCCCGAATATCCCAGTTGTGCTTCTCTATCCCCCATAACAAATAATATTTTTAACATGGCCCTATTTCCCAGAGGACTATCTAAGTGATCGGGGATTATCTGGAAAAAATAAATTGATAAAATATCAACCTTAAGACCAACCACATTCCAAAACATTGAAGGATGTTGTAGCTAGAACTCCCTCATTAAATACAACAAACTAATCACTACCCACCCTAGGTCTCTTACCATAAATAGAATAAAACAATTTAAATTCTCATGGAAGTACCCTTATTCCCCATCCCTTGGAACTAACAGGTGCTCTGGTCCTACTACCAGAGGTGAGTTCTTAGTAATGTCCTCATGTCTTCCAAATAAGAAACAATGTCATTTTGGTATCTATCTACAATATCAAACACACATATTAGTCTACAAAACATATCCTTTACAAATTTACACAAAATAGGGCTCATGAATAGCCATAAAAATCCATTATGTATAGACTAATAGTACGACCATAACTGTGACACCATCACAACCCTCAACCATCCTTATTCTAGGCCATTTCTAACTCAGGGTAAACAAAATTTTCAAATTACAATCTTCCAATTTGATAACATTTTAACCATTTCATCTAACTTCATTTAAATTAAAACATTTTTCAAACTCTGTATTAAGAAAATTTCTTTAAAACTATAGATAAATTAAAAATCATATTTGAATCCCATAATCCAACCATAACCTATTATTATGTGTGTGCCTAATTGTTGAATGTTAGATAAATACCTGAGTGCATAAAAAGATTCATGCATACTCAAAACTCATTACATATTATCCCATGGTTAAAATAACATAAAACAATAAGATCACTAAACAATTGTATCACCCAAGATTAAATAACATCAAACTATAACAAGATCATATCAAGAACAACAATCCCATATGAGGGACTTGGGTTATGCCCCACAGATGGGTTATCAGCTCTTAGGAATTAGCACATTTCCAAGGCCTAGAATATGCTGGTTTATAGTATTCCTAGCTCAAATAGTGAAATAATAGAAAACCAAAACCAACTCTGAAACCACATTGTAATTTCCTGGCCTGGGTGCCACTAAACTGATGCCCGAGCCAATTAATCACATGAAATCAGGTATGCCTCCCTATATACCAAAGGATTTTGACTAATATTGAGAGTCTAATGAAGAAATGTAGAGACTATACCCTCCTTACCAAAGTAAACGAGTAGCAAAAAATAGAATACAAATAGCGTGAAATAAAATATATAACTATATATCACATAACACATTCACAAAACTGGGTAAAATATTACAAACTAATCCAATAAATATGTCACGTAATATTGGTGTCATATTCACTATGAAAATACAAATTAAATACTCATTGTCGATCGTTAAAATGGGTCCTAACATCATCATATTCCCCTCATCCATGATCCACCCCAAATCATGTCTCAAACATCTATCAAATATCCCTTTCCCATTTTCGGATATATAACAATGAAATCTACTCTGGTAACTTCGGTATCCCATGAAAGGTATCCTTACAACTTAGTAGGAAACCAAAAATGGTGTATAAAGTAATATCTTGTCCAATAATAGTGTATATGGAAGAAAATATGAATAATAAGTAAGGAAGTGAATAAAACAGGTTTCATTATTAAACATTATTCAATTTAACCACACCTTCCCTTGGGTTATAAGTGACATCTGAACCAGTATAACCTAATTTATACCATGTAATTCATATAAAACATATTCCATATAGGTTATATTTTATTTTCAAAGATTATCACTATAGGTATTCAAACCATGGATTCGGACTGCCATGTCCGACCATCCTAAATGATGTCAAATTCTGTGTCCAACATTCCAACCAAGGAGTTAAGAACACCATGTCTAACCACCCCAATCATTGATGTGGAATTCCAATTCTAATACCCAATCATTGATTTGTAATTCCATGTATAACATCCCATAATTTGTGTGTAATTCCATTTATAGCATCCAAAACCATTTCATCAATAGCTCATTTCCCATGGGCAAGATGTGACCTTTGTAAGAGACATAAAAATAAGAGTTCAACTCTTTACAATATTAAACATTCATATGGTATTCCATTGTAAAATATTTAATTCATCCCTATTTCTTTTACCCATTACTATCAATGCATTTATCCAAATATCATATTCAATCCATTTGAATATTCATTCACATGACACAATTATTGAGGTTCTTTATAAAAAGATATCAACAAGAATATGCTTCTTTAAGCATTCACCCCTTTCAACCCTTTATTATGTCTTGAGACATTAATTCTCATGTCAATCCATACAGATCCATATTCCATGCTAACAAACTATACACTAAGTCTAATCGGTTTAAACTAATAAACCCTTTATTCGACCATTAATAACAAATTTCACCATTTTAAAGGGAGTGTAACGCCCCATGAGTGGATATAGGCCCAATATTAATATCATAAATGGACTTTATATGGTTCATAAAGGACCTCTCATATCAATTTAAAGTATCAATTTACTTTCCTTAGTAAATAACACAAGTATAAATAATGGAATAGAAATATCACAACCAAATACACAAGAAGAACATCAAAACTATGGTAGAAAAATTATTGACCACTAACCTCATAATCATAGAAACCACTCATCCAACAATGACCCTTGATTATAACAACAACATCCAAACAATCCATTGCTAATAATTCTCTAAAAAATAGGGTTCATGAGATTTGGAAGGAGAGGAAATATCCATCCATGATTCTCCATAAAAATAGAAGGAAATGGAGTCAAAGACTTACTCAGATCTATTATTTTCAATAAATGGAACTCTAAACACATAATAATTGAGGTATGTTGATCCTTGTAAGAGAGGGGAGATTATAGTTCTCACATAATGATATTAGGGAGGAAATGATTAGGAATATTGGGTAAAATCATATAAATTATGGTTGGGAAAATCATCATTTTTTCACCTGTAAAGGCCCGTATAGTGTGGAAAATTATACTCCAACTGTATAGTATCTTCTGACTAAAGGAGGCATGATTCGCATGGTTTCTTGGGCCACTATCTCAATTTTAAAAACTATTTATTAGCCATGTGGTTGCCTTTATATTAGGGAGATCATGTCGCAATATTTATTGATACCTCCTTGCATGTTTTTTTAATCATGCTACACCCTCTTCTTTGTTGAATGGTCATGGATCACGGTTAGTACTAACCATGATTCAGTCATGATCCTTCTGTATTAATACCATTTTTCATATTTCTTCAAGTTTATAACCTCAAGAACATTCTCAAGACCTTACCTACTCTATTAAAGCCTCCCATTAACTATTTCAAAAATAGATTCAACCCTAAATTATAATGAAAATATACCACATAAAATTTTTGATCCAACATTAGAAAAAAAATTTAAAGATCAAGAAATAATGTTTTGAAGAATAATGATGAATCATGAAACCACATACCTTGAAACAATAAAAATATAAACACCCATGGGTAATGAAAATATATGATTAACCAAGGGTCTTAGCAAACGAGAAGGGGTCTTAGATTAAGAAATTATAATCATAAATCTATATTTAATCAATTTTAGAATAATGGGGGATAGTTTTAAATAATATACCATAATGATTCTTGAATAAAGAATAATTATATCTGAAGATCTGGAAAATAAACCCCAATTCCATGATGGATCTATAAGAAACCAAATTATATTATGTAACAAAAATTATATTTAGCATAAATATCCTTGATTTAATTTTTGGTTCGGGAAAACAAGGTTAGATCAAGAAGAGAAATTAAGAACAATAAGAAATGGGATCATAGTATTGAAAAACTAGATTCAACAAATTATGATTTGTCAGAAAAGATCATCAAGAGTTATGAATTTTAAATTTATCAAATAGCGTTATCCTTGGTTGAGATCAAATTCCATGAGGATAATAATGAGAGAAAATAAATGAGAAATGGGTCTTGAAAAAAAATTAAAAATTAATTATTTCTTTCACACATTTTATGAGTATAATTTGTAAATTTTGACCCAATTGTGTGCCCTTTTCTGGGATACTAAAAAATCCACATGATTTAGATTAATAGTTTAAAAAACATTATTCTAACTAGGAATAAAATCTCAGACTCAAGTAACATGATTTGAGGAGAATGATTCATGGTTTTTACTAATCATTCCCATAACTATGCACCCTCCCTTGGAAACCAAAACCAAGGTGCATGGTTTCCTTTCTAAACCCACATTGTTTTCTTTAACACTTGAATGTCCTATAAATTTACAAAAACCAACAAGATTAACCTAAAAAGATCCAAAAAAGACACAAAATAAAGAAGGTAAATGCAATGTAATATACCTAAAAGAAACATCAAGATGTTACAATTGTTTTGTCATATATATTTATGGTAACTCTTCCCTATAGTATAGAGTGAATATGAAGATATATAGAGGGAACCTTTGATTAACAGTGATCATTTTCAACATACTACAGTCATATATAGTTAGTATTGATATACCAATTTGCATCAACACTTTATTTGTGTATTCCCATTAGAGTATCCCTGAGAATTAAACCAAGTAAAATCCTTTCTATTGATAGATTTAGTTTTAAATATTTAGATCATTTATTTGTGTGGTTGATCATGAAAAGTTTTAAGATCTCTTACTAATGTGGTAACAAGTTCCTTGAAAGTTAAAACAAAAAAATGCATCACCTTATTCCCCACCTCCCACCTCATAAGGTGGGTTGGTCATTATTTTCACAAAAAAAATATATAAATAATAAAATAATTACATGAAAATATATCATACACATACATAGAAGCTTACGCGTGACTAATAAAGACAAATAAAATGATACATGAGATTATGAAAGAAATTTTTGTAATAATAAAGAAGAAAATGGAACTATGAAAATATTATTAATTAGTAAATTTAAAATAATATATAATATTAAATAATATATTAAATAAATTTAAAAACTCAACATAAAGAGAGTAAGAACACTTTAACATAGGCACATACATATATTTCTTAAAAAAATAAAATCAATCAACAGAAATAGGATTAGTAAAAATACCTAAAAACCGATGTCTGGTGAAAATAAACTAAATATAATATCACATTTTTATGTATAACATCTTAATAAAAAATCCCTTATATAAAATTTTTCCATTATTTTGTTTTTTAAATGATTTTTATAAACTTTTATATTACTAATGTTATCACATTTCATAAGAATATGTTTTCAAAAAAATTATAATTTCCCTCAAAGTATGTTTAATCCACAACAGTTGAGCACAAAAAAATCCAGTTCTAATATATTAAGCTTCAACTAGATAATGAAAAAGAGTTTTTTTAAAGAATAACAAAATAATAATGATTATCCAAATTAAATATAGGTTTCAAGGGTGATTTTCTATCTATTCTATAACCTCAAAATTCAGTTTCAGAATATGAATTCAAAAAAAACTATATATTTCTATAAACATAAATCCCAAATAAACATAACATTTAAGAAACCATAAAATTATTTTGGAAAATTTTAAATGACATTATTTATGATAATCAATTAATATATCACAAATACATGAAAAAAAAATTATTTTTGGTCTACTAGAAGTAATAGATAGCATACACCCAATTATCCCTCTTTATAGCTTATTATCTATTGGTTTCTTGGATTTATCCATGTCAAGATTTATATTATAAATCACAAGAGTATCATAAGATTTTTAGTTTTCAAGTCCAAACCTATGCAATGAATCATTTTTATATTTTATTTTATTTAATACATTCTAAAATTCATTTAAATTATTTTAAAACTGAGAAAATATTTTACTTCTAAATATAATCATCTAAAAATATTGTGGTAGGAATTTTAAAAATTCATTAGATAAATTTTGGACCCTCAAACTATAAAAAATAATTATCAACATTTATTTGAATAACAAAAATATATATATATGAATTTATCAAGAAAACCTATGGACTTACCCCTCTATAGAAAAACTATTTAATTAAATATAATAACTAGCATGATAATACTAATGTCTATGTGGATATTTAAGACTATATAAAGCTTTATTATGTTTGAAATTAAATTTTTGAAAAATAGGATTTTTCAAACTATATGTTTTTTAAACTAAATCACTCCCAAATAAATCAACTTAGAAATATAAGAATTAAAAACCATCCAGAAATTCTTAAAATTTATTTGAGATGTATAAGAAAATAATATCTTAATGGAATATTATGTTGAAACATATGAAAAGATTTATTAATAACCTATTAACTCCTCTTTATTGTGAACTTATTCATCAATATAGTCTAATTTATAGTGATTTCAGCATGATATTCTTGCAAATTTATAAACACCCACTTGGTTATTATAACAAATTTAACCGAGGATCTCTCAACCAAATTTCAAAATATTATTTCTCTTGAATTAGTTCAAATCATAATGGGTCCTCAAAACTCAAATTTCATCATTCAATGGTTCTTCTATGGATATAGGTTCAATTTTTGAGATTAAATTATAGAACACAACTATATTGTTGATAATTTTTCTAGTACTTCAATAGATATCTCACAGCTAACAATAAAATCTAAACGATGTTATTTTATAACTCTTGTATACATATGTAATACACTCTTATGTTCTTTAGTTTATAACTCTCTGGGACTTGTTTCTATATAAACATTTCCCTCACCATAAAACCTTTTTATATAGATGGTAGTATCAAGTCTCATGTTATTAAGAGATTTTTCAAGGTCATAAATGAAAGTTTTATATTCAATAAAAGGATTAACTTAATTAAATTTCACATGAAATGATACTCCAACTATCGTTAACACTTATCAAAAACTTTATAATGTTTAAAAGTAGAAGAGTAACCATGAAAGGTTCCTTCAATGGCCATTGGATCAAAACAAGATTACCCTGATTATTTAAGATATAAACCATAAATCAAATAAATTAAAGTATCCAAATATTAGATTTCTACCATTCCATAAATCATAAAGGGTTCTTTCTAGAAAAAACATTCTTATAACTTTTTTCATATTTATAATCCTTTTTAATATCCTTATCCCAAAGTTAGTAAGTAAACTACATTCAGATAACATGATTCTATTAATTTCTTACAAATTTGTATTTGACCTTTCAATAATAACATTTCTTAAAGAATTTTAGGGGAAGATAAGTATTGTTTAATACCATGAAATGAAAAAAATGAGTTAAATTCATTACTTTCAAAGTTTACCCCATGTTCAGTTATTAACAAAATATTGTTGGGAAGTTTATCATTCAAAAAATTATCTCATTAATTTGTAATTTTATTCCTCATAAAACACAAGTAAATCTAGAAAAAATATTAATTAAAAAAAATCAAAATATCCCACCCAGATTATTATTCTAGCATATCCAAACAAGTATATTTGGATAATTATCAAATATCTAGAATAAAAACCTGACTTATTGATTCAAAATAATATTTTGGTTTATTTTCCATTTTACATTAATCACATAACTTATTTTTATAAAATTTTTGTTTTGAATAATATGGAAATAAATTCTTATGGGATAAATTTATTTGGGAATAAACACTATAATTTCCAAATATTCTTCTCCAAATATATGATTCAATAATTTTATAATTCAAATGGTTTATATTATATCAACACAAAAAACAAGAGTCTATTGTATAAAAAATTTTAGTTCTATGTGAATAATTATTATAAACTGAACAAGCATTGTCAGAAAAATCCAATATATTAAACATTAACATTGAGTTGATAGATAAATATCTATATTTTATTTAACACACAAATATATATAACTTTTGTAATGATAAAAAATCTATATTTATAAATAATCTTACCTCATAAATTTTTTCTTTTTTATTATCTCTAAAAGTGACAGGGAAACTATCAATCCTTGAAAAATAATAGAAATTATAATAATATCCACTCACATGTTTTGAAAAATAGTTTTATATATACCAACTTACCTTAATATTTTTAGAACTCCCACCATAAATTTTTTTTAAAAATTTGGTTTTTTGGTTCCCAAGTGATTTTAGGCCTAACTGTATTATCCCATACTTATTTACAAATCTGAATATTCTCACTTTGACTAGAAACTACAGCCTTAATTGTAGATAGATATTTAGAAATATAGTCATGCTTAACAAAATAATTCCTCTAAAAATTTATTTTTTGACTACTTCCTTCAATCCCTAAACTACTCTTAGTTTATTTTTATCTACTAAAAATCATATTAATGTATCCCTCCCCAAACTAAACCAATTAGTAGCCAAATTTAAAGTATAAATCTCAAAAAATAAATCATTTTTTGTTATCATGATTAAAAAAAACAATATTTGGTTTCATAGAATTTTTATTATTACTCTAAAACATTATTAGATAATGAATTTTTTTCAGTAAAAACACAATCAAAATACTTTTAAATTTTTTTTATATTCTTTTTTTGAGGAATCACACTTATCTCCGAGCTTAAAATAATATTCATTAATCTAAAAATAATAATAATAATCAGTTTTATGTATATAAAAAAAGGTGCCTCTAAAGTTAAAGCCATAAAATTTATATATTGTTATTAAATTTATTACATATCTAAGGAATAAAAATTGGTTTCATCAATAGAGTCTTTAGAAGAACACCAAGTATCTTGAATTGATTTTGTTTCTTTGTTTTTTAAAACTAATTATCTATGATATTTTATTTCCAATGTCTTCCTCTGTTTGAGTTAGGGAAAAATAATCTGGATAATCCCAAGATTTTTTCACTCATAATATCTAACTTAGTTAAAATTTACATCATTTTTCTTCAATTTCAGAAATCATGTTCTAAAAACATTTCTTTATTTGAATAAGTTTTATTAATCCCCTTTTTATTTTATGATGTTGGTCACTAGAGTCTGAACTATTTAAATGTCCATAATCAAATGAATAAAAATTATTACCTTGAATTTATTTTCATCCTCCAATGATATAACATTAATATAAGAAATATCTTTTTTGGTTATTCTATGATTATCAAAATCAACTTATATTTCATCCTCATCTATCATAATATTCCCAATAAATTTTTTCATTTTATATTTTTTACAAGTGTGGAATCTCCAATAGAAGATAGTGTTCCATTCTATCAAGTAAGAAAATATAAATAAAAAATATTAAATCCTGATTTTGTCTAGTTATTTCATCTCCTAAAGCAATAACATTGTTGGAAATTTTTGTGAGTCTTCTATTCATTTTATATTTCATTCCTCCATCAAGCATCCTAAAATTATAAAACCTTGATTTTGATGTATTTTATATTGTTTCTCTCAAATTATATACATATTTATAGTAAACAAAAATAGTTTCCCACATATCATATGTTATAGTACTTATAATAAAAATAATATCACTTGAATTTAAATCATATTCATACTTATGTTCCATAATCTAAATCTTAGGTTACCAATTATGAATTTTGTAATGATTCACTAGTTTCATATAGACATCCAAACCCAAATTTTATTGGTAGATATTAAGTATATAGTATTCTTTAAAGAACCTTTTTATAGGACATAAAAAATCTAATAGTATCCTGTGATTAAGTCATATCACTGGGTAGTGGAAACTATTTTTATACCACTTTTTTCATATACAAATTCAGTTGTATTATATTATAAAATAAAGGATAAAAAACCTTATATTGAGATTCTATTCATGAAATAATATTTATTTAGTGAAATATTTATATATGATTAAAAATTTCATATGGATACCATTTCCTTTTAGTTATTGAGTAAAACTTTCTATATTATGTTGCATAATTTTTTCCATTGACTTTTATCATATGGGTGTTTGGAATTTCATTTCATGTGATGGAATCATTAAGAGGATTGTTACAATAGTTTTTATGAATGGGATATTCACTCAATCATAAGATACATGAGTTTTATTTATTCATATTTACACAAGATTTATAATATATGAATAAATGTGATATATTTTTTTGAGCACCCTCATGAATCTAATAAAAAATCACAATTATGGGATGGCAATCGGTGTGGATGATTGGCCAAAACACTAATTCCACTACTCTATTCTTCTTCTATCTTTATTTCTGAGACACTACCATATTGTGATGCAATAAATGATCTTTCATTTATGATGTCTTATTCAAGTAAACTCATGTATATCTACATATGTGAGAGGCTTACGCCTACCACTTCAATGTTCATTTTCAATTTTTCACAAAACTATTTAAAGGTGTTGGAATTGATTCTACGGTGAAAGATCTAATTTTAAAATAATTATTTTTTCAATATTAATTAATTTTATGATTTATATTTAATGGTGATATTAGGATGGATTTCCAATCAATTATGCTAATTAAAAAAGTGTGGTCTAGAACCTTTCAAAACCTATCTTTTGTATCAGTGCTTCAAATAGTATATATTTATAAAATCATGTGTTTAAATGAATAAGACCATATCATATTACATTCCATACCATTATTTATAAAATATGGTATGATTTTATACTATAAATGTTTAAAAGATATGTGATATTGTATAATGTGATATAGTCATCCCCTACAATGTGTGATATCGCAAGCGTCGATATATTTTTAAAACCCGTATAATTATAATAGTAATGGGGTATGGAGGCTACATATCAGTGAATTATATGGAAACATTGAAAGTAAACATGATAGATAATTTTCAAAAGAAGAGTAAAAAGGGTAATCACAAAATAACAAAAGGTAGATAAATAATGCAGTGGATTAATTTGGTTCATGAATATTCACTATATCCATAGAGATACATAATAATTTAATTAATTTTAGGATATATTTTATATAGATATTCTAGAGTGTTGAAACCCAATATCGAAATGGCCTCATAAAGAAACATAGTGTTATATTAACCTATGTCCTATAGTACCACAAGACACATTGTAAGTGCACTATGTTATAGTAACCAGTGGTTAAAAGTTAAAGAAGCTATAGTGACATGTCAGTGTCACTGTTCACATGCTTCAAGAATACCATGTTTAATTCTACATAGATACAGTATCACTATTAGTGTCATCGGTCATTTATGCAATAGTTGGTGAACATTTCTTTATGGTCTACAATAGAGGCCACAAGTAGGTTTCCCAACTTCATACCAAGGATCTAGATATATTCCAACATAGGATATAATATCCAATATTCAAACAATAAAATAAAACATCATATCATAAAAATGATATGATGTCTATTTTTAAATAAATTTCAAGTGTGCTGAGGGGTTTTTTCATAACCTGTTTATTATATACCATAAAATATTATAGATAATACCAGGAACAATGTCTTATTATTTAAATTGAATCTTAAATTAATATATATAAGGAAATATTTTTTTTACTTATGAGTTGAATTAATTTTTTACAAATAATGGAAGAGAGTATTCTGGGAATATTTATTAATTTACAGAAGTTTTATAAATTATTTAATTATAAATAATTTATAATTTATTTATTTAATCTTAAAAAAAATATATGAATAAATATTCCTAAATATAAAAATTTAATTTATAAAATAACAATTATAAAAATTATATGGAATGCCAATGTTTTTATTTACTTATCATAAGGGGTAATTTATAAATAGTTTATAGATTAAAAAAAGAATAAAATAAAATGTTTATATTTAATAAAATCATCAAATATACATAATGATTAATTTTCCTTGATCAAGCTAAATTATCCTTATTGGAAAATAATTTAAACTTTTTAAATGATATTTTGATGATTGATTTGATCAAGGTTGAAAAATATTAAGTGTATATATATAATTACATAAAATGTTTGCAAAATAAATAATGGATTATAAATTGTTTATAATTATTTAAATATAATATACCTAAAACAAAATTCCATTTAAGGGTTAATATGAAATGTTCATTTTATGATTTTAGTATAAATATTTTGAATTAAATATTAAAGAAATTGCATAATAAATAAATCTAAAATTATAAAGTGTTTATGATTTGTTTTTCATTTTTGAATTATTCATTGATATATGATCTCATGCTTAAATATTTGAAGAGTTCATTTATTTAAAATTTATTCCCATGATCTATTAACAATTGTAAATTATTTATATTTTGAATTTTTATGTATGCATTGGTTATATAGATAAAATCTTTCTTATAAAATTATTAATCCCTATATGACATGCTAGGCGCAGTAATATAAGATTTAGCTTTCATCTAACTTGATGTAGTTTGTTGTTGAAGCTTTAACTTTTAACTCAACCATTAAACATAGTTTATAAATATAAGGAGTTATAATTATGTTATATTTTATTATATCTTGAGTAAAGACTCCTTAGGGAGGGTACCTGGGGCCATACTACCAACCAGTCATGCGGTTAATGCCTTATTTAAGAAAGGTGAGGGGTTGGATATATGTTTCTCTAGGATAACTCATAAGGGGGTTTTTACTCTCGTATAACTCTAATAATTTTCATTAATTTTTCATCTTACATGTACATGAGATATATTTAGATATGTTAAAAAAATTTTGGATTTTATTTTTGGGTGAGTTACACAAATTTTAGGATGTGTACAGAGTTACAAATCAATATGGAATTCACCTAATGACTTAGTGGAGGTAATAATATTCCAAAAATAAACTCATTAGAATCATACAAACCTAAGTGGAATAACATTACTTAATATGGTGATAATTAAACCCCATAAAAATCTAATTTTTAAATTCCTTCTAAAGTGGTACTTGTCAATACATTGACCAAATAACAAGGTAGGTCATGCGTAAGGTGGGAGCCCTTGTATTATCTTCTATTGAGAATAAAATTAATTTGATAACCCAAATGGTTAGGTTTCAGGATATTTGTGTTTAATATGGGATGCACTATCTTGATAACCATAATAGTTTAGATACCATAAGAAATGAGTTGGTTTTATCAACCTGATAAATTGGAAAAGGAATTTTACACTCGATAATACAATAGTCAAATATGATATAATTGAAAATTTTGGTCTATCAGATATGGCCCTCACTTATTTACATGAATAAATCAATGTAATTAAAGATGAAATAAGGATATTGTCCTACCAATGTATGTGATTTATTCTAAAGGGTCATCATTTTAGTGGGATCCCATTTAATAAAATTTCTTATTAATGGTAATAAGACATGATAATCATAAAAATATATCTTTTATTATAGATAATAGCATAATAATTATCAAAAATACCATTAATATTAATAAAATGTAAGAGAATATTGATATAAGAAACTCTAATTACTGGTATCTTAAGAGAAAAATTATTACAAAGAAAACTATATGTGTTAAAGAAATACTATCCTGACTAGCCCAGTATTGAAATTTTTCAGCAGGTGAATCTAGGTGCTTATGAGGAATATAATGATTCAAAAAGTGTGTCAAAGGAATTAGATACAAAATAAACAAATTATTTTTCATCTAAAATCATATATACAATATGATTGGATATGATAAAGACTTAGTGATACTAGAGGTGTCATTAAGGATTGTATTGGTTATGGAATTCATTATATTGTTATCTATAGTAATATTCTATCAATATGAAAGGATTAAAGATATGTTTACCCATTACTCTAATGTTTTGTGAATAAATGCACTAGGAATATAATATTTGAGTTTTGGAACTTTGTACATAATATTAGTGGGTAAAATTTTAAACTAGAATAAGATATGTTTTTTCAAGTGTTCAATAGTTTTTACTCAAGTATCGTGAGGAATACATTGATACATATAGAAAAAATAGTAAGAAATGATGATTCCATAATAAGAAATTGTTTAGGATACCTAATGGAGTTTCTAAAACTTCATGTAATATCCATGTCAAGTATCAGTGTTTTAGAAATCAATTATCACATTTTTAAAGTTATCTAATACCAAATATATGTTTTATAAGTGTTCTAAATATACATGATCTCAAATTCAATGTAAGGATTGATTTACCTTATTAGTTTATTTCACATAATGAATCGATAGTTTCAACATTAATGATTTTAATGTAAATACATTTATCAGACTATTATGAATCTGAGTAGAGGATTTATAACTTCACATCATTTCTAATATGTGATATGAGTAGTTAATCATTAACAATGTGATGTTGTGAAAAAATGAGCCAATTAATTATATACTCATGGTTTATATTTTTTAGAAAAAATAACATTTTTAAAGGGAAATTATAAAAAATATTATTCATCTAGGATAAAATTTATATCCAAATGTTTCCTAAAAAATGAGGTAAAATGTTCTCACTTTAGTTTAATAATATATTTTAATAAAGTCTATTATTTTTTAAAAAAATATGAAGAAATATAATATTACATATGATATAGATATGAAATTTATGGGTAAAAAATACCTAAAATTGAAATAATATTTATTTCATTAACAAAATAATTTTGTGTGTAATATAATTATATTCTATTTCAAATATAATGAATAAGAGGTTGGTATGAGAATGTTTGAACTTTTAGAAGTTCGTTATTAAGAATTAAATGATTATAATAGCTGAAAATAAGTAATTTTCACTTTTACCCAAAGGATTTTATGATATTTTATTGTAAGGAAAAATCTAAATAGTTAAATCTAGTTTTATGAAAAAGTTTTCTAAATAATTATGCCACTCAAAATTAGTTTCACTTTATCCAAAATATGTTTAGGTTGTTCTAGTAAACAATAATTTAAATAATGATAAAATTTCAGGGAAATTTTTTGATGTAATAGGGTTCTAAGGATGATGATATTGAACTTATAAAGGTTTATAAATAGAAAAAATATGTTGAAATTATAGCACTTGATGTTGTCATGATTAGGATTTTTAATATTTTTAAGGAGTTAAACCTTATAAATATTATTCCAAAATATTAAAATTATTAAAACTTCATTTCTTAATAGATTTTTCTTGGTAAAGATTTTAGTGGGAAGAATTTATTGTATATTCATATAGATATGTGGTGGGGATTTTATATAGTTATAAAAAATTAATATTACCCTAGAAAGAGAAGAAAACATAAGGTTGGTCTGGTAGTTTATCATATATGATATGATATACTGGTCATTAAGTTTTACTTTTTGAAAAGTATTCATAAAAAGAGTTTTAAAAATAAAAAATTAATTTTATAAAAGGTAATCTAAATTTTATCGTTCTTTATTATTGGACATATAAATTTATAAAAATATATATTTCATGAAATGTAATGATAATTGAGCTATGAAAGTATGAATTATATTTTATCACTTCCCAAGGATCATTATAGAGTATTATAGTTTATGAATAAAATTTAAGGTTAAAATGAGTTGAATTATCATTTAAAGAAATAGAACATGCTCATGAGGTACAAAAATAAAGGAAAGGTTATTTTATGTGTGTGGGATAACCCATTGGGTATACCACATTTATTGTTAGACACTATGTGTCCAGTATAATAGGGGTTAATGGATCATATGAGTTCCATGTTAACTGATGTTATAGAGGTACCTAAAATTAAAACCTTTATACTTTAACACCTTTATTATATAGGTTACTGAAACTTACCTAATCAGGAGGTAGTTTGGTATGTTGTTAATAATGTCACTAATTGGTGCCTAACCAAGATGGGTTATTTCCTCAAATTTTATGATTATGACATCTAAAACCTCGATTGATAAAGATAATAAAGTGTTTGTACATGTCTAAAGAGTACATATGATGTTCTAATATACTCAGGTAAATGGAATCTAATGTGATCATGCATAAAAATTTGATTTGAATGTGATGTATTCATTGATGAGGTCAGTCTATACTCATAGAATCGAGAATGTATGAGTCGGATACATGGGATTGAAATATATAATTTTTCATAGTGACTTTAGTAACATGAGATGTGGATAGTTAACATAAATATAGAGAAAAATTTTTCTTATTAAGATCAAAATATATCCCTTTATATCTGGACTGGCATCGAATCTTTCCTAGAGGTCTGTATTTTCTTATATATATAGATCTATTGATTCATATTTTATTTTCATCATTAAAAGTCTTGTGGATTCGAACTTTTTGGATGATTAAATAGGGATTTAATTTAACTTATATATATATTTGAGAAGTATTTTAGATTTATTCCAAAAATTGTTTTGGATGGGCATTCACAAAGTGTTTTATGTGAAGTGATTCAAGGTGAAATTGATTATAGTTTTCCAAAAGTGTTTTATTATATATCCAAATTAATTATGGATATAAATTTTAAATTTATTGTATATGATAAAATATAAGGTGAAATGACATAAAGTAAAATAAGATTTTTTACAAGTGGAATAATGAATGAGATAATAATCCCTAAATTATATTTTTATATAATATAAACTTCCCAATATTATTCAACAATAGGAGTATATGGTATGGGTAGGATAATGGTTTTCATGAAACTTTTTTAATATGCCTATCCAATCAAATTTTAGGATTTAAGATAGGTCGTAAAACCTTATAATGATATTTTATTGATGAAATAATATTAAATGAATGGAATAATTATCTGTGATTAGTCATGTGATATGGAAATCATATCCATGCAGTCATGGAGTTTTATTAGTTATTTATTATGGTATAGAGTATTCTACTTACTTTTATCATATGAGTGGTTATATTTTGATCATTTATGATTCTATAATTAATTTTAGTGTTACAAGACTTGCAATACTATCAATATTCACTCATGTACGAGGTGCATTAGTTGTCTCAAGTATCATTTACTCATGTGTTATAACACATGAGTAAATTAAATATCTTATTTGGGAATCCCTTTGAATCTTGTAAAACACAATTACCATGAGATGGAATTATGTGTGGATTATTAGCCAAAACTCTCCTTACACTACCCTTTTCTTCATATATAATTACATTTGAGGCACAAGATTGTTGTGATATGACAAAGGATCAAAAAAATATTATGTGTGATTTAAATTAGCTCATGTATACTTCTATAGGTGAAAGGCTTATGTCTAGAACTTCAGTGATCATCATCAGGAATATATTAAGGTTTTTGAAGATGGTGAGGTGACTACTATAATTAAAATTATGATTTTAATGTATTTATTTGTTTCTAGTTTTACCCATTTGTGTATTTCTAATCCATGATGATATTAAAATGGGTTTATAATCCCTTATTTTAATTAAAAAAAATTAATCCCTTACGAATTTTATTAAGATAATAATACCTATTTTACAATAAAGACAATATTTTATATTAACATAACATTATATAATAATATAAATACCTTCCTTTATATCATCTATTATATTAAAAAAAAAATAAATCATTAAAATTCTTCTAAAAATAGTGAACTAAACAAATTCCCAAAATTCCAAGTATTGTCCCCATTTTGATGATTATAATGGATCTAGAGGGGGAGATTTAATTACTTTGATTTCACCTTCTAATATTTGACATCCTTATTTAATTAATTATTTTAATTACATAATTATTAAACCATACTAGTAGTGGAATATAAATAAATATAAATGGTATATCACATAAGAGTTTTTATAATGGTTCAAGGTCTCCAAGATAATACCATTATCCACTCCACCATTACTCAATATAGGAAAGGTGATTTTATTAAGATTGTATTTCTAGGGACCATCAGAATTGAATAAAACAACTAGCAAAAATTCATTACATTAATATTTTTTTAAGGATGTTTATAATAAAACCTCACTCTTGGACTTATAACCACACTTAGTAGAAAAAGTGGGTACTTATGATGTATTGAAATATTTAGAATATTTTTTACTGTAGTAGGAATAACTTCTATAAAAACACAACTAAAAAAGAGGAATCCTCTCTATAAAATATGACTTTTTAGTGTAACAATTATAAAGATATCCACATCCATATACAAAATGGTTCTAGAGCACATGGTCAAAAAAATTATATCTCAAGTTAATTATTACACTTTAATATTGGATTCTTATTCTCTTTTATACTATAATTATATATTTGGAAGGGGTTAAGTCATTTTGGAGATATGGAAGGGAAGATATTTTGACCCAATGTACCACAGTTTCACTAGGTACTATGTAAGCTAGTAATTGGAACCAAGTGGACCCAAGTGTGGTGAAAAGCTATAATTAACAACACTAGGTAACCAGTGGTCTGTGCCAACAACATTATAGGTTATTAATTTTTAAAAACATAAATAATAGAATTTTAAATTCTCATCTCAAAATTATTCCCACTTCATACCTAAAACATGATTTCATCATTCATACCATCCCAAAGCCTCATTTAGGAACTCATCATAGGGTTTCCATGCATTTCTTTTAACCTTAAGCATGATCATCACCTAGATTAATTATCATATGGTCATGGGATTCGTTCATTATCAAAGATATTTTTCCTTAATTTTCTAATTTCAACAATGATTACAATAGATTCATGTTTATCCTAACAACCACATTTTAGATTTCATATTTAAGGTTCTCCTCTAATCAATCATTATTTTTGTGGTAGTAAGAGATGATAAACAAATATCAAAAGGTAATACTGATTCTAGATATATAAAATTAGTATGATCTAATTAGGAGAGTGACCAAAATCCATTTTAATCTAACATAGTCTTCCAAAATATTTCATTTTTAGTATTTATATCTTGTACGGGCATAGGAATTCACATTAATATTGGATAGTTTTACAAATTTGGGTGCATGGGATAGAGTAAGGGATGATAAAATAATGGTTTTCACACAAACAATATATAATAAAAATGGTTTTTATAATATTAAGATGAATATAGACTTATAATATTGACTCTTTAGAACTTATGTCATGAATGTACGCTCCTATTTATGCCCTTATATTCTAGTTATAAGTGAGTTATGGTATGAGTTACATTACTTGTTTTACAAATATTTAGAGAATTTTTAAGGTCAACCTATGTTGTATCGATATTATTACATACAATATATACCTTAGTTGTGTCGTTAACATGTTTAATTATTGGTTTTGACTCTATGTAGCATAGTGATTAGACATTTGATTCAGTAGTATTATCACATTCTTCCATGTTGTATTTTATATGATTGTGATGTTTAAAAGGATTATTTGATAAAATTCTATATGTTTATCCTTGTATTTCTATGAATTTTATATACAAGGTTAAAACCTTGTATTATATGTAATATATCAGTACAAGTGTATCGATTATATATAGGGACTTTATATATGTGTGTGTTTGTGTGTGATATGTCCATACCTGTGAGAAGAGAGACCTCATGTGAGTGTGAGTGTGTGTGTGTGTGTGTGTTTTTCTGTGTGTTGCCTCTTATAAAGCATAGGCTCAGTCATAAATCCTTGAAAAAATACATCCTCAAGGTGGAAAGGTACCCTATTTATATTCATATCATTCTTTGAAAAAGGTTTGGCCAATGCCACAAATTATAATAGATGTTTTATAAAATACTTTTATTTAGTTTACCCGACTCATAGTTAAGCATATCGAATCCATTTATCTAGTATGAAATTTATCAAACTGATTAGGATTTATTATTACCTTCCTAACATATATTCCTATATTGTACACTTGGATTTACGACAGACTTTTTGTGTTTGAGAGGTGACTTTTATGGGGTACAATATACTCGCACCGAACACATATTCCACTAGAATGTTAGTACACTTTGTTTTACATTACCTAGAAAAAATAAAATTTTATAAACCAGAGGGATATGGGTACTTTTTAATGGTTGTTCATATCACAAGATAAATTGAATTAAGGTTTCCCTTTTTGGAGTTTTCGGTGGCCTTATAAAGCTTCTGTAGGAAGAAAATATAGGGTGTTCTCAATGAGAGCATGTATACTTTGAGTATGAACTTTTTTCCTACAATCCATGCTTAGTTTTAATTAAATATTTAAATTGGTTTTTTAGTTTCAATTATTTTATGGAATTCATGGATGAATTAAAACCTATAATTTCATATATTCTTCTTTATATAGTTATTACATCACGTGAAACTAGGTATTTCAAGAACATGTGTTCCATGAGTGAGAACTCATGTCTATGTCTCCCAAGTCCATTTTTTCTGAGGTTCATGCTGAAATTTAAGTTGGACCTGATATTTATTATTTATATATTTGTTACATACCATCAAGGGTAAATAATCTTCCATTTTTATATCACTTATCCTTTGATATTTATACATTCCTCTAACAATCTGGGGGTGTACCTGGGGAATTATGGGGGGGATTTCTTAGGGTCGAATTAGGGTATCTAGGTCAAGTCATTATATAATGTTATTAGAGAAACATAAGGTATTTTTTGTAGGATATATATATTAATTTATAGATAATATATTCCAAGATCAAGAATTAATCCACAAAGATGAAAAAGGAATAAAATAATGGTGGGAGATTGAGCAATCTTGGTTGGTCTAGGTCCCATTTTTGTTTCTATAACTATGCTTGCGGCATAAAATTCATTTATTTTTTATAATATATTACCTTGTGTGGGATTGGAAAAAATAAAAATAGTATATAATTAAAATTGATTCCCTATAGGGTGAAAAAATAAAAATAATTAAGACGTATCTCATGTTTCTCTCATGATTGGATGATTCTGATATCTCTGGTAAATTTTTACACTTGATATAAGCATCATTGATCACTTTTTAGGTATGGAATAGTTCACTTAGTCCAATTACCTTATTGGTTTCTATAAGATTTGAGTGTCATTCTTCTGTCCTGATGGAACATAGAACACCTAATTCATAGAATAGGATTATCAGGAAATTATCAAGAGTAGTTTGGGGTGATTTCTACTCAATCAATATTCTTACTTCCTTAGGTGGTTGAATTAAAGAGACCAAAATCATTACCTATTATGATAGGATTATTTTCTAATGGGTTTACCATAGATTTTTCTAGGTTAACTAATAGACTTGGGGTGGATATTTTAATTGATTTAATGACTCAAAGTAATCCAATTTTTATTCTATTATATCATATGACACTGAAGAAGTTGAAAAAATTGAATACTAGGATTGAGGAAATGAAATTAAATGTTTCTGTATGACCCAATACTTCTTCTTAAATCACTCAAGTTATATTCATAAATAATTTTGATGGGAGTCTACATCTATGAATAGATTATGAGATAAAAAACCAAGTAACTATCCTGAACTAATAAACATTTCCCCAAATAAATAATCTTTTAACCAATTAAAAGGTGATGAATTGTTTTTAAATATTTATTTCAAATTAGGGTATCATAAAATTATTGTGAGACATAAGGATATTATTATGATGGATGTTCAATATTTTTATAATAATTTTTAATTTATGGTTATGACTTTCATCTTGAATAATGTGCAAGTATTTTTCATCGATCTCATGAAAATTATTTTTCATGTGTTCTTAAAATAATTTTTCATAAGTTTTATAGATGATATAAAAGAATATTAAAGGACATTGGAAGATAATATAATACATATTTATGTGTCTCTAGGGATATTAAAGTATAATATTCATTTTTTCAAGTTCTATCAAATTTCATTTTTCATTTGTAAAGTTAAATTATTGGGTTATTATGTGTCATAAGCTATAATTTTTATCGACCCTAATAAATCTGAAGCATTAATGCCATTGGTAGTTCCTAATAATTTTTTTGAGTTTCAGAGTTTCTTAAGAATTTCTAGGTAAAATCGTTATTTCACTTAAGAATTTTCCAATATATTTTCCCCAATGAATGATATGATAATTAAAGGACTAATATTGTTCTGTTCATAATGTTGGGAGAGGGATTTTTGGAGTTAAAAACTGGATCAAAATAGAACCATTCTTAATTTTTGAAGATTCAAGTAAAAAAATTGATTTAAAATGATAACTATTTAGTATGCATCATGTTCATTTAAATTCATGATCATAATTTGGTGGCATTTTCAATTATGACCAAAATAAATGAATTACCCAACCCTTGATTTGGAGCTAGTCATTTTAGTGAATACATTAAAATGGTGGAGGAATTAATTTTTCGGAAAGAGTTTCATTGTGTATACCAACCATAAGAGCCTCACATATATTTTTTCTTAGAGAGATCAAAATTTGAGGTTGTAATATTGTGTATTCTATAAAAAATACATTGACTTTTAGATTCCCAATGCACTATACAAGGGAAATGTTTCCCCCAACACCCAAAGTATGAAGTCTCCACCTCAAAATGTGTAAGAAGATAAAGATGAGTGGATAATTAGGTCTAAAATTACTAAAATCCACCTAAAAAGTTAATAAGATCAAGACTGGTTGTATTTATACCCCATTAATCATGAATCATATCTTATAGTATGGGTGAAAGGTTATTATATCTTAGTCTAATAATATATCATTATTTCTGAGAGGCTTGATGGTGGGGAGATCCTAGGGGGATAGTCTCGAGGTTTTGTTTATCTTCCCTTTTTCCATGAAATATTACTAGTTCCTTCCATCACATGAAGAGTAAATTGGGGATTATCCACCTCACATTGGTTTTATAGCTAGGAATATCAAAGATTTAATGGAATTTGAATAGGTAACTCTGGAATTCTATTGTAAAATGAGAAAATGTTGGATTTTTTTCTTGATGTTTCACTTATTAGAAACTCAAAGTAGAACATAAATGATCAATAATATAGTTACCTCTATTTCCTATACATAATTGGAATGGGATGAAATAACCATATATTTTTAAATGATCTTACCGCAATCACCAAAGGGATAGGATGCAGGGTGGGTAACTGTGGATCTCCTAACCTAAACCGCTCACTTTTTTCTACTACATGATATATCTTTAGTAGATGACTTTTGTATTCTTTATATAGCATATATTTCTAAAATCCATAGCATGTCAGCTACCATTAGGTTGAAATGGGACCTGAGATTTACATAACATTTTTAGTAAGAAAAATAAAAATATTTGGGATCATAGATCAATATAAGTATATATTATCACCCAATTATTAATTTCCAATATAAAAGGGCCATCTATGTAGTAAAAGATTTGTTATGAGGTTAAATCATCGATTTTGGACACTCTTGGAAGGACCATTTACTGCTTATAGATTTCTCCTATAATAACATACATCTGACATATATACTGATAACCAAATTTTAAGCACAATATGGTAGGCCATGTTGTTCCCTTTTATATTCTAAAAAGATCAAGGAATATTCATTAATCAATATCGTCATTGTTAATGATAAAAATTAATAGGTAAAATTGATCCATAAGTTATTGATGGCCATGAAAATTCTTCAAGCATTTTACGCTAACCATAGATGATGACCCATGGAATGTTGAGTTAGTGATCCTGAATTACACTGAGATTACACAAAATTGGTTCATTGTTGAATGTAAAATCAAGGGAAGATTCCTCCTCCACTTATTCGACACTTAAAAATATCTAACCATATTGGAGGAATAGTTTACCGGTTAGACTTGTCTCCTTTATTTAGTAGAATACATAATTTTTTCCATATCTCATAGAAAAGAAAATATGTGCCCAACCATACGTATGTAGTTTGTTATGATAACATGGTCTTTGATTTAGATAGAACCTTTTTTGGATCAACCTTTTCCTAGAATCTAAAAAATCAAGGAAACCTTGTAAGGAAATGTCACTCCCATGGTATCGATGCAATAGTATCATGGTGAACATTCAGAAAATACTTGAAAATTTGAACTTGAGGTTCAGGCTCAGTTTCCATAATCATTTCTATAAGAATCAAATATATGCTTCATGATGATGATTAGTCAATGGTGGGGAGGATATAAAGGCTTGTATCTCTATAGTTTAGTCTTATTATTTAATTTTTTATTCTTAATCACTTTTATGAAGTAATTATATGTTTAGAACGGGTTAAAGACATTTAGGGGAGAAGTGGAGGAAAGAATTTGGACCTAGGTAATTGTAGGGGAGTCAGGTACCTAATAGGATGGAACTGAGTACCTAGTGTACCTAGGTGGGATATAAGACTTCTTTCATCCCCATATGGTACCCATTGGTCTACACTAAGTACCTAGTGCGATGAAGCTTTGTTTATCAAAAATTTAGGGGTTAATGATTCTTTTAGACCAAAATTGTACCCTTTTAATTCATGGATTGAAATTTTCTCATTCATATCATCCTTAATCCCCATTTAAATTCTCCTACTTGGTATTCCTTACATCTCCATCAATAGTATATTTGATCTTCACCCAAATTGATTAACAAGTGGTTGTAGAAGTTTTATATTGTCAAGTCTAAGGTAATTCCTCCTTAATATTTTAATTCATTTCTACGTTTATAATAGTTTCATATGTCCCCAAATATCCTCCTTCTTTTATATTTTGGATTCATGGTTCACCTCTCATTAATCTTCCTTTAGGTGGTTGCTGAAGGAGATAACCATTGATGTTGAGGTATGGTTTCTTATAATCAATACAGATTGTTTTTTTCTGATTAGGATAGTGATCTAAATCCTATTTTTATTTAAATTAAGTCTCCAAAAATTTTCAGTGTTGTAATCTCTAGCTTATACAGGTATAGGGATCTGCATCAACCCAATAAAGAGTTGGGTGATCTCTTCTCTTTGTTTCATAATCTTATCTTGTTATTGATATAAGGGAACACGATTGAGTGAGGGATGATCAAATAATGGTTTTCACTAAAAACCTTTCCATAAAAAATTCATATAATTAAGATTAATATGGTCATCCAACATTACCTGGAGAAATGTAATCTCCTAGAGTGGCCTTTTCAAACTCTCTACACCCAGCAACCCCCCTCCCCATGAATTGGTTAGCCGGATAAGCCCTAGTCTGGAAGGAGCTGTTTCCAGTTGTGATGGAAGTGTGTCCTATGGGGTAATGACCCAATCAGCGATGGTTTGACACAGCAATCCGTCAGCTAGGTGGGTTTTTCCCTTCTTTCCACCAGATGAGACATTGAGTGATCTGAAAAGGTGAGTAGAGTATGTAAGGAATAAATATATATAGTCATCCAATATTGATTATTGAGACATTATGTTTATAAAATATACTTTTTTTATTATCTTGTGTTCTATTGATTAGTGAGTATTAATATGAGTTTCATTACTCCATCAATTATAATTTAGTTAATTTTTAAAGGATTCCAATTTAGTTTTGATATTATTCTATGTTGAATTATAGGACTTAACTAAGTGTTTTCTTTAACATGTTTAAGGGTTGAATTTGACTCTCTAAAGAAATTTGGCTAAAATTTTGATTCATTAGAAATATTTCATGAATTTGGGATATGTTATGATATGTAAATGATTTTTAGAATCTTAATTTATGGTATTGAATATCTTTATCCTTTTAAAAATATCTATTTCATATAAACATGTTGAGACCTATCTTGTATGTTCTATTATAGAAAATGTGTATCAATTATATATGAGGACTCTGTATATAAATTTTATATATTCCTCCTCAAGAAAAGATAATCCTTTTATAGGGGAGGGATTAGTATATGTACATGATTTGTAAATATATATATATATATACATACTTATGTTCCTATCTTTGTGTATAATTGTTACATCCTATGTGAGGATTAAGATGATGCACACAAATAGTTCTTGAGTGACCCTGATTGTGTTGTTTATGAATTTAGAATATTTTAAAAAAAAATCAGGAATGAGACACTTGATTTTATAAAGTTTAAGCCATTAAAATGCATTGATAATAATATAATATATATACTATACTTCTTTTAGTCTACACACATGTATATAGGAATGATGATTTTACTTCAAATCTATTCCATGCATGGGGAATTTGAGAGTTTAGTTGAATTCAGAATGAGGGTTTTATCCAAAGAACTATCAACACTTCATTCACAATAATATCCATGCATTTAAACCATACGTTTTTGTTTAATTAAATAAATAAATTGAATTAATTAATTATTTGGTAAATTATACCATTTAACATAATGAAACATTATTTAACTATTTGTAACACTTATCGCAAGGGTTTGTTTCCATAAACAAAATCATAAGAGATAGAGTGGGGAGGAGGAGTAGATAAAGGTAGATAAAGAGAATTATTCGAACTTGGAGAATAGAATTATTCATTAGTCACCAACGACACCCAACATGGACATGTTCTTCTTCAGTAATTGAACCATTGGTAAAGTAGTGATATAATATTCTTTTATTATATTTTTCTCTATAAATTTGAGAATTAATAACTATTTTAGAACTTATTCTTGACAGAATGGACCTATAAATTTATTACTTATCTCTATATTTTTTTAAAATCAATATTTTTTGTTAACCATCCATGTTCATTGAGTTTTTCACCCAATTATTGGTGTTCAATCTTCACAATAAACAACATGTACTCTCAACTATAATTTCCTTTAGTTTTTTCTCCCACATTCTCCATGAATTCATCATTAAACTTTTTTCATCAACGGTTCAAAAAATAATGGTCTAATTCAATGGATGATATAAATTCAGGACCATAGGTATTGGTATAGTGATAGAGAGTAAGGTACAAGTCTTGGGGGTAGTTTATTAGAAAATAAATTATCACTGGATGGTGCAGTGCCATGGGATTTAAATTGTAATAATGAGTTGGGTGTGTGGATGGTGTGTAAGATATTCCAAACTCTGTTTTTGATATGATATGGTTTGAATTCATGCTCAGTAAGAATGAATCCCATAGATTAAGATTTTACTGATGTTTTAGGAATAATCAAAGGTAATATAAGTAATGGTGGTGAATATCTAAATAATCTAAATATTCTTTGTGTAGAACAAGATTTCATTCCATGTAGTTCAAAAGAACACACAATATTTACATCATTTGAAATGAAATATTGGGTTTTGACTTGAGAAAAATATCATATTCTTTGTATCCTAGTGTATACATTGTGTTTCCCTAGCCGGTCAACTCATCATGTAAAGGAAGTACACAACCAAATAGTTGTTTGGTAACACGAATCATGTACCATCAGGTACACATCATTTATTTTGTCCCTCACACTAAACAAACTATAATGATACATGTTTAGTACCTTATTGGTCCCAGAAGCCATCATAAAAACCACAAATTTTGTCCTTTACACAGCATGTGGAGATCCATTACATGATCATATAACCCAATAGTACATACTCTGTAATATTTTAGTCATTATTGGTATTCAGATCTATTTTCTATAGACTTATATTAAGGTACTTGAGTTATCCAACCTAAGTGTTTTTATAATATATAATGTATTAAAATTGTATTGTTGGTCATCTGAGTCCACTTATCAAGAAATATGGGAAGATTTTGGATTTAGTTTTGTAGGTTCAATGTTGGTGTTTTTTATGATAGCCCCAGCGTTTTAGGTTCTAATACTTATCGCTATTATATATTGTGTGATACCCTTATATCTTATGTGTTAAACCTGGCTTTTATATACTACATTCATCTTATTTTAACAATTTTATGATTTGTGTGTTCTCCTTTATAAATCCATTGATCCAATGGGGATACTAGTGGGGAAGTTTTTATTCTCAAGTTTACATGCTAATTCACTTAGGATTAGTTTGTATAGAGTAGGACTTCTTTCTATTATCCCAATGTAATGTGATGAAAAATTTAAGAAGGGGTGAGTAGGACTTTTTGAAATAATTTATTAATAAAAATTATCAAAGTTAATATAACTTTCAAATTATATACTAGTTACAATTGTAAATAGATTACACACAATAATAGAATAATAAAATAAGAGTATATATTCAATTTTATAATTGATTACTGTTTTCAAGTGAATTAATAAAATATATCAAAATGATCAAGATGAAATACAGCAGAAAATATAAAACAAATAATATGATATTTTTAGTAGTTTTGTTCAGTGTGAACCTACAAATACTATTCACTTAACACTTCTCCTTAATTTAAATTTAACCCGTTGAAAAATATATACCATATGTTTAAAGCATCTAAAACCCCATTACAAAACCCTCCCATTTGTATCCAGGAGTCACAACCCTAAAATGAAACATACCTAAATTTTTAAATGAGTTTTACAACTCAATATAGAAATATCGTTAAATTTGATATATAACCAAAATAAAATATTCTTTTATAGGTAAAGTAATATATTTACATTTTAAGTACAAATAGAAAAATTAAATGATACACTTTTTAATACTAAAAAAATAATTAAGAAAGTATATAGAAGATAGTATAGAAGCTTGATAACTTCATGAAAGAGAACATATCATTGAATCGTACAGAAATGATCAGCACTAAATCAGAAATCATGAACGCATATGAACATAATTTCAGTAATACCTGGAAAAAATAATGAATGAATCTTTAATATCTATTCATTTGTATCTTCTAAATATCTCGATCAATATTTGAAAACAAAAAATACCAACATTTAACTCATAATCTCTCTCAATTTTCATGACATGGTTGTTTAATAAAATCTCAACACATCCAACAATGCTTATAAAATTTGAAAATGTGAAAATATACTTATTACCTATAAAAATGAAATATCATGTAAATTATAAAAAATATTTCCCATACATATTTATTATAGCATTATAATTATTTAAAATACATTAAACATAATCACTAATAATTAAGAATTATTTAGAAATGAATAAAAAAATATGTCATAACATATATACTCACTGTGAAATAAAGTATTAAAATATGAAAATAGATAATTGAAATTAATTTTTGAAAAACATAGCCATCAATAATGACAAAAGAACTCATTGATAGTGCACCATGTTGTTTTTTAACACACCATTTCTCATAGTCCTTTCTCCAACTCAAAAGTCCAACCACTTTAATTTGGTTAAAAACTGATAAATATTTTGCGTTTCAAACTTATGTATTGTGATCCACTATTTCCACAAAAATTATCAAGGCCTTTGAAAATTCTCATTTTAGATTTATCATTATTCATAGGTTGACACCAAATCTAAAACCATTATCACTATGGTATGGTACTAAACATATAATTCTCCATAAAACGGTAATCTGTGTTTTTCATAAGCTACATATAGGTAGAAAAATATTTTTATAGTTTTTTTAAGGTAAATCTCAATTTTTATAGCAATATAATAGAAAAATTTAGTTTCCATAGGCTATATAAAGGTGATAAGAATAAATTATAAGTTGTGTAAGGGTAACCATATTAAAACTAGACCTATGTATTGGTAATATATAAAATATATTAATTTAATGTCTTTTAGTGTTGTTTAAATTTAAAATTTAACTAAATTAAAGGTAAAATATGTCTACATAAGGGTAAAGTATACTTCAGTAAAGATAAAAAAATTACCAAATAAATAAAACATAATATCTATAGAATTAAAATTTTAAAAATGTATGCATGAAAATTTTAAATATAAATGACTAAATATAAAATGAATGTGAAGAAAATTAATTTAAAAATATATATAAAAAAATTGATAAACTAACAATTTGATCAAGTTTAAACATTAACAATCTTTCTATGTATACACATAAACAATCTACCTTTTTTAATTTATAAAACCAAACACTTAGAGATATTTTAAACATTTTTAAATTCATAATAAATTCTCATTATAAATTCCTCTCCCCCTTTTTGGGATTTATCAAAACTAAAAGTAAAAAAATTAACAATTTAAAAAATTTATTACAGATTTAAAATAGTTAGAAATGAAAACTATGAAAACAGTAATTACAATACATATAAGACGAATTAAAACATTTCATAGAAAAAAATCCACTGTATAGATGCATACAAAAAGTATTTCAAAACAAATAAATAAACCACATCTCTCTAAATATGTTCTATATTGTAAAATATTGAATTATAAAAATAGAAAATTAATAAAAAATAAAATATAAGAAAATTAAATTCATACAATAATTTCATATAAGTAAAAAATTTACTTGCTAAAAATAACTTAGACCATTGATTTTCAAAACGGTTGACATGATTATATTAAAGGTCACCTTGAGAGAATAATTAGAAATAGTTATTAGTAATAAAAATGTAGAAAATCTAGTCATTCAAACTAAATATCAAAATTCAAATAAAACAATTTTCTGATATTACAACGTCCATAATCAGTACAAAAATAATCGATAAAATAGAAAAAAACTTATGATGGTAAAATAATTTTTCAAACTACACAAAAATTGCAACTTTTAACTATTCTTTCATCATGTAAGGTTCAATCTTAATCATTCCAAAATTTATGGGATTGAAATGTATAGATAATATATCATCTAATTTATTACCAGTTGATATATTTTCCAAAATAATACCTCCTTTATTAACATGATCCACAATAAAATGAAACCTAACATCTATATGATTTTTCCAAGAATCATGTAAAGAAATCTTTGAAATTGAAATTTTTGAAAAATTATCAGTGAAATTTTCAAATTTATCAAAATAAACATTAAGATCACACAAAGTTTGTTTAATCTAAAGACATTGAGAACAAAAAAATAGTAGTCACTATATATTCAGTCTCAACTATAGATAAACAAAATGATAATTGTTTTTGAGAACTCCATGAAAATAAACTTTTACTGAGAAAATGGCATATACCACATGTGCTTCTCTAATAAATCCAAAAAACCTAAAAATCAGAATTAAAACCTCATTTAATATATATTATTACCCTTTCAATAGATTTTCGGTAACTTTCCTTAGAATTGGAATCAAACCTTTAATATAAACATCCACTAAACATTATTACAGTTCTATAATCTATTGGTTAGAGTAAATTTCCTATCATACCTCTAAAAATATTAGAATATATTAGTATCCCAAATTCATCAACGTACAATTTTGAATTATTCTTCATGGGGGTTATCATATTCTTACTATAATTGAAACCAAACATTTTAACTAACTATTTTTCATATTTATATTTATTAATAAATATCTCATCTTTCCTTTGAAAATTTTCAAGACCATGAAAAAATTAACTCTCCCATTAAACTCTTATAAAACTAAGCTATAATAATATTAGAAAATTAGTTATATAAAAAAACACTAAAAACCAAACAAAATATAAAAAAAGTATATTTTATAAAGTAAAATATCATTATAAACATTCTTTATGATTAAATATGTGTCACATTTTCCTCTAATAGACCCATTTTTAATAAAAACAATTTTAATATTTCATACCATGCTCTTGGAGTTTTTTTAAGACCATATAAAGTTTTAGACCATTTAAAAACAAGATTTAGAAATCTTTCATTTCAAAATATAGTTTGTTAATTAAAATATACCTCTATATAAATTACACTATTTAAAAATACACTCTTAACATCCATTCAAGTTAATTTAAAACAATTAAAATAAATAAAAACTAAAAAATATAAAAATAGATTCAATCCTAGAAACTAGACCAAAATACTATCCAAAATATATTCCTTACTCATGAAAAAAATCCTTGAGCAATAAATATTTCCTTATTTTTAATTCTTTAAACATATTCAACCAAATTATTCACAAAAATACATTTAATTCCAATACCTAATTTTATTTTGGGGGTTAAACTATAATAAAAAAGATTATTATAGTGAATTTATTAAGATCCTCTTCCATTAAAAGTATCCAACTTACTTTTTTTAAAGATTCATCAACATATCTAGCTATAATATCAGGAAAAACATAGAATTAGTGTAAAAATTCAAAAAAGTATTCGTAGTTCTAATCTGAGAGTCAAAATTTAAAATAACATTCTCTAATGTTTGATCCTTATAATTTATATTATTTTTAGGATCAAATTGATTAATAATATCCTCCCACTCAACTGATGGATTTTCATTATTAGATTATTATTCACAAAAATTATAATCTTTAAATTCCTCTTCAATAGTTTCAACATATATAATTTTTTTAACACTATACTCATTAAAATTTACCTGAACTGATTCTTAAACAATTATTATTCTCTAATTAAAAACTCAATATGCTTTACTACTATTATAATATCCAATAAAATTACCTTCATCAATTTTAGGATCAAATATATCTAATTTATTGTTATTATTTAAAATAAAAAATATTACACCTAAATGCTATAAAATAGAAAAAAATAGGATTTATTTCACTAAATAATTCATATGGGGTTTTCTTCAACATGAGTCTAATAAAAATTATATTCAAGATATTTCTCGAAGTATAAATATATTAAATCTATAAAAAAATTAAGTAAATTATATTTGTTAATAACTTTTCAATACAATTCAATAATAATTTTATTTTTCTATTCTACAACACCATTGTATTGTAGTGTTTTATGAGTGAATTTCTTTTTGAAAATATCCATTTTCCATGAAATTTTTATCAAAATTCATATTAACACACCATCTTTGTCACATCATATAGAAATAATTAAATGACCTTTTAATTTTGAACTAATTTACAAAAATAAATAAATTTAGACAACATTTCATACTTATGAGTCCTGAAATAAATCCTAGTGAGCCTACTAAAATAAAAAATCCTGACAAGCACATAACTTTCACTACTAAAATTAAAAGTTTTCACAAGACCAAATAATTGAAGATGTAATAATTCTAATGGTTTCGAAGAATTATCATTATTAGAAAATATTAATTTTTATATGTGTTTCTTACCATTTAGATGTGAATCACATAAAAATTATTTAACAACAATTATCTTGGTAAAATCCAATAATTTTTTATGTTTAGTGAATTTATATAGTACCTAAAAATGAGCATGTACAATCCCCCTATTCTAATGAAAATTATCTGTTTCTACATAATTGAGACACATAAAAATTTTCTTCATTAATTCAAAAAATATTAATTGAAAAAATATTATGTTTCGAATTTTTATTAAATAAACCATATTTATCCTTAAAAACAACACATCTTCTCTTTAAACAGAACATGTATCCCATCATCACAAAGTGGTGATTTAATTATTAAGATATACACAAGGCCTTTTATATATAAAACCACTGAAAATATAATATATTTAAATATATCTACTTCTTCATAAAATGTGCCCATTCATTTACTATTGTCTATGAAATTGATTGACCTTCTATTGAATTTATTATCAGTATGAAAAATAGGTGGCTCCCTATTCATTTGTGTGAATCATGTATTGCCTATATACTATTTATCCATAAGAATTAGAAGGAAATTGTCTTGAAATATATATCAAGTAGAATGATTCTTGGGTACTCATTCAATATTAGGTCTAACCAGATTAGTAACAAATTTCATAGGCACCCATACAGATTTTAAACATGAATTATTGGGAAATATGGATGATAAATTCAAATAAATTTAAATTTTTTAATTTCATAAAGATTTCAAAAATCTCAATGAGAATTCATTATCATAATTTACTCTTAAATTACACCTAAAACATGTGTCATTCAAAATGTTGGTACTTTTAAACAAAAAAGTTTTATGAGTCTTATGAATTATATTATTATAACCAAAATAAGGTATGTACTTATTATTTTTATTTAGGGGCATTATCTTATCAAACGGTTCTTAGCCTTAAACAATTTTATATAAGCTTCCTTTTTTATCAAAAACATTATTTTTAAGTTTATCATTCTATTCAAAAATCATATGTAATTTTTTTTCTTGATATTTACTATTTTAATACATTATATGTATAAGAATTTAATTCTATTATATCATTTTCTTCTACTCCTTATGAATAGTTTTTAGTTTAGTAAAAACCTAAGTATTTTAATTAGAAATGTAATTAATTAAATTATAATTTTATTTAAATAGATTTTTTTTCATTTTTCTATTTTTTATAACCACCTTTTTTCTATTATATAACTCAAAAACTTTTAAAACATCCTTTTGTAACCATTTATTTTCTTCATTTAATTTGTCATAATTAAAATATTTAGAATCTATTTCATAACCAAAACTATAATTTTAAATATTAATTACCTCAACTACATTAATATCCATCAATAATCGGATGTCTTACTCTTTCTTGGTTTTAGAATAATTGTTCATGTTTGACTACAAGGTATAACTCAATCCGGCATGACTTACATGTTCTTATTCCTTATTATATTTTTTACTTTTCCCTTATTTATTTTTATATTTTTTAACTTTATATGTTCCTTTATTATACAATCAAATCATTTTATTTATGATACAATAATATTTTTACAACAATTACCTTTCTTTACATTTTGATCATCCATGTTATACTTCTTTTGGGGACTCCTCTTAGAACACTTATTTCTTTTAACCAAGTTATAAATTCATTTTCTTATATTATATATTTTAACCTTATCAATTTACTATTATTCCAAATCATATTATTTATAAGATCAAATTGTGTTTGATTTAAATTCTATAAGTTTATTTTTTTATAATCATCACTATCATTGTTCTTCAAGAGTTGTTTGAGTTGAAGGAGATATCTTATGAGTTCATCCATAGTATACTCAGTGAAATATTTGATTTATTCATTGAAAACATTATTTGAGTGCCACTTTTTGGTTAGTTCATGGAGTATTATATTAATAATAACTTCATTATTTATATTTTCTTAATAAAAACCATTATGATCACAATATTGGTAAATTTATTGTATATCTCACTGATATATTTAGGATCAGACATTCCAGATACCTAGAATTATTCCACATGAATTCCCAAATTGTTCGTCTATAAAATATTAATTCCTTCATGATGGAATTTTATGAAGTCCTATAAACATAAAGGTATTTCAATAATGTAAAATATGGATATAAATATTTCAACTTAAATAACAATAGAGATAATTCATAAATTTGTAGTTTTAAACATATTTCGTACCATGATTTCTATATAGACTATCTAAATTAACTTTAGGTGATTTACAAGGGCTTGAAAAAAACTTCCAACATTATATTCTTATATTCCATAAGAATAACTCTATTTGTTCCTTAAAATATCTACAGTCATTTTTATTGAAGTGTGGTGGTCTAAGAGGTGTTAGAACTTCGAATTTTGGAACTATCATTATAAAAAATTTATATTTCCTTAAAAAGTGAGGCCTTACATAATATTTTCATAGAAAATAATAAAACCAATGATTAACCTATTCAAAGTAACTAATATTTTATATAAATGATTCACCTTGTGTGAGGTGATAGAAAAAATATGGGGGTTAATATACCTTTTTAAATTTTTCACTTAATAAAAAATTATTAAAATTAATAGCATGTGAAGATTCAATACTGAATGAAATTGTAAATAGTGTGCATAAATTCGTAGAATATTAAAATAATATATTAGGTTCAATTTTAGAAGTAATTAATGTGTTCAGTTGAATTAAGATAATAAATTAAAATCATCACAATTGAATGAAACTGTTAACACCTTCCTAATGATTGAAGATATAAAAAAAATGAACAAGATGGATAAAAATAACATGGATTCATTCCTTTCATATCCAATAAATTCATCAAAAAATGGAAAACTTATTCCATAAGAAAAGATCTTATATCATCTATGGACCATGAAGATCATAAGAGAGCCATTTTTTTCATAGAATAGTGGTAGACTCACCATGTGGATCCTGAGAGAGCCATGTTGTTCACAAAACAATTACAGACTCACCACTCATAATTTGAGAGAGATATTTCATTCATGGAAAAGAGTAAGACTCTCTACATAGAAAAGAAGAGAACCATTAAATTTATCTGGAAGAGGAAAACTCCATAAGACACCATGATATGCATTCCTCACTCTATAATTTTTAACTTAATCCATATTCTATATAGCAGTTATTCATCGGCTACATGTGTGTCATCATAGGTATTGCTTATAAATACCCAATTTAATTTTTGGTAAGGATAATATAGACATGAAGAAAGATATAAGTGAAGAAGGGATATTAATTATTATATACTTATCATATTTTCAAACTGTAATGGATTTGTTAGGTAAATCTAGAGTCAAAAAGAACTATAAAGAAGCATGAGTCAAGAAAACTAGGCCTATGTGAACACATATGTGTGATATCATCTATGTTAATATCATGTGTAATTGTAAGAAATCTATCATTTCTAGACCTAAGTGGATGTCCTCAATATGTTTCATGAAAATTTCAATCCATAAACCCCAGTCCATGAACCCATCACACATATTTCATCCACAAGATGATAATGTAGTTTTCCCTCACATAATACTATTATGTAGACTTCCTTCCCACTCATGTGAGTATCTATCATGTGGTTGTATTATTAGAATGCCTTATGTGAGATAATTTCATATAAATATTCTCTTATATGAAATATCTTCAACAAATTAAGGGAGATAAAATAATTTTTCTCTCTTCCCATATCGATGAATCCTCACTTGGTGTTAGACGGGTCTGTTTCAAACATAGGAATTGGGAGTTCCTAGTATTTCACATTTACCTAGGTCACCTAATTTTTCCATTTAAATAAAAAAACATACTTTCATGATTCATCCAAGATTGAAACCATTAAAATTCTAAATCTAAACCTCTTCAAAAACCACCACATATTCATGATCATCCAACCATGAATAATAATGTTCTGCTCATTTAATCATAATTTCCCTTGATAAAATGTTTCCCACTTATCACCCCATAACTAATATCACCCTTAGGTAATTTATTGTCATGAATTCCATATATAAAAGGATTAATTGTCATAGATACATTAATAAGACCATCCATGGGCCATGAAATCTAATCTCGATGACCCCGAACTAAATCATATTGGCTCAGGCGCATGGTGGATGCTCAATTCCATTCAGTGAGGGAGGAAAATAAAGCTATTGTAAGACCTATATCAACCCTTCTAGTATATGACTGGTTTTGTTCCTCCTTTATCTATTCCCACCCACCAACAAGTGGGAATATTGTATGATGGGATTTCTACTATGTTAAATAAAAATTTCGTAATCCCTTCACCTAGTTCATTCATTGGTTTATACTATATAAGGCTACCCCATATTTGTAATTCCCACTAAAATATATATTTATACACCTTTAATGACACAGAAATCCTAGAAAAATAATGTTAAAATGTGTGTAAAATATCCTACTCGCATGACCTAAAAATAAATAATAATGTCCTTACCACATCACATTAAACTACATGGTATGTTCCTTTAATATGACCTTAATTTTTGTTCCCCTAACTACATCGGATCTTATTGATGTTTAGAAGGATACATAGTAAGACTCTCAACAGTTCAAAAGAAACATCATCAAGACTCCATTTTCATCTTTATAGGGCCTTATTCCCTACCAATAAAATTTCATCCTTCCTCAATAGACTATTTTACCAAGGATATCAGGAATCCCTTTCACCAGAGACATATTCCATAGAAACTATCCTCATTGGGCCATATTATTGATGAAACTTTATCCCACTTAAAGGTATATATTCTTTCCAGGAATCATAATATAACCTTTTTTAGGATATGTTCCCAACTTAAACATACACTGCTCAGTGGTCCCTATTCTTACTAGCCAAACCAACTGCACACCTCACTAGGACATATTCCTTATAAGTAAAACCCATAAACATTCGTCCATATTCACTTCGAGGTTATCTAAAAATAGACTATCATGTTTAAGTCCCATTCCAACCATCGCTAAACATATTTTAACTAATTATCCATACTATGTGATGTTAGACTACATGGATCAATCCATGTCGCAAAACATTAAAATGTATGACGTATCTAATTAAGTGAAATAAAACTATATGGTTTTTGATTCCATTTAAAGGGATATGTATGAATACATTTTATGGGTTTTATTCCAATAACACAAGCACCTACTTCCATCCAATTTGGATCTAAGCCCCATAATTCCTAGTTGTGTGGAATTAAACCATAGTACCTTAAAATTAAAGATCACTAATTAGTAAAGAGTACATATGGATAAACATTAATTTATATAGTTTTTTACATAGATATATGTTAACAACCAACCATTTTAATAGGGGTAACCAGTCTCGTGTTTTTATGTTGGAAGAATTTAGGAAGATGGATTAAATATATAAGAGATTCTAGGATTTCCCAATAATCCCATAAGAAGTTAGATGAGATTATCCCTACACCATCTAAACCAACATATGTTATAAGGTGTTGGTGGAAATGTCCAAACGGTCTCATGCCTTTCAAAATTAGGTCCACCCCAAATCAAATCACAAAGGGCCTTGTGATGTGAATTTCATATTGTCACCTTCATTTTAAAATAAAAATGAAGAACCTAATATGAATCATATAATAGGGAAAGTGATTGGTTGGGATTGAATTTACTTACTATTTTTTATTTATATGTTTTCTTATTATTATTTTTTGATCTATACAGGACTAAATTAGAACTCTCTTAAATCTAAATCGATGAAATTTTCTTGACAACTGGCATTGCCTTGGTAGCTACAAAAGTTGGGTATCATAAATCTAAAAGATGGAATCATAGACACAATTTCTCCAATGATAGTTTATCAACACATAGTTGAGGTAGTACCTCCAAAACGGTATTATCACTGGTTTGTTGGTGAGATGATATAACCTCCAAACTATTAAACTATACAGATATCCTTTCCAACATATGAGGACTGTGATAAAGCAAGCATCACCTTTCACCATCACAAACCATTTCAGAAGCCATTCCCTAAAATGTAGCAACCAATACCTCCCTTATATTAGGGAGGTGAATAAATAAATTGATTATAGCCTCACTATAGTACATAAGTTTTTTAGGAGTACCGTTATCATCTTTTGTCGTCACTGGTGTCGTGCAACATCAACATCTCAGTAACTTGTAGTGGATGACACTTATATAACACCCTGAGTTTTTATGGATTTTTTTCAAATAAATTACATTTCCTTGATATCTTGATATTCACACTTGTAAGAACCCAGTTTTTGACTCGGGTATAGATCCTCAAAATTTTGGTATAATTCACTTATTTGGGCCTAAAGTGGTTGTATAATGAGTTCACGGAGGTCTTAGAGGTGGTTGGGGCTCTTTTGAATCCCAAAACCCAAATTTTTGGTAAAAATGATCTTGTTGCATGGTTAGAGAAAAATGTGTGGGGAGGATGCATGGTTAGTCCAAACTGTGCAGATGGTCTACATTTTTGGGAAGATTCATATCACACGTTTGGTACATGGTTTCTCAAAATATGAGGAATAATCATGCAAGGGGCCCATTTTCTCTGGGTACCTATGTATGGTTGGCGCACGGTGTGGAAAATTGTATGGCCAAACTGTGAACATGAAAATTTTTGGGTAATTTTACTATTTTACCCTTAATGATCTAATTATCCTCCTCCTTCTTCCCTAATCCAAATTCCAATAGGATGACCCTCCATTTCTCCCATTTTGGATCTTCTGAATGTTAAATATAGTGATTGAGAGATCTCCTTCATCTAGGGTAAGATTAAACTTTTGTTTTTCATGTTGGATGTGCAGTGGTAAGTAATTGAGTCTTTTTTATCTATTCTTCATGTATCTTACTCTTGACCTCGTTATTGAGGTTTAGTAATTTATGGTTGTTTTCTAGATATACTCTAATATATACCAAATTTTAGGTTGATATTGGAGGAGTAAATTCTTAAAAGTACTAGGTCGGTGGTTTATAACTCATCCCTCAAGTTTTTTGATTTTGGGTTTGACGTGTGTGGATTTACAATTCTATCGGGTGCCATTTATTGAATATATATGTCATGATTATATTCATTAGAACTATAAGATTTTTATCTTTCTATAAATTTGATTAGTTGTTGGTGGTTATATTAATAACACAAAACATTTCATGTAGGGTAATATTCCATAATTGGGCTCTTAGTGTTTTGAAACTTTTGAGCCACCGTTCGGGTGTGTTCAAGCTTGACCACACTAATGGTAAGCCTCCTTATATTAATTACTTATTGAATCATGAAATTGTGAGTGTCTTGTACCATTTCACTTCCACTTGACCCACTTAAGGTAATTTCTTAAATTTAAGTAATTTATTCAAATAATATTATGGAAATCATAATTAATTATATGACTTGGCCTTATTAATTGTAAAGGAATGTTTGGTTGCACATAAGTAGAAAATTTTTCCATATTCATGGAAGGAAATTGGGCGAACCTTATTTATTAAACTTTACTTACATGGATTTAATTAAAATGTTTCATGCAAATTAGCCTTGTCAAAATAATGAAAGGAAAGGCCTGAACCAAGTGAATTTGTTAATTTAATAGTTATTATATAACCAAATTAATTATAGTGAATTAAAAGTAAGGTGAATATAATGTACAGGGACCTTGAGATCTTTATTACAAGGCCTAAATCAGGTTAGCTCTTATATTCACAGGGTAATTCCTCAAGCACTTGGGGACATCATTCTAATTAAAGGACGTTAATTGACTTGTGTGAGACCTACCCAAGAACTAGATCTTTATCTACCTTTGTATTCCTAGAATGACACTGTAGGATCCCTCCCTTATTATTATATAATTCCTCAAATAAACTCCCTAGATCCAGTATGACATAAGGTGACTTAGTAACATCCTTGGTCTTTTCCACTACTTATCTATTATTTTACCATAGATGAATTTTCTATACTGAGTTAGAAACATTATTTTGGGAATTCCTTGGACGATGTTCCTTGGATTACATTCATAAACCTTAGCTGGACTCAGTTACTACTGAGTTAGTAGCCCAGGCGGTCTAGTTTTCCTTAGTGAATATCGTGGAACCACTTAATATTAATTATCAATTTTGGTTTCCTTGTTACATCTTGGAACCTTAACTATTTATATTATCATGAGGTGATGTCGGTGTTATTTATTCCTCATGTTACTTGTTTATATAAAATGGTAATAAATTCATTGATGAACTTGTTATATGTTCAAACACTAGTCGAGGGTTGGAGCATGTACTTAGGTAATTAGTTACATTACACTACAATACATTATATATGAATGCCCGCACACAGTTACACTTCCATTACACGGTCTAGGTGTTATAGACACCGTTAGTGGTGTCCCACTGAGATTTACCTCACACCCTCTCTAGGCACTGTTTGGTACCTAGGAAATATTTCAGGTATGATGGTGTTGATAAAGGAAAGTATAATTATTAGAATACTTGATTTCTTGTTGTACTCAGATGGATATAGTAGCAGATGACTGAGCTGTATCTCAGGATTATTATGATAGTTTAGGTATTTCCTTTCTACATTGGTTTTTTCATGTATTTATGCTACTTTAAATCCGTGTTTTCCATATTTCTAGTGACATGACTTATATCATCTTCATCTATTGTATGTTATTCTAGTTATTTCATTTTTTGTTATCCTTGTCACTTTCCCCAATACTTTATTTTACTTATTGTGTCTTCTATTTAACTCTTTTTTTAATTATCCATTATACTACACTTTGGTAATGAGGACATAGTCTCCCCATGGGAACACCCTAGGCCCTCACTGCTATTTAGTAGCCTCTGGAATTTGGGGAAATGCAATTGAGGCCATGTGGACCACTGGTCTCGGGGCACCTCTTAAGTGTAATCTGAGTTCGAGATGTTACAAAGTGGTATAAGAGGGGTTTATTTTCTTAAATTACTTTTTGAAGATAATATATTATAGATTAGGAATTCTTGGAACTTGGTTATAATCCATGTTTAGGTGTCATGAACTCATGTATAAGGTAAAGGTCTAGTTTCCGTAATTAAATTTTTTATTCTATTTTTTCCTATTATAGTTGATATCATTTCAATGTAGGGTGATGCACATGTTGTATGGTGTTGTTGATTATTCTTCTAATTTAATTTCTATTTTATCCTTGTCCCGATGATATGACTTTAAGGATAATTGTAACATGCATCATAGTAGGAACAAGAAATTAGAATTTCATAAATAATTTCCATTCCATATAGGTTAATTTATCTTCTATTCATTTCTTGTTATGCCTATAATTGATGAGTGTTCCCTGCCTTGTTTAAATATTGTTTGTGTTGCTACACTATGTGATTAAGCGGTTGCATGTTTCAATTCATGAGGCGTTATATTCCCTCATGGGTTGGAATGAGTAATTTAATGAATCAATCCTTGAACTATAAATTCAAATTGGTGTCTTTTTCAGTGATAAGGAGTATGGTACCTGATTCACTGGGACTGATAGTACATTTTAAAGGAACTTTGGTACAAGTTATGAGAAAATTCAAACATAAAAGTGGAATGGTTTCACATATGTATCCCACCTTTTCATGCTTATGAAAGGTAAAGGAGTGAACCTGGTAATTAAATATAAAATGAAATGAAATGGTTTCTAATAAATGATGATGCATGGTACTATTGATCCTTCATCTATTGGAACCCATAAAACTTATAACAGAGAAATTGTTTATACCTATCCTTATAAGCAAATAATTGTGGTTTTATTCGTTGGATAGGGATTTTTATTACATTTATATTCATCTAGTGATGTTATCTTTATGATTCAAAGTGTGTTCTATGGTGTGTTCTTAGAATTGTTAGACCAATGTTGCCAAGATATTCTTGTGTCGTACACCGAGAAGGTGGAGAGGAACATTATCTAGATGTGGTGGGCCATAAGATACTAGTCTTACTACCAAGAATTCCACTTGAGTCACTGCCTTTTGTACCAGATTCAGGAAATGATGTGAAAGTCTATGATAGTTTACTATGCATGATGCATTCGACAGATGGTGTTCTAGGAGCTGCACCTACGATGGCTGATCAAACTCATCAGTTCCATCTATAACATCCTCCATTATTTTTAGGGGATAGAGGTATATAGGATGGTGATTCTTAGATATAGTCCACACTTTCTATCTTTGATCATATTGATATGCCTCTAGAGTGGAGGTTCATACTTTCTACTTACATGATATGTGATTCAGCTAAGAAATGGTGGGATGTGATTACCCAGGCTGGTCGTTATTAAAGAATATTATGGATTCATTTCCAGAATACATTCTATAACCAGTTCTTTCATCTGATAATGAGAGATGATAGATCCAGAGATATCATACATATCAAGAAGGGTTTTATGTTAGTTAGGTAGTATTCAGTTTGTTTTACAGAGTTGCAGCACTTTCCACCACTTCTAGTCAGTGATGGTCTTTCAAGTGCTAGACGCTTCAAGGATGGACTCTAGTAAGCCATCTGTACTCAAGTGAATTTTTTTCTCCTTTCTACTTTCCCTGAAATAGTAAATCAAGATCTTATCACTGATCATAACCTAAGGGATATTGACATTACTGGGCATATAATACCAGTTCCACTTTCAGCCAGTAGTTCTTCCAAGGAAAATAAGTGGTCCCTTGATGTTTCTCATCAACGTAGTGGCAGCTAGGGTACCCATGTAGGTATCTCTATAGTGCATAACTAGTGTGTACATATGAGGCATCTAAATCCTCAGTGTGATAGAGACCCACCAGAGTGCCGAGTTAGCGGCCATATGAGGCATATTCAGGATTTTTTTCGGACCTTTCCATCAACTTCTAGTGGAAGAGTGTCAACACTAGTTACACCTTTATGGGAGAGTTATTATATTCCATCTCAGGCAGGGAGTTGTAGTATCACTGGAAGTACTAGCTGAGGAGTAGATTTTGGCCATGGTATTCAGGCCCCTGATCACAAAAGTTCCAGCAGAGTAGTTTTGATTTTGGTATTCAGTTGTTTCTCATAGACATGGATTGGACCAAATGCATTCTTTATATTTGATACTCAAGAATAAGGTTCTAGATCCATCTACAGTATGAGGTACTATTATAGTACCATTTACTGTAGTATCTTCTTTATTTTATACAGATGCTTCACACTCCTTCATCTTCTTATCTATGGTGGAAATCCTTGGGTTGGAAATATAGTATTTTTGGTGTTATGACCCTTGATACACTGTTTTGTGTGCGGTCAGAGGGAATAAACTAGTATAGGGATTGTCCCCTTCAGGTATGCAGTTGCCCTTTCTTGTGGGACCTTTTTTTCCTTAAGATTACGGGATTCAATTTCATTATTTGGATTGATTGGTGGTTCCATATCACATATTTTTATAATATTTTCCTTGAAGGGAATCATTTAAATCACTTGATGGGTTGTAGTTATATACATAAGGGTGAGTTGGATGTCTAGGATAGCATATTTGGACCAAAACAATCACTTTCTAGGTGGGTTAACTACCCAAATGGACAATATCTTCATAGAGGATCAAGGTTTAGTCCAGATTGAACTCCCTCTAGTAGTTGATCATTTCTCGGAGTTTTTTCATGATGACTTTTCCGGATTACCTTCTGATAGAGAGGTTGTATTTATGGTCAAACTTATTCGAGAAGCATCTCTATTTTCTATTCCTCAGTATAGGATGGAAACTACTCATATCCATGAGATCAAGAAGTACTTATATTACTTTGAGGCTAAAGGTTACATATGGGCTAGCACTTTCTCTTGGTGTTCGCTCTGGAGTTTTTCCAAGAAGGAAGATGGGAAACATCGTCTATGAATCAATTATAGACTGTTCAAACATCATATGTTCTAGAACCAGTATCAAATTCCTTTAATAGATGATCTCTTTGACCAACACCAATGATCTAGTGTATTCTCAAAGATCGACCTGAGATCGTCCCATCATAAGGTGAGAGTCAGGCCATCAGAAAAACCTCATACATCTTTTTATAGAAAGTATAGTTTGTTTTAGTACCTAGTTATGTAATTCGGTGTTACAAACATGCCCACCATTTTCATGCTCTGATGACTAGGTTGTTCCACCCCTATTTGGATTCTATTTTAATAGTATTTTTGGATGACATCTTAGTGCATTCTCACAATCATAGAGATCATGCCAAGAACCTTGAGATCATTCTAAGTAGACTGATAGAGCATCACCTTTATGAAAATCTTGTTAATTATCACTTATAGGTTGATAGAGTTCACTTCTTGGGTCATATTATCTTTATATCGGGAGTCTCTATTGACCCAGAGAAGGTGACTGCGGTGGTTTCCTCAGATTAACTAGAGAATGTGTTTGATATACAGAGTTTATTGGGTTTGAATGGATATTAAAATAATTTCATACAAAAATTATCACACCTTGATTCACCTCTTACAGACCTTAAAAATAAGGGTGTTCACTTCTTGTTGTCAGAAGAGTGTGATAAATCCTTTCATGAGTAGAAATGGAGGCTTATCTTGACACCAATTCTGACTCTTCCATAAACAATAAGATGTTATATCATCTTCTGAGATGCATCAGGTATCATCCTAGGAGTAGTGATAATACATAAGGATAGAGTCTGTGTATATAGATATCAACAATTGAGACCTCATGAGAGAAATTACCGGATGTACGACCTTCGACTACTTTAGTTGTTGACACCTTACATTACTAGAGACATTATCTATTAGGTGAGCACTTTGTGGTGTACACGGACCACAAGAGCCAAAAATATATTTTTTTAGTGTGAATGGAACCTCAGATAGTGAAGATGGTTAAAATATATTTAGTACTTTTATTTAGAGATATCCTATATGCGTGGAAAGGGAAACATTGTCACTAAGGTGCTAAGTTGGAAAACTTAGGCATAGGCCACACAGGAATCTAGTGATAAATAGAAGATAGTTGACCTCTTTTCTGACTTATATCTAGAGTTTCATGATATTCACAAGCATTATTACCTATCAGCATTAACAATTACCCCTCTAATCCTTGATAAGGTGAAGGATAGACAATTTTCAAGTTGTACGGGATTGGTTCTCTGTGTGGGTACATTTGGAGCTGATGCAACTTTGGATTGGTCTGTAGAAAGAGAATACATCTTTCATATTCATGGGATCCTCTAGGTTTCTGTTGATATGAGATAAGAGTGGATGTACGATTACTACACTTCTCATTGGGAATTTCCACCAATCATCTTCAAAATGTATTGAGATATGCAATGCCAATATTGCTGGCTAGGGATGAAATGTCATATAGTAGGATTTATCACTAGGTGTTCCACCTATCAATGGGTGAAGGTGGAGCACCGGGGACCTGCAGGATTGTTACAGCCACTTCCAGTCTTGAAATTTAAGGGGGATTATATTTATATGGATTTTATAGTAGGCTTACCAAGGTCACTAAGGGGTATAGATGTTGTATGGGTAGTTATTGACCGACTAACGAAAGAATGAAACTTTATTCCTATTCGGGGGAATTTTTTTGTTGATAAACTAAAAAGACTAAATGTCCATGAGATCATATGAGTACATTGGGTCCCCCGTACAATCATTTTAGATAGGAACACTTATTTCACATCATAGTTCTAGCAGGTCTTGTAGATAGGTATGGGTAAATAGGTGCTTCTAAGAACATCTTTTCACCCTTTGACTAATGGATAGTCATAATGGATGATACAAGTTATAGATTTCATACTCTAATCACGTTTCCTTTATTTCAGTGATGCTTGGGAGAATCATATCCCTATTTTTTATTTCTATTATAATAACAGATTTCAAGAGAAATTTAATATGGCTACTTTTTGGGCCTTATATGGTAGTCAGTGGCATTCACCCCTATTCCAGATAAGGGTTGGTAAGGCTGTCCTACTAAGTCATCGTCTTATAAAAGAGACATTGGAGAAGGTTCAGCATATCAGAAAGTGTATGACTACTCCTCAATCTAGACAGAAATCTTATGTTGATAATTATCGAATACCTCTACAGTTCAAGGGATTGAATCGTGATTTCTTATAGGTATCTCCCATACCAGGTAATGGACAGTTATGGAATCAAGGGAAGATTATGCCTCATTATGTAGGGACATTTGATATCTTGGAAATTCTCGGGCCAACAGACTATTGGTTGTTACTGCCTCAGAGGTACCATGTGATTAATGACGTCTTCCACATTTCACAGCTCCACTATTACCATACTGACATGGCTCATACTTTTTATCCTCAGGAATTTGAGCTTGATGCTAATTCTTATTTTGGTGATTATCTTATATGCATTGTTGACATGAGAATAAAGGCTCTATTAGGCTATTTTATCCCTCTTATATGGGTGTTATGGAACCATGGCTATGAAAAAAATGAGACTTGGGAGTCGAAGTTCGATGCATGTGCTCAATGGATAGAGTTATTCTCATAGAGTGTTTCACCTCCCTTGGAAGGTGAACTCTCTCATGAATTACTTTCTAGGGGTAGACTGTAAGAATATGGTTTTTTACTAAAGTAAGGATCATAAAAATTTTGGTCTAATTCACATTTATGGATCTAAAGTGGATGCCTAATGAGTTCACAAAGTTCTTAGGAGTGTTAAGGTCTTTCTTGGATCCTAGAACAAAACGTTGTGGTAAAAATGGTCTTGTCACATGGATAGAGTAAACCATGTGGGGAGGACGCTCAATTAGTCTAAATCGTGTGGATAGTATACATTTTTTGGTAGATATATATCGCACAGTTGGTGCATAGTTTCTCAAACCATATGGCATAATAGTGCGAGTGATCCCTCTTCTCTAGGTAATTGTGCATTGTTGTCACATGGTTTAGAAAATCATATGGCCAAACCATGCATAGGATAATTTTGGGTTAATTTTACTATTTTTCTCTTAATGATCTAATTATCCCCTTCCTTATTCTTGGATCCAAATTCTAGTGGGATGAACCTTTATTTCTCTCATTTTGGATCTTTTGGATGTAAAATATAGGGATTGAGGAACATCCTTCGTCTAGGGTTTGATTGAGCATCTTTTTTTCATGTTGAATGCACAGTGGTATGTACTTGAGTCCTTTTTAACTATTCTTCATTTATCTTCCTCTCATCCCAGTTATTGAGGTTTAGGATTTTATTCTTGTTTCTTAGATCTATAGTGATCAAGGATGAATTACAGTCTGATACTAGTGGAGGCGAGTCATAAGAGTACTAGGTTGGTGTTCTATAACAAATCCTTCAAGTTCATTGATTTTGGGTTTGATGTGTGGGGCCCATCGATTAAATCATGTTTCATTTATTGAATATATATGAAATTATTATATTCATTAAAAAATTATGATTATTCTATTTCTATAGATGTGATTAGTTATTGGTGTTTATATTAATAACACACAACACCCCATGTAGGGTAGTATTCTATAGTTGGGTTTTTAGTGTTTTGACACTTTTGATCCATTGTTCGGGTGTGTTCAAGGATGACCACACAAATGGTAATCCTACTTATATTAATTTCCTATTGAATCATGAAATAGTTAATATATTATAATATGTCACTTCCACTTGACTCCCCTAAGATAAGTTCTTAAATGTAACTAATTAAATCAAATGATATTATAGAAAGCATACTTATGTACATGACTTGGCCTTATTAAAAATAAAGGAATGTTTGGTTGCATGTTTGTGGCACACCTTTCAATGTTCATCTAAGGTAGTGGGGTGAACCTTATAAATTTAACTGGACAAACATGGTTTTAATTAAAAGGATGAAAGATACTTGGCCTTGTCAAACTAATGAAAGTCAAGACTTAAACCAAGTTATTGTTTTAATGTTATAGTTATCATATGACCAAATTAATTGTTGTGAATTAAATGTATGGTGAATCATTATGCACATGGACCGTTAAATATTAATAAGAATGCTTGGATCATGTTAGATCTAGGATTAGTAAGGGAATTCCTTGGGAAATCATGGATGTCATTCTAATTCAAGGATTCTAGTTACCTTATTTGATACCTACCTAGGAACTAGACCCTTGTCTACCTTTGGATGCTTGGTATGACACCATATGTTCCCTTCATTATTTTTATTGGATGCCTTGGATACAATCCTTGGATCCAGCATGCCATAAGGTTCCTTGGTTACAACCATAGAAATTTCCACTTCATATCTCCCATTTTGCCTTGGATGAATTCCTTGGACTCAATTAGAAACATTATTGTGGGAATCGCTTAGATGGTGTTCCTTGGATTACAATCTTACCACTTAGATATAGTTAGTTACTTTTGATTTACCATACCCTGAGGTCTAGGTTGTTTTGGTGAATACCATGGAACCACTTCATATTAATTATAAATTATGGTTTCCTTATTACATCTTGGAAACTTCACTATTTATACTATCATGAGGTTATTCTAGTTCTAGATATGCCTCACGTGACTTATTTATATAAAATGGAAATCAATTAATTAATGAACTGGTTACATGTTCTGATGTCAACTGAGGGATGAAGTAGGTACTGGGGTATTTAGTTACATTTTACTACTTTACATTATATATGCATATATGAAAACTATTACATTTCCATTACATGGGTTGGGTGTTATAGACACCATTGGTGGTGTCCCACTGAGATTATATCACACCCTCTCCAAGTATCATTTCGTATTCAGAGAAGATTACATGTATGCATGTTTTGATAAAGAGGAAATTAATGCTCTGGACACTTGATTTCTTGTTGTGCTAGGAAAGAGCTAGTAGTAGATGATCGAGTTATATCTAGAGATTCTTGGGATAGTTTATGAATTTAATTTTCTACATTGGGTTTTGTATGTATGAAAAAAACTTTGTATCCATGTTTTCTATATTTCTAGTGACATGGCATATATCATCATCAGCTATTGTATGTTATTATAATTATTTCAGTTCTTGTTCTCCTTGTCTCTTTCCACTGTGCATTATATTTACTTATTACTTCCTCTATTTATCTCTATTTATAATTATACACTAGGATAGACTCTAGTAATAATGGAATTGTCTCCCAATAGACACCCCCTAGGCCCTCACTACTAATAGGAAGCCTTTGGTGTTTACGGAGATGCTCTTGAGGTCTTGTGGCCCATTGGGCTTGGTATACCACCTAAGTGGAATCTGTGTTTGGGAAATCAAAATACTACACTAATTTTATCTTTAATTATATGCTAAAACAAGATAGTATTTCACTATATGCAACACTGATTGGCTTATGTTACACGCAATAGTGAGTTTCTATGAAATATCATTTTATTATTATAATTATTTAAATAAGATAGTTATAACATAGCCATTAAAATTATTAATATAAAGATTAATAAATTTTTTTAAATATTATTAATAATGGATTTATATAAATAATACTTATTTCTAATAATATATATTTTTTTAATGTCTTTATATGTTTGAAAATATTACTTTCTCAAATGAACTACTTTTTACATCCTTTAGTGAATGATAATAAATTTAACTTTTGGAACTTTTAGAAATTTAATATATTAAAATAAAATTCATTTTTTAATTCATAATTTAAAAATAAACTTAGTGTGAATTTTTGGTATTTTTCTAAAAAACTTCATTTATTGATGATTAGTGAAAAATATTAAATTTCAATTCAAAAATGCTTTTTCGTCAAATTTATTTATATTTTAAAATTATATTTGAATTTTTTTTAAAGTTTAATTAGATAAATTTATTTTAAATTAATCCAATTTCGGTAATTATAATCCATTTACCATTGAAATTGGATATAAAAACATTTCAATCTTTTAAACACTTTCTCTTAAAAAACTCATTGTAGCGACACATCTGTGGGATTAATTTTAAATTAATTTCTAATAGATATATTATTAGAATTTTTAAAAATAGATTAAATTTTTAGAATCGTAATAATTTAAAATTTATAATAAGTTTAACTTGGTTTTTGACCAAAAATATTATTGAAATCAATAAAAAATAATTGCAGTGATTAAGGTAAAACAAGATTACTTAATGGATTAACTTTAATTTGAAGGGACAAATAACCTAGACACAGGTACAAAATAATTTGGAAGAAAATATTCCAACCAAGATCCATATTGGATCTAAAATTAATAGTTATATAAGTCACATGTTATAAGGGAGACCTCTCAATAGTGTTTTTCTTTTTATATTTACAAGAATGTCACTCCTTTTCCACTATAAAAAGGAACTCAGCCTCCTCACTTATACAAGACCATCAAGCCCATTGGCGCAAAAAACAACTACATATATATCCTACCAAATCACCCCCCCCCCTAGTAATATAATCCTCCCTTTTAGTATGAATAGAACTAAGAAATCATTTTGGTGAAAAATAAGAGGAGTTACCCAAAGAAAAGGTATCACACTTCCACAGGATCTTTGCTTTTATCTTTATACTTCACCAAACAAATTATTCTTATTAGATTATTATATAATAACCTTAGTATCCTAAATATAATGATATATTGTTATTATATGTAATAAATCTAAACTAACACACACATCCATCAAATTGGTAATGAACCTATCATTCATGTGTAGGGCGGATTATCGTCTTCCGAAACGATGTCATTAATTTTTTCTTTACCACCTCTCATGGTAGGGAATTATGATATGAATAATATTTTTATATGATATATATGATATTTATTATGTATTAATTATTTTTTTAATTTTTATATAACACATACCTTCATGCTTTCTATTTTTGTGAGCGATAACGTTGTTTGTGGATGTGTGGACTACCGCCTCCTCAAAGTGATGTGATTCATTCAAAATTTACATAGAATGTATTAAGGAGGGGATTAGTAAAAATATATGATAAATATGAAATAATAATTATACTTAAATTATATTATATATTTATTTATTATACTTTCTTTCATTCAAAGGAACAATTAATTGGAAATAGCATTCACACGTACGTACAGTCTATCGTCTCCATGAACGGTGTATTTCATTTTCTATTTATAGATTTTATAGATTATTATAAATATTTATATACTAAGTTTATATTATATTAATAATTATATATAAAATTTATACCATTTTTTATATTTGGTAAATAAATAAATCATTACCTAATTAAGAGGATCAAGAATAATAAGTCAAAACATATATGAAAAACTAAGTGGATATTACCTGAAACATAACATTAACATGTAATTGTTAACAAATGGGTAATATAAAGTCATAATAAAATAATAAATGGTATTATATATAATAATATGTTTCGTTAGTAGATGTATAATAAACTTATATTTATTATACATAAGTTTTGAATGAGTATGACAAGAGTCAATACATAAAGTAAGTGTTTTCTCATATCACTTTTATTTATGTAAGATTTATTCCTTATTAACTACTCATTTCTTTTATATGGTGTATATACTATCCATGAATATATTATAAGATTATTATAAATAAATTTATGGGTATTTATATATCTATTTTATAATCTCACTACATGGGGTTTATGTTTAGAAAGTTGGTAAAGTACTTTTGTCTCAATGTTTCTTCTTTCATACACATGTCATGTTATGCACTTGCTTTATTCTACAAGGTGTATACACTATACATTGACATGTTATATCAGGAATATCCTTATTTTAATGAAATTTTAATCTTCATTTAATTTAATTTTTTACATGGTCATTATTATTCAAAGTTACCATGTGGTAAGAATTTATTTCAACAATCTCATCGTTTGTTGGGATTGTTTATGATAATGTTTTCATTGGTGAAATATTATGATCCATATTTAAAAGAATAATCATGTATTTTCTTATACTATGGTTATTCCTGAAATAATCATGTATCAGTACCATTTTTAACTCTTTGGCACATAAGATAATTAATAAATCATTTTTCATAAAATCTGACCACATCCCTCTCTTTGGTTATAAATCTATCTTATTCAAAAAAGAATTCTTTAAAAAATGTTTTAAAACCCTGTTTTTAAAATGATATTTTAAGATCATTTTCAAGGAAAATGTAATTTTAAAATATTCTTGGTTTTCAATGCATTCTTAAAAATTATTCAAATCTAGTTTTATAGAAAAATATTTTCAAAAATGTTTTATGTTTTAAAAATCTTTTTTTAAAGAAAGAAAGGTTATTTTCCTCAAGATATCTTTTTAAAGGATATTCTCAAATTATCTTCTATATAAGATGATATCCTTTTGTGTTAAACAATATTTTCTGGCGATATGATCCAAAGGTAATATTCATATTCTTTTTTGGAATGGATTCTATTTTAATGGAATGATGTTTATGAAACATGTTTCCCTTCCACGGGTTTTATGATTATGAGACTTGATTCTTTTCATAGATTATGTTTTGATGAGATGAATATGGAACCTATCTATTTTCCATAGGTTATGGTATTATTACATGTTTATGATACCTATTTCATTTCATGGGTTATGATATGATTAATTTTACGATCTAGTGAAATGTATATGTATGATTTAATTATGAGATGGGGGAGACCTATATCTCCCCCCAATACATTGAGTAAAGATTTATATCTCATGAGATAGACATGGCTAGAATGTGTAGTGAACTCAATTAATTAAAGGACTTTGCCTAATAAAATTATCTTGGGAGTGACCATTGACTACTAATATGATCATGCAAGTCCACAATGACTACCAACATAGTATGGGGAGTGAACCCGTACTACTATGAAAGACTCAACAATGTTTCGCTAAATACTATAGAAATCAATTTATATACTTATGTGTCTTCCAAAATTCCATGCCTTATTCCTATGTAATTATTTCTTGGATTATTCTCTTGATTAAATCATGATTCATGTCTTATAAACTATAAATATTTATGAAATGATTCATGTTTATGATCTTTGATATGTATGGTGTGATCTTATAATGTTATGATCACATTCTCATACCATTTTTCTCTTTTTTATACATAAATATTTACCTTTCTTACCCTTATTGTTCATTTCATATCCCCAATTTTTTATATTTCCTTCCCCCAAGTTATGAACATATGCATTATGTATGATTTTTCTAAAAAGGGTGTCAGTTATGAAGAACCAAGTTTGGGATGGTGTGGCTCACTTATGCACTAATGCTTATATTTCCATGTTTTTGACGAACTAAACTAATATAATATCTGGTATTTTGTCTGTGTAATGTTTTAATTATTATAAAAAAATGATGTAATGTTAACATATGTCATGTGAGGGTCACTATAAAATAGGATTTCACTAGTTTGGTCACTCAGAACCAAGAATCTATTAGATATTTCCATGGGTGAAGGTTTGTAATTGAATAGAGAATTCTCATATCATTTCATGTAAAAAAATATACATGTTAGAATACTCTGGAAATAGCCACTGAGTAGGCCCATAAATTTACATATAGAAAGTATTCTAATGTGCCCTGGTATCACTAAATGACCCATTTTAGTATATTATTTTCCCCACTCATCAAGCCAACCAATTCACTCTTGCGTCATTATGAGGAACAAGCTAGTATATCCTAGAAGTAGCTAAAGGGTTGGCACATATTCCCTCCCCCACACATGAAGCTCGCCGGAATATCCGAATAGAAAATAGAGGATATGACCAAGCTTATATCCCAAATCCCATTTAATAATGGTCTCATGTTATCATTCCCATAAAATAATATCATCAAGATGTCCTGGTAGTGATTTAAGGGTAGGTTCAAATCCCTACTCACACATTACAGGACTGCCAGAAAATTCTAGTAGTCGTTGAAAAAGGTCATCTTTGGTATATACCATTAGTTAACAAGATACAAGAAAATATTCCTATCCCTTTCACCATATAATCTCATCAACATAATTCAAGGGATACATAGGACTCGGAATATATTATATCTACCACTCATGAGTATCATCGACACATTTTGATAAAAAATGATAAACCGAATTGAGCTTGTATCCCAATTTTGACTTGATATCATTAACTCGTTTCATTGACCACTTCAGGTCAGGTACATATTATTGATTACATTATAAAATATCATCGGAATAATTCTATGACAATATGGTAATTTCCTATGAGAGTTTCCATGTGTGAAGGTTGATGTTCATAACAAAAAACTTGATATGTCTAAAAGAGATCATCCAAGAGAAAGTCTTATCAGGGAAACCCAAACTATAGGTGTATGTCTATATCCTTTCCCTATTCCATTATATCATTCTTGAGGACATAAAGAATAATTAAATAGTGGAATAATATTCTATCATCTCATCATAATAAGAGATTAGCTGAAATTATGGAGGACCTACCAACCATATTTTGACCAGAAACTATGGAGGTCCTCCAAAGAGTGAATGTCACAAAGGTACTCCCCATGGTAATTTAAGGATTTATTATGACAAATATTATAATAAAGTTATATTGAAAAATAATTCTAGTATATGGAAGATCAAATGGAAAGAAGTCCCTCCCCTTTCTGAAATATTGATCAATGTCTTTCCTAAATCTCCTTTCCAATAATTATGATATAGGAATCCTCCTTGAAATTACACATTTAGCCATGATGGTAGTCCTCCCCATAGTGGAATTCATTGTGTAGATCCTCCCTAAAATGAAATTTTATTTTGACAAGAAGGTCCCCCATTACAGAATCAAAACTAATAAGGCCCTCATACCGAGAGGTTCTCAAAAGACAAAGGCTAGCTACACCAAGTACCTCATCTCTTATGAGTGATTTCACTTATTACCAAAAGATGGTTTGAAAAAATAGTCACCATCTATAAAACCTTCAGACTACCCATCCTTTGATATTGTATAGGATATTCCAATTAATCCCTCTTGCGAAAATAATGAATTTGGGAAATAATAGCTCTTTTTAGATCATGTATTGTAATATCTCCTAGATGATGAAGCGAATTCCAAGATTATGAGAAAATAACTTGTTGAATCCAATATATTGGTCATGTTCTAGATCATATTTTTTTCATAGTACGACATTCTGAAGGCTTTGATAGAAGAATGTGTACATTATATTCATCTAAATATATGGATGAATTATCATCATCTGAGGGAGAAACTGATGTCTTACACAGAATATGAAAACCCCATCAACAAAATAGGATAACCTTATCCCCACCCTGACATGGTTTCCCTTTTAGTTTTGTAGAACCAATAGTTGTAAATGTAGTGTAGAGATCTCTAACATGCATATATTAATGATTTGAGGATGTTATTTGATCACTAACACTCCATCTGATGTACATATCAAATGATAGGGAAAATACAATGTTTCATTTAAATATGCACTCCAGTCAGTAGATACCACTAAGAAAGATGTCATATAGTGTCATTTCCTCACTCCTTGTCCCATACCTAAGCTCTATAAACAATAGTTTTCCTATAAAATATGTAAAGGTTATCTTTGAATCCTAAAAAAACTTGGTGGGAATGAGTCATCCATAATTGCATGCATGGATCCTTAATAAAGATTGAGAAATCTTATCATTTGAGAAAACATAAACTCTTGGTTGAATCTCTAACCTCAATAGTGAGTATCTCAAGCTAGGTATGTGCACTACATTAATCCCATTCTCTAACTAAGTCCCACAAAAGAAAAAGGGCAGAACTATTAGTCATTACAGCAGTAATATGGTAATAACCCCAACTCAATGGGATATGACCATTTTTACCAACACATCCATCAACGGTATCATAAAATCCCTAGTGAGTCCAAGATTTCATGGTGTTCGAACCATGTCAGACCCATCCTACATGGATGGATGAAATTATCAAAAACTCCTCCTACCCTAGGAAAAATACCCTTCTCTAAAATTGGATAAATTCTATGAGAAAGTCCTTCACAATTTCTTACATTATGAGACCCATATCTCTCTTTATGGACATGGATGGAAATAAATTTTGGACACTCTCTTAGGATCACCCTTCATAAATCAGTTCTAGAGGATCATTGGAACCAAAAGAAAAATCCTTGTAGGGGAAACAAGCTGATATGGTCTAGAAATAAATGAAATACCAAGGGGAATTGCGATACTCTCATTGATAAACATAATGATCAATCTTATTAGACTTCTAAAAAATACATTATTTTGTGGCATTCGACACATTAGTGAATATAATCAACATCATACCCACTAAAAATCTGGAACATTATCAAAATACCAAAGAGTTTTATAAGAAATTATATATCTAAAACATGGTATAAACTGAAACATTTAATGTTTTTTTACTCATTTTTAAGGGAAAACCTAGTATTTAGGTGGTCCCTTATGTAATCATTTAAGTCCATCATGGAAATAATTCTCAAAAGAAAATAGGAATGGTATGGGTAAGCCCACAAATCACCTAAAGAAGTTGATCTGTCTATTGTAGAAGAAATAATATATCAATATGAAGTTGAAATAGAGGATTTAAGACAACTCAATTCTAAACTACATAGGGTATATATCCCCACGGAATACAACTTCCTAAAAACAATCACATTTCTCCTTCATAAACTATCCCTAAATATAGAGAAGATACTTTAACAAAAAAAATTAAACATACACATCTAACAAATATAGGACCCAAAAAACCTATTTATCTAGACCTGATGAATTCAGGGTATCATGAGTTCACTATGATGGGGTGGTATAAAGAATCATTTCAGGATGGCTAAAATAGTATGACATGTACCTATTATCAGTAGAAAACATAGGAGGTATTACCAATTCATGATCAACCTACCACCTTCACTCAAATTTCTGGCTTGCTAGCTATTCTATCATAAATAATCAAATCCATTGAACCCATATCTTCTCGATTAGAGGTTGTTTAAATACATATCACTCTAGTAAAATTATAGAGGAAACTATCTTCAAGTTGGTTGGATGAAACTCTTTCTCTACCCAACTTTTAATATCGAACCTTATTAGACTTTAACCACACTAGGGAACCTAAATATCACATATTAAACTTTGTATCTTGATGTTTCCTAATGATGAGAATCATTGAGCAGCAAGAGGTGGATAATCTTTGGGGGGATTTTCAAATACTCTGGAAGGAAAAGCATTTATCTAGTACAGCAGCCTTCCAGTTGGGCTCGTCAATAACTGGGAAGAACTATATTTCTAGTTTTTTCACAAATTAAACTCAAATTAGATAAATAAAAAGGTACTTGACCTATGAAATTGTAGTAATTGTGATAATTAGAGGTTCTTGGATGTCAATGAAAGATGGAAGTATTTGAGAAATCCTTGAAGACAAAACATATATAGGATAACCTATGGTAACTCTTAGTAAATAATTTCAGTGATGATTCATATATTACATTGATAATAATCAAATAACCCATTGGAATTAGTGAATTTTAAACAATTTCATAAATGTTAGAAGATGTAATTTGATAAATAAAGTCTAAGTCTTAGTCAATGTAACCTTTTAAGGAAAGGGGATTGAAAATCATAAAAAACGATGGTTATGCTAGATCCAACTCTAACACTAACACTGAAAACCAAACCCAAGAAATATCACATTTTATCTCATCCAGAATTAGAAAAGAAAAAAGAGTTTCATCATTAATAGGGGGAAAAAGAACAAATTCATCTGTCATATAAATAATAGAAGAATAAAGTATATATTTTAAAAAATATATAAAGTTCCAAGGTACTTTAACATAGATAGGGAGAATGACTTACTGAAGTTTTCAAAGAATAAAAACATCAATCAAGTTTGCCTAATAGTCCACTTGAATTATTTTCCCTTCCACTAAAAGTTGGGACATAAGATATATAAGTGAATTGTCTTCAACGATATCCACTAGAAGATTGTATATTTTAAGAAATTCAGATTTGGAATGTCTCCAACACAAGTGTGTTATGTTTCTAAAATCCAGCTAGAAAATGGAGTATAATATCAAGAATTCTAGGTAAAGGGTAAATTGAAGTTTAATAATTAGAAAACTATAAGGATTTTAAAATCAGAATATGTTATCCATAGGGAATAGAAAAACCATCCATATGTAGCCCTAACTCCCTCTATAACTATTGAGTTAACTTTACCATCATTACAGTCCTCCAAGATTCTTTCTTATAAGAATATAAAAAAGAAGAATAATACCCAAGAAGATTAAAAAAATTAAGGCCTAAATTACTATAAGAAATCAAAGATTCTATTCCATCAGCATTTGGAGGATAGGGATCACCCCCACCAAATAGTCCAATAGAAACCCACCCATCAAAAAAACACTCATCATACGTAGATAATTAATTTGTACGAGTCAATTTCATCCACTAAGTATATGCATTTTCTAAGTAAGAACCTATTTATGGACAAGATACCCCAAACCAAAATTTAGGATAATGAGAAAGATTCCATAGAGGCATAGGAATATGGCCAAGAAAGTTTCAAAAATAATCATGAAAGTAATCCCAATATCTAGGTCATGAATCCAATGAATCCATATACTAGAAAAACATAGAGGTAGGAAATTTAGTGGGATCAATAAGAGTGCCAATATAATTTTAAATAATTTATGGTTTACAAAGTCCCAGTCATACTAGATGATTGACTAGTAAATCAATATATGTATGGTCAATGTCAAAATCTGGGAAGTTTAACTCATCTTGTCCCACAAATAGAAAGAATTTCCACAAGTTTTGATCATGGAAGGCATAAACCAATACAGAAATCCTCAACTTCGAAACCATATACCAATGAGAAACCTCATATAGGTAAACTTATGCATTTTATAGAGACATATGACAACTTGAAATAGTTGGTCATCATTCTGACCAAGATTTCAATTCTTGATTCCCTCTATCTCTCAAAGGAGATTTAATAAGTACTTATTAATGATCTTCTAATCCATCAAGAAAATGAAGTTGATGTCAGAAATACTAATGTGTATTTCATAGAGACTAGTATTGTTGACATTCATGGAGTCATCTACTTCATATAAAAATATAGGGAGACCACCATACAAAGACATACCAGGCCCTTTTACATATCTTGGAAGCTGGAAAACACTAATATTTTCTTATCCCTTATTGATAATGGTTTTGGAATCGATATCATATGAGTCTATGACCACTTTATATTAAGTTACAGAAAATATGATTTCTATCCCTCTACTCTAAAAATTTAAGGGTATGAAAATAGAGAAAAACCCTTTAGGATAGATTAAGCTTAGAGTCCAATTAGGATACCCTGTCTCTGATTATCAGTTTATGGTTGTTCTTAAAGGAATGTATTTTAGTACATTATTAGTAAGACCATGGTTTAATTAACATGGGGTAGTACCTTCATCATACAACTAGTTCCCCAGGTACTCTCTAGATCGATTGGCTAAAAAACTACATGGTGACGGTTCCCTTTTTGATTATCATAAATATAAATACATAGAAGTGTTATTCTATCAGAGGAAATGAAAACATCTAGTGATGTGTGGTTTTATACAAAACACTACCCCTAATAGTTTGGAAATATACCTCTTCAACCCATTATATGAGATCTATGGAGAATATGTATTACCCATCAATGTAATCGAGGTAATCACCAAAGATCTAAGGAGTCTTTGAGCTTTAAAAACCTTTTATGAGTGGAAGATACACTTGATAACCTTCCTATTATATGATGTTCAGGCTTAATTTCCTAGAAAATTATAACCACTCGCATAGGAAAAAAAGACATAAAATTCTTGTTGATCAATCTCCCTCATCGGTATCTCTATGATAAGGCTAACATGTCAAACCACCATCCCCAGTCAATGTAACCAAGACTCTTCGACCAAGTAAATATTAATCCTAGGAGAATAAGAAAGGCCTGAGGGTAGAGAGAATTTATATCTTTCCCCATGATATCAATAAAATAAACCAAATCCAGTTGTTTGGAAGAAGATAATGATATCGATCGTGATGGTAATTACCTAGATGATAATACTAATGATTTGTCTTCAAGATCCAAATAGATCCTTATATCACCATATGGATTGATAAATTCTCTCAAACCATAGAAAGAAATTATAAATTACCCTATGTCATCTCATGAATCTCAAGATTTCAACATCTCTACTACCCTTTATGATAGTATAGAATATTGGTGAAATATCTTGAATTTCCTTAACAATAAGGTTCATGAATTGGAACCATAGGTGATTGGAGATTCCTCCTTGTTATTCATGGAAAAAATATTTCCTTGTATCATCTTCTAGAATAAAAATTGTACCTTTATCACCCACATGCCTTGAAATAGATGTATAAGATGATGAAGAAGAAGAAGTGGAAAACATAAAATATACCCCTTAATCATTTTAGGATGGTGTCTCAACCATTGATTAGTATTTCAATTCCACTTGAAGAAAAGGAAATGTATATATCCTTATCAAAGTAGAACCAAGATATATTTTCCAAGACTTACAACGAAATTACTGGAATTTTTTCTAAAGTGGCCACCCTTCATTTTGGTCTACCTGAGGATCAACATGGATACAAGCAGTCAGCTATGATAATAAATGTGAGTCATGCTGCTAAGGAATAAGATGAATTTGAAAATATCATCAAATAGAACTAAATTTGGGTGGTTCAATACCCAAAATGGATTACCAACATTTTCACCATCAAGAAAAATAATCGGAATATTAGGGTTTTTAACCACTTAAATGATTTTAATAGACATTAACCAAATAAGGAATTCCTAGTTCTGATTATGGAGATTTTGATCGAAGAAATGACTGGTTTCCAAGCCTTTCCATTCATTAATAGGCACTATGGTTATAACTAGATATGCATGGATCTTAAAGAAGAGTAGGTCACTACTTTTATATCACCACAATAGGTGGATTGAAACCAAGTAATATCATTTGGATTTAAGAATTCTAGTTCCACATATAAATGTGTTATACACTTTATCTTCAATCAAGTTTTTGGGAAAACCATATAATGAATCTTGGATGATATGGTGGTCAAATATAAATAGTAGTGTAATCATATTTTTGATCTTGATACTTTTTTCAAAAAAATGTGCAACAGACCCCAAAGATAAACCACTTAAAATTCACTTTTTTAGTAAAATAGGTAATTTTTTGTAGCTTCATAGTACACCATAATTGAATTAAGTTAGAACCTAATAAAACCGTATAAAAACATAATATTCAACCTCCCCAAAATCACAATGATTTTAGAGGGATTCAGTGACACATCACTTACCTCAGACACTTCATTGCAAACATTATAGGAAAGTTCCTACCCCACTACAAGAAAACAGTGTTTTAGCGTCGGTTTTTTCGCGGTGGTTTTAAACACCGCTGTTAAATTTTTTTCAATCCAAAATTTAGAAACAGTTTTGAAAACCACCATGAAAAAACCACAGTTAAATTTATTTTAAAATATTTTTAAAAAATTCAATTTTTTAACAGAGGTTTTTTCAAAACCACCCCAAAATTTAAGAAAATTTAAAAAAAATTATTATTTTTTATTATTTACAATCAAATATAGTTTATTATTTATAATTTTAAATATTTATAATGTTTCTACTAATTAATATTTATAATTATTAGTTAATAATATTTTTAAATTGAAAACAAATCTTCAATAAGTAAAAAATGGACTTTGGAATCAAATGACCATAACTTCTGATCCAAGAGTCCATTTCAGCTTCACAACCAGTCAAATTGAAGTTTATCTAATGAGAAAAAACCATGTGAGATTTAAATCATGTTATAATCAAAGAAAAAAATATATCAAAAATTCAAAGTCAAAAATTGATCTCGAACATCAAACGGCCATAACTTTTAATCTGAGTGTCCGTTTGGACTCTACCACATATCAAATCGAAGCCTCCAATGATCTCTATGCCACATAGATATGTTACCAACTGTTCACATATTGTAACTCTTTTTATTCCACCAGAAAGGCCCATAAGGCCTCTAAAACTGATGTTTTAGTTACAAACACCGATTTCTAAAAATTCAAATGGTTATAACTTTTGATCCAGGTGTCCGTTCGACATGTACCACAAATCATATCAAATCTCATTTCATGATCTTCGATTTGAATGGTTATGGCATTGAAAAATGATTCTTGGATAATATTTTATGTTCATTTCAGTGTTTTTAGGGTTTTCAGAGCTTTTTAACATTTTATTATTTAATTATTTATTTATTTATTTATTTATTTATTTATTTATTTATTTAATATTTATTTATTAAATAATTAATTAATTATTAATTAATTAATTATTAATTAATTATTATTATTTATTTATCTATTACTTTTTATTTTTATTTATTATTTATTATTTATTATTTATTTAATATTTAATATTTAGTTATTTATTTATTATTTAGTTATTATGTAAACATTAATTATTAATTTATTTTTAATTTATCAATTAATTATTTAGTAATTATTTATTATTATTTTATTATTCATTTAATATTTATTTATTATTTATTTATTTTTTCGTTATTCGTTATTTATTAATTAATTATTAATTATTAAATAATTAATATTTATTTATTTATTTAATTTTTAATTTTTAATGTTCAATATTAGATGTTAATTATTAATTATTAATTAAGAATTATTAATTATTAATTATCAATTCTTAATTATTAGACATTAGTTATTATTAATTATTTATTATTTATTATTTATTTATCTGTTTAATTATTTATGTATTTATTTATTTATTATTCATTATTCATTATTTATTCTTTATTCTTTATTCATTATTCTTTATTATTTATTTTTTATTAGTTATTATTTATTATTTATTAATTTATTGTTAATTTACTAAATATTAATTTATTAAAAGTTTATTATTCATTTATTATTTATTTATTTATTATTTATTGGATATTTAATTATTGATTATTTATTGATTATTTATTAATTAAATATTAATTATTTATTAATTATTTATTATATATTAAATATTGAATATTGAATGTTAAATATTAATTATTAATTAGGAATTATTAATTTCATAATTATCAATTATTTATTACTAGTTATTATTAATTATTAATTATTATTCATTTATAAATTTATCTATATATTTATTTATTTATGTGTTTATTTATTTATTTATTTGTTCTTTATTATTTATTCTTTATTCTTTATTCTTTATAATTTATTAATTATTAATTATTAATTTATTTTTAATTTACTAAATATTAATTACCACAAATAGTAGACCATAGATAAGCTCCATCGCCTCCAACAATTATTATAAAAAAGAGTAAATAGTACACAAGGGATAGTTTAGGGTAAAAGGGGGAATTACCCCACTAACACAATATACAGATACCAAAGTTACCCTTTCTTTCCACGACCCTGCCCACGAAATCCACCTCTACCACTTGAATGTCTTCCCCTTTGCCACTATTTAGGGGTCTGTCAAGCACCACAAGTCTGAGCATGTTTAACAGACGGCTGCCCCATATGCATGTCTTCATAGGGAACCTCTATTCTTGCCACCTCTTTCGCGCTAACCACTACGCCCCCTTGGATGGAGCCCTCTTCACCATTTCTTCTGAATTTTCCATGCCCCACATCATCATGAGTGACTACATACTCCTCGCTAGCCATGCCTTAAGCTGTAGCATCCAAAATCTCCTCACCATGCAGTTATCTAACCAGATCGCCAGCTTGTGAAGCTAACAAAGGAGAGGATGCACCGTAACTAGTATTATTTAGTTGAGAGCTAGTCCTTTCATGGATATCCATATACAATAAGACAAAATTCAGAGAGTTAATTGATTCAAGTATCATAAAGAAGTTGGAATTTCACAACAGTAGTGGTAGGAGACACCAATACTTGGGAAGCAGGATCATCCAAAGTCACTTTATGAAAAAGTGACAGTATAGATTCATTATTTGCAAAGGAAGAAGGTCTCTGATCTGTATCAAGATGGAGACCCGAGGACCTCACAGAAGTGCCCTCTAATGGGGTTGTTACATGGGTAACAGCCTGCCCAGTAGTATCTTTCCAAGGCAAAACCATATCTGGAGAGGAAGACCCTACAATGCGCTCAATAGTAGGAGAGTCACAAGGACCGCCTGCTGGGCACATAGTAGTAGAATCAGAAATTTGTACATATTGTTGTGCAAGAGAGTTATCTAACTGATCCTTGCCATGAGAATCATGCCAACCAGGACAAACATGCATGGAACTAACACTGAATTTCCCATTAGAGTGAAATTGTTCTTCCAAAAGAACTGTAGCATCGATATCAATATCATCATCAGAAACATTACCCCATTTTGAGGGTTTCCCACATTCAGAAGTGTGAAGAGGAGGTGCACCATTACCCGAAAGATCAGGTAGCATACCTCCACACATTTTTCCATCAAGAGATATTCCTTTTTTGTTACCATACATGACATCAGCAAATGACAGAGACCCACCATTCCCATTACCTTGTATAGGATCTTCCTTGATGATTGAAGTTGAAACCTTCACCCCATTAGGGATAGATGAATTACCCTTTCCACCATTTGGGAAACCTCTCCTCATTGACATTGGTGGAGAAAAAAGAGATGACAATTTGTCTTTACAACTTTCAGCAAGATGCCCATAAGATTTACAGTTGGAACAACGTAAACCCCTATTACATTTAATTTAACATGTCCAATAGTTGATCAGTTTATACAGAAATTGGGAACATACTCGAATTCAATCTCAAGTTCAAATTTAAAATCACCAGCAATCAATAGCATTGTCTCAACAAGCGGCAATGACATATCAAATTCAACTAGAATGAAAGAAAAATGGCCAAAATGAACAATATCAGTTTCAATAGCAAGATTAATGAGAGTTCCTACTGCTAGTGAAACATCCCAAAGGACACTTGGATTCCAAAATATCCAGTTCAATCCATTTATGAAAATCAATGATTATGTTACAGTGTTCTTGGCCCGAAACAGATCAAACCAGGGATCCTAGTTCTGAAATATGGGGATCCCAGGCTTAAGATTGATAAACCCATGACTCCAGACCCTCATTTTCATATCATTTGAACAAAAAGTAAAATGATAAAATTTCATACTAATTGATACCATCTTCCATTCACTAAAGCCCCAAATATTGTTATGTCTCTTCAAAATATCTTCAAGCTTCAATGAGACATTCATCTGCAAGCTTAAATGAGGAATAATGTAATGCTTACAAGAATCAATACTCTCTTGAAAAAAATCATGGATTCACCTCAACTACAGATCTCGCACCATTTCATGAGATCCGGTTATTAGAGGCTGAATCGTTACTTCGAGAACTAGTGAAAAAGCGATCAAAGCCGCTAACCTGTAATGAATTCGTTCGATGAAGCTCACATGGAATTGACTTCGAACCAGTGCCTACATCAACCTTATTCGATGGCCCAATGAACAAATCCATAGGATTGAAGTAGTAATCTAAAGAAATCATCACGAAATGAAACCATAAGTGCCAATGACGTAGAGAGAGAAGCTCTCAACCTCATCCTATATCTACTAAATATTAATATATTATTAGTTTATTATTCATTTATTATTTATTTATTTATTATTTATTTATTTATTCAATATTCATTATTTATTATTTATTTGTTATTTATTTATTAATAATTTATTATTTATTTATTATTTATTTATAAATTTTTATATATTAATTATTTATTCTTAATTCTAAATTCTTAATTATCAATTATGAATTATTTTTTATTATTTATTATTTATTATTTATTATTTATTATTTATTATTTACTATTTACTATTTATTATTTATAGTTTATTATTTATTATTTATTATTTATTATTTATCATTTATTATTTATTATTTATTATTTATTATTTATTATTTATTATTTATTATTTATTATTTATTATTTATTATTTATTATTTATTATTTATTATTTATTATTTATTATTTATTTATTAATTTTTTATTAATTTTTTATTTAGTTATCATTTATTAAATTATTTTTTTATTAATTTATTATTTATACATTTCTTGTATATTATATGTTATATATTATATATTATATAGTATATATTATCTATTATATATTATCTATTATCTATTATCTACTATATATTGTAAATTATATATTATGTATTATATATTATATATAATATATTATGAAATATAAAATATATTATATATAATATATAATATATAATACATAATATATAATATATATTATCTATTATATATTATATATTATATAATATTTATTACGTATTATGTATTATGTATTATATATTATGTATTATATAATATGTCTTATATGTTATATGTTATATATTATATGTCATATATTATATATTATATATTATTGATTATTGATTATTGATTATTGATTACTGATTAATCATTATTGATTAATAATTATTGATTAATAATTATTTAGTGTGTATCTATTTGTTATGTATTACTTTTTTCTAATTGATATATATATATATATAAGTATATTAAAGTCGATTTATTGACTGCATGAAGAGCCTACTAAAGTGGAAAATTCTTTGGAGAATAAGTAAGAGGTAAGGGGTTCAAATCTCACCCAATGCAAAATTTCTATATATGGGATGGGCATGTGCATGGACCAGGACTTGTGCATGGGAAAGGACTTATGCATGGATATGGGCATGATCGTGGCAATAATAAATAAATAACGAAAATCTAAAAAAATAATAAATAAATTACTAATATAAAAAAATTAAAAATTAAAAAATTAAAAAAAAAAACAATTTAGCGACGATTTAAACCGCCATTGGAAAAAACACCGCTAAATTGTTCTACAAAGGTTTTAAAAAAACTACCTCTAATTATTTCCTAACACACGATTTAGTGGCGGTTTTCCAAAACTATCGTAGAATGATTTAGCGGCGGTTTAAACCACCTCTAAATAAATTTTTTTATGTAGTGCCTTTATTGAGCTTATGAATAAGGGATTCACTAATTAGTGGGATCAATATTATCCAGAATCTTTAAAAAAACAAGAAATATATTTTGGGCACACTAGTATTGTTGTCTCCTATCAAAGGAAATCCAATCATTCTATACCTGGTAGCTTTGGAGAGATCATTGTTAGATTGAAAATGTAGATGTATATATATATTAGATGGAACAATACAAGAGGGGGTGAACTGTATGTTTAAAAACATAGAATTTAAAACACTTAAATAGATTAGTTTAAAAGATCTTAAACTAATATAATTCAAACAACCACATTTTTATTGAATATAAAGGTATGAAGTAATGTAATACTATTAGAAAAGTAAAGTAATTGTATTCAAGATGAATACAATAATCAGAGTAAAACAAGTGAGAGATTCTACCATAAAGCGTATAGAATCTATTAATACAAAATGTAATAGAATAATTGTAATTGAAACAATTAAAATTGAAAGTGTAATGAAGAAAGGAAACAATACAAATTCTTTTCTAATACAAACAGCAGCGGAAATGTAAAAGTATTACAATTATTTTGACCCAATGAGAAGTGTTATCCTTTCACCTAGGATAAGAGTTCTTTCTTACCACCACCTTGGTAAGCCCTCGATACGATGATCGGTTTGTCCATCTGCATATCCCCGACAGCCCTCGATACAATGATTGGAATGTCTATCTGCCTATCCCCGGCAGCCCTCGATACGATGATCGGAACGTCTGGATGCCTATCCCCGACAGCCCTTGATTTTGTAGGTAATCGGCACCTCTGTCTTTCAATTACTTGAAAGCCCTCGATACGATGATCGGACGCACAATGCACAAAGCATGAGATAAGTCACAGTGTTTCTATCTAGAGCTTGACAGAAGCAAAGTATCTCAATTGTATCAATGTTGTTCACTGTTGTTCTCAGTTATTCTCTCAGTTTCAAATGACCTCCTATTTATAGTCCTGAGGTTCCAACGGTCACATCTCCTCCAACGATCATATTTCTCCAAAAACTCAGAGGGACTTGGACACCTGGCTTTATAACGGTCATATTGAAATAGAAAGCACGACATCGTTTTGATTAGTTTGTAACTAACTCAACGACATCGTATTGGTTAAAATAAGATATATTAAGATGAAAAACAAGATTACGATTAATATGAAACATGTGTTTTTGACTATGTACCAAATCAAGCAAGTAATGAAAGTATGAATAGAAGATTCAGTACGATACAATTGACAGAGTCAGTACGATACGATTGACAGGGTCAGTACGATACGATTGATAGAGTCAGTATGATACGATTGACAAGGTCAGTACGATACGATTGACAAGGTCAGTACGATACGATTAAAAATAAATTTATTATTTCCAAAACAATATATAGAAGTAAAAAAGAGAAATTTTGACTCAACAATCTCCCCCTTTTTGGAAAGCACAACACACAAAGTGAAGACAACAAGAAACACTTATCTCCCCCTGAGTTATTGGAAACTCTTATGAACATGAATTTGAATACAACTAGCACCCCCTTAGGTGTATACTTTCCTAAGGATTTTATTCATAGATTTTCCTTGGTTTATAAGTATTTGATTAAATCAATCTCCCTTTGTAAAACATTATCTCCCTTTATAAAACATTCTCACCCTTTGTGGTTTACAAAAAGAATGGGGTCACTTTGAGTTTCCTGAAAGGGTTAGAGAAAATTAATGTAGGACAGAAGAAAAGAATCATAAAAGTTATTACAAAACAAAGACAGGTTCCAAAAGAAAAGAAAAAAAATACAATAGTCATTTGTTTTTTCTTTCCTTCTCCTTCTTTATGAGCTCATGAAGAACAACTTTCATCTTCTTAATTTCTTTCTTGTCTTCAGAAATTTAATCACCCTGATTTCTGAGAAGTTCTTATTGATCCGCAAAAATCTGATCTTGATTCTTGATAGTCTCCTCCTGGACTCTGATTACTTCCTCAAGGGTATCAATTCTGTCTTGTTGATTCTTGTTATCTTTGGATAACACAGAATTTTGTTTCTTCAACAAAACCATTTCATCCTTGAAGGATTAAACCTTCGAGAATTCAGACTGAAAAGCATTCATTATCTCTTTCAATTCTTTCACTGAAGGAATATTGGCTCCATGAGTTATCTGATTCTGCCTTTCAATAGTTTCTTTGTCAAGATTATTGAAAGCAATCGCAAGATCATTTGATAACCTCTTTATATCTTCAATTGCTATCTCATGGTCATTCACTGAGCTTTCTGTTTTATATGACCACTTGGTCATCCTGTTGCAAGATTTATTATGAGTAGTCGAGGTTTCATATAGAACTTTCAAATCAGCTTCAACTGACAAAACTTTCTTTCTCAACTCTCTTACAGAACCAAAATTCATTTTCTGATTTTTAGTAATGAAATCAATTTTCCCTTCTAGCCTGGGAAAGTATGGAATAGTCTTTTCAACCCTTCTTAAAACATGAACAATATAATCTCTCTTCTTGAGAGATATTGTGTGTTCTGAATTAGTATCATCATCGTATGAAGGCAATTCATTTGATCGGCTTGAGTCAACAACTAGCTGTTTTCCTTTTTCTTTTTATTTATCTCTTTTTTCTTCTTCTACTTTGTCACTAATGATAATAACTTTTTGAGTATGAGAAGATTGATCACCTTTATTTGCTTGAGGGGGTGTTTTATCTGGAGTTTCAGAAGATTCAAAAGGTGTTTGATCAGCATGAGGGGTTTGTTGAACACCTTCACTCTGCTTTTGAACCGATTCCTCTCTACTCTTCTTCGAACTCTGAAGGAATTCTAAAAGAAAATCTCCTTCCTCTTCTTCATCTTCTTCTATCTCTTCCATCATTTTATTTCCTTTCTATTTCTCAGGAAGGCTCTGTACGATGGGCTCTTGATGCACTTCTGCGGTAAGTTGAGCACTAGCATCCTCAACTACTTTCAAGATATTTGAAACATAAAATTCCTGTGCTTTTCTTTTCAAAAGAACCTTCTTCTTCTTTTCAGCCTGAAGGGTATCCTCAACCCTTAATCACTCAGCAAAGGCTTTGGCTACATCAAGTCCAAATTTTGGATCACCTTCCTTTCTCTGTTCCTTATCCTTTCTCCATTTGGCTACAACCTCCTTACTGTACTTAGGCTTCTTCTTTGGATTTGAGCTGGTTTTCGGATCAGACTTTTGAGGAACAACAATACAAGGAATGCCTTTGGCTGGCATAGGTGGCGATTGATTTTGAGCTGATTCAGCTTCTATATCTCTTATAAAAAGTTTTTAATTTGGATCAAAACAAACATTCAACTTTTTCATTGTACTCTTACTAATCTAGGATGGCTTCAGATCTATCATCTTTCCTTTCGAAGGAATGTTTCAAAAATTCATGCTCTCGAGAATAAGCTTTGTAAGGATAGATGGACACATAATCATTTGGGACTTAATTCCTCCAATCTTGAAATTCTTGATAGTTTCAAAAACATATCCCACGAGATTTACTTTTCTCATATTTACAAGATATTCAAGCATAAAAATATCAGAAACATTCAGAGTTTATTTATCTTCTTTCCTTGGGATAAGAAAACCTTGAATCCATAAACTCACAAAACTTTTGTCCGGAGAAAGATGAGCCACTTTTCTCTTCTCTTCATTTATAACAAACAAATACTTCTCAGCACTTTCTCTATTAAACGTACAGACTTCTTCTGGTAGTTTATGAGATGGAAAGAAAGAATCCCCTTCTATTGGGACATTCAGAAAATGAGCCTCTTGTTTCACAGACATAGACAACTTTCTATCGTACACAGCAAAATTGATAGTCATGTCTTTGTCGAAAGATACAGTTTTATAGAACTGACTGACATCATCAAAGAGAACCGGATCTTGAGAAACAGGCCCTTCAACACATAAATGCTCCCATCCTTGAAACAAAATGATTCTTCTGATTATGGAATCATACGAATCAAAAAAGTCCCGAGAAACTAACCTCTCTCTGAAAAATTCTTTGAAGACATTTTGGAGGGAGTATTGGCAGGACCGAGACATATAGGTGTTGCCGATGAAAGATCGTATGATGACTTAAAACCAGTGGAGCAGGGCTTTGCCTCAAAACCTGAAAAAACCAATGTGGGTTTAGGGAGGGGGGCTATTTATAGGAGATATAGGGGTGACCGTTGATCTTCTACGGTTGAGATTAGAAGAAATAAGAATCAACAGATAGGATTAAAGGGGAAAAAAAGAAATGTACCTGTCGGAGATCGTAAGGTAATTGTTGGTTTGAGATAGTATTAAAGAAAAAGACAAGCATATGAAGTAAAATAATACTATCAATCGTCATACCGATGGAGAACAAAGTCGTTACCATTAACTGACGAACCGATGGAAAAAAACTCGTTACCATGAACTAACAAGCCGATGGAAAACAATCTTGTTACCATGATCGGTCGATACAATGGAAAAGAAATTCATTACCATGATCTGACGATATGATGGAAAATAAATTTATTACCATGATCAGTCCATACGATGGAAAAGAAATTCATTACCATGATCAGTCGATACGATGGAAAAGAAATTCATTACCATAATCTGATGATACGATGGAAAAGAAATTCATTACCACGATCGGTTGATATGATGGAAAATAAATTCATTACCATGATCTGAAAATACGATGGAAAAGAAATTCATTACCATGATCGGTCGATACGATGGAAAATAAATTCATTACCATGATCTGATGATACGATGGAAAAGAAATTTAATACCATGATCAGTCGATACGATGGAAAAGAAATTTATTACCATGATCTGACGATACGATAAACATAAAAACAAATGATATGATAAAATTATCAATACGATAAACAGAAAAACAAATGATACGATAAAATTATCAATACGATAAACAGAAAAACAAAGGATATGATAAAATTATCAATACGATAAACAGAAAAACAAATGATACAATAAAATTATCAATACGATAAACAGAAAAACAAATGATACGATAAAATTATCAATATGATGAACAGAAAAACAAAGGATATGATAAAATTATCAATATGATAAACAGAAAAAAAATGATACGATAAAATTATCAATACGATAAATAGAAAAACAAATGATATGATAAAATTATCAATACGATAAACAGAAAAGTAAAAAACACATACCAGGAGAGTAAATAATTAAAGATCATAAGATAAAAAGAAACATAGTAAGAAATGTTCTCCCCCTTTCTAGAGGAGTTGTTTGATGTAAGGAGAAATGTAAAATAGGAAGTGGGTATGAATGATTATTTTAATGTAATATTTCCTAGGTTCTGTTTTATAAATTCAAATAAATCGGAAGGTAATGGTTTTGTGAAAATGTCAGCAAGTTTTTCTTTCATTCTGATAAATTGTAAAATAATATCTCCTTTTTGTGTGTGATCCCTAAGAAGGTGATGCCTAAAATCTATGTATTTTTCATGAGAGTGATGTGTTGGGTTCTTACTAAGAGATATGGCACTAGTATTATCACATAGAATTTGAGTTTTGGAAAAACTCAATCCATAGTCAGTGAGTGTGTGTTGCATCCACAACACTTGAGCACAGCAACTTCCAGCTGCTATATATTCAGCTTCAGTAGTGGAAAGTGATACTGAGTGTTGTTTCTTGCAGGAACAAGAAACCAGAGAGTCTCCTAAGAAATGAAATGTTCTAGATGTACTTTTTCTATCCATTCTACAACCACCAAAGTCAGCATCTGAAAAATATTTTAAAAAAATCATTTCCAGAAGAATAAAATAGACCTAGATCCATAGTGCCTTTTAAATACCGAAATATTCTCTTTACAGCTTTTAAATGAGACTCTTTTGGATTAGATTGTTATCTCACACATAAGCATATGGAAAACATAAAGTCTGGTTGACTAGCTATCAAGTATAGAAAACTTCCTATCTTACCTCTAAATTTTTTTGATCTACTGGTTTCCTGGTTTCATCAAGATCAAGTGTATTTGAGGTACAAATTGGAGTACTAGTACTTTTAGTTTTGTCATATCCATAATTTTTGTGTAAGTCTTTAATATACTTATGTTGGGATATATATGTTCCTTCTGGTTTTTGAGAAATTTGAAAACCTAAAAAGAATGTTAAATCACCCATCATACTCATTTCAAACTCATACTTCATTAAATTTGCAAAAGAATTAGTTAAAGATTTCTGAGTTGATCCAAATATGATGTCATCAATATAGATTTGAACAATCAAGACATTTTTATTTTTTTTTATAAAAAGGGTTGGATCTGCTGTACCTTTTTTATAATTGTTTTGTAAAAGAAAACCTGTAAGTCTATCATACCATGCTCTAGGGGCTTGTTTAAGACCGTATATAGCCTTGGTAAGTTTAAAACATTATCAGGATGTTTTAGGTCTAGAAAACCAGGAGGTTGTTTGACAAATACTTCTTCTTGAACAAAACCATTTAGAAAAGCACATTTCAGATCCATTTGGAAAAGTTTGAAATTAAAGTATGCCGCAAAGGATAATTGAATACGAATAGATTCAAGTCTAGATACCAGAGCATATGTTTCTTTATAGTCTATTCCCTCTTGTTGATTACAGCCCTTAGCAACAAGTCTTGCTTTATTTTGAACAATGGTTCCATTTTCATCACATTTGTTTCTGAAAACCCATTTTAAACCAATTACAATTGTTTCTTTAGGTCTTTGAACTAAAGTCCAGAATTGATTCCTCTCAAATTAATTTAGTTCATCTACCATTGCTTTGATCCAATCATCATCACCTAAGGCCTCACTTGGACTTTTAGGTTCAAATTGGGAAAGAAAAACAAGATGTTCTATTTTATTTATTAAGGAATTTTTGATCCTAATAGGTTGTTTTACATCACCAATGATGTTATCACTGGGATGATTCCTAAGAAACAATTGATTTGGGTTTTGTAAAACCTGTTCATCAATATACGGTAGAAATTATTCTGTGGTAAATATTTCAGAAGCATCTTCTTGGACAATTTCCTTAACAGAAGGATCTTCTAACAAAGGTTGATAATCAGTTTTTGAAAACACATCTGAGGATGTTGGTTGGGATGATTTAAAAAAAGGATCAGATTCATCAAATTTTACATGTACTATTTCTTCAACAGTACAAGTGTTTTTATTGAAAACTCTATAATCCTTAGAAGTTGTGGAGTAACCTATAAATATTCCTTCATTAGATTCTGGTGTGAACTTGTTTAAATTATATTTTGTATTCAGAATGAATACTTTTCACCAAAAAACTTTGAAGTATGAAACTTTAGGTTTTTGGCCAGTCCATAACTCATAAGGTGTTTTATTATGAAAAGGTCTAGTTAAAACACGATTTATAGTATAACATGCAGTACTAACAGCTTCAGCCCAGAAGTTCTTAGCAATTGAGTATTCACTCAACATGGTTCTAGTCATTTCCTGAAGAATACGATTTCTTCTTTCAACAACACTATTTTGCTGAGGAGTTCTTGGAGCTGAGAAATTGTGAGAAATACCTTTCTTACTAAAAAAAATTCAAATTTTGAATTTTGAAATTCACCACCATGATCACTATGAATATTTATGAATGGTAGGTTTTTCTAATTTTTAACTTGGGCTCTAAAAGTTTTGAAATAGCAAAAGGCTTCAGATTTCATTGTGAGAAAATAGACCCATGTAAATCTAGTAAAGTCATAAACTAAAACAAATATATAGTATTTTCCTCCAATGCTTCCAGTTTGTGAAGGACCAAAAAGATCCATATGTACTAGCTATAATGCATTAGAAGTTGAAACTTCATTAATTGATTTAAATCTAGTTTTATGTTGCTTGCCAAATTGACAAGGATCATAGAATTTTGAAGAATCATATCTAAGATCAGGTATTCCCTTTACAAGTCTTTTCTTTGAGAGTTTACAAAGGTTTCTTAGATTACAGTGTCCTAGTCTTCTGTTCTATATCCATGATTGGTCTTCTATTTCACTTAAGAAAGGTAAATTTTGGATTCTATGGTCTTATAAGTTAATAGTGTATACATTCTCTTGCCTATGGGCAGACAGAATGAATTCATCCTTAGAATTGTGAACTAGACACTTATCATTTCTAAAATTCAGAAGGTAACCTTCATCACATAATTGACTTATTCCGATGAGATTGTGCCTAAGACCTTTAACAAACAAAAAATTTGAGATAAGAACTTTTCCAAGAAATACAATATTACCTATACAAACAATCTTTCCTTGAGCATTGTCTCCAAAGGTAACTTTTCCACCTTTTTTTTTGATAACCTTTTCAAAGAGATCTTTGTTTTCGGTCATGTGTCGAGAACAACCACTATCCATGTACCAAATATTTTTGTTGGTACACTTCTCGTTTTCCTGAAAAGGAAACAATTAGTTTTTTGGAATCCAAACTTGTTTGGATCCAAAACGGTTAGATAACAAAATTTTAGGAATCCGCATTTGTTTTAAAAAATGAGCTTTATGAAATCCTAAAGATGGAGTTTTATGGAGAGAACACTCTCTTCTCCAGTGTCCACCACATTGGCACTTAGAACAAAAAGGTGTTTTTTGTGGAAAAAAAATAGTTATTACTAAAAACAAGTTTAGAATGTGTATATCCAAGTCCAGAGTGATTTCTCAAAGGCCGGATTTGGGAATAAATTTTATCAAAATTTTCTTTTCCACGAGTAAAGTTTGACAAACATTTCTTTAAAGAGAAAATTTCTGAGTTTAGTTTTAAAACTACGTTTTTATTTTCCAAAACATTTGATACTGAACTAGAGTTAGGCTCTAAAACATTTTTCTTTGGAATCACAGTTTCTAGGTCCTTAGAAAGTTTATCCTTATCATATTTGACTTTCTCAAGGGTTTTTAAAATACTTTCAAAATCAGAAGTTTTCATATCAAGATCATTTGAAAGATCCGATACTTCTTTAGTTAAAACTAAAATTCTAGAGTTTTCCTTCTCAAGATTCTTCTTGAGTTTAGAATTTTCATTCTCAAGTAATTTAGAAAATATAGATACTTCTTCAAAAGAGGGTAACGTATCATCTTCTGATGATGAAGATTCATCATTTGAAGATTCATAATATTTATCATCAATATAATTTTCATTTAAAGAGACATTTGTAATAGCTTCAGCATTGTGTACCTTAGTCATGAGACAGTGATCTTCGATGGGTAATCTAGCTATAATTCCAATATTCCTTTTTCCTGAGGACTCACATTCTGAAGAATTTTCTGAAGAATCACTACCACTTGAACTCCAAGTATCATTCTCCTTCAAGACTTTCTTTTTTTTATAATACTTTTTCTTGTTTCTTTCAGAGTGATTCTCCTTTCTGTCTTTCCTCTTCAGTAAAGGACAATCAGGCCTTATATGTCCTAATTTCTTACATTCATAACAAGTTACCTCTGAATCTTTCTTATCCTTCCTATCTTTATTTTTGAATCTATATTGGAAGTATCTCTTTACCACAATCTTGATCATCCTTCGAGAAAGATTGGATAACTCATTATCTGAGTGATCACAATCAGTTGATTCTGATAAAACAACTTTCTTGGCTTTGGATATTATAAGCCTTTCAGGTGTTTTATCTTTAGATGAAAGGGTTACACTTCCATTACCATTTTTCTTCTTGTTGAGATAGGCATCTCTTTTCATTCTTGTTTCGTGTTGTAGAAGAGTTCCAAAGAGTTCATCAAGAGTAATCTGGGAAACTTTTCTTTTTTCATCAATAGATGACCTTTTTTACTCCCATTCATTTGAAATTATATCAATAATCTTATCTACTAGAGCTTCATCATAAAGACCTTTTTCACCCATAGATTGTGAACTGTTGACAATTGTCATAAACCTTTGTTGCACTTTACATACTGGCTCACCATAAGGAAAAAAAATCCATGATACTCTGCTCGTAGCATTGCTCTTCTTGTCTCTATAACCTTGGATGTACCAAAATGTGTGACTTCTAATTTCTTCCAAATACAGTTGGCTGCTTCACATGAAGATATCTGACTGTATATATTCTTGGTCATAGAGCATAATAAATTATTGTGTACCTTGTAATTCAGTTGATATTCTTTCTTCTCTTGGTTAGTGAAAGTACTGACTTCTTTGTCAGGAGTTTTGTAACCTCCAGCAAGCATAATAAAATTTTCTACACCATTATTGATCACAAAAGTCTTCATAAGATCTCTCCAGTACTCATAATCATTCCCATCAAAGATAGGTGGTCAAGAAGGATTTAAGTTGTCAATTGACCCAATATTTATTCATTCCATCTAAAGAAACAAAATCTTTTCCACTCCACACGTTAGTATAGTAAGTAGAAAAAAAATAGTAATATGAATGAAATAGAACAAGTAATACAAATCAGTAGAAAACCTCCTCTAATACCAACTGTTGGATCGAAAGTGTAGATGTATATGTATATTAGATGGAACAATACAAGAGGGGGGGTGAATTCTATTTTTAAAACGTATAATTTAAACACTTAAAGAGATTAGTTTAAAATATCTTAAACTAATATAATTCAAACAACCACAATTGTATTGAATATAAAGGTATGAAGTAATGTAATACTATTAGAAAAGTAAAGTAATTGTATTCAAGATGAATACAATAATCAGAGTAAAACAAGTGAGAGATTTTACCATAAAGCGTATAGAATCTATTAATACAAAATGTAATAGAATAATTGTAATTGAAACAATTACAATTGAAAGTGTAATGAAGAAAGGAAACAATAAAAATTCCTTTCTAATACAAACAGCAGCGGAAATGTAAAATTATAACAATTATTTTGACCCAAAGAGAAAAGTTATCCTTTCACCTAGTATAAGAGGTCTGTCTTACCACCACCTTGGTAAGCCCTTGATACGATGATCGGTCCATCCATCTGCCTATCCCCGGAAGCCCTCGATACAATGATCGGAACATCTGTCTGCCTATCCCCGGTAGCCCTCGATAGGATGATCGTAACGTCTGTCTACCTATCCTCGGTAGCCCTCGATTTTGTAGGTAATCGGCACCTCTGTCTTTCAATTACTTGAAAGCCCTTGATACGATGATTGGACGCACAAAGCACAAAGCATGAGAGAAGTCACAGCGTCTCTCTCTAGAACTTGACAGAAGCAAAGTATCTCAATTGTATCACGGTTGTTCACCATTGTTCTCAGTTATTCTCTCAGCTTCAAATGACCTCCTATTTATAGGCCTCAGGTTCCAATGGTCACATCTCCTCCAACGGTCATATTTATCCAAAAAAACTCGGAGGGACTTGGACACCTGGTATTATAACGGTCATATTGAAACAGAAAGCACGACATCGTTTTGATTAGTTTGTAACTAACTCAACGACATCGTATTGGTTAAAACAAGATATATGAAGATGATAAAAAAGAGTACGATTAATTTGAAACATGTTTTTTTGACTAAGTACCAAAACAAGAAAGTAATGAAAGTATGAATAGCAGAGTCAGTATGATACAATTGACAGAGTCAGTACGATACGATTGACAGGGTCATTACGATACGATTGACAGAGTCAGTATGATATGATTGACACGGTCAGTACGATACGATTGACAAGGTCAGTACGATACGATTAAAAAGACATTTGTGACTTCCAAAACAAGATATATAAGTAAAAAAGAGAACTTTTGACTCAACAATCACTTGATTCATTTCTCATATTGAATAATGTTATGCAAAAATGAAATGTTCTCTTATATCTTAGAATATAATTATAGACACTAATACTTGATATTCTAAAATTAATAAGAATTCCCTTCCATTGATATTCATGGTTTAGAGATAAATATACTACTTGACACATCATGAGGAATACTTGGTCTCTCATATTGACCTACTCAAATACATCCTTAATTATCAATGTTGATTATATGTATGGAAAGGAGGTAGGTCATCCTATAGTAGTTTTACATTTAGTTCATACCCCATAATGTATTTTTGGAATTTTTTTCTTACATCACATCCCACCTTAGATTTCACATGAGTGGATACAGAATTTCTTGGTGAAGAGGTATTTTCTATCCATGAAACTCCCCAGATGTGGGAGATTTATTTAGATGGGGCTTCCAAAATTATAGTAGGAAGAATGATGAAAAATACAACACTCATCATATTGGGATTGGTAATTTTTTTCATCTCTCTAGAAAATGAATTTTTTTCTAACTTCTTCTTATTAGCATAAGGATGCCCCAATAACAAACCCAAATACTAGGATCTTCATATAGTCATAAAATTGTATCTATAGATTCTATTTGACTGATTAAATATCATGGTAGATTCATAGTTGTAAATCAAGAAAATTATTGAGTAATATTACATTAAGGATGAGTAATTGAGTCCCCTACTTGATTGCATATGAGATTTAATGGCAGAATTACCCTGTAGTCCAACATTGTCTCATGTCTTGAGTTCAAAAAACACTAATGTAGATTCATTTTCTAATGAATCCATAGTCTTTTATGATCCAAACTAGGAAAATAGATCCACTCTCATCAGACACCGTATGTTGGGGTCCCTATTCATTGGTAGTAACATCGAAGATATCAATGAGATAGACATTATCCCTGAACAAGGTGGACCAATAAGCTCACCAAATGATACCACAAATGGGTGGATGTCACATATAATAGACTACCTATAGTTATAAATCCGCCCATTGTACTAATAAAATAAATAGAATATTCAATGGTGGGTACTAAACTTTTTCCATTCTGACGGCCTGAATTCTCAAAATGTCCTCTATAAACATGGATTTGATGGATTCCACCTCAAATTCTTTGAAGGAGGAGTGAACCTTTTTCTTATGTAATATTTCTATATAGTATCATGTAGTACTAATCAAACAGAGACCAATCTCTCTCAAAAAGTAAGAAATATTAGCAACTTTTTTCCACCAATGAAACAATATTGTGAGGAATTCGTAAGAAAATTACATGATTTCAAAATACATGTATGTTTCATTCATCAACCCTAAAGGTTTTTGTATACCACTAAATATCCTTGAATGTTTTCCATTTGGGGAATAGATCTCAAGGAAAAATATCCCCTAGTAATATCTAGGAAGTACAAGTACACTCTATATGACACAAACTTCTCTAATTGGGAAAATGCTATATCTTTCAAGGAATTTGAGATAAAGGTTATCATCCACATTTTGAAGTCAAATATCATCAATAGATTTAGAGTCCCACACACTATATTTATGGAAAGTATCACCAAATTATTCTCTTTTATGTTTAAAAGGTAGTATCAATAATATTACATTAAATCCAATAACTCATCCCACTACTATAGCAGTACTGTAGCAGTACTGTAGCAGGCACTGTAGCAGTCACTGTAGAAGTACTGTAACAGGCACTGTAGCAGGCACTGTAGCAGGCATTGTAGCAGGCACTGTTCGGTACTGTAGCAGCCAGAACTATTCATCCATCTGGGCCTTCGGGCCACTGGTTTGGTTCTCGGGTCCTGCAAGGCTTTCAGGCCACCCAAGGCCTTCGGGCCAGTTGATTCTCAAGGCCTTCGGGCCACATGAATGCAGGCCTAGACAAACTACAAAAAAAGGAGCAGCCCCAGATGAGGATTCAGAGCAGGTTCACTCACCAGAGTAGAGCCAAATGGATTGTCAGAATGAGAGGGTATGGCTATGCCATCGGTACCAGCCTGTGCTTGCACGGGAAGCCTAGCCAGACGGTCATGCAAAGGTGGAGAGCTACTATCAAGATGCAGATGCTGGGGAGGGGCAGTTCCTTGTAGATAGTCTGGTTGAATTCTCTTAAGACCTTCGGGTCATGTAATCTCTTAAGCTTATAGGCCATGTAATCTCTGAGGCTATGGGCCTTGTAAGGGTTCCCTCTCATCCCTTGAAAGAGGGGTTATCAAAAATCAATAAAAAATGAAGGCCTTCGGGCCATTCAGGCAGGCATCCCACTACAATGAAGTAGAAAATAGACAGATTGAGGGTTACAACAAGACTTTACCTAACATACACCATAAAATAATGAATGAATATAATAAGTATTTTCATTAAAAACATCTACATGATTTGTGGTGTTATAATACCATAACCCATACTTCTACAAAAGTGACCCTATATTTTCTTATATACAGTACAAATATAGTTCTGACTATCTATGTCTGGTTTCACTCACTATTAATCTCCATCTATAGTCAATTCTATGAATATGGGAAGTTATTAAAGTGGCTAGATGATTTGAAGTGACTTAATGAGAAAATATTATGTACATTAAAAAAATTTAATACCTATCAAAACCATGTTACATTAGATTTCAATAATAATGTTTTAATTTATTCACTCCACCAAGGAGTGCAGTTATTTATTTTAGAACTCTAATTATACCATAGAAGAATCCTCTAAATCTCAATTAAAAGTGGGAAGTACCTTATGGAAGAATTTTTTTTACTCAAATAGATCTTATTCCTTTGTTAAAATGGATGGAGGATGAAAATTTTGATCTATAAATGGAATAATTATCAAAAATTATATTATGTAACCTTTACATTGGATTTTAAGTCCTATCTATATGAATTTAAACTTCATAGAATATATTCCTCACTATATGACGTAAAAATACATCGTCCGGGTAACGGGTTAACAACATAAAAATTAATTCCCCTATAGTCCTAATTGCAAGACATTAAATTGTGAATTAGGAAATCCCAGTCACATAATTTTAACTATTATCATATTCTTCCTCAATGTAAGGCATTAAATTGCATAGTGAAAATCCCAGTTGTATGATGTTATACTGTGCGATGATGGTCCGAGATATAAGAACTTAAAAAAATAGCTTCATTATCCTAGTCACATGATATCAAAATATATACCGATTTATACACTATGAATTATAAATCTCAAGGTATGTTTTTTTAATTACCATGTCATGTTTTTTAGCATGGTATATTAAATCCTAAAATAACAGATTGTTTCTCACACTGAGCAAGACTCACATCTACTAGGAGTATTTGGACAATCGGTTCATTTAGTGTGACTAAAAAGGAAATATGATTAAATATGGGTAATAATATAGTTCAATATGTTGGACATTAAACTAATTAGATAATATTATATTGCATGATTTGATTCCCTTATAAAATATCTAGATCTGTGTTGTAGTTCTTGGTGTACAATATGTATGTTCCAATGGAAATCAACACCCTCACTCCCATAAAAGAGCTTTATCTACATAGAGATCCTTCAAGAACTACATGTTTATTTATTTTTTTCCTTATATGATACATAGTGATGTATGGATATCTTGTATTAGGCTCAGCACCAAATTCAAATTAAAAAGGAATGAATTTAGATGCCCCTTTTCCCTATATATGAGCTTGATCTATAGGGGGAATTTTTATTTAACAACTATGTTTATATTTATTCATTTTTCTTTTGAATATGTAGTGATTTTAAAATCTTCTATCTTTCCCCTAGATAACATTTCTAACAAATAAAAAACCATTATCGTTGTGTGTCAGTGCAATAAGGTGAGGTTGAATTTTCTTCCTCTACAGATGAATCTATTTTTCTCTAAAGAAGACTCATGAGAACTATGTATGGCATGAAACATATGATTTTTCCTATGTAAAATATATAATTATATAGAGATAAATCTATAGATTAATCCTTGAAATCAATTTCTAAAAAACCATTATCTCCTATGTTTGAGCCAGATCTACATAGGATCCTTCATTGTGGATTTCACCATTAGTAAACCCAAACTAAACATTCTCCTCCCAAGTGTTGGAGCATGATATACAAAGATTTTATTCTCCATACCTTGTAGATTCAATGGTTATAGATATATTTTCCACCACTAACATCATTTTTTACCTAACAAATGATAGAAAATGTCCCATACTATATGAGAACGGTGTGTTGTCAAATTTTTACCCTCACAGGATATGTAGTGATAACTGAATTTCCAATTATATTCCCAGAGAAAGATTCCAATCAAACCCCCATTAATCTCTAGTGTTAAAACCTATTCTTTCACATTTTTTTCCCTCAATGGGTTAAATACTAATAAAAAACCATATCATTTTTGTGTAGAAGCTAGCTTTCCCAAAATCCCATTATAAAGGCCTATGTTGTATGACATTAAACTGGTTGGAACTTGGGTCATTGTCACATAAAATTAAACAACACAACATTTGGTCCACCATATTTAACCAAAACATATTAGAGTGTTCTTTTTTTAATCCCAATTTCCTTAAATTTGAGTTAGAACCATGTACGGATACCTATTATAGGATTTCTCTCTAAATAAGAATCGAGATAATATACCCATTTATCAATTATATATCATAATTCTTGGAGCTTCCCCTACAATATAATAAAAAAATAAAAAAATATTCTTTTTATATCATGGTAAAAAGTGATGTTCAGGTTATATTTTTATAACGCAATTATGAGTCATCATTCACTTCCACTCCATTGAAAGGAATTGAAACCTCTTAATCATGGAAAGCTTAAGTATAAAATGATTCCACCACTCTCCCTATAAATATTTTTTAATTCATCATGCTTTATTCTATGAGTGTCTTGGATCTGCATAAACCTTTCACATTTATCAGTAATGATAATATTAAAATATAAAGGGTAGTTCTATTTTACTATTCATACACACTCAAAATTTGACTCTGCATATACTACCCCAGTATGATCCACCAACCAGATGTTTTTGTGTCCTAATGAGAGGATACTATAATATTTTTACAGCCCCATAGAATCAAAATTTCAATGATTTTTTTAATATGTTCAATGATTATCCCTTACATACTCATGCCACATCTCTCCCCGTGATCCAAGAATGTTGAATTATACTTATAAATTCACCACTTCTCTATACGAAGGGTGTTGGGATATTTTTAGCATTTTTTCACATTTGGCTTTTCAACCCCACCTCTTGGTCTAGGAATCATGACCTTAAACTATATTCAACCTCTCGAATATGGTTTGTAATATAAATTGGACCCCATTCATGTTATATGATACCTTTCCATTTCTAACCTATTATATCTACCTCTTTCTAGTCCAAGCATCATGAATTTACACTATATGTTTTCACCCCTTTTTTATATGATCTACCGTATCATTAAAATCCATTCATGGTGAGTTCTTCCTCATTCTTTCTACATAAAATATATATCTTATGGGAAAAAGTTTTATAACCATAAACTCATCACTAGTTGTTCAAATCTGTATGAACTTAAACTCTATCCATTATTGGTCCAATCTAAAAGACTGTACACTGTAGGTGAAAAATATATAAAAATTGGAAAGATGAAAATCTGTAAAGGGAATCCTAAGAAAAATAAAATTCTTCACTTGATAATCCTAACACATTTAGGGATTATATAAGAATCATAGTAAAAATACAAAAGGTACAAATCATGTAGGGTCCACCATATGGTCCTAGAAAAAGTCTTTCCATTTTCACTGAACCCACCGGTTCAATAAAAACTTAGATTTGTCATATATCATATCTCTTTACCCTGATTGTGTGTTCCATACATGATAGTGTAACATTTAAGGTTCTATAATCCTTTTTAAATTTTAATTATATCTATAAAACTACTTTATAAAGTAATTATTTGAATCCTCACAAACCAAACTGGCTATCAATAATGATCATACTCGACTCCAAGGGAAACCTCAGATGGACTGTGTATAAACACCCCTCATATGGATCTACATATGTACCCAAAAAAAATTCCTATTAACCAGAGGTGTATTAAACCTATGGTGAGGATATTTTAATCAACATATATTCATATACTATGAGAGAGGAAATTTTCATTCAAATTTGGTCATCATTCATCACCATAATATGGGTCCCATATCATCATCCCAAATTCAAATTTCTTTAGTTAGGATTTACACAGATTTAAATACAACTATTTAAGAGTATTTATTACCCTCTATGTTACACACTATTTTATTGTGCTCACCTTTAGTGTGGAAATTTTACATCTCATCCATGAGACTTTAATCAGTATTTATCATGTGACCCTAAACCAAAAAATGAAAGGGTCTAAGTTTCATGGCCATAAACTAAATGAACCCATTTACAACATATTATTTAAAAACATTGACCCCCATTCATTTTTTTTCCTTTTCATCATTGTGTAGATGAGTCACCTCACATGTGAAAATCCCATTGACCTAAAATATAATAAACCATTGACCTAAGTACTAAACATTTTGCCCTCTTCATCAATTTCAATATCAAAAATCGCGATATCTTATCAGCCTCCCAATATTTCACAATCAAAATTGGGAACACACTTGAAGAATTAAACTACACCATCATTAACGTTGATAGTCACTCATATTATGTTAACCAGTTGAATTGGTCTTTACAAATTCACAATATGTCTATCTTTCCCATGTTACTATGTACACCACCACAATTTTGGTCAAAATTTTCCAACCTTAAACATCAGTTACATTGGACCTCCTTTCACATCCTAAAATTTCTTGAGTAAAGAGACATTAAACTCACCAGGTTGAATACAAATAAAGCGAGGCCTATTAAAAATTCAAGTCTCCATTCATTGGAAATGTGCTTAAATTGATATAGTCTAAATAGAGAGTTTGATATTGTAAAGGTAAAAAAATTGGTTTGAAAACCCATAAAGGTGGCCTAAGAAAAAATAAATTTCATAACCACTAAATCTCCCCTACATGAGGCTAGAGAAAAATTTAGGGAAACAAAAAGCAGAAAAAAACACATCAAGTCCATGATATAACCCTAGTAAAAGTCAAGTTATTCTTAATAGGTCCCTTTAAATAGAAAAACATTAAATAATTCATCCATTCCTTCATCCCAAGTATATCAACATAGAATACCCAAGCAATACATATGGGTATGAAATATCAAGGAGCTTAATCTCTCATGAATATTGTGATCCTCATTCCTAATTTCCCCCTTTAGGATCCTCAACACATTAAGTCGACCCAATCATCATTATCCAAATGTACCCACTCTAGTGTTATAGTGATTTGATTTTTACCTATATATATGGCTTCCCATATTCTTATATAGACTTTTCATTACATGGTACAAAATAGATGATCTTTTAAAGTTTAGTTTCTTCGAGAAAAATGATAAATAATACAAGAAAACATAAAACATTATTATAATCCACTTTAAAGTTTTCTTAAAAGGTTTATACATAGTGAATTTAACACAAATAATAACCTGGGGACACACATCATAGGAGAGGGTGAGCAAAAGGCTCAGTAAGGGAAAGAAAGGGGGAACAACTTACATGTATTCTTAAGTAATATCAATATGGAAGGGACAAGAGAACATTAGTAATATCATAAATAAAATTACATGAATCATAACATTGAAATATTACTATAACATTTAATTTATACATTCATAATCATATCACTAAGGCTAATCACAAAGGTGTCGTAAACATTACCAAGGTTATTCACCTATGTATCATCTAACATGTCATCTCTAGAGATTAAATTATTTACCCAACGCATTGGAGTGCTATCAGGTTGAATCCTTCATATATATTAATTTTCATGTCATCCACATAGATCATTATAACTCATTCCATAAACAATAATGTAGAATAAAATCAATGAGTTTCATAAAAAATCATGGTATTTTAAAAGTACTTTAAAAACACAGTCATTGTGTCATTTTTAACCCATGAAAAGGGAATTTGGTTTTTATATATATAAAACACAGAAAAAAATAAATAGTTTTTACATATTGGTGAATAAATCTAGGAAATAAAGAGGTTTTGGTATTCAAAAAAATAAAAAAAAATATAATTTCTTGAGGAGAAGAGATAAATCTTGATAAGTGAATTGGGTAGCATAATGGGTATAAAACAGAGTTTTTATAAAAAGTAAAAAAGAAATGGTAAAAGGTTCTCCCATTGATAAAACATAATTTTATAGTAAGTTATTGAATTTAAATTAAATAATATAGTTTCCAGAAAATTCTTAGGACATATACAAAAAGAGGTTATTGAAATAAAGTGAAAAGAAGGAAAATTCCCTTACCATGAAAAGTAACTCCTAAAACTTAGGATTGGGACCTCGGGGGCTTGAGGACACATTGTGAGGACACTTGGGGAGGAAAAACTAACATAAATTTGTAGAGGATTAATTGGTAGTGAATTTAAATGGATAAATGGGTGGATATTTATAAAAACAATTAGAGGATTTATTTATTAATTTCCAAATATAGGCCTTGAAATCCTACGTTATGAAAAATGAAAAACTATGGGCTTTCCCATGGTATTTTACAAAGGTATTGTAAACTTGGGTAAAAATTATTCTATTTTAATCCAAAATATTCAACCATCATTTTATATTTCTTATTTTTCAAATGAAAAATAATGTTTACTCATAATAACATCTTTAAAGTTAAAGTTTCTATTTTTGAATTTGGAAAGTAAATTATAGATTTGAAAATTGATTTAAATATAATAAGATAATTTATATTAAAAAAATATCATATTTTAGATCTTTTATTGTGTTTAATTAGTTATTACATCATTATGATATAATTATGGACTCATAAAACATATAGAAAAACTCAAACTATATTTTAACTATACGTGAAAAAAATAAACTATTTTATAAAATTAACATAAATTCACCCTAAGCTAATTTAAATGTGTAGATTTAGAAAATGATATTTATTTTATCACAATAATTCTATAAATATGATAATTATAACTTTTAAATATAAAAATCCTTAATTATTAAAAATAATACTCGATTAAAATTGTATAGTAAAATTCCATAAACATGAAAAAATATATATATTATCATTTATATATAAATAAGAGTGTTTATATCATACTATTTCAATAAAATAAGGATTATTAATAATATATTAGTTTATTAAAAATATTTATATCTTTTCTGAAAATTGTAATTTCTGTTTGAAAAATCAATTTATCAAATTCCATTTCAATTTTAATAAGAAATACTATTCTTAAAAAATAATTGATGGTATACCAATTTTTTTAAAAAAAAATAAGTACACACTATAGTGAGGACACATAACCCCTTATTACACACATGTACTCCCTAAGAATAAGGTGTGTGTGATGGTGGTAGTTTCTTGGGGTGCCTCGGCTAACATTGACAGAGTGGTGACCTCCACTACCATGAACTTCGCCTGTATGTGATTTCATTCAAGATTCACTTGTTGAAGGTCATCTTGGGATTGGTCAAGGGTGAACCCTAGTGATGATACCACCCTACCAATCTTTGATAGATGGGATTCAAATGGTATAACTCTACTAGTTGAGGACATTTACTCTTATTTATTCATTAATTATCCTTTTTCAAATTTTACTTATAAACACTAATTATAATGTTAAGATTATTATCAAGAGTATAGTTCCTAATTGTCATATTGAACAACTATAATGATAAACCAATAATCATATAATGGTAAAATTCAAAAGCTCTCATTTACCTTTATATTTACTTAATTAATGAGATATATTTTTGTTTACATAATATAATAATACACACATTTTCTCTGGAAACAAATATTATTCAAGAATTCATGTTGTTACATTATTCCCACATTAAGAAATTTCGGCCCCAAATTTTAACATGTTTTATCAATTGAGAATAGGTATGGGTACTTCTACCTCATTTTCTCCTCTAGTTTCTACATCACTTCTTCATATTTATAGTTTCTCCACAAAAGTTTTATGAGGTGGGTAGTCTTATTGTGTAGAACCTTGTCTCTATGGTCCAACATCTCCAACGATTTTTCCTTATAAGAGAGGCCATGGTATAGTTGTACCACCTACAAATTTAGTATATGTAAAGGGTAATGTATGTACTTCCTAGAGAGATATACATGGAATACATCATAAAATTGAGATAGATTTGGAGGAAGTTCAAGTTGATAGGTCACTAGTCCTACGAAATCAAGGATTTTATAGGGGCTAATATACCAGGGGATAAACTTCACTTTCTCCCTAAACTACATTACTCTCTTCTAAGGTGAAATTATGAGTAATTTGTTTCCAATATCATACTTCAATTCCCTTTGATGGTTTTCATCATAGTTTTTCTTTCGAATCTAAGCAGACTTTATGTGTTGTTTGATGGAATGAACATTTTCTATATTCTCTTTCAAAAAATCATGCCCAAGAATGTTTTTCTCACCAACAAATCCCAACAAGTTTGAGTTCTACATCATTCCCAATATATATCTTTATAGGGTGCCATTTTAATACTTAAATAGAAGCTTTTGTTTTATTATAACTTTACTAATGCGATATATTGATCTCATCCACCTTTAAATTCCATTGAACATGTTCTCAGAATGTCCTCAAGTGTCTGAATTGTCATTTCATATAGTCTATTAGTTTGGTGGTGACAGGTCATATTGAAATTAAATTTAGTATTCAGATGATATCAAAGACCTCCCCCTAATTTTTATGTGAACCTTGGATCATTACTAGAAATTATAGAAAGTGAAACTCCAAGAAACCTAACCACTACTTTTATGTATATCTTCGAAAGTTGGTTAAGAGAGAAATCGTCCTGAATAGTGATAAATGGGCTGTTTTGGTGAGATGATCCACTATAACCCATATTCCACTATTTCCTTTGGTTATTCTCATGAGACCAATGACAATGTCTCTAGATATATTGTCCCACTTCGATGTTGGCATGGGTAGTGGTTGTAATAACCATTTAGGAAGTTCTTTCTCTTTCTACCCCAGCTGACACACAAAGAACCTTCTAATATAATTGGAAATTTCTATTTTCATGTTATCCCACATGTAATGGTCACGAAGGTCCCAATACATTATATTGATTACAGAATGTATAGAAAATTTATAGCTATGACCTTCATCCATTATCTCCTTTTTCTCCAGAACATATGAAACGCATATCCTTGAGAGAAATTTCAGTACACCTTCTTGGCCAATATTGAACTCGAAAACTTCCCATCCTTCATAGCCAGTATCTTCTTCAGTAGAAAAGGATCTTCTCCTTCAGTTTTTTTGATATTCTCGAGTAATGATGGTTGAGAAATAATTTAATATATGGTTGACTATGTACCCTCACTTATGATTCCAATGTCTAGTTTTATTATGTCTTTGATCAAAGGATCTCCTTGAATCCTCATCATTGTCAAAAATATAGGTTCTTTCCTATTTAATGCATCAGTGACTTTGTTTTCTCTTCTAGGGTGATAATGAATTGAGTAGTTATTGTATTTATGAATTTAAAACCATCTTCTTTGTCTCATGTTCAATTCCTTTTGTGTGAATATATACATAAAAATTTTATGGATAGTGTATAAATAATATTTCTCTCCATAAAGAGAGTGCCTCCATATCTTCTGGGTAAAAATAACTGTAGCTAGATCCAGTTCAAGCATTGGATATTTTTTCTCGTGAGGATTTAACTGTCAAGATTCAAATGAAATCACAATCTCATTTTTTATGAGGATGAACCCAATCCCTTTCGTAGATGATTCACTAAAAATATTGAATCCTTGAATAGAGGGTGTAGTTAACATAGGTGTGGTGACCAATCTCTTCTTCAGCTCTTGGAAAGATTATTCGCACTGCTTTGTCTAGATGAAATTGACCCCTTTTCTAGTTAACTTGGTTAGTGGATTAGAAATTTCTAAAAAGAAATTCACAAGCCTTATATAAAATCTTGATAATCCAAGGAAACTATGAATCTCAGTTACTATTGTAGGATGAGGTCACTCCTTCACAACATTTTTCTTAGTAGGTTCAACTGATATTACTTCATTGGTTACAATGTTACCCAATAAAGAAACTTATTGTAACAAAAATTCGCATTTGATTAACTTTCCAAATAGCCTCTCCTTACATAGAGTTTTTTATATAGCCCTTAGATGATCCTCATGATCCTCATAAATTTTATAATATATCAGTATATCATCAATAAAAACTACCAAAAATCAAGGTTTTCCTTATATACTTTGTTCATAAAATCCATAAATATAGCAGGTGCATTAGTCAATACGAAGGGCATAACAACAAACTCCAAATGACCATATCTTGGTCAGAATGAATTATTTGGAATATATTCATTCTTCTCCCTTAATTGATGATAACCATATCGAAGAAAAATATTTGAGAATAATTGATTCCCACGAATTTACTCAAATAAATCATCAATCATTTGGTGATGGTACTTTTTCTTTACTGTGATCATATTCAGTTCTATATAGTCAATGGATAGATGCATTGATTCACCTTCTACTTCACAAAGAGAATAAATTCTCCCCAAGGATACATACTTGGTCATAAAAACCCCTTCTCCAAAATATCATGATGTTTTTTCTTTAATTAATCTAGCTCAAAATTTTCCATTATATATGGGGTTTTTGGTATTATATTGGATCCAATAATGAGTTCAATTGAGAACTCTACCTCCCTTTCTCGAGGAGGTCTAGGTAAATACTCATGAAATATGTTAGTGTATTCTTGAATGATGAGGACATTTTCTATTGGTATACATTCATTTCATACTTTATCTTCACAGATAATATCCATAAAGAAGGCTATGGTGGGTGCTTCTAGACAAAGCACAGTTTGAGATATATCTCCCTTGAAAACTACTATAGGTTGTCCATTCAACACTACTATGATTTCATTACTTCTATAATTGATCTTAGAATTATACTCTAAGTTCTAGTCTATCCTATATACAAATTAAAATTTCATAATGGGAATGAATACTATATTTTTTATGATGTTGTTCTCCCTAAAGTTGATACTATAATTTCTATACACTGTCGATCCATTTATAATCCCACCCAGAGTCTTGAATAATAACTTTACTTCTAGAAGTTTAGGAATTGATTCTATATTATTTTCAAACTTGGGGAAAATAAATCAATGCATTGAACCAGAATCAAACAATGTACAAGCTATATTTGAGATAAAAATGAGAGTACCTAACACCACATCATTGGAAGATACAAATTCAACCTTCATGATAGAAAAATCTCAACCTTTCTCCCTTGGCCAAAGAAAAGGTTGATGGTGATTCCCTTACATTACCTATTGATATGAATAATGATCTGAAAAGTGACCATGCTAACCACACTTATAACATTGGACTTCAGACTATTCCTACACCATCATCCCTTTTTCGTTAGTGTTGAGAAGTTGAGGCCTCACCTCACTATGATAGTTATGAGAAATATGTTCATCGCTTCCAATATTTTAACATTTCCCACTCCATAGAAAGTTTTCCCTTAAATGATTCTTCCAACATTTTTTCATGTGGGAAGTTGTGGTTGATTTCCTCCTCTTTCATGGTCAAAGTTACTCCATAATATTGTCTCCATTAATCTCTAATTTTTATTCGATCTATGGAACTATTTCATCTCTCTGAGCTCCACTTAAACCTTCATATCACTTTTCACTATCTCCTTATAGTTGTCACAATATACATTATATAGATTCTCCTCTAGATGCGGTATTATTCCACAGAAGAACCTATTAACCTCTCCATTAGTATCCATGAAAAAGATATATATTTAACGGGAAATTATAATAAATTTTATCTCATTGCTTCCCATAGATTCATTTTCGTTCTGCATCAGCTCTAGGAATTCCTTCTCCATTTTTCATTCCCATCGAATGGGGAAAATATTTTTTGAAAAAGTTCCCCCTGAACTCTTCCCACTCCATAGATTAAATCTCTTATCTTGGCATCACGTATTTAATTAGTTTCCACCACTGATCGGTTTATCCCTCTATGAGGTATATAGCCATAGTGACTTTTACTTATTTCAAACAATAGAGTACAGAAAAGATCTTTTATATAGATCTTATCCATTATTCAACAATCAATGGGTCGTTAGATCCACTGAAATAATATGGTCTTTGATTCATATAGGACTCAACGGAAAGTTGTTCCCTTCAAGTTGAATCTGGTCTCTCATCTTAATTTAAGTTATTGTTCATAACTCAAGTCATTTGAATCATCATTCTCGTAATGTTTTCCATTATAGAATACAGCATAGGGTTATTAGTGTATGGTCTATTGAACTCACCATTTACATGGTTCCCCTATTTCCTGCCATTTTACAAAATAAGAAAAACTTAGTGATAAACATGTTTATTTTAATAATATTATAATTTATAAAGGCGTTTTATGACTTAAAACAACATTCTTAAATATTTTATTCATTAAAAATAATAACAATCTCTATATATCCTTCAAAATGTTTTATAAAAAGGTTGTGATTAATCAAACATATACCCAGAGAGTGTAAAACTAGGAGTGTAGTAAGGCTTGTTGTTAGGAACCAGTTCCTGTTCAAGTCTAGATCAAAGTGGTGTTTTCAGGTTTTAACCCTATATGAATCTTTTCTAGAGTCAAATCCACTTGTTCATATCCATACATGGAATTATTTTCTTGGAAAATACATAATAATTTAACAAGATACCATGATACTTTTCCTATATTTTAACTTCTCCCCAAGGTTATTCCTAAAGTTTTCAAATCCTAATTTCCACAAATAACCAAATCATCCTTTTATACTAATTATGACATCCCACAATTTTATTACATAAAAATTTCATTACATGGAAAAAAACAGTGGTTATTTTAATATTTTGTTTCTTGAGAAAAAGGTAATTAATTCATGAAAATATAAAACATTATTTCTAATCCACTTAAATTATTATTAAAAGTTACATACTAATAAAATTTATTGCATCTCATAACTTAAGGACATACATAAAAGGAAATGATGAGTATAAGTCCCATTAGGTGAAATCGACGGGGAATAGTTTACATGTGATCTTAACGAATATAAATAAGAACATGAGGAATATCATTATGAAATGAATAAGAGAACATGAGGAATATAATAAATAAAATACAATGAATCATAACCTTGAAATTTGGATACAAAATATAATTTATAAATTCATAAGCATATCCCCATGTTTAATCACCAATGTGTTTTAAAATTTACCAAGGTTATTCACCAAGGTATTGAATAACATGTCATCTCTAGAGATTAAATTATTTACCCAATGCATTGAAAAAATATTAAAGAACATCATTAATATGTCTTAATTTACATGTAATCCAGATAGATAATAATAAATCATCCCATAAATAACCTATGGAGAATAAAATCAATGGGTTTCATATTAAAATCATGATGTTTTAAAAGTACCTTACAAATATGATCATTATGCCATTTTTAACACACAAAAGGGAATGTGGGTGTTATATATGTTAAACACAGAATCAAATAAATAATTTTTAAATATTGGTGAATACCCATATAAAATAAATATTTTTTGGTATTAACAAATATAAAATAAAAAAAAGTTTTCTTGAAGAGAAAAGAGAAATTTTGAGAAGTAAATTTGGCACTATAACAGGTATAAAACATTGTTTTTAGAATAGGGTAAAAATAAAGGGTATAAATGTATCCCATTAATAAAAAATAATTTTATAGTAAGTTATTTAATATAAAGGAAATAATATATAGTTACCGTAACATTTAGAATACCTATACAAAAAGAATTTCTTGAAATGTAGAGAAAAAAGGATAATTTCATTAGCTTGAAAAGTAACTACCAAAACATGATAATTGGGACCTTTTGGGATTTAGGATTCCTTGACAAGACTCATTGGTAGTTAAATATATCATAGATTCATGGATAATGAATTATTATTTAATGTAAATGGTGAAATTTGTGGGTATTTCTAGAAAAATTGGAGTATTTTTTATTAATTTCCAAATGTAGGCCTCAGAAACCTAGGTTTTGGAAAATGAAAAACCATGGGATTTACAATGGTATTTGACCATTATACTTGACACTTATGACACATTTTATGTTATTTTAATCCAAAATACTCAGCCATAATTTTATATTAATCATTTTTTCAACTAAAAGTAATGCTTACTCAAGATAGCTTTTAAAAATTTTACATTTCTATTTTAGAATTTCGAAAGTAAAATGTAGATTTGGAAACTGATTTTAATATATTAAAATACTTTATATTAATAAAATAACATATTTTAGTTCTTATATTGTATTTATTTAGTAATTTCATCATAATTAAATAATTATAAATTCATTAAACATACCAAAAAAGGCAATCAATATTTTTATTATTCTTGAAAAAAAATAACGTATTTAAGAAAACTTTCATAAATCCTCCCTAAACTAATTTTGACATGTTAATTTCAAAAATTGAAATTTATTTTATCAGAATAATTCTCTTAATATGATAATTATAACTTTAAAATATAAAAATTCGTATTTATTAAAAATAATAGTGGGTTGAAAGTGTATAGCCAAATTTCTAAAACATGAAGAAAAATTATTTTATTATTTATATTTAAATACGAGTGTTTATATCATACTATTTAATTAAAATAAGTATTATTAAAAATATATTAGATTATTATAAATATTTATAACTTTTCTAGAAAATCTAATTTATATTCAAAAAAATCAATATATCAAATCCCATATCAATTTTATTAAGAAAAACTATTATTAAAACATAATTTATGGATTAAAAATTTTATTTAAACAAATTAATTACACACTAAGTTTCATATAGGTAACCCCATATTACACTCACGTACACCCTAGTGGTAAGGTGTGCGATATTGGTAGTTTTTTGGGGTTCTTTGGCTAACATTGATTTAGTGGTAAAAGCCACTAACTTGAACTTCTCATGTATGCAGTTTTGTACAAGCTTCACTTGTTGAAGCTAGGATTGGAAAAGGTCAAGGTTAGACCCCAGTGATGATACCTCCCTATCAAGTTTTAACATATGGGATTCAAATTGAATTACTCTACTAGTTGTGGTCATTGAATCATTTTTCTGTATCAATTATATTTTGTTAAATTTTACTTGAAAACACTAATTATAACATTAAAAATACTATCAATAGTATAATTCCCAACTATCATATTTAAAAATGATCATAATTTACCAATGGTGTTGTAATAGTATAATCTAGAGGGTCACATTTCACTTTATATTTACTTCAATAAATAGATATAGTTTTGTTGTTCATAATATAATATAACACACATTTTCTCAAGAAATATATACTATTTATAAAGTTTTGGGTCGTTACAATTCCCATACATGAGCCATTTATAGGATGAAATCACTCATCAAAATGAACCAAATATAGTTTTTTGTGATGGTACTCATGACTATACTCATCTATAATCCACACCTAGGGGAATTAATTCATCTAAATAGAACAACTCTAGTGTTACAGTGATGAATGTGTTCATAAACCCATATGTGATCCTCTCACAAGAGGAAATAATTCAGGATGAAACATTTTGGGGACACAAATGATAGAATATTATGAGGTTATAATCTATGTATAATGTAATTTTATAGATAAAAATAATTGAGAAAAAAATTTGTCTCACTCATCGATCAAAAAAATATCATCTATAAGATCAGACTTTATTTCTTTACTCATAAACAATTATATATTTATAGAATTCAACTTGTGAAATCATGAAATTCATTAATTTATGGTTGGACTCTTTCAACAATGTGTTAAATCTTAGTTTTCCTGATGTATTTAGCTTCTTCAATGAGATAAATTTTCTATACCTCAATAGTAGCATTCTACTTTCCATTATTAGCTTCTTTAATTAATACATGGTGTTTTTCTAGTTTCTTTTTTGAAATATCTATATTTTTTTAAGACACTCTACTTCAATGGCCTTCTCATAAGATAAGTTCAATTTTTTCATCAATGTTTCCATGTACCAAGACTCATTTTGAAGTATTGCAGACTGATGAATGGAAAACAGTGATGTTAGTGTCTCCCTTAAAAGGAGTAGCTGTAATGATTGCCCTTATTATTAGTGTTGAACCATATACTCTATATAATGGTGAAATTAGTGGTAATAATATCCAAAAAACCCCAAGGTTATGAACATATGTTGGAGATTATGTCTTTGGATGCAATGTTCATCATGGAGAGTCTCAAGGATTATTTTTGAGATAATATTCAATAACAGATACCACATGCTCTATAGGGAAAGAAATATACTCAAGGTCCATTTCAAATATAGTCATAGGTAATAACAAATTGAATTAACCACATTACTCAGATAGGGTCTAATCTCAACACCTCCTGGATATTCTAGCACTATACTAATCCACATCCCAGTGGCTCCAACTAGTTGAGACGTCGAGATAACAACACTTTGAGTCAAGATGACCAATGGTAGAATCATTGGGATTAATACCTAAAATATTTTAATAATGGAAAAATAAAATAAAATAAAATAATATGTGAGTACTTATATAGTGACCCGAGCCTTTTACATAAAACATTTCATGATTTTAAGCATAATTAATCATCGGAGTACAAGCCAAGGATTGTTAAGTCTAGTGTCTTGGAAGACTAGGTACATATAACATAAAACATGGGGCCAAAAAACATCTTTATTTAATATCTATAATGAGCTCCTAACATCCTTTGAGCCCTTACATCTTCATAGGGTACCCTGGGGAACACATGAACAAAGGGATGAGCTAAAAATGCCTAGTAAGGGAATGGACATAAGGATACATCTCAATCACATGAGTTAAGAGGCATGACATAAAGATATCCAAAGAATGAAACTTATGAAATAATTTAATATAAGCATGGGATCATATAAACATGGAATCATATAAATGTTTCAGAATCATAAATCGTATCTTTAGTAAAGGTCGAGGCTAACCACCAATCCTATTTCCCATTTTAGTACGGGTCGAGGCTAACCGTCAATCCCATTTCACATCGCATCTCATGAGACTTAACCTTACCCGATGCATTGGAGACCAATTTGGGCACACCCATCTCAACATATTCATGAATATTCTTGCCACATAAATAATCTTTCCACATAAATAATCATTCATAATCAACCATACATAAACATAAGGTTACCCATGGAAAGAATTGGGTACCACAATCATGACATAAAACATATCCAATGGGCGTATCACGAAAGTGTCCATGAAAGGAAGGGATTAGAACATAAATGGACATTCATAGGGTGAAATAGGAATATAACATGGTAATTGGTATCAAATATAAGTGACCACATAAAAAATGTATTTTAGAAACACTACCATTAAAACATTTTTGTGCAGTTTTAAGGAAAACACTCTAGAGATTATCAAATAGAAAAGACGAAATTCTTTTATATAAAACAAGAATTGAACCAAAAATGTTTTCATAATAAAAATAGTGATTTTATAAATACAATGGTGTTTTAAAACATAGGATATAGTGCACTTGAAATTTGGTTAAATATTTGAGAATTCTATTTAAAACAGGTTGGCTTATCGAAAGTTCTAAGGAGGGAATCTTTGAAAAACATGTATATCCCCGAAAGAATGTGATGAAAAGGTATTGATTTAATAATCTTGTAAAACTAACCAGAAGTCATAATAATCACATAGATAGATAATATGACACCATTTTTAAAGAAATATAAGGCAATCCGAAAGAACAAAGAAGGTTCGGGTAGAATTCGTTACGATTTTAACGGCATGGTGTCGGGTGTGACCAAGAGGGAGTGATGAGAGAGAAATGGGGTTTCTAGTAACTTATAAATCCAGAATTAATTATCTGGGAGGTTATTAAATGAACCCCATCATTTTCTAGTACACATATAAAGGCATAGTATAGAGGGCAATCTTGATTAAGAGAGAAAAGGAGAGGATCTCTTACCTCAAATCGGGTGGTGTTCTACACTTGTTATTAATGACATGAATAAACAAATTAGTCTTATTAATTAATAAGTAAATAACCTATTAAACATTCAATTTTTTTATTATAACCCTTTTTAGTTCATTCAAAGCCTTTTTTATTAGTTACAAGGTTCAATTTCATTGTTCGTGCTCATTTGTTTACTTGGCTTTAAAAGATCGGTTCATTTATAATCAAGTTTGGATTATATGCATGATGAAAGTGGTTGTACAGAATTGAAGTTAAATTATTTATTTAATATCCTTCACATTAAATGGTTTTAATTTAATTAGGTTACTTATATTTATGTTGAGTTATTACATATATAACCTTAGTGATAACCGTTTTTGTTATTCGGTGGGTTTGATTACAAAGAATGTGTTTTGATTTATAACTTAATTACATTTGTACCAAAGGATTACAAAACCAAAAAATAGGATATATATTACATATATAATAATCTGGTTCAGCCATAAAACAAATGGTTTCATGAATAGAATTAAAGATAATAATAGAAATTAATAAACGGTTGTCCTTGAATGTGCTAAATTAGCACATCTCAAATGGTGTTTTCATTTCCTTCAAATAAAAGGGTGGGGAAAGTGAGAATATAATGAAATATACCAATATCATGAATAAATTCCATTACATGTATGTTATTGGATTCTTCATACTATTATGGTGTAGGGAGGTGAGGAAAGAAAATAAAAAAGAAAGGAACTTGAAAGAAAAGAAGAAATTTGGAAAGAGGAATTTACCTCTTGAGACTTCCTCCTTTGAGGACCTCTTAAGGGGAGAGGTTTTGGTATTTTGAGGCAGCTAAGAGATTTTGGACGTTGCGGAGGACTTTGGGGAGAGGATTGGGCAGAATTTAGAGAGGTCTTGGATCTTGAGAGGAGTGGAGAGAAGAGGGAGTGAAGGGGGGGTTTATAGTGGAGGAGAGGAGGGATTTCATGATATTATAATCATTAATTTATTATTTCTTCACAAGAAAAAGAATAGAAAGTATTCCATTACCAAGAATAGTAAATGGGTCATGTGAATTAAAAACAAGTGGGCATACAGCAGCATAAAATCATTGATGACTCAATTAATCCATTATTTAGCATTTATTGTAAATTATCGGTTTCTACTATTCATCAAAAATTCAAGTATTTCAAAAAAATCCCAAAAATTCACCCTAACCATTTTTCAACATGTAGAATCCAAAAATGAAGTAAATTTTTCAAAAATAATTTTCTAAATATGATTATTTCAATATTTAATTAAAATAACAATTTCTTATCAAAACCAGTTTTAAGACATTCATTAACTCACTCTAAAATATAGGTATATCGTACTTCCAACTTGAATATTATTTTTATACCACCATAGGTGAGGTTAATATTCATTAGGTTATATCAATATTCATAAGGGTATTTCACTATTCAATAGGGTAGGTTACAATTCACCAAAAATTATTATTTTTTATTAGACTTCAAAAAACATCTTGAACACAACCGTGTATGCTGGATTTTCGAAATTCCAAACACAGAAGTGAAAATCTTATGTTTAAAGGTCACTTATCAGTTAGTAGTTCATTATGTTGGTCTTTCATGAGATTTTATGACATAAATATAAAAGTTAATTTCCATTTAAAAACTTTGGGTCGTTACAACTTACTCACATTCACAAAAGAATCCACCACTTCGGTTGTTATTTCCCCAATAGTAAGAATAATCGGCAAGTCCCCAGTGGAAAATCCTACAAAGGGTTTCCAGAATCTATATCTATAAATGTGGGCACTATATCCACACCCACTATCAAAGGAATGAAATCCACTATTGTATAAATATCTCCATAAGGAACTGAAGAACCAGGAATATTAAGATTATAACTTTTCAGAGTTGTTCATGATGTTTGATATAGGAAAACACTATTGAAAAAAAACTATTAATTTCTACGACCACTAACCTTTTTACACAGATACTTCAACAACATCAAGATGTATAGCCAGGTAATTTATTAGTTCTTTGACCCCCATAAGATGATCCACCAGCCCTTGATGGGAAAATTGTGATGACCATGGAATTTTTATTATATTCCAATTTTGATCTTCTCATTTCTATTTCTTTGATTTTCTACATTTCCATCGGTCCCCTTTTTGGAAGTGTAGAGGTCATTTTCTCTAAGAAAGTTAGAAATATCACATATGGAGACCCTAGGGTGTAATAAACCAATATTTTCTTATATTTAATGTTGGATGAAATAGAAAATCCTATATTTTCTACAATTTATATTTTTATACTCCTGTAATAGGTCATCCTGGAAGGCAAGGTGCATGGTTCAATGGGGAGTTGTCACCTGAGAATCCACATCCTCTATTGGGCCACCTTTAAGCCTTAGGTATACGGAGGATGATCAATCCATTAAAGTCTTTAGTTTTTCCCCAATTCCTTATCACCTCTCATGCGACCACACTAAAAAGTTCCCTTCCTGAAAGCACTAAATTAAAAAAATATTGGATATTTGGTACCCTTTATGTTTGGAACTCAATCCCATTCTACAAAAAATAATTTTTTCAGTAATAGGTCACATGAAAAATACAAGTGGTAATTGAGATGGTATAATACAAACATTCCATCCCTGAGTGAAGGTGTACTTTATACTTTTTCACTTACCACTACCTGGTAGTCTCCTATGAGAATTATCTCATGGGAGGAGAAATTGGTGGGGGTGGAGATGGATATGCTCCCATAAGTTAGGAAACCAATACCATCATATGATATTCTATTTAAAAATATCCTTCTTCTATAGACCTTTAATTAGAAGTGGAATCCATTCCAAGTTTCATACCCCCTTAAATATATTGTGGGAAGTCAATAGTCAGTCACTTTACTTCATCCTTCTATGCTACTTTAAAAAGGTATAGAATCATATTAACAGTGAAAATAAAATTAGACTGGAAATTTATTCCACAATTTCCTTTGAATATCCAATTTAATATATTAATTATATTATGATTACTATCACCAGATATTTATAAAAAACCCAACCTTAAAGGAGTGGATATAGGTGTCTATTTTTTAATATAGTTGTTTACCTCTTTTGGACGCTCTTTGAAAGAAACATGCTCTAAAGTAGTTATGATCCATAATCATGGTAGGACAGTCAAATCTACCTAAATTATTTTCTAGGCTTCTTCAGTGGGTCAACTCTTTTTTCCAACCATCTCACCCATTATAGGCATCCATAAATTCCTCTATAATAGTGATGGATAATGATGAAGGTGTCAAACTTGTTAAGGGGATCAGATCCAAATGCCAAATTTATTTCCTTCAAATCTTCAAAAATATAATCTACTTAAAAATAAGCCACAACATAATATTTTTGATTTCCAACACATCCCCCTCAATTTTTCAATTTCAGTTTCTGAAGAACCATGAAGATCTCCACCAATTCATCCAGCATTATAGTAGAATACGGGCAGATAAAATGTTAGCATAATACAATTTTACCCCAATAATGGCACTAGATGGGGGGAAATTCTCATATATGAATGTCTCCAATATCATTAGCATTAAAAAAATTGAAACTCTATCATCATATTTTATTCAAACCATACACTAAAAGGGGGTATATTGATTTTTTTTAAGACATCTAAATTTTCTCTTAAATCTGTAAAGTGTATATCTTTTTTAAATGAACTCCTAGTCTATCTCAGTTGCCAATATAATCAATCAAATTGATATTAGATAGGTGTGTGCTATGGAAATAAAAATATCATTATCAATTAATGTTCTAGGAAATAATATATATGGTGTGTAAATAAAAAATTCATGTCGCTTTATTTTTTAATTTGCTTCTCAATCATATAATGATCTTAGCTAAACCACCCCAATCCTTTGGTGTTAAGGACTAAATAAAATGTCAGAAATATCTTGAATATTTATGAATTTATATTCTCACAAATGAGATTATATCCATCACCATAATACCTATGACGAACCAATAATTCTTAATGGAATCCTACCTTTATGAACATGACCAATTTGGTGGTACAGTTTCACCAATACTAGAACTAACAAACTGGTATTCTTACTATTGGAATGTTGCACCATCAACATGACGGTACTAATATTCACTTATGTTTTTTATTCATGGACTAGGAATAGGTACTTAATTATAAAAATCAACAAAAAGGAAACCAATAAGACCAAATTATCTACTTAAAATGTTTATTTCTAACCTGAGATATCAAATAGACCTTCTTATACATTAGGATAATAGGAACGCATACCCTCACGAGCCTTACGGGTTTGAAAAACTCAAGGACACTTCATATGCAACTCTTACCTGGTAATTTTGATAAACTATTTTGACCATTTTATGAATTAAATATCAACCCTTATATAGAGATTATCTTCTATGATATCCTTTTCTAGGTGAAATAAATAAAAACCAGATATTTCACTATGTAATTTCCTGAAATAAATATTATGCTCGATAGCTTGCATCCATGAAAAACCAAGATAAAATGGACATCATAACATTACATAACTATTGAAATATAATCATTTAATTAGTGGGTAAATATTGAGGAAAAAATTATGAAACATGTAGCACCATTAGTTTTGATGTATTTTTCATTTAAATATTTGTATGCATATATCTGGATTTTTTCTTAGAGTTTCCATGGTGTTTGGGTGTCTCAGCACACCAGAATTAATATATTAAAAATATAAATATATTTACATTCATGTGAAAGTATTATTTATGTTTTTTATATTTTTCCCATTTTTCGGGACATTGGATGTGAAATCCAAGACATGGTTGATTCTAGAATATAGGGGTTACACAATGTGTGACCAAAGTTTGATCGGCATCGAACATTCTGAGGAAGGTGGCAATTGGTGGGTGCATTTAATAAAAATAAATAATTTTTTAATTTAATTTATTTTATATGAAGTAAATATATTCTTCTATAAATATATCATTATATCACATCACCAAGGTTATTCTAATATCCCTATGATGATTTGAGAGGGTGAAGTTTGTTCTTTATTGGCGGATCGGGATCAAAGAATGAAGAGCGATCATATCGAGGTGGATCAAGAGGTAATGAATGTAGTGGGTATTATTCAATGATGGTGAATGAATTTTTAACCAATTATCAAACCAAAATTATAGTAGGGCACATTATTTATTGATTTCCATCAAATTTTATTTTCTAAGAATGAATTTGATTATCAGGTTATTTTTATTTGTAGACTTTTGATCTTCACGTGAGCTCTTTGTAATTCAATTTTTTTTCTTTGATTTTATTTCATCGTTACACCTACAATCACCCCTATATAACCCCATTTATGTGATCATTGGAAAGTAATATTTATAAAACAAATTATTCACTTTTTTCTTGTTCATTTCATCCCACCTTTCTTTGAATTTTACATTTTTGTCCCCTGGGGTCCCAATTCAACATTCCCAGGGAATGTTCAAGCATGATTGAACCCCTAAATTCATAACGGTTGTGAAAAAAATGAACATGATGATGATTTTTTGATCGATCATGTTGGATTTTTGGGTGACTCTTCATGGATCATGGATTTAGAGTTGGAATGTATAATGAGAGGAGTAAATGATGTGTGGTGAATCTTAAAAAAATAATTGGATTATAATTTTTGGCCACCAAAGGTCGAGAATCGATTTCCAAAGGTGTTGCCCTTTGATTTTAGGAGGTAAAAAATTAGATTACATGGTGGAGAATGGAAGATAAATATCTTCATGAAGAAACTATTTTTTTTTTTGAAAAACTCAATTATACAACATCTACTATGAAGAAAATACATTGTGTAGTCCCACGTCTATGACGACTAGGGTTTCAGCTGGTGATAAATATCACACACTGTGTGGGACCACCACATCCCTTATGAAATATTGCTAGTGTCTCGGCATGCACTCTTGTAGTACATAGTCATGGACACATACAAACACATGGGCATGTCCATGTAATCTAAAATTTTTAGGATATCTAGATAGAATCATGTATATGAGTATCGGCTGATGTACACTAGTACGGCTGGAAGAGCATGGGCAGGTACCAGGTGGCGGAGAGACATCGTTCACATTGAGTACACTTTATATAGAGTGACCTTTCTTCCCAATCCATGTCCATAGTATAATATATCCAAGTGGTTACATGCGGTCACACATCATGTTGACCCCCATACACTTTGTACATTTTCTAGTAACTTCTTACCCTCATATATCCTTCATCAGAACTTGAATTTTGGACCAAAATTATTCTATCTAGATATTTTTTTCATGTAGAATTTGATGGTAGCTTTAATTATGGAATATGAGATATGATGTGAGTTGTTCCAAGCATGATGCTTCATTGGGTAATGCTTGATGATGAAAGTGATTAGGGTAGGATCATCAAAGTGATGTCGGTTTATTACTCCCATGGAAGACTAAGAAATGGGTCCCCCTTACCCATTACATGGGAATATTAATTACTCCCCTATAGTATGGAATAAGTCCTCTATCTATGCAGTTTTACTCCACCGTCTTCGGTCGGTGGGGAGTGGTTCCCCTATAGGATTTGTGTCTCCCCCTATTGTAGAGCACAACTACAAGGGGCGGGCCCGTCCAAATATATTCTTATGAGGTTTCACATGATACTGGGCATTGGAGATATAATTTTGGAGATGTAAGCATAATTATCAACTTTGTATAGGTTATTAGATGGAAATCCCCAATCTCTCTCACTTGGGTTTATTTATGACATATGTGTATATATGTATCTTGGGTTTTTCACTCTTATTATGGGTTGAGTTAACTTTTTAGTATATTCTTGTTGATCCCTTTGTTATTTTTGGGGTGTCCATTGGTTATGTATATACTCACTCCTGAATGGTCTCTACTAGAATTTGTTGTGTCTAATACAAACAATAGACATCTTATATGTGATATCGGTGAATCTTTGTGATACTTGGGTGCATTTACTATATACGGTGGTTATAATTGGGCATATGGAGTCAGTCACTCTTATTTTATATTTATTCTAGTTGTTTTTAGGTTGAGACTCCATTTTCAATTGGGTATGTATTTTTCACCTTTTTGATTTTTCATTATTTTTTCAAACTATGGTATTTTAACTAGAGGTTATTACATACGTGGTTTTAATCCGTATGTTTCATTAATTATTATATTACTTTCTTCTATATTATACAGATGGTTGTGTGTGTGTGTGTGCGTGTGTGTATAGGTACATTAAGAAGAGGCATTTCATTTTAGTTTTTCCTTCTCAGCCCTTATCACGAAATCCTAAACTATTGGAGTCTGGATTGGGGTTGTCAAACCTGGCCTTCCACCAGCAAGCAGGCCCTAGAGGGTCAGATCATGATAGAGTGGTATCAGAAGAGTTCATTCCTTAAGATAGTTCTTAGAGTTTTCCCCTCTACGGGTATTGCATTGGAAATAGGGAAATGGTGTTAGGGTTTCTTGAAGATAACATTTAAGTCCAGGGAAGCCACTATTGGTGTGGTGGACAACATATTCATTCACAAGGAATATGACTACCTGCTTATCGACTTGGAATACTGATACATCAAAAGTAGGGGATGGTAGTATATTCATTATATAGGATTGATTCCTTTGACTTTACTTGATTCTTCTCCCCATATATATATATATATATATATATATATATAAGATCATCTGACTATAACACTTATTGACCAAATTTAAGATGCCTCTGACAAGATAGCCATCCAGGAAATAGATACAGGATCGTGATGATGATCCACTGAGTAATGAGGCCTTAGTTTAAGGTCCATATCATGAAGTGTGACCACTATGAATGTTGAGATTTTCACCCCTGCATGTTGAGAACCATATAGTACTAGTAGGGCATGGTGATGATGTGTGAAAGTTTTACACGCTCTCTCAGTTCCAGTACTAGATACCACTGAGGTTCCATGAAGAGATTGATCCCCAGATGGTTGAGGATTGGCTTGAGTTAGAGATTAGATTCTTCAATAAAATAAAGACCTTGAACAATCAAATGGTATTACTGGAAGCCAATATTTTTCATGGAGCATTAGAAAAATAGTAGAGTCTGATGATGTAGACCTATGATGATATGATGCTCTCAAGTTCAGACTTCCAGCATCTATTTTATGATGAGTACGACCCCTAATTGTTACACTCTACACAGATTAAATATATTTTCAATCTATATCAGGGTGACTTTTAATATTTATAGTACATTATAAGATTCACTAACCTCACATGTTACTCCCTTTTTATGGTGAGATGTGGTTTTTTTTTGGAATGGAAGTTCATGTAGAGTCACCATAGAGACACTATTTCCATCTTAGTCTCTTTATACCATCCAACCTATCCTAGAGTGCTATATTGGGCTTTTTTGAATGTGATATTCCGAGAAGAGTGATACTGGGTGGTTGGAATCGGTGGTAGGAATCAGGTGTCTAATTAATATAAAATAGGTAGAAGGTGTTAAATGTCAATTTCTTGATAGAGGAGGTATTTTCATTTTGAGAAATAGAAATGTGGATATACAGTGTAGGGCTCATGTAGAGGATTTGGTCAACTAGTTGGGGACTGATGTTTTGTCTGTGATGGGAGGGGTCACATTTCATGTGATTTTATGACCCTTCATGTCGAGAAGAATAAGAAAATGGTGGATGGACCACCACAACAGAGGCAGCACCATGATCATGGATCTCTCAGACATAGTTAGGGTGGGTCCTAGAGGGGTGGTGTAGATAGAGGAGAAGGTGGAGCTTTGGAGGGAGAAGTTGTTTGTAGTGGGAGATATTAGGGTCTGCTTCCACCACTATGACTAGGAATCCCATGATAGGCTCACAAAGTTGGCAGTCAAGGGCATGGGTAGCTGTAAGTTATGGAGGGCTATGAACAAGTTGTGCACGAGATGATTTGTGGTATGATTTTTTTATTTTTTACTCTTTCTCCAGTACTGGTAGAAAAAGAAATAAGTAATCACTTAATCACATTATCTCCTATGAAAGAGTTTAAGCATCTATTTGAGACATTATCCCAGTGGTTATGGATGAAGGTTCCTAGAGGGATTGATTCTTTGATATCACCTATTAATTGGTAGTGAGAGCTAACACTCATTGGATATAGTTTCTAATGGAACCTATAGGTCATTATGAAGAAACCTTGTGACACTATATTGGCTATGGATATTTTTTCTACAGTTCATTCCCAGATTTTTTACAATCAAAGAAGAGTTAGATGCCTTCGGATTGATGCAATGAGATTCTCCTTTACAGGCAATATAGGTCTCTTAGCTGAGAAATTGGGCCTTGCGAGTAGAAAGACACAACTCAAAACCCATTTGTTAGTGATTTTATCCTCTTTAATAGTGAGATCTTTGGTAATATGGATTTATTTGGTAGTAGAGTACTATATATATATGTATTTCTCATGGATATTCTAGGACTACCACTAAGGTGAGAGATGGACTTCTACATTGACTTTCACCCTAGGACCAAACCAATATCTATTTTGGTATATCAAATAGTCCTTATAGTTCTCCAGGTGTTGAGGGTGAAATTGGAGGACCTTATATATAAGGGTTTTATCATACCCAACGTGTCCCCTTGGTCATCTCCAATGTTCATGAAAATAGAGAATGGGAACTCAAGGAATTTTTATTGATTATCATCACCTGAATCATGTAATGATAAAGAATATTTACCCCTTGTTAAGGATTGATTAATTATTTTACCTATTAAGAGGAGAATGTTGGTTCTCCAAGATTGATATTAGGTCTGTCTACCACCAATTAATGGTTCGTGAGGATGATATTCTGAAGATAGATTTCTGATTCCACTACGGGCACTATGAGTTCCTAATGATTCCTTTCAGCATGATGAATAGCCCAGCTATATTTATTTTCAATTTGAATAAGATATTCTATCTATACTTGGACTGACTCATGGTTGTATTTTATTATGAAATATACATTTACTCTTCATCAGATGAGGATCATGTAGAGAATCTGAGGGTGGTCTTAGACTTGCACTGGGAGAACCATCTTTATGTTAATACCTTGAAGTGACAATTCTAGATCCGTGAGGTTCACATTTTAGTGAATTCTATTTCTATGATTAGTTTATATATGGATTCAGAGAATATTTAAGTGGTGTTTTCTTGGGATAAACCAAAAATCTTGTCAGAGGTGGAGAGTTTTCTTGGATTGGTGATGTACTGAAAGTGGTTTGTGGAATAATTATCCATAATTATATCCCCTTTAATTAAATTGATGTGGAATGGGAATACAATTATCTTGATTTACATGTTTCATAGAGACATTGAGGAGTTGAGCCCAAGGATTACCAATGAACTAGTTTTGAGATTGATGGAGGAAGGCATGGATTATGTGGTGTTTTAAAATGCCTCTAAATATGAGCTCAATTCTTTGTTGAGGTAGTGTTAATAAATGATTGCATGTGGGTTAAGTCATTTGATACCCCATGATCAAAAACTACATTACTTACAAAATAGAGCTGGTAGTAGTATTCTTCACTCTGAAGATGTAGAGGCACTATATTTTGTTTCATCATTTTGATATTTACTCAAGGCCCCAGATTCTCAGTTACATCTTCATCTGGATAGATCTGAACATGATATCGAGGCTTTGTTAGAGTTCCAAAAGGACTATGACATTAATAGAGTTTATATTCCTATGAAGGGAAACATGGTAGTAGATAATCTTGGTAGAAATTACCATTCTATCTTAGTGGATGATTCATATGAGTAATCAGATTCATTACATCTACCCAGGATGGAGGATATGGGTGTAGTTTTTCATTAGTTTATGGGGGTGACTCCTCCACTTATTCATAATATGAAATATTCTCAATTGGAATACATTAATAGTGATGTTATAAGTGACCAGATATCCTCAAAAGATACACCATATGGATTTTCTAAATGAGGGGAGAATTCCATCCTTTTCTAGGGATAAATGGTTCTTTTTGTCACATTGTGAGAGGAGGTGATGAGGTAGTTTCACACTTCCCACTTAGTTGTACATAAAAGTTTGGAAACGATGTATAAATACCTTCAACAACATTTTTGGTGGACTGGCATGAGGAATAGCATAGTCAAGTATTCCTCTCGGTGTCCCATGTGTTAGTAGGTAAAGGCTGAGCACCATGCTCCAGTAGCTTTGACTCAACCTCTTTAGACCCTAAATTGTAAATGGGATGGAATATCCTTGGATTTTTCTATAGGTATTAAATTTATAGTTAGATTACATAAGTATATCAAGGTGATTTTTGAACAAAATACCAATTCAGAAAACATCCTTTCCATTAGGGAGTTGAGATCGGTTGAGAATCTAGGATAGTTTGATGTGTGGGATATCATTTGACTCTAATGGGAACCCTAGATGACTGTCTTTGTCTGTGATACTTGGTTCACATCTTGGCTGTGAAGAGGATTATAGAAGGCCATCATGACCCAATTGAGAATGATTATAGTATTTCATCCCAAGATGTGGCTAGACCAGGTAGAATATCTAGGTGTTTAAAGATATGATGAGAGACTGTGTGGTTGACTTTAGCTAGAGCTGGAATGATCTTTTGGCCATGATAGATTTTTCTTATAATAACAGCTAACACTATTTATAGGCTTGGAACATTTATAGGTCCTGAATAGGAGAACCTCTTGGTTAACGTTACATTGGATTAAGATTATCAAGACTTCTCTCATTGGGATAGATATGGTGATGGAGATGATGGAAAATGTATAGGTGATTCATGATCATATGAGGATATCCAAGATAAAATATAAATCTTATTCATATTGACTTTATTGGACCACGTATTTTGAGTATGGAAACCATGTTTTCCTAAGAGTATCTCTATAATGATGATTGAGGACATTTAGCTAGGGAAGCATGTTATCCTTGAGGTTCATTGGGTAATTTGAGATCCTACTAAAGGATGTTGATCTTACTTACTACCTATCCTTGTCCTCAAAGTTGAAATATGTGCATGAAATCTTTCAAGTGTCGCAATTGAGGAGATACATGTATGAACATTACCAAATTATTTATTGGTTCAAGCTAGAAATCAAGGATGGAACCACCTGCATAGAGAACCTAATGGAGATCAGGGATCAGTATGAGAGGATCCTAAATGGATGAACCATTCTCTTGGTTAATGTGTTATGGTAGTACAGAAGCATGTAGGAGATCTCCTAGGAGTGAGAGAGTTAGATACAGACTCAGTACACCCATATTTTTTTGTAATTTTTGATTTTTGGAATGAAAATCCATGAAGGATGGGAGAATGTTGAAAATAGGGTTTTGATGGATTTTTTCTTATAATATTTTTATATATACATTTGAATGTATCCCCAGAGTTGAAATGGTTTTTTGGTGTATCAAGACAACATAACTAATATATTAATATATTTTAATGCATGCAAACACATCATTTTAGTGTTTTTATTTTTATCATTTTTTGGTACTTTGGATGGGAAATTTGACACCATGATTAATTCTAAAACATGTGGTTTATCTTAGGAATGACCTATGGTTATTTGATGTCAAATGTTTCGAGGGAGGTGGTCATTGGCGGGTTCATTTAATTAAAATAAAAAATTTATTTATTTATTTATTTATTTTAAATGACTTAGATCACATACTCTATAAATTACCCATTATAGAACATCACCAGGGTTATCCACATAACCATGTGATGATTTGAGAGGTAGAAGGTCTTTCTTCATTATATTATCAGTATCATAGAATGAAAAGTGATCAGATCAAGGTGGATCGAGAGGCTTCCAATGTAACAAGTCTTCTTCATCATTAGTGAAGGATTTCTTCACCAAAGATCAATCCTAAATCAATGTTGGGAACTTTATTTATAGATTTATACACTATTTAATTTTACAATCATGGAAATGATTATATGATTATTTTTATATGCAATATTTTTCTCATCATAATGGCCCTACCACAATTTAATTTTATTGATTCTATTTTCTTACATCATTTCACCTTCTATCACCATTAGATATCATTGTTTATGTGATTGTTGGAAAATAATTCATGGAAAATGAATGATTTAATTCTTTCCTATATATTTATTCTCACTATTATTCATTATTGACCCATATGTTAATATTTCAACATTTATGGGGTGTATTTGAGCATGATGGAAACCCCGAATTCATGGGTTTTGTGCAAAAAAATAATAGGACGGTGATTTATGGACATATTGAGATGAATCATGGGTAAGGATTCATGGATATGGGAACCATATTGATTATGGATAATGGGAAATGAATGGGTTGTGCGATTTCTCTTTGTTGTATGATTGGATTCGGATTTTTGACAACTAGTGGCCGAGAATCTATGGCTTTAGGTGTCACCGTTTGTTTTGGGTGGTCAAATGAAAGTTCATGGTAGGGAAGGTATACCTATATTCACATTAATAAACTGATTTTTATATAAAAAAAACCAACTACACATTGTATACTATGAATAACATTTGTCTTGTAGTCCCCTAGATGTGATGGTTATGGTTGTGGGAAGAGAAAAATATTATATGTCATGTGGGCCCACCACACAATGTGTGAACCTATACTAGTGGCTTGGTATGTACTATGAGAGTAAACAGACATGGACATGGAAAATAACATGGGATTGACCAGAATATATGGGCATGATTGTGTACTCAGAAATGGATAAGATACCTATACACAGCCATGTATACAATCAAGGTCCAACGTACATATCCAGAAGAGCATGACTATGACCTTGGTGGCTGAGAAACACCATGTACAAATTGTATATACCATGTAGAGTGGCATGGATTCCCAATCCATTTCTATAGGAGAACGCATCCAAATAATGAGGCGATGTCACAAAACATATGGACCCCACACATATCATATACTTCTCCCAGTAACTTCTTCCTCTCATATCTCCTTTAACAAAACTCGTACAACATGATGTTGGCCTATTTTTTTACATACGAGATACAATGTGAGGAGTTCCAAGAATGGTTCTCCTTCAAAAAATTCTTGATAATGGAAAGGATCATGTCAAGATCATCATAGGGATGTTAGGGTCAGTAGTCCCTTATTAAACCAGGTTTTAGGTCCCCCATACTAATTATATAGGTAGATTTGGTACTCTACCATAGCAGGGTGCGATTTATCTCTCTACAGTGTAGTAATTCCCCATATTCATGCACTGGTGGGAAGTGGTTCATCTACATCAGTTGTGTATCCCTCAAATATAAAGATTAGTAATGAGGGGTAGGCCCATTCACATAGATTCTTGTGAGGTTTCATGGTGTGTTGGGAATCAAAGATGGACTTTTGGATCTGTAGGAAGACTCATCGAATTTTAATGGGATGTGACATAGAGAACTTTTTTCTCTCTTTCTTGGGTTTCTTTATGATCATATATAGATATATATATTGGGTTTAATTTCCATATTTCTATGAGATTATCTAACTATTATTGTATCTCTCTATTCCACCCTTTTTTGTTTTAAGGGCATCCTACTATGTATATATATACTCACCCATGTATGGGATCTGCCCGCGCATGTCATTTCTTAAGTAGAAAACAAATAGAATAGTTAAGAAATTGATAGAGATAAGTGATTATTAGGTGTATTTACCGTGTATTATGGTCAAAATTGGGGATATATATTTGGTCTCTCTTAGCTTTACATTATTTTGGTTATTTTCTAGTTGGGACTCTATTTCTGGTTGGGCATATAGTTTTTTCATTTTTTTACTTTTTATTTATACTTTCATACTCTAAGGTTTTCCCTAGAGGTTATTACATGAATATTTTTACTCTATATGTTTTTATCTTAATTATATTCCTATTCACTTTTGCGTGGATATGGTTAGATGTGTGTGTGCATTGGTACATTATCCAAAGGCCTCCCATTTTAGTTTTGTCTTCTCAACACTTGTCACTATCCCCAAACCAATTTGAGCTGGTCATGGGATGGTCAAACCTAGATTTATGTGGTCCAAAAGGTCCCTAGTGGGCCTATTTTTTACAAAATAAATCTATAAATAAAAATAAATGTCATTTTCTAATACTAATGCATTGAAAATAATTCAATTAGTATAGGTAAGTATCATATAAAATCATGTATTGTGTAAAATAAATCATCTAAAATAATTTCCTTTTTCAAGCCCTATGAAGTTTATAATGGTTAAATAATGGTTTAAAGGGAGAGTATTGATAATATAAACAATAAAATAATTTAATATCCAACCAATACTTGTTAGTAGAAATGGAAGAAATTTATTTGATTATTAGAAGTTATAAGTTTCTTAAATTTGTTCTTAAGTTCATATTTTAAAATTTATTTTTATCACATTCAAAAATTGAATCAAATAAAATTATTTGAATATTTTTAATCATAATTTTAAAAATATGAAACAATATGAATTTAATTTATAGAAATAAAATTAAGTTAACAAGATAGATATTACTTATCAGAGTAAAACTGTTTTTATCAAGGAATGATACTTTTATAAATAGTAATATTTTAAGTTAAACAAGTATATTTAAAATAAATATTCAAATATTACGTTTAAATATATATAAAAATAAATAAAAACTCTTTTAATTTTTAATAAATGTTAAATAATATTAAAAACACATAATGAATAAAAATAATTTTTTCTACAAAAAATAGTTTTTCAACACATTTTAAGTTTTAATTTAAAAATTAATTTTCACATATTGAGATATTTAATTAGATTAAGTGAATTAAAAATTCATATTCACAATTTTAAAATTCCATAGTAAGTTCCATATTGTATTTTTAGTGATAAAATAATCACCACATTCAAATTTTAATAAAGATTAAAACATATTAAAAATATTAACCTTATGTGGCTCGAATTTTACTACATAAATTTCACACTTAGACATTATAGAATAACTTATTTAGGTTTAAAATTCATACCAATAGGTCTCTCTAATATTTATCAACATAACTCACCTCACTCTCATGCAATTTATTTATTATCCCTTACCTAATATTTTTTTCTAAATATGTGTCCTTTTCAACTATAAAAGGATCTCACTTCCACGCAATTCAAGACACGTATATATGTTGAAATTAACATAAAACTATGACCGATATATATATATTATATCCCTTATACACATTCATTAACCTCTAGCCTCAAAAATGTGCCTTGATTCATTTACTTCCAAAGAACACATCAAGAGAAGATAAAAAAACCTCAACATAAATATTATATACCCTTACACTTTCTTTCCTTATCCTTCTCAAAACCCATCATGGAACCCCATTAAAAAAATATGTATATAAATACATCAATATAAATAATATAATAAAAATTTATTATGTTGATGTTATAACCATAATATATTGACCTCTCATTATTTTAAAAAAATTAAAACATTGAACATGAGTGTGTGCAGAAAACTACCTTCATAAAAGACACATTTCATTTTCATCACTACCTTTCAAAGAACATTATATAAATGGTTTTAGAGTATATATATTTTATTTATGTATTGATTTTTATTTTTTAAATCAAAATTAGTCATTCTATTTTTAATTTTAGCAATAAGTGATCATTGTTAAATTAACCCCCTACAAAAAACATGCCAAGAGAAAAAGTGACTTATTTATAAGTAAAATATTTTTTTCTATTTACCTTATTCTTATAAATCATCCTAATTATGAATAATCACATTAATAAAATCTAAATAATAACATTATACTTTTTTATAATGATATTACAACAAAAAAATATCTTTCATAAACATTCTCACACATAGATTGTAGCTTGTTTTTGTTCGGTCGGTTTAACCACCTATAAAAATTTTTATAAATTTATATCAAGGATGGTTTTAGAAAAATAATATTGGATATTAATGAGTAATTTTTTTTAATTACAATATAATAAATAAATTCATTAATTAATACAACGTCATGCATTAATTATAAATTACTGAAACAAGCTCGTCACTAACTTCAACATCATGAATGATAAGTAAAATACTTATAAAATCAAATTATAAAATTATAAATAATTCAAAATCCTAAATTATATTTACTTTTATGATCTTGTAATGATGAAATTTGAGAGATTAATTATTAATAACCCCAATTATGAAACTAGTTTAAATCGGTCAAGATTACTCACATCTGATACTAAAAATTGATAACAACTAACTAATATAAATGTGGGGAAAATTATAAATTAAGTTTATAAATAGTTATAGATATGAATAAGATTATGAAATAGGATATTTTGATATTTATGTTTGTTATGTAGGATATTATAATACATGAAACTATGAGGGGAAATGAGGTAAGTGTTTCTTATCTAAAATTATCACCCTTTGACTTATGTTTAGAATTATACAAAATATTTTCTATGGAATGGTGTATCTAATTCTAATTTAATATTTTTTATCATGATCCTCTCACTACTCATGGTATTTAAAGTTTCATTTGGAATCATATCCCTCAATGGGTTATAAATTGATCTTTTATAAGATTTTAATGGGTTTTTGTCTCAAATTTAAATATCTTGAGGCATGTTAGATATTACAAACTATTATTTATTTTTATGGTGTATTTACTTCCAAATTTCCTCTAAGTATAGTGAATATATATTATCTTATGATAGTTTGATTTCCTTTTATTGGTAACTCTCTCTCATATTATTTTTATTCTTATATAATAATTACTGTAATAGTATTTGTTAACTCAACTCCCTTCATTATAATAAAATAATACTTATTGAAATTGTTTCTTACAATATTATATTATTTCACCCAAAAGTTTTTTTATGGTAATTTACCTTCATATAAAGTAGAAAATTAACATTTATTTCAAATAATTTTCCTTTATAAATTTCCTTCCCAAAAAGGATATCATTGTCGAGAATAATTATATTCCTCTTCAATAATGTTTTCCCCTCCTTGTCCATATATTTCATTACCATAAATGTTATCCTTATAATTGGAAACCAATTTATGTGTTATATCAAGTGACCATTATAATTCCCTTCTACTCGTTTTAAAATAAAGTTATATTAGACTTTATTGTTTGTGGGTTTTCAAAAAATATATTTTAAAATATTATAAAAGACTTCCATCATTTCAAATTAAATATTTTATATTCCACACCACATTTATTTGGAGAAACATTACATATTTTCAAATTATATTATTGAATATTATTTTACAAAATTAAATAATTCCAAGGTTTTCACTTCACATTGCTTAAACTATCTTCTCAAAGTGAAATGTAACATCTTCATTTTATAATGATTTTAGAAATTTCTTCTAAGGATCCTTTTTAAGTATTTATTCCATGAGAACATGTATTTTTTCCATCTTTTTCATTTTATATAAAAATTTCCTTCTAAATTTTTATAGCTTATAAAATAAATTATTTTATCCTAGATTTATAAATTATTTCTTCAAATTTTCTTTCAAGATATAAATGATATTTCTTATTTGAAAATTTATATTTATAAAACTATAAAATCTGTTTCTCATATAATTCATTTCCATTTCACATATCTTATGCTTGATCAAGTTTATTCTTCAAATTTTAAAATACAGATTTATTCTATGGATGGATTATGGAATTTTATTTTCTATCAATGCTATGATCCATCAATATATTTGCCCTGCCTAACCATCCACCATGAATAGAATAACTTTTATTTTAATGATTTATATTTTTGAATACCCTATTTTCCATTTATTTGATTTAAAGGTGTTCACCTAGATTCCATATGTCAATTTATTGGAAAAAATATTAAGATAATTGTATACCCTTTATCTATATTTTGTAAATACCATATGCATTGTTATCTTAAATGAAGGGTGTTTACCAAAAATGTTAATTAATATCTTTGGATATCCATTTATTTTACATAGGTTATCATGTTATGATTATTGATGGAATATAAAATTATTTCCTTTTTTAATCCAAATAAAATAGATATGAACCCCAATTTCATTCCATGGGTTTTTTATGATGTGATTAATGAAACCCATTTTCGTTTGATGAGATATCTATTACGTGAGAAATGAAGCCCATTTTTCCTCCCATGGTTTCTTTATGATATAATGAATTGTTTACATAAGGTGAATCACTTATGTATGGATGAATAAGGTTCAATCCTATATATATCTCTAATGAATTTCTTAATATTTTATATCTCATGAGACAATTATTTGTGATTATGTATTATTTTCTCATAAGTATGGGTACCAATAGTATTTATCATTAAAGTAATGTGTCTTATACCAAAATTTAGGTCATATTTGGAAAAAGTATGGAATTTTTATCTTATTCTATCTTGGCTCATGCTTTTTGACACATTCTTCCACACTTTATTAATTCATGACCTATGTTATTCCAAAGCCTTATTCCATGATATATTATTAAACTTTTACTAGGTATAAATCTCTTACCTATCTTGATTATAACCATATTCATATTTTATGATCACTTATGATATTTGATTTTTATCTCGTATATTTACCCTTATTGGACATTTGATCTCAAGTCTTTCTTATGTTTCCAATTCCCCAAGTTATTAAGATGAGTATAACATATGAGAAGTATTAAAGGGAGTCTTGTGTGGCTAAATTCTAGGGAACTTTTTACAAGGTTTGTAAAATAAAATGATTCTATAGTTAGTCCTAAAATAGCTTAAACCAAACATTATAAGGATTGTGAGATTTTTTTCTGATATGTAATCCTTATCTTATGAAATATTGTAAAATAAAGATGTTTTTTCTCATATATCTCTAAAATAGATTCTTGTAAATTGGTGGGGGTCCTCACAACATCATCCCATACAAAAGTCATGGAAATAAATTCATCTTACATGTCTCCTAAGATCAGAGCCTCGTTGATCATTTTCATATCCCAAATGATCACTCTGACCATTTCATAAATAAAGTGGGAGGTTTAATTATCTATACTCCACCTACTAATAAGATATAGGACAATATACTAGTTAATATGAGTAAGGATTTGTGAGATTTATGTGGATTTCTATCAACCTGCTTCCTTTAGCTCCCTCTCAAATTCCCTATAGCATCGTTTCACCAATAAAGGCCACCCATAGCCCATGATAAAATATCCTCCCAAATGAAAACCCAATATTGACAACCAACTATGTTTTTGACTTGTTAATTATTGCTTCAAAATAAATTTATGGTTATGATTATCAGGAATAGGAATACTTTGTTCATATTTATAGTATACAAGGGTGTATCCTGATATGTAACCTTCTAAGAATTTTCACCCTAATGAATTAACTTGATAATGATATATATTCCCTATCACTTCTCAATGATTATTAATCCAAAGTGGTGGCTGATTTCTGGCTTGTGGTGCCAAAATTAGAGAATATTTTTGAAGACTATACCAATAGAGTGGAATCCAATATGAAAATGGGGAATCTTCAAACTTTTCACCAAAAGGTTGGAAATAAAGGTGTGTGAGGACTGAATACATAGGTGTTCACCAGCATTAACAATGTTGACCAATTCTAATTGCTTCATCCTGGATTCTCGAACCTCCTTCTTCGATGCCATATGTAAAATAAAATAGTTCAAATTCAAATAAGGAGTTGATATAGAAATGTATAAATAAAAACCATTGTGAGATAATTATTATGAATCATGAAATAATCACATGGTATCCACGTATAAAACCAATAGGAAAATGGATTGCATGCATCAACTATTACAAAAAAATCATTCACGAACAAAGATTTTAACCTTTGGTTCTCATATGGTGTGATCTCGTGGTAGTATCATGTGGTGTGATAACATTATAATATCACATGGTGCAACCACATGATGAGTTCATGTGACATAGTAATTTGGATGCTTCAAGGGATATATATACCTCACATCATAATCCATGTATTCTTGTGGGAATGATAGCACCTCTTATTATAATATTTATAGAGGTGGGCCTCTATTGGACCGTCAGGACTTCACATGAGATTATGACTCCTTGAAAATGGTTTATTTTCATGTCTATCATACCCAATTTCTAATGGGGTCCCTTTTTAAAACCCTATGAGTCTTTGATGATCTATAAAAAAAGAAAAGTAAAGATAAAAATAACTTATAAACTAAACATAGATCATCTGTGAAGTTATCTTGAAATGAGAAAAGACCCATGTGATAAATTATATTTTTTAGTGAAGGGACCACAAAAACTAGATAGATCCATGTCATTCATGTAATAGAGTTGGATATATGATGTGAACCATTAGAGGTTCTCATAAATCTTGGAATAGTAGTAAACTCAACACATAGATTGCAAGACCATCATGCCATTTGTATAACAGAGGTGGACTCACAAAGTGGACTATCATGGAGTTGTTTCATTCATTAATAGAGGTATAATCCTTACACAACTGTGAGATGAATTCCTCAATCAAAAAATTTAAAATCATTTCCACAAGGTCTATAATGTTTACTAATTAGTGGCATGTGAATCTTCATGGGTGTTTTGTATAAATACACAGTGGCTGTTTTGGGAAGGGGAAAATAGCCATAACAGAAGATATTAGGGTGGAAGAAGGAGAAACACATAAATATATCCAATATTCATAATCTTAGATGAATTTAATTGGTAGATCCATAGTCACAAATAAATCTCAATAATCCTAAGTCACAAAAAATAATCCACTGTGATTGCATCTATGTGATCTAATTCATGGGACCATTATACAGTCATGTAAGAACTACAACATCCATAGACCGAAGGGAGGTACATAATGAAATAATGAAATGATAGCATAATGTGTACCTTAGTCAATAAACCCATCAGTAAAATCCCATATTTGATATTATCATGTGTTTTCCCTTCACGTAAAACTATTAAAAGGGATTCCTTTCCACTCACATGAGCCTATATCACATTATTGTGTTCCGAAAATTCATTAAGTGAGATCATCTTGCAATTAGAGGCTCCTAAATGATATATATGTTAATCAATGCACTCACTTTACATAAATTATTTTTAAAAACACAAAACACTTCCTTTAAAAAATGATTTAAATTTTTTTATCTTTGATGATTTTGGAATATAAAATTGGTAAATTTACTCCAATATCAAAAGGTTTAACAAAATACTGATAGTATTGACCTATGAAAATCAAATTACCAATGTAATTCTATAATACCAAAAGATTAAGGATTTTTTGAAATTATGGTTTCTTTAAAAATGAAATTAAAATTACCTTCACATGTTCTATGAAGCACTATAGTGGTGTTGAATCAACTCATTAGTATATATAAAAAGATGTTGATTTCATAATAATATGAAAATAATAAGATACCGATATTGTTGTAACTGTACTCAGGATATGTGGAATTCAACCACTGGAGGGTTTATTATATATGGAGTTTCACCTCATGGATCAGAAGAACACAACATGATAAAACTGATATAATAATACACTGAGAGCCACAATTTCTATAAGTCTTCAACATCTTTTTAACCATTGTACTTCTGAAAGTTTTTTTACTGAGTGTTTTTCAAGAGCTTACATTTTAAATAATTATTTATAAAATATCATATACATTATTATTATAATCATGAAAACTGAGGTAATAGTTAAAGTAATAGTAAATATGGACCTAATGGTTATAATAATAGAAAAATAGAGATACCACCTTATGTATTTAATTAATCGAGCTTCATGTTGTAGAATATAGGAAATAACAATTGGTGTGATCAATGATTTCTAGGTAAGGAATATATAGAAATGATTTAGGCTTTAAGAAGCTGATACCTTTTGAAAATTTTATAGTCGAGGATACCTAAAATCAGGTCTACATATCAACATTTCACTTTGGTTTAAAAGTGAAGTTTCTAATATTATCTAATAAATAAGTATTTGGTTCACTAACCAATACTCCATGTTTAGATTTTCAAACTTCAGTTTTTTGTAATTTAGTTAGTTTAAATTTATATTTTGATTACTATTTCATTAGTAGTTTAAAATACCACTAATATTATCTCCAATATGTCAATTGAATTTTATAAAATATATATTTCAATTAATCTTATTTTCTTCAATCTTGTGTGTCTATTAGTTGTTTATAATATTGATATATTTATCTCTTGATAAGTATGAAAATCAGTAGTTGTTTTCAAATTAAAATTCACCCACACCCTCTTATAGTGTACATACTATACCATTTAAATCCTATATTTGGTATCAAAGTATTTAACTACATTTCATATTGAACTGGAAATTTATATTTCCTGATTTTCCAACTCACTATCATATTTTTACATTTTAGTTTCCTTAAATCCAAAAATTATGTACATAATATTTTAGTATAGTGGGTATACATGTCGAATCAATATATAATCTATGTCCAAACATAACACCTATATTTTATGGAAATTATTTATTAATATTGGAGAGACTAAAATGAAGACAATTTTTTCAATACTAGATTTAAAATCTATCTTATTCTTAATAGCGACTACAAAGTGTTGGGAACTGAAGATTCAGCTTTTCTAGAGAATAAGAATGATTTTCAACTAAATTTAAAACATATAAATACATTTTTATATTTTATTAAAATAAATAAATACATTTAAGTTTCTCCATATCAAACAACTTATGGTAATTGGAAAAATCCTGAATTTTCACAATTCAGAACATCAAAAGTTATTTAAACTAAGAGAGCTATGTTAATAGAAATTATCAATCCTTTGATGTTTTTACTAGTGAATTGGTTTCTCAAATGTATCATACATTCATGAAAAAAGTAAATATATTTAAATAATTTAGAGAAAAGGATTTTTACGATGATCAACCAGCTAAAAAGGCTACAAACATTTTACCTAAATAATGGGAATAAAAAAAGATCATCTACTGACGATAAAAATTATATTACCAAACTTATTCTAAATGTATTAATTAGTCTCTTAATAAAATATTAAAATCTTATGAATTTTGATATTGATAAAGTGGAAATAATAATTGTTTTTCTTTGACAACTATCAGAACATGAACAATCATAGATTGTAAAATAATCACATCTAACAAAAGTTCAAGAAAAGATTTTAAAGAAAATTAATGTCAACCAACTCATGGTGAGATTTTTATCTCAAAAATAATAATTTTTCAAAAAAAAATCAAAATAAATTATTCAAATTAATGAAAAGGTAATATTGATATATATGAATTGATTTTCTATAATTGAAAAAAGAAAGGTCATATTCAACTTGATTTTTCATATTGGAAAAAAAATAAATAAAGTCTTCTAAAATTTATTTCAAGAATAAAAGGAAGAAAAATAAAAAAAAGAAAACACATATAAAGAGTGATTTTCATTCTACTTCAAATAGTTTATCCAAATAGATTAGTAACATAATAAAAAACACATGATCTTATGGTAATTTTCTAAAAAAATCATGGGAAAATTAACTACTGAATCTCATGGGAATCAATATATAGATTCAAAATGCTTCTATTATTATGAGTATGAAATCGATGATGATAATTAATATCATATATATGACGATTAAAGATCTATAGATACTCTTGAAAAAATGAGAGAATATATCATATAATTTGAAATTATTGTAATAGAGTTTTTACAAGAAATATAATGAGCTTAAAGGTGAAACCGCTAAAATAATATCCAAATTTATAAATATTGAGGATAAACTAATATGAATAATAAGGTATAATGGAAATATTATTTCCAAATTGTAAAATTCAAAATAATATTTGAAAAACATAGTACTGATATAGAATGGAAAAGAATATTTAAAACATATTAATATTCTAAAATATATAACCTAAAGAAGAAGAATTAAAAATCCCAATGTGTGAAAATTTCCTAATATAAGAATGAGATTGTCAAACTAAATTCTGAGATCATAATATTAATGAAATTATCTACTAAATTCACAACATGAAAAAAATAATTTTAGAATATTTATAGTTAGATAATACCTAAAATTAATTTATCTAGTTTGGGTTCGAAAAAAGTTCAATATAACAAAAAAAATATTTTGTTACAAATCAAGAACCATTTTTTATAATGGGTTAAAGAGATGAACATTTGAAGGGAAAAAAATCCCTCAAAAAAAGTAAATCATTCTGAAGAAAAAATAACTTTTATACCATCATAATTTGTTGTCATTGAATACAAAAGATAAAATACTAAAATATGGGTTCCAATGATTTTTATTTCAAATAATTCTAAACCCAAAGAGGTATATCTACCTACAATAAAACTATATATAAGTAAATTGATTAATTTTGGTATCTAAACACCTATCACCAGTGCCTATGGTATTTGTAATCCTTTGTTAAGATTTATTATTATATCTTTTAATGATATTTTTCTATTATATTCTTTATTTATATTCTTGTAAATATTTTACTTTAGGTTTTCTGGAAGCATTACATTTATTTCTTTTATTTAGGATCAATATATTTTAGTTATTTCAAGATAAATTTTAAAAATTCATTAATTTTCATAAAAATTTAAACTTTAATTTAAAAAATTTATAAAACCATATTTGAGATAAGATGTCAATCCATTAAAGGAATATAGATTTTAACTTTTTGGGACAATATTTTCAATAAATATGATTTTTAGAAAAAAAAAATTATTTCTTGCCTTTTAAAATTTTTATAAATGTACCAATATTTTATTTTCTTATTGAAATTTTGAAATATTGACTACCTATATTTTGTCTTTATGGATAGATTTTGAACCAAATTCTTATAAATATTTTTATGGAAGAAAACTTTGATAATTAAGAACATCCTAAATGATAGAAATAAAATCGTATTAATGTTGAGAAAATTTCTAGGATGATATTGATGAATAATTATAAAGAAAATATGTTTCCTGAAAAAATAATTATTTTTCATACCTATCAATATTCAAATATCAATTAAAGAATAACATCTAGTTTATAAACTTCAGTTTCAAATAAATAGAAAATACTCTAATTTTCCTATTTCATAAAAGGACCTTTAGAAAAAGAAACATAAATAATATGAGGAAGAAAAATCAGTTAAAAATGTTTTTCATTTGGAAAATGAAATAGTAAAATCAGTTGAACCATATGTTTATTCAAAGTATGACAATTTGAAAATTGAAATAATTTCTTCATATGATCATATCAATAAGTTGATAGATACATGTAGACATTTCCTAAAATACAAAGATGTAGTAGCTAAGAAGTAGAATGGAGAACGAGATCTAGGAAAACCATTTTATGGTTTAGATAAATTTGAGTATAAATCCTTAAGAGAAGAATATGACCCAATGCTTGAATAATAGAAGAGTAAGAAAAAGTATTCCTTATAGATGAAGTAATCGCAGACTATTAAATGTGTCCTTCTAGGAGTAACAATGAAGGAATAAATTGTTCTTAAAATACAATTAAATATAAATTTAGATTTTAAAGGAAAGGGAAATGAATTCACCTAAAAAATTTCCAATAATACAACCACTTCAAAGAATATATTGAATTCTAATAGAGAATCTGTCATAATTTCTACATTCATATGCTAAGATAATTGTATTTTAGTAATTTATAGTTCCACGTAATGTTTCTCCTCCCCAACCTACTAAAGTTGAAAGTGTATTAACAAAAAAATTCAAAAGGATTTGTTGAAAATCCAATTGAGTGGAATTTTCTAATAGAATACTTATCCCCACTTGAATTATTAGTTCACACATCAGATATAGTTACCCCTCACCCTCCAAAAAAGACCACCCAAAATCAATTCCATTAAAAAATCCGAATTATTTTTCTTATTTATCATGTTCTTATAAGAGAAATATTGAGGATAAAAATTTAGTAAATGATGATCCTATTGACATTGAAGATTACTGTCATTATAAAGTCAAAGTATCATAATATATTTCTATTATTTCCAAAGATCAGAAAAATAAAAATGAATGTTCATTAGAATTTACCACTTCAATTATGACTCGATATTTTGATCTAAAATTTTACACAATTATTTTCATGCAAGTATGAATAAATCATAACAATAATATGAACCAAAATATAAGAATAATAGTTGGAATAATGAAAAATCAAATGATTCATGCTCAAAATCATGAAGTATAATGTTTTTAAATTGATTCGGTCACAAAAGTTAAGCAATATGTGAAAGAAGTAAGAGAATAATAGAATATTTGTAAAAGGAAGATGAATAACTTCACTAATTGTTTCAAATCTAAAGTCAAGAATGTTAATTACATTGAAAAATACACAATATCCCTTCATCATAGAAATAACATTATTTGTGAGAATTTAATTTCTCTTGAATATGATTTGACCAATCAATAATACAAAGTGGAAAAATTTTCTTCATCCATTGAATATCTAAAACTTTTCAATAAAGACAAGTGAGTTAGAATTATAGTTTAATGTTCCTAGTCATATTCTAGATAAGAAATAGAAATTTATCCAAAAATGAATCACATCACTACAAAATAAACTAAGTAGGATTGATTATTTAAATTTTAAATTTATTTTATCTATGTAACTTTGATCTTCAAATATTTTTCAAATATGATCCTAATGATGTTTTTTGGATATTTCTAAAAAATCACTTCATCTCTATAAGGGGGATCTTCATTTTTATAAAAAAAACTAAAAGAAAATATTTTTCATCCCTTCTTTTAAAAAACAAGAAAGGGGGAGAAATGTTTTAAAAAATTAAAAATTAAAAATTCTATTCAAAAGGATAAATTTTTTTAGAAGGGAAAGAATTATGTTTTTCTCAAAGAGGGGGAAATTATTTAAAAATCAAATATGATCCTACCAGGTTGGGAACATCTTTTTAATTTATAAAGAGGGGGAAATGTTTAAAAACATTATTACATTGTTTTTAAAAAGTTTAAATCATTCCAAATAAGGAAATAATGATATATTCAAAAATATATATATATTGAGTTTTTAGATCATTTTAATTTTTCATTACATTTTTTTTTCAAAAAAGGGATACTATTGAGTTATTGACTCACTTTATATTTATCGTTTTGAAAACCATGAAACACTTCATTTAATATTTGTTCTAAATTAATATATATTTTTTATATTTTATTATTTAAAAATATAATACCAATAAATGGATTAGGGATAACCTAAGTTTTAATGTAATAAATATGGTATTGATTTATAAAAATTAGATAACCTAAGGAATTATATAATACCCAAAGTTTATGGTTTTCATGAAAATAATATAACTTAAATAATAAAATTCTAATTACCCTCACATGTTTTATAAAACAATGTAGAAGTTCAGAATCAATTCACTGGTGGATATGGAAAAATATTGAGTTCATTAGATGCTGAATAATAAGATACTACTAATAGCTTTACAATTGACCCTTATATATATGGAATCTGACAATTAGAGGATTAATTATAAATAGATTTTCACATCATGGTTCAGAATAACACAATGTGGTGCAAGTGATACAAGAATACTTTGAGAGTTACAATCACATGAATTCTTCAATATCTTTTTGACTAGTGTACTTGTGATTGTTTTTATTGTTGAGTGTTTTGATATATATTACATTTGAGTGGTTTCATTGTAAAATATCCATGAATTTATTATTGTAATCACTCAAACTAGGCTATCGATTAAATTATAGGGGAAACGTGATCTATCAGTTGTAATAGTATATGTACTGAGCTAATGGTCTAAATAATATGTTAACGAAGATTTCGGTTTTAGATAAAATGAAATACCAATCAGGCTAATCGAGGGATACTAGGGTAAGGAATACATAGAAAAGAATCAAGAATTATGAAATGGATAGATTTTGATAGGTTTAAAATTGAGGATACCTCAAAAGAAGTCTATAGATCAACCCTTTATAGGTATTTGAATGTGAGGTTTCTAATAGAACCCTTTAAAGGGGTATTTGGTTTGTTAACCAATACTCACATTTATTTTTTTTTTTAATTTTATTTTCTTTTAATTCAGTTAGTTTAAATTTTTATTGGGATAATTATTTCATCGGTAGATTTAAATACCAATAATTCTATTTTCTTTATGTTAAATTTATTTCATATATTATATATTTCAGTTACTCTAATTTACTTAGACCTTATGGTTGTATATAATAAAAATACATATATCTCTTGAGGAGGGTAAAAATAATTATTTTTTTCAAACAAAAATTCACACCCCCACCATCTCACATTATACTTTCCTTACATTTTTTATCCTAAAATATCTTCCAAAAATTAAGGTCCCAGTGATGTCTTGTCTCTTACCATACCAATACTTCCACCTAATGTATATGATTGATCTGTGGAAAGCTAAGACATTGGGAATTCTTTATATAGTACCTTTTTCTGGGTAACCTACTTAGGAAATTTTATTCCAAAATACCTGAATAGATTCATTATAAAAAGTTCAAAACCTTGAAAAGGACCAATCTATAACTCTTTTAAAATTCTATGCATTCATGATCACCCTACTAGGCACACCAAAATTCCTATACTTATACTTTTCATTCCCTTGATAAAAGGTTTCTATCAAGTTTCCTCCATAACTAAAAGGGTACTTAGGGAATTTTCAATCAATCATTCCCATATTAATGAGGTTCCCTATTATAGGGATGTGAGTGAGACCATCCCTGACCCACGAAATCTAATCTAGAAAATCCAAGAACAATTTTTATTGGCCTAGGTGCTTGTTAGACACCCAAGATCATTCAAAAAGTGAGGAATACAAAGTTTTTGTAAAACTAACATCAACCCTTCCATTTACCTTATTGGGAGAAAGACTCCTTCATCCCTTCATACATATCAATAGGCAGGAAGATGGGATTATAGGAAACCTATTAGTTGTACACCCTAATTTTCTATGCCTTCACCTAAGAAACTTATTGGTTTAGTTCTTCCAGGACTGCCCCATATACATAAACCTGCTCAATCCTCTATTGTTACACCTTTCATGACACATACATCCACAAATCATGATGTTAAATTTTTTGGCCAATTTCCTTGCCACATTATGTAAAATTGTACAACAACATCCTTACCACATGTTGTTAAACTACATGTTATGGTCCTATCATATGACCTTAAACTATCCAACATGAACTATATGGAATTTAATTCCTATTAAATAGGATACGTAGAAAACCAACCAATGGTTAAAAACTAACATCTTTAACCCTCCATTTTAATCATCATAGGGCCATATTCCTCATCAATCAACTTTCATTCTTCTTCACTAGGCTATATTCCTCATGAGCTCAGGTGACACTTTCACCAGGGCTATATTCTCTATGATCTTTCCTCATTGGGATATATACCTAATGAATCCATATCTTATATGGATGTCAATATTACATCTATAAATTTCCATATTTATTTAATTAATCAATATTTCAGATGAAACCATACTCTTGTCAGTGGGCAACATTATTACTGGCCAAACTAAACTCAAACCTCACTAGGCCATATTCTATTTTTTGAAAAACCATCTTTATTGGGCCATATTCCCTTTTATATTAACTAGAAATATATAATCAAGCATAATTCACACAAAAAACATCTATATGAATATTTCAATAAATTATTTTTACTACATAATGTTAAACTGTATGTATCAATTCTTGTTGCATGCCCATTAATTGATTGACGTGTCTTGTAGAGTAACACTGAACTACGTGAATTTTTACTCCCATAATATGTGTATGAGAGGATGGAACATGTTTTTCTGTAACTATTCTCCCTATCCCTACAAACTGTGTAACCTTGGAAAGGGGGTTTTTTCACAACTAGCACATGGTTTTTCAAACTATTCAACCTAAAAATAGAAATCATTCAACCTATAGAAAAGGTGCACAGTTAAGGTGCACGGTTAGGGGAAATCATGTGCCTTGAGTATAAAACAATGAATATAGGATTTTAATACATTGAAAATTATTAAAAAATTCCTAAACCCCCTTTTGATACCTCAGAATGACCAAGATCACACCAAAATTGTTTTCCCACAATTCCAAATCCTCTTAAAGGGATTAAAATCCTTTTGGGGTTGGTGGAATAGAACCAACTACTTTGTACTTTATTCATTAATAAATACCATATCACATCTTGATTTTTATTCTACGTGACAATGCATGTGATAATGTTCTAAGGATAGCTATTGCACCAAAGGTTCATAGAATATCCCTACTATGATGAGAACCCAAAAGTGCCATAACACTATTCATGAATATATGTTCTATGGCCAGATGATGTTATTTGAGGGAAACAAATAATAAAGATGATTATGGGTGAGGAATCATAAAACATTGAGGCTCCTTATCATGGTGTGTTCTCTTGGTAATATCTAGGAATATATTATGAGAACGATACCTACCATTATGAAATCCACATTTCATAATGTCATTGGATGTTCTTATATACGGACGTGTGTATTGGTCATTATACTTTAAGATTATTATTAATAGGTATTAAAATTCACACAATTATACATATTAATGAAAATCATGATGACACATTGTTCATAGTGAGGTAGGATATGTTGGGTGAATCACGAGTAATACTGCATTAATAGATAATGAGAGAAATGATTTCTCCCTTCTGTTTCATAATGGAAGTTGATATCTCAGGCCCTTTGATAGAATTGATATATCCTTAATAAATCCATGTCCATTTTGAAGAATTGAAAAGTTCAATTCCAGTAAATTAGAGAAAGAATGATCAATCACAAGGTTTGATGGCATTATCATTCAACCAAGTTGATTAGAGATATCGTGAAAAAGGATTACATTACATGGTATGCATTCGTATGAGGTGACACACCAATGCGGTGTTAACTTCTTTCTCTATGGGTTCCTTGGCGTGTAGCTAGATGTTAACCTTGTAATTTGGCAGGATCATCTTAATTCCACTGATAAAGAGACATAGAGGGTCACACACTAAGCGTGTCCACGTATCTCAGTTAAGTATTCATTTAGCAAGTTGAATAAATATTATTATTGATTGTGGTTTTATAATTATTCAAGGATGTCTGATCACATTTATTTTGATATTAGTTATTCGAGAGAGTATATCACGGGAAAAATAATATATTTATTAGAAAGTAATGAAGTGATATTTATTTAATAAATAAATAGTCATTATTCAAGGTCTAATAAATATGGTGGAGGAAATAAATAAAATGGAAAAACAAAATTACACGTTGTGTATATTAATATAAAACCATGTAATTTTTCAGGGGATTTGTGAGAAATAATATTATTTATTTAATTAAATAATATTTGGTTTAATTCACTCGGTGCATGTCAAGTAATAATAATAGTCAACTGTAATTATTAGACATGGGGTTTTGATAATAATTAAATGAAATGAATAAATGTTTTCGGGTAATTAATTCATTGTATTATTCTAAGTAATTAAAATCCCAATGTTATTATTCTCATTAACCTTTCCATTCTTTGTGGTTATGAACAACAGATATGGAAAATCTCTCAAGACAAGAGATAATTCTTTTTCCACCAAGAACACTCTCAAGTTACAAGAGAGATACTTCCCCGCTGGATCAAGGAGGGTGATTTAGAAGCTGCTCTCAAGGTGATCAAAGGCGGACATCAGAAGTGAAGGATCCTATACTCTAGAACCCATAGATCCCTTCGTTGATGTCCAGAGATACATAGATCATGGGTGGATCACCTCTATACGAATACTACACTTGAATTCTACGACGCAACAATAGATCACATCAGATCATGACCATAAAAATCAATGAAGAGAGAATTCCATCAAGGTAATTATTTCCTATTAATTAAATTACATATCTAGCATTTAATTATCATGATGGATCTCATATTGATCATTGTTAATGGAAAAAATAAATTTGGGTACACCCACCAACATTCTTGCGCTGCACCCAAAACATACTAAGCCATTACGCCCTCTGTTCATAATGATTCAAATCCCATTTAGTATAAATTCACCTATTTCGATATGTGGTCTCTTTCCCATTTATTTACAATCTCTCTCTCATTCTTCTCTCTTTATTTAAGGGAAGTTATTCAATATTTTGGTTATATCAAGTTTTAGTTTTAGGGATATAGATATAGTATTTTTTAACTAGATCTTGATTTAAATGATCTTGATTTTTTTGATCTTGACTTAGGGATTAAGATTCAGATCTCATTTTACATCATAATTCCATTTAAATTTTGGATTCTTTTGTTTGCGAACATTGTCAAAAAATTGAGGTAGGTGGTCTATAATTCAAATATCGTAGTCTTGAATGTAATTATTGGTATGTAATTTTAGAATTTCTATTTTCTATTTAAAAATGAGTTCAGGATTGAATTAATTAATATGGTGAATTAATTAATTAAGGGACAAGTGAAATTGGGTATATTTGATATTATAGATTTGAGATAATTAATTATGTGATATTGAGATATGTGACTTGAGATAATTAATTATTGTATTAATTATGAAATATTGATACTTGGAATTGAATAATTAATTGTTGAATTTATTTTTAAATATTGAGATAGTTTATTTGAGAAAATTAATTGATGAATTAATTATGAAATATTGAGATTTTGAATTGAGATAATTAATCATTGAATTAATTATGGGTTAGTGATTAATTAATTGTTGAGTTAATTAAAGAGTTTGGTGTTTTTTTTATAAATATTGAGGTGCAATGACCTCTTTATTGAAATAAAAAGTCATCGAGAGGATATTACAAAGTGGGACCATTAGGTACCTTATAAAGACAAAAGAGTAAATGTTACCCTATTCTAGAGCGGGTGCTCATATAGTGGTAAGGAAGGCTCCCACCTTGTCCACAGGGGTTTCAACCCCTTCTTCCAGTCCTTGCTTATATCCACGCATCACCTTTATCATCCAAAGGTTCTTCCGCAGCAATAGGAGGCATGATAGACGCAGAGGGATCATCATTCTTTGATCCAACTTCATTACAATAGGTAGAGAGGATATCAAATGGGTTAGAAATGCTAACATTACAAAGAACCTTTTCATGAAGAGATATCAAGTTATGCATGTAAATCATTCCTTCCTTTGGCATGGAAGCTTCAGGCTTGTCTATCTTTTTTTGTTCCACCTATTCTATTTTGCAGTTACTCGAGGTTGTCATGGTAGAGTGGGCCTCATTTGACTGTAGACTTGTACTGAATTCATCTGATATTCCTATAGGATGTCTGGACAACAAAGGCACAATCTGCAGTGAAGGAGGGTCTTGCTCTAACTTTTCATTGCAGCATGTTTCCTTAGAAACACTAACAGGGACTAAAGAAACAGCTACTTCATCTACTTTGGAGCGGCATTAATCTTTAAAATTAACTTTCTATCAGGTCGCGGAATCTAGCACTATCTTACCCTTTCTCCATTATAGAGAATTCATCTATTTCCTAATGCTATAATTGGCCATTGCTTGGGCTGAGAGATCTCTCTCCATTTGACTATCCTCTAATTCATATTCTTTCCCTTCACCTTCCTTGTACTTAACCAAAGTGTCCCTAAAATAAAGGCCTCATTCATATTAGTTATTACATTCAGCAATATCGGCCCAACTTACTTTTCTTGGTCCATCCAATTGAGTAGTGAAAGGAAATCCTTCATCATGTAGCAAAGTATGAGCTGCAGTATATCCATGGGTCTTCAACTCAGACTGATCCATCCCAACTTGGACATTTTTAGAGGGATCAATTTTGCACGTAGGAGCCTGAGGTTCCCCTAGGTACTATTTTAAACTTGCAGCATTCCCTTTGGATGGTTTGGGTCTCTCTTTTCTTCTACACTGAGACTCATCATTCCCTTTCATCATACATTTGGAACACATCATGCTTGATTGAAAAATGGACCTGGAGTGACCTATCATGCAGCACACTTCGCAAAATAGAGGCAGTTTTTCATAGAAAATTCTCAAGTTTATTTCATCTTGAGAATTGGAAAGAATCACTTTATCAATCAATGTATATCCTAACTAAATTTCAATTGAAATTCTAGAAAAATGGAAAAAAATAGCATTCTCAGTGAATAGGTCCATTTGGATTGGAATGCCTATTGCGAATGCAATGTCAAATAGAATCTCAGAGTGCCATAAAACCCAATTTAATATATAAATCTTGATTCGGACTTGAGAAAAAGTGTCCTTAAAATCATAAAGGCTAAAATTTGGGCTCCATTCATAAATCCTAAGTGTTTTTGGTTTGAGTTTTATCCATCCAAAACCCCATGCTCGACCTTTCCGTTCATCAGAAGGGAAAAGAAAATGGAAAAATCCCCTCCCCAAGGATACGCATTTAAAATCACTAAAACCCCATATCTCAGACAGATGAACAATAAGTTTGGAAATTTTATAGGGTTTCATACCCTTGGATAAGGAGGTTTGGGTGAAGAAAGAGTTCTTGTATAGTTCTAACCTTTGTGAGATCTCCCCATCCAAAGAAGAGACATGTTCCGTAGAACTCTTTCTAACAATACGTTATGCAATGCGATTTTCAGGGAAAACAAAAGAGCGAGTAGGAAATCCTGAGGGAGAGAGAATGTGTAGCTGTTCTTGAAGAGTCTAAAATTTTTTCGTTCCCTAAGATATAAAATGAGAATAGAGATGTTGGGAATCATAAGAGAATAGGTTCAAACCTCTCGGGTGGGATAGATCTACCCAGTCTCCAGGTGGTGAGGGTTTCGTCTCGCTTATTGTCTCGTTTTCCATCGTTTGGTGTGCTTAATTAATTGGGGAATTAATTAAGGGAAATTTTGTGATAAATAATTATTTAATTATTAATTATATTGAGATGATAATTAAATGGTTAATTAATTAATGATATTGGTATGATTAACGAATTTTAGAATTTGTAATGAAATTTTTGTGGATAATTAATTATTTAATTAATTATGTTTTGATAAATGGTAACATGAGCATTCAAGTTTGAATTAAGGAATGATAACATGGTCATTAAATTTTTTGAGTTATGGATAGTGACATGGGAATTCAAGTATAAATTAATGAATATGAAAATGGGCATCCAATTGTGTGAGGTATGAATGGTAACATGGGAATTCAAGTGTGAATTAAAGAATGGGAACATGGTCATTCAATTGTATGATGTATGAATGGTAACATGTGTTGAGTCAATAAGGTTTTCCTTATGACTTTTCCATTCCTTCATGTTTTGAAAATCACAAACACCTTATCTTTAAGGAAAAATGCTTTCTTAAGGAAAATTGCTTTTATAAGGAAAAATGCTTTCTTAAGGAAAATCGCTTTTATAAGGAAATTTGCTTTCTTAAGGAAAAACGCTTTTATAAGGAAAATTATCCTTATCATATTTTCATCAATATTTTTCTTAAGTATAAGTTTCGGATTCGTTTTCTCGGAGTCATTAAAACTTTGATATAAAAGCATTCTGTTTTTAGGATTCGGTTCTGGACAAGAACTATAAGGAAGTTTCATTCCGAATTCCGGATATAAATTCTAACTAAGTTCTATTCCAGATTCAGGATACAAATTCTAAAGAAGAATTCTCATTACGAATTCTAATGAAGAAATCCCATTCCGAATTCTCATTACGAATTCTGAAGAAGAATTCTCATTACGAATTCCAATGAAGAATTCCCATTACGAATTCTAATGAAGAAATCTCATTTCGAATTCTCATTACGAATTCTGATGATGAATTCTCATTACGAATTCTGATGATGAATTCTCATTACGAATTCTGATGATGAATTCTCATTACGAATTCTGATGATGAATTCTCATTACTAATTCTGATGATGAATTCTCATTACGAATTCTAATGACGAATTCTCATTACGATTTCTGATGACGAATTCCTATTCCGAATTCCTACTCCGAATTCTCATTCCGAATTCTCCTATTAAACAGAATCTGATTATCATTGTTTTATACACTCTGAATTTACTCACTCCGAACCTTCACTCCGAAGTTTCTATTCCGAACCTTTATGTTAGAGTTTAAAACGATGTCGTACATTCTGTTTCACTTGCTTTGTTATAAAACGATGTCGTCCATTTTGTTATAAACTAACCGTTGTCTAAGTGACACGTGTACAGGTCCCTCCGAACTTTAAGGAAAATATGACCGTTGGAGAAGGAGCCGACCTTACCTATAAATAGGAGCTCATTTGAAAGAGCTCGATGCTGATGAATAGCTGTTGGAAAAACAACTGAGTTTGTGCCTACATGCTGTTGAAAGTGATTTCTAGAGAGAGAGTCTCTTATTAACTCTCAAAGCTTCGTGCGACTCCGAATGTTGGTGATTACATTCGAGGGCTTCCGGGGATAGGAAGACAGAGGTGACGACTACCTTAAAGATCGAGGGCCTTCTTGCTGAGAAAGACAGAGGTGCCGACTACCTTAAAGATCGAGGGCTTTCTTGCTGAGAAAGACAGAGGTGCCGACTACCTTAAAGATCGAGGGCTTTCTTGCTGAGAAAGACAGAGGTGCCGACTACCTTAAAGATCGAGGGCTTTCTTGCTGAGAAAGACAGAGGTTGCCAACTACCTTGAAGTTGAGGGCTTGCGGGGATAGCAAGACAGAGACACCGATCTTCGTATCGAGGGCTTACCCTGGTGTGGGTAAGACAGACTTGCTTGAAAGTATAAATCAAGGGACCTTTATCCAAGGTTGTTGGATACCCTTCTCTTTGGGTTAAAAGACTATTATCTTGTTACTAGTAGTTTTACTACTTGTCTTTATTCCGCTGCAATTTGTATCTTAAGGAAAGTATAACTTTCTTATAATTCCTTACTTACTCTGATTAGTTTAGATTCTATACGCTTTAAGGTAGAATCTCATATTGTAACTTTTGTTAAGTTTCAATCTCCGAAATCATATTTCCGGAACCTACTTTTGGAATCCCTTTCCAAGTTCAGTTCGGTGTTAGAGGTGTTGTGAATTTACTTAGTTTAACTTTGTTAAACTTAGCTCTTTCCTTTTCTTAAGGAAACTCTAGTTATTCATAACTAACTTTAAAGGTTCCAAAGGAATTTTTAAAGTATACAATTCACCCCCCCCCCCCCCCCTCTTGTATATTGAGCATCTCATATTATATTTCGATCCTACAACATGGTCACTCAATTGTGTGAATTAAAGAATATTAATAATTAAAATTTGATATATGATATCCATTCACTATATTTCAGACTCCAGCACATAGTAAATCAGGTATTGAGATACGGGTGTCCATGAGAACCCATGGGTTTATGTGGTTAAATAAATAATTTTTGATAATGTGATAACTATTTATTTATGAACTATGATTTATTCTTTAAATAAATATATAAATTTTTATTTTACTAGATATTCTTTAGATGATGTTGTTGGTAGCCTACTGAGTTGTACTCATACCCTACTTGGGCTTCCTAATTGGTGCCCGAATAGATTTCATGGCTATAGGGCAGGATAAGGGAAAAGGCCCTATGTTAGATGGCTATGTTGGGATGGATATAAGATTAGGTAATTGAATTTGGTTCAATAACCTCTTGGGATTTTTCAATGTTTTTATTGTTTTTATTTTGAAACTTTTCACATACATTATAATGTAATATCTATTATTCATTTTTTGATATTCTATTTCCAGTTTTAGTCATCATGTGATATTGGAATCCTTCTTATTATGGTTTTATATTTGGTTACTGTTTATTTATTTTTGGATAGTTTTTTACTCTAATAAAGAGGTTAGAGTCTCTCCATGACTGATATTAGACACTCACTGCTAGTCAATAACCTTTTGAATATGGGGAGGCATTCTTGATGTCATGTGATCAATTGGTTAATGGAATTGATGTTTGGAACATGGGGTGAGATGTTACAAAGTGATAATAGAGACCAGATTTATTTATTTTTTATTTTTTCATAATGTTTCATAAAGTTAGATTGAAGACTAGGAAGAGTCAGGCCTTGGTTATGAGCTTGTTCATAGGAGTATCTAACCCATGTACATAAGAGAACCTAAGTACCTAGGGTAGGAATTGTTGATATTGTTTTTTGCTATTATAGATTAATATTATTTCACCTTGTGTGATGCAGTTTTAGTGTCATGTGATTGTTGTTTCAAAGATTTTCCAAGAATTGACTTGTGGCCTAGTATAGAATGAGAGTTGAGTATACACGCATCATTCTAGGCACTCAAGAATATTTTTTTGACAATAATCATTTTAGGCATGCATAGGATAATGGGTTATGGGTAAGTTGTGGAACTTGAACTATCTTTCCTCGCATTGTGAACTTGAACTGAAAATGGTTCCTAGCATGAAATTGAGAAAGATTGTAAAATAATTCAAGATGAGAATAAATGGGTTTCTAAATGAGACCATGAATGATTAGAATGAGTTTACCCTTTCTCACCAAGGCCTAGGTGTAGGACGGTTAAGGGTAGTGATAGCACATCAGTTTTGACCATTGGTAGGGTTTAGGGAAATGAATTGATATAACATATTTTTTTCCAATAAATGTTTTGATTACCATAATTTGAACCGAAGGAATTTGAAGAACCAGTATCATCTTACAAGTATTGATGATCTATTTGACCAACTGATAGGGTCTTGTATCTTCTCAAAATTTGACTTAAGATCAGGGTATAATCATATGAGCGTTAGAAATTCTAATATACCGAGGGCTGCTTTTTTAAGTAGTTATGGCCTATATGAGTTCTTCATAATTCCATTTGGGATGAAAAATGCACCAATAGTGTTTATTTACTTGGTGAAAAAAATATTTAATTTGTACCAAGATCAGTTTTTGGTGGTCTTTGTGGATTGCATCTTGGTGTACTCCAATATTCATGATGATCATGACCAACATATTAACATCATCCTGAGTACACTGAGAGAGCATAATCTACATGCCAAGATATCTAATTGTCGGTTTTGGAATGATTAGGTACACTTCTTGGGTAATATCATATCAAAGGATGGTGTGTATGTAAACGCAAAGAAGGTACAGGAAGTTGTTTCATGGGAGAATCCTAAGAATGTATTCAATTTATGTTACATTCTGGGGTTAGAGGGATACTATCAGAAATTTATCTATGAATTTTCCCATTTTTAACCGCTACTTTCAAGAATGAATAATAAGAAGATAATTTTTGATTGGTTGAAGTAATGCGAGAATTAATTGCTGAATAAGTGTTTTACATCGACTCCAATTTTGATCATACCTAATCCAAGTGATGAGTATACGATGTTTTCTGATGATTATAGGATTATAATTGGAGCAGTTTTGATGTTGGGAGATCAAGTTGTGGAGTATGGGTCTCAATATTTAAGACCTCATGAACAGAATTACCCTATATATAGTTTCAAGTTGGCTATAGTGTTTTATGCTTTAAATTATTGGTGGCACTATTGTTTGTGTGAAAATATTACTATGTATATGAATAACAAGAGCTTAAATTATTTCTTATCACATGATATTTTAATCTCCAGAAGTGGATATGGATTGATTATATGCATTTATTTGATTTTGAGCTAGCATATATGCTTGGGAAGGGAAAAATTTTGGTTGATGATTTGATTAGGAAAACTTATACTCAAGTAGTATGGGAGTCTAGTGCTGAGTGGAAGATGGTGACTTCACTGGCTAACATGCATGTTTTAGTTTAGGAGAGTTAGGGAGAGAAAACTATAGTATCATTTTTAGTAGAGTCTAGTCTTTTAAGATGGATCATGGATAGACCGTATGAGGAACCGAAGTGTTTTTCCTTGAGGTCAAGTATTGAAGGTGGAGAGCCAGCTTATGGTTAGACCATATATAAGTATGAGATCATCTATGTCAAGAATTGGGTTATTGTTCCTACGATAATTTAGGGAGAGAAAATGTGTGAGTTTCATTCCTCAAAGTGGGAGGTATATCCTGGTGTGACTAAAATTTACTATGACTTACTATGATAGTTTTGGAGACCAGGCATGAAAAAGAAGATAGAAGGGTTTGTTGCACGATTATACACCTTTCAGTAGGTAAAGGAAAAGAATCAATAGCCCAGGGGTTTACTACATTCATTACACATTCCATAATGGAAGTGGGGTGATGTGAATATAGATTTCATAGTGATTATCCCATGTATGTCTTGAAATAATGACTATTTTTTGTGATTGTGGACCATTGGAAAAAGGTATCATGTTCTTGTATATACAGGAGACTTTATTAGTGGAGTGGCTAGGAGATTTTAATGTTTGGGAAATAGTCCTTTTCATTGGGGTTCAACATAATATTGTTTCAAATCATGATTCACATTTTAATTTTCACTTCTAGTAGGGATTATAGATGGCACTAAGTACGCATAATTTGTTGAGTATGAATTTCCACCCATAGACATATGGTAAGTCAGTGTGTAATATATAGGTGCTTGAGGATATAATGTGAGAATGTGTCCTTGATTTTAGTTGGTTTTAGGATAAGAATATTGAACAAGTGGATTTTTACTATGACAACAGTTATCATGATACAATTTAGAGATCACCATATGAGGCTCTTCATTATAGGTCGTGTAGATCACCTTAGTGTTGGATAGAGGCAGGTGAGTCTAGGCTGTTGGGACTGAGTCTTGTGTAGGATTCATCAGAGTAGGTATAGATGATTTGGAAATTTATGGAAATAGATTATAGTATACATAATTTTAATGTTAATATACATTGATGACCCTTAGAGTGTGTAGAGGGTGATCATGTATTCCTTCAGGTTTCACCTAGGTTGGGTCACCATAGGATACAGAGGAAAGGAAAACCAACACCCAGGTATGAGTGACCATTTTAGGTCATCTGTATAATTGTTCTGGTGGCATATCAATTTGATCTTCCACAAATATATAATTCTATGCATGATGTTTTCCATGTGTCACAACTTCAGAGGTATCACCTTGACCCTTCTCCTGTGATCGATGTTGATAATTTGAGCTTGAGATATATGTGTCCTTTTAGGATCTTACAGTATGTGTGTTGGATTATAGTAAGAAAGTATTTTAGGGAAAGACCATTCCTATAGTTCATTTATTGTTGAAACATGGAGGTTTATAGGAAGAAAATTGGGAGACAGAAGTAGATATGAGGTCTTAGTGGCCAAATTTTTTGAATCAAAATCTTAGAAATACTTGAGAGTATAACTCGAAGATGATCTATTATATGGTGGGGATATTTTAACATATCATAATTTTCTGGAGATGTCTTGGGATCATTTATAAGTACTCTTTTTTTTAGTGATGAGTACGTTTTGTTTGGGTTTTAACTTGGGGTGTGTTTGGGTGAATTTTGGAGAAAAATTGAAGAAAGAGTGCAGTGCATAGATGGAGCATAGTTTTCCCGAACCATGTTCCATGGCCCAAAAAACTATGAAACCCTAGGGATAGGCGTTTTTTATGGATGTCCTATAGTTTTTCAAACTATTCACCCTAAAGGAAATAACTATGAACTTACTAGAAGAAGTGTAGGATTAAAGAACATGGTTAGGGGAAATTCTGCTTATGGGATTTTAATCCCTAAAAATTATTAAAAAAGTCTTAATCCCCCATCTTATACCCACAAATTCCCAATATCGACCCATAATCATTTTCACTCAATTCCAAAGCCTCTTGGAGGGATTCCAATCCATTCTGGCCTTTATTCTTGGCGATTCAAAGCCTGGTTGGAAGAATTGCACCTCTTTGGGTATGTGGTTTCTTCCACATTGATTTCCCCTCTCTCTCTCATCCTTATCTATTTTTTAAGGGAAGTTATTCTCTATTTTGGTTAGATTTATACCTAGTTCTTTGAATCTAAATCTAGGACTGTGGATCTAGATATATATATAATAAATCATTATTTTTTCAATCATGATTTAGGGATTAAGATCCAAATCTCATTTTATGTCGTTATTCTATCAAAATTTGGGATTCATCCACTGGCGAGTGTTGTCAACAATTTTAACTAGGTGGTATATAATTCAAATCCCACAGTTTTGATTGAAATTATGTGTATGTAATTTTATAATTTCAATTTGATGTTTATAAATTGATTTCATTATTGAATTAATTAATTAAGGGAGATATAAAATTAGGGATATTTTAGATTATAGGTTTGTGATAATTAATTGTGGAATTTATAATGAGATATTGAGATATGTGACTTGATATAATTAATTGTTGAATTAGTTTTTAAATATTGATATTGGGAATTGAATTATTAATCTATGAATTAATTATGAAATATTAAGATAGTTGATTTGAGAAAATTAATTGTTGAATTAATTATAATATATTGATATTGTGAATTGAAATAATTAATCATTTAATTAATTATTGGTTAGTGATTAATTAATTGTTTAGTTAACTAAAGGGTTTGGTGTGATTAATTAATTGTGGAATTAATTAAGGTGAATTATTTGATGACTAATTATTGAATTGGTAATGAGAATAAGATAATTAATTAATTTTTTAATTAATTAATGGTATTAGTGTGATTAACAAATGGTTTAATTAATAATAAAATTGATGTAAATAATTAATTTATGAATTAATTATGTGTTTATGAATGGTAACATGGGAATTAAAGTTTGAATTAAGTAATGGGAATATGGTTGTTAAATTAGGTGAGGTATGGATGGTAACATGGGAATTCAAGTATTAATTAAAGAATGCGAATATAGTTATCCAATTGAGTGAGGTATGAATGGTAACATGGTAATTCATGTTTTAATTAAAGAATAGGAACATGGGTCATTAAATTTTGTGAGATGTGAATGGTAACATGGTTTTTCAATTGTGTGAATTAAAGAATGGTAAAAATTTAATTCTGAGATATGATATCCTTTGGAAATAGTTTAGACTCTTGCATGGACTAAAGAAGGTATTGAGATACAAGTGTCTACTGGAACCCGATGGTTTATGTAGTTAAATAAAGAATAGTCGATAATGTGATAACTATTTATTTATGAATTGTTATTTATTATTTATAAAATTACATACACTATTATTTGACTTGATATTGTCTTATATGCCATTGGTGGTGGTATATTGAGTTGTACTCACACCCTATCTGGGCTGCCTGATTGGTACCCAAATTGATTTCATGGTTACAGGACAGGATAAGGGAAAGGTTCTATGTTAGATGGATGATTTATGATAGATCCTAGATTGGGGAACCGAATGTGTTTAGGGACCTACTGGGGAGTTTCTAGTGTATTTTCTATTTTCATTTTGACACGTGGCACGTACATTATCATGGAATATCTATTATTCATTTTTGATATTTTATTTCCAGTTTTAGTCATCATGTGATATTTTCATCCTTCTAGTTTTGGTTTTACATTTGTTCATTTTTTATTTATTTTCCATAGGTGTTTTACTTTAAAAAAATAGGTTATAGTCTCCCAATGATTCATAATAGACCCAAGATATTATTCAGCAGCCTCTCATATACGGGGAGGTGCGCTTGACGGTATGTGATCAATCGGTTTAGGTAACAAGTGTGTGGCTCCAGATCTGGTATGTTACAAACACCTACTACCTTCTTAGATTGCAATAAGCTCCATAGTTCCAATATTTATGGATTTAAACTATGTTTTCTTTTAAATTAAGCATTAATAATTAGTAAATAATTTATATAAACAACCATTAATTCATATGGATGGTCTCATTGATAGATGGTAATGAGAAACCATTAGAATAGGGGTAACCATCCGCACGCTAGGGTTTGGGAAGGATTCATGAATGTGATTTAAATCTATAACAGAGTCAAAGAGTGTGAAATATTCCCATAAAAATGTGAGACCAGCCATACCACCCACCCTCTCAACTAATGCATGTTCTAAGATGTCATTGTTAAAGGGCCAATTAATGCATGCCAATTGGAAGTAGGTCTTCCCCAACCCAAAATCCAAACTTTCCTCATACTGTGAATATCACATCAAAGTTTTTCACCAAAAATATAAGTTTTAAATATAAAATTAATAACACATGATTTTTATAGTATTTTGGTTCAAGTTGAACCTATATCTACTCTTCACTACACTCTTCTCCTTGAGTGAAATCACACCCACTAAAGAAGAAAACCATAATATTTAATAGAGTAGAAACCCTTACATGACCCTACCTTTTGTGACCTAGATTCACAATACTAAAAAATAGATAGACCTAACTTGTTAAATGTGATCCACAACTCAAGAAAGATATACCTTTGAATTGGAGGTAAGACCAATCCGAAACTTTCTTTTTTTGGGTAATACATCAAATGAATTTCTAAGCATAAAATAAGAAATAAAAAAGGTAAATCATTGAATATAGAAACAAAGAATGAATATCTATATAAACACGACAATATAATATCTTGATCACTTCATATAAGATAATTTCTCATTGAATTATGTAGTAAATATCCTCATGGAATCAAAAAATTTGATTATAGAGGAAAAAATCATTCAATAATCTTTGAAAAAAATAGTGGATGTATTTCTAGTATCCATTCAGTTGTTTCTTCTAGATCCCTTGATCAATATTTATAAAAAACACCGATAATTAACTCATAATATCCTACAATTTTAATTTCATGGATCTTTCCTTAAATCTTAACATAGTCAAAAATGGTTATGAAATATGAAACCATGAAAATATACTTGCTAAATAAAAAAGAAAATATCGCATACATTCTTATGAATATTTCCCACACATATTCACTCACGTATAACTATTACTTAAACTACCTTGAATATTATTGTTAGTGATTAATATTTATTTAGAAATGAATAAAACAAAAAAACCATAACATATATTTTCATAGAAAAACAAAAAATTATGATATTGAAAAAGAGAAACATAATTACTTTATAAAAACCTCAGTCTTCTATGATGGAAAAAATCCTCACTTATAGTCCACCATGGAATATTTTAACCCACTATTACTTATAGATATTTCTCCAACATAAAAATCCCTCCAATATGGCATGGTTCAAAAAATTAAATAGTTTTGTGCATTGAACATAAAAAACACGATCTGCTAAATCTACTATAACATAAAAGTCCATTGAAAATACCCATTTTGGATGGGTTAGTTTACATTGGTAGACACTAAATTTAAAATAGTTAGCACTGTAATATGGTACTAGCCATTTTAATCTTTATATAAAGGTAATGTGAGAGTTTCATGAGCTGCAACAACTATGTAAAGTTAAATCTCATTTTCCACTTCTATGCAAAGGTAAAATTTAGTTTATAAACACTGTGTAAATGAAATAAGAAGAAAATATAAGCTATGTAAATGTAACCATATTACAACCTGACCTATGTAAGGGTAATATATAATCTACAAAAATTTCATTTAAATTTATTTAAATTTACAAAAAGGTAAAAAAATTATCTAAAGGTAAAATATATTTATTAAAGGGTAAAGTATAATTATGAAAAGGTAAAAGTATAAAAAGCGAAAAAATTAAGATTCAAATAATTAAAATTCAAACATTATAAATATAAAAAATTTAAATATTATTGATTAAATATAAAATGAATGGTCCATAATGTAATTAATAAATAATAAATAAATAATTGATAAACTAATAATTTTATCAAGTTCAAACATTAATAACCTCACCAATATCAGAAAATAATACCTTCAATATCATGTGTTCTCTCTCATAAAGAATATCTACATTCTTATTTTATTTTATTCATTCAATATGTACTTTTTCTAATCTTACTGGTCATTGTGTTATTACTACATTGTTGTCTTATCCCACATGTGTCATTTCTTATGAAAGTGATGGATGATTAGTAGAGATCTTGGTGGGTGCAGTCTTCGTGAATCTTAGTGGTATATGGAGGTGGTAGTGGGGGCGGTTTTCATGTTGTAATATTTTTCATCTTGGAGACCTATTCACTACTTCTCTCTAGGTGTTTATTTTCACTTTGTTTGTTGGGTATATATCTTTCCCCTCTTACTTTATGACTTTGAAGAGGACATGTCATTGGGGATTTTAGAGTTTTTTACATGAATTAGTTATTATATATTGTTTTTTTACTTATCCTACATTACAATTGTGTCATTTGTAGATATACATATTGTGCATTGGAGCATTTTTATAATGCCTCTCATGTTGTGTGACATGCCTACTCGGTTATAGTCACCAACTCATGGCCTATTATAGGTTGGCTTAGGGTGTTCCACTTTTCTTACAATTACTGAGGAGGGATCTAGGGGGTCTGGTCATGGTAGAGTTGTATCAAAGATATTTTTTTCATAAGGATGGTGTTTGGATGTAGGTTTATGGTAAATATTGTTTTTTGAAATTAGTTAAATGGTGTAAATTAGTCTTTATCTTATCTTTATTCTAGGGAACCCTACATTAGTGTCGAAGCTGGAGTATCCATTTACCTAGACTCTGATAACTAGATTATCAAATAGATACACTAAGTAATTAGTTGTGGGGAAAAATAATGGTAAAATAAATATATAGGAATGGGTATTTGATTTCAAAATCCTTCTTGAGTAAATTCCTTAGATATTCTTTAGTGATCATGTTCTATCTTTTTAATTATAGGATTCCACTATATGGATAGTTAACCAGGATTCTAAGGTAAGATCATGATGTGCCCACACTTGTTATTAAGACTCTTATCAATAACCAATTGAGAAATGATATTATTTTCTAGTGGATAGTTCATGAGGTTTTACCATCAAGCGTCAGGGTAGGAGGGACAATTTCTATTGTAAAATGTGAAAGCCCGCCTCCTTCGGTATATGCATAAATTTCACATGATATTGAGAAATTGATTATTATAGGGGTATAGATGAGGATATACATAGGCTTAGAACCTTTAATTAGTTCTAGTGGTAGGGACCATTTAAGTTCCCTGGTTCTCATAGACATCATGAGACAAAATACAAACTAATGATAGTGGTCTAAGTATTCTGTATTGTTCAAAATCCAACCAACTAGATGGTACTAATTCCAACTATTCTTCTCTAAGTTGTAGTAATCTATCGGTGGTATTTAGTCATCCTGGTTCATGATTAGGAAATGATTCCTTGTATAGAGTTTTATATTATCTTTTTTGAGGATTAATAATTAGAGATATTGAGATATTTTCATATCCAAAATCTATTAATGTTTTAGTTTCAAAATATGGTAGTTGTTTAGTATGTGTTGAGATTCAATAATCTCATAAGACACTCCCTAGATAATATCCACAATAAGTTATCATATTCATTAAAGTGTAATTGTGGCCTCCATAGAGGCATCTGGTCTAGTGTTTCTAAACACGGTATTCATTCCTATGATAACGCTCTAGAGGGAGCCTTAGGGATGTAGACCTTCTTGGATGATGAGTGGAATATGGAAACTACTTTTTGTTGTCATCCTTGACCAAATACATAAATTATAGTCAACTTATGTTATGCATTAGTATCACAATATAAAAGGAAATCATATGGTAAGTCTCAAGACAAAGGATTAGTAGGGCAAGTGTCACAAAAATGATCCAGTCATCCAAGGGATATACTATTCTATTCCAATCGAGGAAATGAACATTTGGCACATTAATTCCTAAATTTTCATATAGAAGATGAAATTCAATTAGTTGATAAACCTATGAATTAGAGTAATCCATATAATTAAGTACCTCTCAAAGGTAGTAAGGTTATCCCTCAAGGGGTCATATTGGGTAAAGGAGCATACTATGTACAAAAATGATGATATGGAGGTGGGAAGTGTTTCAATCTACTTACACCACCCCTACCCCAGATAATTCATCCCATGATTAAAGTTTTTAGGTCAAGTGAATGTCCAGATTTAGGCGATGGAATGAGATATCCAAGAAACACCTAACATGATCTATTGTACAATCTATTTCTTCTCTACATTATCACCTATACTCATAGACACAAGCATGATTCGTTCTTTTGTCACTTTAGCTGTGGTTTGAGAGTTAGAAATTCTAATGGATCACTTTTCTCTACCCATGATTCTAGAAACACCTACTATATTTGATCCCATATTTATTAAAATATTCATTAATTTTGAGCCTCTACTTAGTAGAGAGAGGTTTTTGTGGGATTTCATAGTAGTTGTTATGAAGTTGTATGATTTCATCCTTGGCATGGAATTTTTATTTATATTACATGTTCAGATAGACTACTAACATCAAATAGTGATGTGCCTCCAATTGGATAGATTTATATTCACCTTCATGGGAGATTGGGAACTTTAGTTTAGATGATTAGGGCCTATGTGTGTGAATTTTCATTTGATCACCCACTAGTTGGTGAGTTTGGATTTATTTTTTGGTAAACACCATGAATGATAATCTCCCAAAATTAGTTGAGTAATACATGGATTGTTTCCTTAAGGATCGTTTAAGATTTTCTCCACATTAATAGGTCAACCTCTGCATTGATCTCTACCCTAATACTACAACAATATCTTTCATAATTTATCAAATATCCTGGTATAAGCTCCGGGATCAATGGGGGTAGTTGAAGAAAAATATAGATAAAGGTTTTACTAGACCTAGTACTTCCCCAATGGTAGATTCAATGTTTTTTCCCAAGATAGTAAATGGTAGGTTGAGGATTTCTATTGATTATCGCTTCTTGAATTAGGTCACAATCAAGAACAAATATCCATTATTGAGTATCGATGATCTCTTCATCTGGTTAAAGGGAAAGAAGTGGTTCTCAAAGATTGATCTTAGGTCTGCTTACTACCAGCTTCAAGTTTTAAAAGATATTATTTTTATAATATAAAATTTATGTTCTACATCCACTATGAGTTTCTAATGATGCCCTTCAATGTGACAAACACCTTTTTTCTATTTATGGGCCTTATGAATTGAATATTTTATCCATTATTTGATTAATTCATACTGTACATCATCAATAAAATCTCCATATATCTAGTATTTAATGATGATTATGTTAAGCATCTGACGACAATTTTGGACTTACTTAGGGAACATCAACTATGAAAAAAATCTATTGAAGTGTCTGTTTTGGATTCGAGATTTCTATTTTTGGGGACATGTCATCTTAGATAGAAGATTATTTATAGACTCATAGAACATTAATGTAGTTCTAAATTAAAAAACAAACTCAATATTATGTTTGAGGTTTGGATTTTAATTTAGTTAATTGGGTACTACTAGAAATTTATTGATGAATTCTCTTGGATTGTGGTCCTTAGGACTACCATATCTTGAAAGAGGCATCCATTTGATTGGTCTGAGTAGTGTTACATATATTTTTTTGGATCTAAAGAAAAGATTTATGAGTTATTAAATACCTAGTATTCTAGACAAGGGAGTTGACTATGTGGTATTTTGTGATGCATCTTGGGTAGGTATTGGTTATGTCCTAATGTAGAGGGAGTTAGTGACTGCTTATGGTTTCAGACAGTTGATACCCCATGAGTAAAACTCTACAACCCATGATCTGGAATTGGTAGTGATATTTTTTCTATAAAATACACTGAGTCACTATAATACTGATAAGTGTTTCATTGTCTATATAGAAAATCAGAGTCTCAATAAAATTGTTAACCAGAGATATCCCATCCTCAGGTAGTGGAATTGGTTGGAGTTCCTGTAGAATTATGACTTCATTATTATATGTACTCTAGGGAATGTAAATGTGGGAGGTTATTCACTTATCAATAAATAATGTTCTTAGTTATTGGGTGAGGTGTCTGGGAAATTGGCATCATTGTAACAATCCTCATTGGATGAATTATAAGTGGTTTATCTTCAATAGATAGCAGTACCCCTCTTCTTTTTCAGTGTGTGAGGGAGACCATGATGGGAGACAAATATTTTGAGCTTTATATGATCTAATATTCTCAGGTGATGCAAAAAATTGATATTATTAAGGTGATGATAATTTTTTTCCTCTTTAGAGGGTGTATGGTGGTACCAGTTTTTCTTTGTGAGGATGTGGTTTATTACTTCAAAACATCACCCATACCAGTGCAACCGAGAGTGGAAAATATTATCAAATCCTAAGACATTATTTTTGGTTGTAATGTATGAAGATTGGTGTTTCCAAGTTTGTATCATGTTGAATCACTTATTTCTAGGTGAAGACAAATCCCTAGGACTAAAAAGTTTTGGCCCAAACCCTAATGGTTTTTTGGAATAGAAGTGCGATAGAACAATGATAGATTCCGTGATGATACTCCATGTATCATTGAGGGTCACAATTTTATATGGGTGATCATCAACTGAACTACCTATTTGAATGACTTCATTTCTATTTATGATATGAATTTTGTGGCGAGATTAGGATGATTGTATGTAAAAAACATTATTTAGATTTATGGGATACCCTCAATAATCTTCTCTGACTAAGATACTCAATTTATATCCTACCTATGGAGGAGATTGTAAGAGATATTTGAGACTTAATTCTAGATAAATAGAGTGTTATAACCTCAAAATTATGCCTATATTTAGTTAACCATTTAGGTTTTTGAGGATATGTGGAGCTATTTTATTTTATATTTTGGTGAGATCAAGAAGGATCACTTGCCTTTGGTGGAGTTCATGTACAATAATAGCTACCATTCCACCAATGGAATGGAACCATTTGAGACTCTATATGGGAGGCTTTTTTAGTCAACCCAATCCTAGAAATATGATAGAGAGACATCATTTATGGGTCCAAAGATACTGTGAGTGGTGAAAGAAAATGTACGGGTAATCAAGGAGTGGAAATATACCACTCAAAGTCATCAAGAGTTTCATATGAATTGATGATGGATGATTTGGAGTTCAAGGAGAATCATGATGTGTTCTTGAATGGAGATAATTTATTATATATTTTCTCACTATGGAACTATTTATAAAGATTTTATTGATTAGTAAAGTTTTCATGGAGTTCTATCAATATATTCCAGATTCTATGCAGTGTGGGTGAGTTTCTTACCATTGAGAATTACCCTCGTAATTGGATTGACTGCACAACATCTTACACGAATAAGGGATAAGGTGATGCATGCATCATCCATTCCATGTCATTGAATTGAGTGAGCTAGAAATCATTGACAATCTATCATATCAATGTATCTAGTATTGATCGAGGATCAGTGGGAGAGTAATCCTTAAGGATGACCTACTCCACTATTGTGCATCCTTTAGAAACATGGGAACCTTCAATAGATCATGTGAGAGTGTGAAAACCATATGTGGGCTTAGTACCCTCAACTTTTTTAATAGGATATGATTTTAAAGGTGAAAATCCATAATTTTTAGGAGGATATAATATACCCATTTTTATTTTTTGAGACTTTATAACATTTTAAATAATATTTTTGGAGTGGGTCATTTAGACAACATAGAGTTTCAAGAATTATAGAGCCTCAATACTAATATATTTTTTTAGTCTATATGTGTGAATTTACAATAATGATTCTTCTCAATCAAATCATATCCTTGGATGGGGAATCTATGATCATGATTTAATTATAATGAGGGTTTTACTCTAGGAATAGTGTAAACATTGTCCACACCGAGATCTATGGGTATAAACCATAGTAGGTGGTTTAATTAATTTAATTAATTTAATTAATTAATTGGATAATTATAAACTTTAACCTAATGTATTCCTACTTAATTATATTTAACCCCTATCATTAGGGCTATCCACTATAAACCCATATCTTAAGAGAGGGAGAGGTAGATGAGGAGATCAAAGGTGATATAAAAATACATAGAACCTAAAGAACATAATTATTCGTTGGAATCACCAATGACATGGGATATGGATGAATTATTTATTAGTGATAAAACAATTGGAGGGGTAAGTATTTATATTTTTTTATTTATCTATTCTTTAAAATTTTGATCATGGGTAATTATTTTGAAATTTATTCACAAAATCATGGACCTGTGAATTTAATCATTTATTTAATTTTTCTTAAAGTGCGTGATTTCCCACTTCCCATACTTTCTATTCAAGTTTCACATCTAAAAATAAGTGGTATGTATTCATAACAGACATATTTTATTCTTACCTACGATTTTATTTGGTTTCATATCCACCTTTCTTCACACATTCATCATCAGCCTTTTTTGGGTTGTAATATTGACAAATAATGGTATGATTTAATGCAAGATTTAAATTTGAGATAGTAAGTATTTTTTCTCAGTTCAAAATCAATGTTTGAGGCATAGGGATGTTAATTAGGTAATGATGGATCCTAGTATGTAATAATGGTGGGGGACCAACATGGCAATGGTAAGCGAGGAATGTGGAAGTAATGTTAATGATTGTGAACTCATTTTGTTGTGAGAGATGGGTAAAAATGAATATTTGGAAGAAATACTTCCCTGGATGTTGATTTTGGAAAAGATTTGGGTAGGATTGGAAGTGTAAGTGGTGATGGTGGTGAATATCTTGTTGATCTATGGATTCACTGTAAATATCAAACCTATAAAATGTTTTTTTTCATACAAACACACATTTTGAACCTCATTAAAAATTGTAACTATGGTTTTAGGTGATGATAAATATAATAAATTGTGTATCCTAGTGCACACCCAATTTTTTTCCAACTGACCAACTTGAATTATGCAGAGATTTCATTCCCAGGTTTTATTTTATAAAGACATGTCATGTACAATTTAGGACATATCAATTGTTTCAATACACACACAACATGGGTTGTAGTTGTACATGTTGAGTACCCATCCAATATTACATGTTGTGTATACTTTCATACATGCTATGTAGGTAGGACCTTACATTCCATGTGGTAATATAGTACATGAACGGGGGTTTTCAATGGGTTTATATACGATGTACTCCTATAGTACATGTCATGTATAATTCCAACCTTTTTAGATTTTTAAACGTATTTTTATCGGACTCAAATTTAGGTGTGTGGTTAGTATATATTAAGAATTTTTCTATATAGATCATAATGTAATGGTATTTTTGTCTATAAAATTCTATTTGTGATGCAAAATTTGTAGCTTTTGGACTTATCTCTGTAGGGATGGTGATGGGGATTAGGAATGATTATCAAAGTATTCAGGGGTCTAGTGCCTCTCTCTCATTCACTATGTGCTATCCTTATTTTTTATGTGATACACCTAACTACTTTGTACCACCCACATCTATTATGTGATATTCTATGAGGCATTGGTTATCCTTTGTGAACCCAGATAGTCTATGGGTATTCCAGTTGGATAGTTTAAATTCCTGGGGTTGTTTTCTAATTCGTCTATTTCTAGGATATGTTGAGTGAGACTTATTTCTATATCCAAATTTATATCCCATAAATGATATTTCTATTTTTCTACTGAGTTTTTATTACCATTTTAACTTATTCTCTAAGTTTTTTAGTCTTTGTGTTATTACATTTTTGGTTTTCAAGAAATAATATTGGATATGTATATACTCACACTTGTATGGTCATATTTTTCTATATGTATCATATCTTATATATATGATAGATATTTCAATGTATATTTTGATGGATTTGTTCTTGGTGAGGCTTAGTGGTACCTAGATCTGGTAGTGACAATTGGTGTCTGTGTCATGAGATTATTTTACATAGGTATTTATTTCCTACTATTACCTAGGATAGTATTTTTTCCCTTTGGTTGTTGGGTGTTTTTCATACCCCTTATACTTTATTGTGATGCATTGGATATGTATTTATTGATTTTAGATTTTTTTTCAAGCATTATCTATTACAAATAATGTATTTTAAATATCATTTTATTATTATTCCTTGTGTCAAGATTTTTTTTTTACGTATAAGTTCATTAGACTAAGTCATCTGATATTGTGTGATATGCCTACTCTATGCCAGTCACTAGCACCTGGCCTATTCCAGGTAGTATTTGGGTGGCACACTCTACTTATCCCTTCCTAGAAGGGGTCCTAGTGGGTCAAGTCATGTCAATTTCTTCCCTATGTGTGGATGGATGGTTGGTTGGATGGGTGAATGGAAGGATGGATGGATAGATGGATGGATGGAGGGATGGATGATGGATGATGGATGGATGGATACATGAATAGATAGATAGATGGGTTGATGGATGGATGATAGATGGATGGATGATGGGTGATGGATGGATGGATGTATGAATTAATGTACCCTACCACCTATAGAGGATGGGTTTCATTAGACATCCTCGATAGATAGGTCCTGAAGGTGGTCAAGTATCCTATTTGGATCTTGAGTATCGATCGATGCAAATTTGGAAAATTATATTGAAAATTATTAATGTATTTGAAAAAATGTTATTTAGTTATCATGAATTATAGTTTAGCAAGTTTTTATATTTAGCTAAAATCATATCTATTAGACTACCTATTATTTCTTATTACTTCCCTACTTTATATTTGTTTGTATTCTTGAATTTATGACAAACTGGTTGAGGTCAAGTGGTGACTTCCACGGGGTACAATGTACTCACACCCTATACATGTTCCACTAGAATTCAAATAGACGTTTTTTTACAATACCCACATAAAGGAAAAGAACCTTCACATGATGGTTGTGGGTACTAAATCAAGGGTGATCATCGCATGTGGTGCGTGGAGTCAGGTTACTCCTTTTGGAGTTTCTAGTGGGCTTATGGATCATGTACAGCATGGCTATGTAGGTTTTTCTTCTTGAGATCATGCACACATAGATATTTTATTTTTTTCATATAGTCTAAATTTTTCTTCTGTTATATGTCATAATTGGTGGGGTTTTATAGTCTTACTTATTTAAGGGATTTTGTAGAAGCTCTGGAACATGGTATATCATATATTGTTGTTTATATACTTATTTCATCATGAATTAACCATTTACTTGAAAAAATAGTTTTCAACTGAAAGATACTTATGTTGGTGTCTCTAAATTCCATCATCCCCAAGTTATTTTCTAGTATTTCAACTATACCTTATATTTATTAATCATTTATTAGTTATCACCCAAATAGGATTTTTCCACTCTAACATATATATCACTTATCCATCAATAGTTATGCTAGCCTCTGGTGATCGGGAGGTGCGCCTGAGGTCCTGTGGTGAGTCCACTTAGGTTTTTATCAAAGTATCTTGTTTGGTTCATTACTAATAATTACAATAGTATTATCTCTTTCCTCTTCTTTCTACCTTTCAATTAAAAAAACATGTAGATAAAAAATAACAACACATCCATAATACTTCCAGGATTCATAGTAGTAATAAAAACTACGTTTATGAATATAAATTAGTAGTGAATGTGTATATTTTTAAAAAATAGTACCACATTATATATTTTTCCTTCACTTTCTTGATTACATATTTAATTAGTAACTCAAATTCGATAAAATAAAACTTTCCTTGATCATTTAATCTAAAATGGGCAACTCTGTATCCTTTAATATTAATATAGTATTTTAGAAATAAATTTTGATATAAACATGGTTAAAAATTATATGAAATATTATACATTGTTAAAGAAACGTTTTAAAATCCAATAAACCTTTCCTATAAATTTTATACTGAAAAAATCCATGAAAGTATCTTTAAATTTGAACTATTGAGGAAAAAATCATTTTTTCTTTATGTAAGATAATTTTCAAAATAGATAAGTTGTGTATTAATAAATTTACTATTTTGAAGTGTATGTATGAATAAATGAGTGGATAATATTGAAAAATATTAACAAATTCATCAATTAATAATAACTTCAAGATATAACCTTTTACATAAATATGTGTACTTAAAATAAAAATAGTCACATATGAATAAACTAATTTTTCATGTCATGTATGAATATATTTATACATAACAATATATTTCACAATAATATTTTATTCATTTAACAATGAAATCTAACTTTAATATCTCATGTAAGAGAAGCCATAAGCTATGGAAGGTTTCGTACATTGAAAAATCCTTTATATAATAGTAATTTCTGAATTATTCTACTTATGTATGAATAAATAAAATTTTGTGTACTATTCTACACTTATAAAAATTTATCCAAAAACATTATGAGTCATATTATCAGTAAAAATAATCATTTATAAACTATTAAATAAATTTCTAGTCACTTACTAAAAGTAAATTCATTAGTAAAATAAACAATTGATATTGTGAGCTTTATAACTTAGGGAATGTTGGAACAAAACAATTTTCCAATAAATATACCAAAATAGATAGGGACAATAATTTTATAAGTTCTAATGGTGTAATATATCTATTTTCATTAAATATAAATTATTATTGATTCTGATCATGGTGCATGTTGGGTTTTTATCTTCTTCATGGTGTGGAATTTATCTATCATTAGTATTATTGATCTATGATTTTTTATAGTTGATTTATATCTTTCTAGTTAGTTACCAATGAAAATATTTTATTATCTACCAAATATATATGTTTATTACATATCATGTCATTCTATAGATATAATCATGTGTATAACTGATCATATTAGGGATATAATTGGTGGTTTACTATTGAGATTTATTCTGACACCCTAAAATTTCATCTCAATTCATATCCAATTAACATTTTAAATTTTATATAGGAATAGGTGTATGTGTGTGGTATTTTATTGGATACTATAGGGACTAGTTTCTAAAGTATTTTTCTTATGAAATTGGTTCTAAAATCTAAATCATAGAATGATATCTTGACATGAGGAATTTTTACCACATATCCGTGATTTTTTAAAATTACTTAGAGATAGTTAGTATTTATATTTTGTATAGACTTTTTGTATACATACAAAATTGTTCTACTAATATTTATAAACAGGAATGCATATAGAGAGTTTATATGACTATATAGATTTATCATGGACCACTCAAATAGATATTTTTCCTATGGTGTATACTTTATATGTTTATTTTAAAACCCTAACTCTTTTTTAGAGGTATGAATTTTCTTATGTTCTTTAAAATTCAATGTTATGTACTTAGTTATAAAACATTTTGGAGTTCTGTATCAATTGGGAATAGTTTTGTGAATATAATTTAGGAATTATTTTATAAAACAAAATGTTGTTTCCATTTACAGCATCACTCCAGGCATCACAAAACGAAAAATTTAGGTAGAGGGGAGGGGGATAGAATCATAAAGTTTGTAATGAGCAGAACTTTGAATAATATTTGTTTCCTAAATTTGTGTGTTATTTCATTTTATACTCTACAAAACTATATCCTTTAATTAATGAAGTGATACTGTTGGGTTTCGACAGTTATATGACTGTTGGTCAATATGACTGTTGGAAACTAAAATCTTAACGTTACAATTATTGTTTATAAATACAAGTGATCTTGGTTAATTAATATAGAAATAAGAGATGATGACCTCATCCAAAAGACTCAGGTCGTACAATGCCCATCTTTCAGATCTTGGGAAGGAGGTAGCATCTCTGGGATTTTCTCTAGACCAATCCCAAGATGAGATTCAACATGTAAAGCTTGAATGGAATCTCCTAAAGGAGAAGTTCAAGCTAATAGAAATCACCACTCGGGAAATGCTGTCTGAGTCGCCCCAATATTATATCACTATAGCACACCTTACACTAAAGTCCTATGCAGGTGTTATAAGGGGCTATGTAACAAGGCCATAGATATTTTTTTTAATACCTTGCTATAAATAAAATTGTTATTTCTTATTATGGTAAAATTTTTGAATTTAAAATGTTCGGATAAATATAGGATGAATATTATTGATGAATTTTGTATAAAGGGTATTTTAAAATATTCATCTAAACTTTAAATAATTAATAATGTGAAATTATTTTTAAAAAATTTTCTTATACAGTTGTGACCAGTAAGAAATTTAGAGTCTAATAAGATAAACTTAATTTTTAGTGAATAGTAATGTATGAATAGTAATATACCATTATGAATAGTAATGAATAGTAAATTAGCCAAAAAAATAGAAACTTCACCCATGAGTGTATAAATACAATTTAGACATCTTAAAGGTGAAAAAATAAGCATAGTATAAGTTTTTGTATTTTTGTATGTCATAAATATTTTATTTATAATTTTATAATTAATTTAATAATTTAATATTAAAATTTATTTTCATAAAATGTAATCATAAATTTTTACTTTGTTGTCTTATGGTTATACAATAATTTTATGGGACCATGATTACTTTTTCAAGGTGTTACAAAATGAGTTATAGATTTAAAGTTGTTTATTTGGAATAAATAATGATTTTATTTAAAATTTAAATTAAAATTATTTAGAATATTATTTTCATAAAATGGAGTTTATTTTTCAATTTACAGCGTCGATATTAGGTTAGGGTAATTTTTTGGTGTTTTTCTGAAACATTTGAATTTTCGGTGAACAGTAAAAATACAGTTTTGAGTTTCAGGTGATTAATAACATCATTAATGATGTAATAATGATTTAATAATTCTGTTGGAATTTTGAAAAATAATATATGATATTAGGTGTCCCAAGTGGCCAAAACAATGGGCAAATACCATGAGCAAGCCAATGGTTTTGAAAATACCACTGATGAGTTGTCTCTTGGAAATTAATTAAATATTCCCTCACTTTTTCGATAAATACCAAGCCTTTACCCCATTCATTTAATTCCAAAATCCTCCTCAAAGAAGTTCTAGTCTTTTTACCTCCCAAGTAGTCCTCCCAATTTTTCCCCAATCCCCCAAGCTCCCAACCTTCAAGCTTTTGATGCTACTCTTCAAGGTAAGGGAACCTTTCACCCTCCTCTTTTAAGTCGTGACTTTTTTTTTGTTATGCCTTCTAGTTTCCATTTAATTATGTGGGGGTATGATCTTAAATATCTTTATTACTAAAATTTCATTTCCAATTTATGATAGTCCCTTTCCTCTCTCATAAAATTATTTTTCTAAATTATAAGCGACATTGTTTGGCTGCCGAATTTCCGTAAAAGAAATCATATTTTCTCCTTTCTTTCAGGATTCCTTTTCATGTGTTGTGTCATTCCACACCATGATATTATTTCTTTATATTTTGTACCTCTAGTTTAAATTATTCATTTATTTATGGGAGACCCATGACCCCTATCTTTTTATTTTTTTCTAAAACCATGTTATATAGTCGTTATGCTGTAGAATTTTTCTCTCAAAATATCTCTCTCTTTTTCCCAAGAAATTCTCTTGTTTTATTTATCTTAATACACAAATATATTTTCATTTATATAGGTATTCATAAAGACATAAAATTGATATATTTGATTCTGGAATTGACATACATAAAACCCACTTTTCTTTTCTGAGGGTTATGAAAGACATAATGATCATGTTTATAAGAACTTTTAAAACATCATGATTTTGAAGTGAAACCCATTACTTTTACTCTCTATAGGTTATTTACGAAATTTTTTATTATGATCTATGTGGATAAAATAAAAATAAAGACATATCAATGCTTCTCCCTAACATCTCTCCAATTCATTGGGTAAATAATTTAATCTCTAGAGATGACAAGTTTCACGATTCCTTGGTAATTTTTATGACACCTTGGGGATGAACCTTGGTGATATGTTCATGAATGTATAAATTAAATGTTGTATCCACATATTCAATTTATGATTAAAATTTTTTTCATTGTGATATTACTCTACTTCCATTTCACATGTCTTTATGTTTTTTATCTAGTTCTTATTGGTTTCAAAAGTAAATTAATTCCATTGTTTTATTTAATGGGCCTTCTTCTCACCCTCTCCTTTGATGTAGGCCTCTAGATTATGAGATGCAATAATTGCACTTAGGAAGAACTTATGATGAATCACTAAAAGTGGATTATAATAATTTTTAATGTTTTCATGTTTTTTGTTCCTGATTTCCAAGACAATAGACTTTAAAGATCCTCTGTTTGTAAAATGTAATGAAAATTTATGTAATAAAAAGGTGGGATTATATAGTTGGTATCAAAGGATAGTTTAGTTATTTATGGAAATTAGGATATGAAAATAGTAGGAAGAACCCAATAGAAAATTTTAAATATAGAAATACTTCCAGGTATTTTGGTGAGTATTGAGTAAGTGGTTTATCAAGAAAATACATCCTTGTCTGGATATGAGCATGTAGAGGTGACTCTGGTACAGATGTACCTAAGAGTGAAAACTCTAACAATTAGTTTTCAGCTTGATCCATGGGGTATACCAGTACATGATAATGGGCCTTGATGAACTCTTGGTTACAACACTCTTAGGGGATATGTTTTGTTAATCATAAGCTTTTTATGAATCATTATGAAGGATTTGTAGAGAAATGTAATTGTTTAAAGTATGAAGTTTTAATATATAAAATCATTTATAGTTAAAATATTCATAAATGAAATAATATTATCACAAAGGTTTTATTCTTTTAGAAAATTTTGGGCAATAGGAGTAACTGTTCAAATGGTGACTACAATGGACCATGCACTTATGGGCCTCCGATAGAAGATGGAATTGAAACATTCATGTGAATGATGAACCAACTATCTCAAGTTATGGGAAATAACTTGAATCAAGCTGACATAACGATTTCACTATGAAGGGAACAACTTTTTGTTGAATCCTTTATGCATCAAAGACCACCAACCTTCAGTGGATCTACCAACCCATTGATTGTTGAACAGTGGATCAGCTCTATCGAGAAGATATTTTATGTGATCTGTTGTTCTGAACAAGATAAAGTTACCTTGGCTATTTATCGCTTAGAGAAAGAAGTTGATCAGTGGTGGGAACTGATTAAAAACACAATTCCAAGAGTATAAGTTGAAGATATGGAGTAGGAAGAGTTCATAGGAATATTCTTCAACAATTATTTCCCTCGATCGATGAGAACAATAATGGAGAAGGAGTTTCTCGACCTGAAGTAGAAGGAGAATGAATCTATGGAAAGCTATGAGATAAACGTCCCAAGGCTATCACATTACACCAATAGCTTTGTCATGGATCCAAATGTTAAGGTTGATAGATTCTTCGGTGGACTGAGACCTCATATGTGGAAGAATCTAGCCAACTGAGATTATGATATCTATGAGGAGATCGTGCAAAGTACGATGAAAGTCAAACTCAAGTTTAGTGAGATGCAATGGTCTCATAAATCCAATGACAAGAAAAGATCGATCGATCCAAGATTTGGGAGGAAATTATATTAGGGAAGAGGAGGAAAGAAAGTACAACATCCCACGTGTAATAAAGGTGGGAAGAAACATTTGGGGAACTTCCTGATCGGGATCGGGAAGTGCTCTAAGTGTGGTAGAGATGTCCACATTGCATGGAATTGTCGTAGTGAGGTGAAGCAACAACTTCTTAACACTAACAATAAAGGGAAGATGGTGCAGGCCCTACCTGATGTCCAATTATACAAGTGTGTACAACTTGGGCACTTTTCCAATCACTGTCCAAATCCGAGGGAAGTGGAGGGGAATCACCATCATCCTTACCAATGTCCAAGGGAAAAAGGTCATAAGTTTTCAATCACTATAGCCGAAGTTGAAGTGCCAAATGATTTGGTGGCTGGTACTCTTTTTGTTCTCTCAAATCTAGCAAGTACTTTGTTTGATTTGGGTTCAATGCGTTCCTTTATTTCCTCCACGTTTTCAAATAATTTAGAACCAACCCCCAATTTTCTAAAGGTATAGTTATTAGTCAAGACTTTTCATGAGATTATCCATGCATCGTCAGTGTTTAGAAACTCTAGTCTTTACTTTAGTGATCATAATCTTATTGAAAATCTAGTAGTCACTACCACGCCGGAATTCGACATTATTCTAGGGATGGACTGGCTCTCAAAGTATAATGCTAAGATAAAATGAAAAATCAAGGAAATCTTAGTATTCTTGAATGAAAAACCAATAGTTATCTTCCAAGGATAGATATCTCAACCTGGTAGTTGTCTATAAGAACCTTATATATCCTTCTTTATGGAGTTTATCAGGGAAGAAGAATAAGGAAATGAGAGTTCGAGGATAGAAAATGTCCAATTAGTTTAGGAATACGTTGACATTTTTCCTAAGAAGTTACCCGGACCTCTCCTAGAAAGAGAGGTAGAGTTATCCATTGAAATAGTACCTAGATCCCAACCGATATCAAAGACCCTATATAGGATGGAAAATGTGGAACTGGGGGAATTAAATAAGAAACTCCAATATCTTTTGGAGAAGGGTTTTATCTGACTTAGTATGTCTCCTTGGGGAGCACCAGTTTTATTTGTGAAGAAGGATGATGGATTGATGCGGCTATGCATTGATTATAGATAACTAAAAGAGATCATAGTGAATAACAAATACCTCCTTCCAAGAATTGATGAATTATTTGACCAACTTCATGGGGCTCAATTCTTCTCTAAGATTGATCTTTGGTCTGGTTGACATCAATTGAGGGTGAAGAAAGGATATATTCCAAAAACTGCCTTCTGATCAAGATATGGGCATTATGAGTTTGTTGGTATTCCTTTTGGACTAACTAATGCACTTTTTATTTTTATGGATTTGATGAATAGAGTCTTTAAGGACTAACTTGATAACTTTGTGGTAGTTTTTATTGATGATATTCTGATATATTCAAAAAGTCGTGAGGATCATTAGGATCATCTAAGGGTTATTTTTTAAACTCTATGGAAGGAGAGGCTTTTTGGGATGTTTAGAAAATGTGAATTCTGGTTATAGAAAGTTTCTTTCTTGGGGCACATTGTTACCAATGAAGGAATCACAGTTGACCCTACAAAGACAAAATTTGTAGAGGAGTGGCCCCATCCTACAAAAATAATTAAGATTATTTGTTTCCTTGAATTAGAGGGATATTATAGGAGTTTTGTGAAAAAAAATTCATGACTTTCTAATCCCTTAACCAAGTTAACTCAAAAAGGGGTCAAGTTCATCTGGACAAAAGAGTGTGAGGAAAGTTTCCAAGAGATGAATAAGAGATTGGTTACTGCACTTGTGTTAAATCTACCCTCAAGTGGAGAAGGATTAGTTGTTTTTAGTGATGCATATCTGAAATGGCTTGGGTGCGTCCTCATGAAAAATGAAAAACTCATAGCTTATGAATCTCGATAGTTGAAGACTCATGAGATGAACTATCCTATGCATGATCTGGAGCTAGCTGCAGTCATTTTTTCTTTGAAGATATGGAGGCACTATAATTATGGGGAGAAATATGATATATATGTAGACCATCAAATTTTGAAGTATATTTTCACACAAAAAGGAATTGAACATGAGACAGAGGATAAGGTTGGAACTTATCAAAGACTGTGATTGTTCAATTAATTATCATCCCAGAATAGTAAACAAATTCATTGATGCATTAGGCAAGAAAGACCCAATTGTTCTTTCCATGATGAGGATTCAAAGAGATCCTTTGATCAATGACCTAGTAAATCTTTATATGGGAATTATAAGGTAAGGGACATCGTCAAACCTAACCCAAATGATTTCTAAACTGTCATTACTAGAGAATATCAAGAAATATCAGAAAGAAGATCCTTTTTTATAGAAGAAGTTTGAGGCTGTGAAGGATGGGAAGTTTTCTAAGTTCAATTTTGATCAAGAAGGTGTACTGAAATTTCATACAAGACTATGTGTTCCATCTATTCCAAAAATAAAGAATGAGCTGATGGATGAAGCTCATAGCTCTACTTTCTCTATACATCCTAGAAGTACAAAAATTTATGGGGACCTTCATGATCATTGTTGGTGGGATAATATGGAAAGGGAGATTACTGAATACACTTCAAGGTTCCTGGTATTTCAGTAAGTGAAGGAAGAGAGACAACTTCCAAAAGCGGTATTGCAACCACTACCCATACTAGAATGGAAGTGAGACAATATCACTATGTAATTCATCACTAGTCTCCCAAGAACTTCCAAAGGAAACAATGCGATATGGGTGATTATGGACTGTCTCACCAAGACAGTCCATTTTATCTCTATTCGGGAAGATTTATCTCTTGATAAACTTGCCAATATTTATGTGAAAGAAGTGGTAAGGCTGCATGGAGTTCCAATTTCTATCGTATCTGATCATGATCCAAGGTTCACATCAAAATTCTGGAGAAGTCTTCAACATGATCTGAGCACTGAATTGAATTTCAGTACGGCCTATCACCCCCAAACTGATATCCAATCTTAAAGGACTATTCGAACACTTGAGGATATACTGAGAACATGCTCAATGGAATTTAAATGTGGATGGGATCAAAATATCCCTTTAGTTGAGTTCTCTTACGACAATATCTTCCACTAAAGCATTCAAACAGAACCCTATGAAACTCTATATGGGAAGAAATGTAGAACTCCAAATTGTTGGCATGAAGCTGGTGAGAAAAAGCTTCTTGAGCCTGACCTTGTGCAAGAGATGATGGAAAAATTACATGCCATCCAGCAACACATTAAAGCTGCTCAGAGGCGGTAAAACAGCTATGATGACAACCGTCAAAGGGACTTGGATTTTGATGTTGGTGACAAATTATTTCTTCGAATTTCACCTTGGAAGAGAGTCATGATGTTTGGGAAGCAAGGGAAGCTCAGCCCTAAGTACATTGGTCCTTATGAAATCCTTGATCCCGTAGGAGTAGTGGCATATCGGCTTTCACTTCCTCCAAATCTAGCACAAGTTCATGATGTCTTCCACATATCTATCTTGAGGAAGTACATACTTGAACCTTCACATGTACTAAATCTAGAGGTGGTAAAACTGGAACATGACCTCTCTTATGAGGAGAATTTGGTGGAGATCTTGGATCATAGAGACAAGGTTCTACGCAAAAAAAACTACCCACCTTGTTAAGGTGTTATGGAGAACCACAAATGCGAAAAGCCATGTGGGAACTAGAGGAGTCTACAAGGCAGAAGTACCCACACCTTTTCTCTTCTTAGGGTACGAGTTAAAATTTTGGGGACAAGATTTTTTAATGGGGGAAGAATTTAACGACCTGAAATTTTGAATAATATTTGTTTCCTAAATTTTTGTGTTATTTAATTTTATAATCCACAAAACTATACCCTTTAATTAATGAAATGATGTTTTTGGGTTTCAATTGTTATATGACCGTTGGTCAATATGACCGTTGGAAACTAAACTCTCAACGTTACAATTATGTTTTATAAAAACAAGTGATCTTGGTTAATTAATACTAAAAGAAGAGATAATGGCCTCATCCAGTAGACTCGGGCCGTACGAAGCCCATCTGTTAGAGATTGGGAAGGAGGTAGCATCTCTGGGATTTTCTCTAGACCAATCCCAAGTTATGCTTCAACATGTGAAGCTTAAACCGAATCGCCTAAGGGAGAAGTTCAAGCTGATATAAATCACCACTCAGAAAATGTTTTTTGATCCACCCCAAGATTCCATAACCATAGCACACCTTACATTTAGGTCCTATGCAGGTGTTATAAGGGGCTATGTAACGAGGCCTTAGATTTTTTTATAATCCCCTAGTATAAATAAAATTGTTATTTCTTCTTATTGGAAAAATTGTAAATTTCAAATGTCCGGATTAATGTAGGATGAATATTATTGATGAATTTTGTAGAAAGGGTATTTTAAAATATTCATGTAAACTTTAAATAATTGATAATGTGAAATGATTTTCAAAAATTGGTTTTCTACAATTGTGACCAGTAATAAATTTAGAGTCTAATAAGATCAAATTAATTTTTAGTGAATATTAATGTATGAATAGTAATATACCCTTATTAATAATAATGAATATTAATTTGGCCAAAAAAATTGAAACTTCACCTATGAGTGTATAAATACAATTTAGACAACTTAAAGGTGAAAAGAAATCATAGTATAAGTTTTGGTATTTTTGTATGTCATATATATTTTATTTAAAAATTTTTAATTAATTTAATAATTTAAAATTAAAATTTATTTTCATAAATTTTTACTTTATTGTTTTATGGTTATGTGATTATTTTATGGGACCTTGATTACTTTTTTAAGGTGTTACAAAACGAGTAATAGATTTAAAGTTGTTTATTTGGAATAAATAATGGTTTTATTTAAAAATTAAATTAAAAATATTCAGAAAATTATTTTTGAAAAATGGAGTTCATTTTTGAATTCAGAGCATCGATATTAGGTTGGGGTAAATTTTTGAGATTTTTCTGAAACAGTTGAATTTTTGGTGAATAGTAAAAATACAATTTTGAGTTTCAGGTGTTTAATGATATAATTAATGATGTAATAATGATGTCATCATTAAGGTAGACTTTTTAATAGTAATATATTCTATGAGTTGTCCCAATTGGCCAAAACCATGGGAAAATACCATGGGAAGGCCCATGGTTTTTCAAATAACATTGATGAGGTGTCCCTTGGAAATTAATTAAATATTCCCTTACTTTTCCTATAAATACCAAGAATTTACCTCATTCATTTCATTAAAAAATCCTCCTCAACTAAGTTCTAGTCCTTTTACCTCTCAAGTAGTCCTCCCAAGGTGTCCTCAAACCCCCAAGGTCCCAACCTTCAAGCTTTCGAAGTTACTCTTCAAGGTAAGGGAACCTTTCACCCTCCTTTTTAAGTCATGACTTCCTTTATGTTATGTCTTCTAGTTTACATTTCATAATTTGGGGGTATAATATTCTAAATCTTTATTAAAGTCAATTTAATTTCCAATTTTTTATAGACCCTTTATTCTCTCATAAACTTATTTTTTTAATTATAAGTGACGTCGTTAGGCTATTGAATTTTCGTAAAAGAAATCATATTTTCCATTTTCTTTCAAGATTTCTTTTCATGTCGTGTGTCATTCCACACCATGATATTATTTGTTTTTATTTTTTACATCTACTGTAAATTATTAAATTATTTATGGGATACCCTTGTCTCCCCTCTTTTTATTGTTTTCTAAAACCAGGTTATATAGCCGTTATGTTGTAGAAATTTTGTCTCAAAATTTCTCTATCTTTTTATCAATATAATATCTTTTCTATTTATCTGAATACCCAAATATATTTTTATTTATATATTTATTAATAAATACATAAAATTGATGTATTTTATTCTGGAATCGACATACATGAAACTCTTCTTCCTTTTCATAGGGTTATAAAAAACATAATGATCATGTTTCTCAACACTTTTAAAACGTCACGATTTTGAAGTGAAACCCATTACTTTCACTCTCTAAGGGTTATTTATGAAATTTTTGATTATGATCTATGTGGATCACATGAAAATAATTACATATTAAGGGTGAGCCCAGATATCACTCTAATGAATTGGGTAAAAAATTTAATCTCTAGAGATGACAAGTTTCACGATACCTTAGTGAATAACCTTGGTAATTTCTATGACACCATGGGGATAAACCTTGGTGATATAATCATGAATGTATAAATTCAATGTTGTATTCACATATTCAATTTATGATTCAAGTTATTTTTATTATGATATTCCTATACTTCCATTGAAAATTTCTTTATGTTTTTTTATCGAGTTTGTATTGGTTTCACAAGTAAACTGATTCCCTTGTTTTCCTTACTAGGACTTCTACTCACCCTTTACATTGATGTGTGTCTCCAAGTTATGAGATGAAATAATTGTACTTATTAAGAACTTATGATGAATAACTACAAGTTTATTATAATAATGTATAATTTTTTCATGTTTTATGTTCCTGATTTCCAAGACACTAGACTTTAAAGATCCTCTGTTTGTAAAATGTAATGAAAAGTTATGTAAACAAACGGGGGGATTATATAGGGATCATTGCATAAAGCAAATGGTCACACTATGAACATTTATGGGGTGAGTTTTTTTAGTTTTATTATTTAAATTAATTAATTATATTTAATTCGGTTTTTAAATCAAATAGGGGTCTTTCCCTAGCTAGAATGTGTGATGCCCCTCCTCCCCCTTTGGAATTATCCCTTACCAAGTGGGATTCCCATTTAGTTTTTGGTAGAAACACCCATTTTTCATTATGATAGGAAGATAAAGGTCATTATATCCTTATATCTCATCTTTTTTTTAGTTTCTTTCACAATTAAGTGGCCTCATGACTTTTTTCCCTATTATGCCCTATTTAAATGGCATTATTCAACATTTTCTATTTCTACCATTTTAGCTCAAACTAAGAGTCGGTTTTGGATTAGTAGACCACTTAGAATATAATTTAGGTGGTTTATGGTTATTACCTCAAAGCCTCCTCATTTTATTGATGTTTTTGATGTGTGTTTGTGTTGAAATAATATGTACTTGACTAAAAATGTAATTTGATGTTTCTTAGCCCTAAATCAATAAATAGCACCTCTCTATATACCACAAACAGTTTTTCTGGGAGTACATCGGGACTTTTTCCACCACTTTAGGTGTGTTTGATATAGGAGATTAAATAGGAATCTCTATGTGTGCCTTTTACTTAAGGTATACTCTTGTGTGTGTGAAAGAAGATTCTTAGAACATTCTCTAGGATCCCATTACCCTGTTTTTTTTTTGCAACATTAATAAAATTAATTGATTGAAAATTTTTATATGTTCTTAGAATTTTGATAACTGGTTTGGGATGCCTTTGACAAATCACCCTTGGATTTATTAATGATTCCTAATAATTTATTTTCTAGGTAAACCTACTATAAATTGACAATAAAGCATGATACCATGGAATTCCATGCAGTAGTCCCCCTTGGATTCATTAATGATTCATAATACACGATTACCTATGGTGAAAACCTATAAATCCTTTATGATGTCGGATGCCTTGGAATTATTTGGGTAAATCTCACTTAGATTCGGTAATGGTTTATAATACTTGATTGCATAGTGTAACCTCCTAAGAATCTGTGATTAAAATAGATGCCTCATAATCCATTAGTAATGTCCCATTTTGGTTTAGAAATGATGGCTAATGTTACATATGTGAATTTATTTTGGGTCAATATTTTTTAAATTTTTGGTATTATACTTATTCATTGGTTTCCCGATGGTTTTTTGGAGAAAAATGGAATTTTTGGAAACTACACCGGGTGGCACGTAATTGACACGTGGTTAGGGGAAACCATGCATTGGCCCAGTAAAAACTGTGCACCATGGATAGTGGCATGCCCAGGCCACAAGGCTTACTGCACAGGCATGCACCCTCCCCCAGGAAACCATGTGGCTGTTTTCCATTTGGTAATATGAGACCACACTTTTTTTACATGATTTGGCAAACCATGCGGCTTGTCTATGTTAATAAAAACTAGAAATTTACTTTTTTCACTCACTCTTTTTAACCCTAAGTCACCCCTAATTTGATCCCTATGGAATTTTCATCCCTATGAGCTTCTTCCTCTCCCTCTTGGTCCACTTGAACTCAAATTGTTGGGTGAATTTGGACTTGGATCTTCAATAATCATCAATTAAGTCTCTTGTTTTCTCAGTTTCCTCATTCTTCTTGGGTTATTCTTCCCTCTTCCTTGGAGTCTATTTCTTCCAATGGGTTGGTTAACTTAATAAGGATTTAATCTTGAGATTTTGGGTAAAATATTGATGTTTATGGTTTGATATGGCCTCTATAGGGTTCCTTTGTGGTGTGGTTGTGGTTTTTCAATAGATTTCAGAAGTTTCCAAGTGTGAGGTAGGTGATTCTATTTTATATAATTATTAGATTATTTTGGTATTCCAACTTTAATCCTTGGATATGTTCTATAGATTGTATAAAAGTTGAAAAATATGTTTTTAAAAGGATTTTAGGTGTATATATTTTAAAATATGTTTTTTCAAAAGAATATTGGTGGTGTTTCATGTGTGATTCCTTATTATGCTTCTTAAATGTGTTCAATAAAATTGAGAAACTAGTGTGAAGTATGTTTTAAATTGGTTTTGGTGTGTGAATGGATTTGAAAGAGAATTTTCTAATGAAAAATGGTGTTTTTTCATGTGTGCCCATAATTTTTTTATTTTTTATGTGAAAGAGGTGATTTAGGTGGTATGTGAAATGATAATTGAGAAAAAAATGGAATCCTAGGTATTTATTTGGGTAGGCTAGGACTAGTACGCTAGTTACATCAACAGGTTCGAGGCCTATATTATTCTAGAAGGATTGACACTGCAACTCTAAATAAATTATGATGATGACTGAAGACTGCTAGAACATTGGATAGATTCTTCTCTAGTGGATCATGTATGAGTATGTTGTAACTTATGGTTGTTATACCATGTTTTACCAAGATACGAGGTTTCTAGAACCCCACAAGTTATAGTACCTATAGGTATTTCTTGTGAAATGGTTTTCTCTTCTAATATGGGGCTAATCATTGGCATATGGTGGAACTTGTTTTCTTTATAAGTGCAAGCATGTTTCCTTTGAAAAAAAAATTCTTAAAATATTTATTTAAAGGTGTTTCAATTCATTATCTTAAAACTTTCATAAAAATTTACCTTCTAATGTTATGGCATGGAATCTCTCTTTTTGGTGGAATCTTACTGATATTTGGATCACACCTTACATACACCCTTGGGTGTATATAGAATCTATTATGTATGACACACATAAAGGTAAGATGATCCATGGTGGTGATGGTGGATCCAGTTTCTAGTGCTCCTTTCTTGAAGGTGTTGGTGTAGGTGGCTTGGGGATAATGGACCTCTTGTTGCATGGAGGTTTTGGGCTATGTAGTTGTTTCCCCTCCCTTTTTGGTTTTTCGGTTAAAGTTTTAAAATTCCTAACTTGGATTGTTGTGCCTATTTTGGTTATGGGAACCTATCCCGGTATGATGTTTTTTTTAATACTTTTATTTATTATTTATATAGATTTAAATCATTCCCAAAAGTGAATTGTTTATTCACAATAACTAATTTCTAGCCTGTGGGGATCTAGAATGCCCTTTGGGCCTTGCCATGGGCCAGGTCAAGTGTCAAATTTGATGTCACCTTGTCTTGGTATCTGATGCCTAATACTTTAATTACCAAAGGTAACCCCCTTAGAATCAAAATTTACTCTCAATGATAATTGCTTGTAATTCCTTGGTTGAATCCCTCTTGGAGTCACTTGTACCTCTTTAGGATGTCATGAATAGAGATATTTAGTTTATTACAAAGATAGTATGGTCAATCTTAGGTTTCACCCCAGAACATAAGGATTAATAGTTATTTTATTTATTTATGTTATACATTTGGTGGTGTCCTTCTAATTCTTACTCACACCCCATTTGATACACCATTTAGTTCTTAGGTAGACTTCATGGTTATGGTATAGTACAAGAGAAATCACTTGATGACTAAATATTGATTAATAACTGGCATGTGGAGCATGGTAGATGGGATTGTGTTAGGACCTCAGGCTAGTTATGGGAACTTTCCCATTTTTTTGCTTTTTTTATCTTTAGGATATTAGTTTATGTCATATTTGTAATATATATCACTTCCTAGAATTGTAAATAGATTATTTGATATAGCATGGGTTGTGGTTTTAATTTGTAAATTTTCATTATGTTTTTTTACTACTTCATCAAGATAATGTATATGATTTCTATTATTTACACTATTATTATAGTCTAATATAATGGTATAGTCTCACCACCATACCATCGTAGACACTTGGTTCTAGTTACAAGCCCCTAGAATGAGGATGCATTCTTGATGTCATATGGTTACCTCCATTCAAGGCACCAATCACTGGATGCAGACTGGCAGAAAGTTACAAAGTGGAATTAGATCCCTTTAAATTTCTCTAACTATTTTGGTAATTTAGACAGGATATAGAGTAATTTCAAATCTCAGTAAAATATTTTTCATGGGGTAGATGTAAGAAACCAGACTTTCTTTTCAGGTATGTTTTTCCTTTTTCTTGAGTTTTTGAGAAGAGACGAGTTTCTGGAAATTTTTCCAGTAAACGTTGTGTACTTTATGATTACACGTCGTGTACTTCATTACTGCTGGAGGCCGTGTGCTATCCATGTCATGGCCACACACACATTCGTGTGGGGTGACTTGGAGGCCGCCTAAAGTGGAGTACGGAAATAGTATGTACACGTCGTGTACTCAAAAAGTACACACAGTGTATTTTGTTTTTTTCATTAAACACATTGGGGTCATGTCCGACGGACAGAACCATATTCTTCTAGGTCTCGTTCATCATATAGAACCCATACGGCCATGTATCTTTGAGGAAACCCCGAGCCTCCGTCCGTCCTATGAATTAAACTTTGTCGGTTGCATTGGTATCGCATTGGTGAGTTATCTCTTCTCCTAGAGCATTGTTTTCCAATTTCTCCTCTTTCGTGAGTTATCGTGGGCTTATCATTTTGTGTGTTTTCTTATATCTATGGCGTTATAATATGATTTAAGCCTCATGGTTCAAGTATAATGATCTCCAAACCCTGAGGTAGGTTCTTTGTGCCATTCCATTCGAAGTCTTTGAGTATTATGTGCAAATTCCACCAATACCCTTGAACAGGGTCTTGAGTCTTTACCATTTTAACCCTATTGTTTTCCTTCCATGCTTGGATGCCTATGTATAGGTTATTAGAATATGAATTGGGTTGATTTATATGCCTTATATGTGTTTTTCCCATCCATTGTTCTGTTTATGACCGTTTGGTCCGGCTTAGCCTTTGTCTGCTTTGCCTGTTGTTGTAGGGTGGAGAGTTGTATTTTGACATGATTTTTATGATGTAGACTATTTAGCCAAGTAGTTTTGTAGCTTTACTTTGTCTATATTACACTGTTATTCTCTTTGACCTACACAGAGCCATGAGAACCTGGTGTAGTAGGCTATAAGAGGGGATTGACCGAGTGAGCATCCTTAGAGAGCCTAGAACCACCTAGGGATATAAGGGGAATTGACTAAGTGAGCTTCCTCATGGATTCCTTGATTACTTTAGACTATGAGGGGATTTACTACATGAGATTCCTCAGAGAGTCTTTGTTTGAATTGAATGACCTAGGATATAAGGGTAATTGACCGAGTGAGCTTCCTCATAAAGTCCTAGACTCGGGGCTAGAAGGGGAATTGACATGTGAACTTACTCAGAAAGTCCTTAACTACCTTAGACTATGTGGGGAATGGACTGTGTGATCTTCCTCAGAGAGTCTTTCTTAACCTATACTATATGGGTAATGGACTATGTGATCTTCCTCAGAGAGTCTTGCTTTACCTTTGACTATGAGGGGATAGACTATGAGTGCTTCCTTCGAGGGTCTTATTAAATTAATATGACAGAACTTGAGGGGTTGGGCTATGTGTAATACCCAGAGGGTTTTCTGTACTTCTTAGATAGGAGTAGAGGGGATAGATCTGGGTACTTTCCAGAGGGTTACCTGTTTGAGATATAGTTGTTGTTTCAATGCTGCTTGATATTGAATTGTGGATTGTTTACTGCTGAGCACTTTCCTATTTACTTTTTTTTGTGCTTTTACCTTCCGTGTATTCACTGATAGTTAGACACAGATCTTCATGTGGTTTCCTACTAGGATTTAGTATCACACCCTATTTGTTTCATGCTTTGGTCCCAAACAAATTATATTTTTGCAGGTATAGATGAGGGAAATCTCCCTTCTACTTCAGGTACTTGATTGTTGTGGAGCTGGAGAGAAAGGGACCCAGCTATGGCTTGCGATACTGAGGAGATGTTATTTTTTTATTTTTGTACTTGGTTTATCACTGGTTGTATTTCCAGCATTGTTACTTGTTTGGCTATTTTCCTAGACATATGTATTATGAATCATTTCATATATATATATATATATATGTTCTCCAGTTGTTTATTCTTTCAGTCTTCCACTGTTTACTGTTGTTGGATATTTATTACTTCTGCTATAGTGTGTCTTGTTTACTTCTGTTTTGTACTTTTTCAATGAGGGCATAGTTTCCCCACTATCACACCCAAGGCCCTCACTGCTATTTGGCAGCTTCTGGCATTTGGGGAAATGCACTTGAGGCTATGTGACTAACCGGTATGGGGCTCATCTGGGTGGCTCCCGGAACAGGGACGTTACAAAGTGGTATCAGAAGATTTATTTTCTTTTGAATTAATGTTCATAGCCTTATCCGGGGATAGGATGGAATAGGTACTTGGTAATATTTTGTTCTCGGGAGTAGCTAACCCGTGTATAAGGAAAATCCAATCTACCTCATTATTGCAATTTTTTTGGTCTTGCGATTATTACAGTTGATTTGATTTCACCTTGAGTGATTCACATGATTTGTACTATTATTGTTGATGTTATTGAGGTTCTATTTTTGTTCCAACCCGATGAGATGAGGGTATTCCATCTCATGCATCATTTAGGCACTTTCTAGAAATCACATGTCATGCATTTTTTTCATGCCATCTAGGATGCATTAGATATTTCATGTTGTTGCGAAAGATAATGTGTAAAATATGCATGTTGTTGTGATAATTGCCTTGATAGAAATACTTATTGTTTGATAAGGTATTTTTTGTGTAGAGGTTTGCTTGAATGAATGTCAAACTTTGGTCCTTGAGGTTTTATGGGCCCTCATGGATCAGAATTTGGTGGATCATTGCATTTTTCTCTTGTTTATAACTTGTATAGGATTCCAAACTATGATTCGTGAGGATTATGGGCCCTCACGGATCAGAATTTGGCATTTCCAATGTTCATTTATATGTTTTTCTGGGTCCCAAAGTAGTTTCTGAGGCTTACTGTCCAAAAAAACTCGGAATACATGTTGTTTGATGTTAAGTACATTCCATGTGTTCTTCTATTCGGAAAGAAAAAAAATTTCTTAAGTACGCACCGTGTACTTTATGTACACGTCGTGTAGTCTCTGACTGTGTCATAGGTCATGTGGGCAGAGACACGGGATGGTAAAAGTCTGGTGGAAACACACTGTGTCTGTACTAAACATGTCGTGTATTTTAATACTAGGAACCTGACTGTGTAGCTAACAACACGGGTCGGTGGAGTCTCTTCTTATACACGTCGTGTCTATCTTGAACATGCCGTGTAGTCTGACTCTGGTACCCAGTCGTGTCACGAACAAACACGGGTCGGTGTTATCCCTTCACATACACACCGTGTCTGACAGGAACACACCATGTAGTTTGATCCATGTTTCTGACCGTGTCACTAATAACTCGAGTTGGGTGAATCTTGTTTAGTACACGCCATGTCTTCCCTAAACACGACGTGTAGTCTTGTCTTAAGAGAGAGCTGTGTGGCTTGACCGTGTAGAAGGACTCGAGCAGGGAAGAGTATTCAAGTACACATATTGTTTTTTGACAACACGTCATGTATTGGGGGAGTTACATGACCAATTTTTAGTTTAATTACACGCCCATGTGAATGACTTAAGGGAACACATCGTGTAGGAAAAGTAAACTCTGTGTAGTCATGTTTTGTAGAACTTGAATGCTTTCCTTCTTCTGTTCCTTTCTTAGCCATCTAGTTTTCAGTCCTTTATATCTTGATCTAAGGTGTGTGCTTGACCTTGCAGAGTTATTCCACTGAGACGCCCTCCAGTTGTCCATCAGTTGTCAGGCAGTGATCAGACACTGTATATGGTTGATCAGGGACTTCCTGCAGATCCTCCTGTTGTGCCAGTCTTGGAACCAACAGTTGTACCAGTTTCCGACACTGATGCGCAGTTTAGGGAGAGTTTTCTGAGGATGATACCAATCTTCTAGGGAGTGTCTCCTCCTTCCCTGTCGATGGCTGATTTGACACGGGTCTTTCAGCAGCAGCATCCTCCCACTTTCTCAGGGGAAGGAGGACCTCAGGCTACAAAGTAAGGATAGAATCCATGATGACGATCTTTTAGCATCTAGAGACGCCTCCAGAGAGGAGGGTGAAGCTCACAATCTAGATGCTTCGTGACTCTTCCAAGAGGTGTTGGGGTGTCATCTCTCAGGCGAGACGCCACCAGAATATGGCTTGGGAGGAGTTCCAGCATATCTTTTACGATTACTTCTAACTAGAGACCTTGAGGGCCGATTGATCCTAGAAGTTCATGAGCCTGGAGAATGGTACTCTTTCTGTGATGGAGTATTCCTCTCGCTTCAAGGAGCTGCAGAGTTTCATGCCTATTCCAATAGGCGATGAGTTGTTCCTATCTAGGAAGTTTGAGGACGGTCTCAGGAAGGAGATTCATTCCTAGTTGAACATCTTTAGGTTGACTTCGATACACTCTATCGTCAATCAGGCGCTGATTATGGAGTGCAATATGAGAGATTCTGCAGCTGGGATCCAAAGCGGTTCGACATCCAGAGTTAGTGATCCGCCAGCTGATATTAGGAAGCGCCACAGGGAGGCTGCACAAAGAGATCAGAGTAGATGGGATGCATCTTCTGGTAGCCAGGTTATGTGCTACCAAAGTGGGAGAAGTGGTAATACGAGGCAACGTTTCCGGAGAGACCCAGTAGAGTGTCGATCTTGCGGTAAGATAGTTCACCTTCAGCGCTTTTGTCAGTTCTTCTCACCAGCAGCTGGTGACAGGGGTCCCTCAATGACTCCTCATTCAGGAGCAACGCCACAAGCTTCTCACCAGTCTGGGAACTGGAGTTCTTCCAGCTGTTCGGGCCGAGGTAGAGGTCATGGTCGTGGAAACAAGTCACTCGATTTTCAGCAACATTAGGGTGGATCAGCTCAGATTGGTCAGTCAGGGTCACAGGGCCACGGTATAGGCTAGACTTTTAGAGTGGAGAAGACCCATTAGGATTAGGATCCAGGACCTTTTACCATTCGAGGTACGATCTTAATAGCCTCAGTCTTAGCATCTGCTCTTTTTGATATAGGGTCTTCCCATATATTTGTATCTATTGCTGTCGTGGAGAGCCTTGGGCTATGTAACTTTTCTTATACTGATATCTTGATGAAATACACTCTGTTAGGGACTAGAAAGGCTAGTGTATGTCAGTGCATAGATTATCCTCTACAGGTTGTTGGATTTTACTTTTTATGGGACCTCTATGTCCTAGAGATGACAGGCTATGATGTCATTCTTGGGATGGACTGGTTTGTTCCATTCTAGATAGTCGCTGACTATTATCTTCGTAGGGTGAGTTTCATATCACCAGAGGGTGGATATTTTCTTCATAAGGGAAGTAGGATAACCAGGTGAGCAGAGTGCGTCTAGAGCATCATGGGTTGGGAGCAGTTACAGCCCAGATTGCTAGTCTTTATCTGGATGACCAGGGGACTTCATAGTTAGAATTTCCTCTAGTTGTGGATCGTTTCAGAGATTTCTTTCCATATGAATTTTCAGGTTTGCCTCTGGAGCGCGAGGTAGACTTCTCGATTGAGCTTGTGCCTGGAGTGGCACCGATGTCCATTCCTCCTTATAGGATGGATACACCTGAGTTTCAGGAAATTAAGAAGCAGTTGGAGGAGTTGCGGGCAAATGATTTAATCTAACCCAGTACTTCTCCTTGGGGTTCGCCTGTCTTGTTTGCGAAGAAGGAAGACGGTACCCTCAGGCTTTGTGTGGACTATCGGAAGTTGAACCAGTTGATGGTTAAGAACCGATATCCCTTGCCAACGATTGATGATCTCTTTGATCAGCATCGAGGATCCAGGTTATTCTCGAAGATTGACTTGAGGTCCGGTTATCATCAGTTGTGTGTTAGACCATCAGATATACCTCTTACAGCCTTTAGGAGCAGGTATGGTCTATATGAGTACTTAGTTATTCCATTCGGTCTCACGAACGTGCCTACAGTTTTCATGGCACTGAGGAACCGAGTGTTCAATCCATACCTAGATTTCTTCGTGGTGGTCTTCATGGATGATTTCTTGGTGTACTCTCACACTCTACATGACCATTATACCCATATTGATATTGTTTTGAGTACACTGAGGGAGCATCAGTTATATGATAATTTCTCGAAGTGCCACTTTTTCATGGACCAGATTCACTTCTTGGGTCACATTATTTCAGAGGCAGGAGTATTAGTAGACCCAGAGAAAGTGAGAGTTGTAGTTTCCTGGGAACATCCGAAGAATTTCTTTGAGGTGCGAAGTTTTCTAGGGCTGGATGGATACTAAAGACGTTTTATACAGGACTTTTCATGCTTAGTAGCAGCACTGACAGGTCTGACCAAGAAGGGTGTGAAGTTCTTATGGTCAGATTCTTATGAGTCAGCCTTTCAGGAGCTGAAAGGGAGGTTTACTTTAGCACTAATACTAGTCTTTCCAGATCAGGGAAAGAGATATACCGTTTACTATGATTCTTCAGGTATTGGGCTGGGAGCTATGCTTATGCAGGGAGATGGAGTCATTGCGTACGGGTCTCGGCAGTTTAGGCCATGAGAGGAACTACCTAACGCACGATCTTGAGTTGGTAGTTGTTGTTCATGACTTACGCTATTAGAGAGATTATCTTCTGAGAGATCATTTTGTGGTTTTCACTGACCACAAAAGTATCAAGTACATTTTTACTCACTGTGATTTGAATTTGAGATAGCAGAGGTGGGTTGAGTACCTACGATCCTTCGACTTCGAGCTTGCATATACGTCTGGGAAAGGAAAGGTAGTGGCCGATGCATTGGGTAGGAGGACTCAGATACAGGTAGTTCAGGAGGCCAACAGTGAGTGGCAGCTTATGGCTTTATTCTCTGACATGCATTTGGAGGTGAATGATAGACAGGGGAATACTTTTCTATCTTCTTTAGCTATTACTTCTACCCTTCTTGATCGAGTATGAATGAGGCATCTATCAGATTCTGGAGGCCTAGTTCTACAGGAAAGTGTGTCAGGAGAGTACCCTTTTCCTGGGTGGACCATAGGTGAGGATGGGATATTAAGTTTCTAGGGACGTGTATGGGTTCCAACAGATATACGCGAGGAGCTAACGCGGGACTTTCATTTCTCAGTTTCAGTAGTTCATCCTGGCATCACCAAGATGTATCGTGTTCTACACCGTCAGTATTGGTGGACAGGTATGAAGAGGGATGTTTCGTGTTTCATCATGAGGTGTTCCACTTGTCAGCAGTTGAAGGCGGAGCATCAGCGACCAGTAGGTATTTTACATCAGTTACCCATTCCCGAGTGGAAGTGGAATAATGTCACAATGGACTTTGTAACCGGTTTACCAAGTTTACCTCAAGGGAATGACACAGTTTGGGTTGTCATTAACAGACTCACGAAGGCTTCTCACTTCTTGCAGATAAAAGATACCTTTAGTGTTGATGAGTTGGGGTGGTTGTACATCCGAGAGATTGTACGTCTGCATGGAGTTCCAAAATCCATTGTTTCATACATGGATGCCCATTTTACTTCTTGGGTCTGGAAAGGGTTTCATAAGGCTTTTGGTACACAGGTGCTTTTGAGTACAGCTTACCACCCCCAAATAGATGGCTAGTCCAAGCATACTATTCAGGTGCTTGAGGACATGCTCCGAGCATGCATTTTGGATTTTGGAGGTTCTTGGGAGAAGCATATACCTCTTGTGAATTTTGCCTACAACAATAGTTTTCAAGCAACTATTCAGATGGAACCTTATGAGGCTTTTTACGGTAGGCCATGTCGAGCACCCTTATGTTGGCTGGAGGTAGGAGAGGTAGCTTTGCTGGGACCTCGTCTTGTTCAGGAGACCACAGAGTAGATAGAGTTGATTTGGAAGAGGATGGTTAATACACAATCTCGACAGAAGTGTTATGCTGATCAGTAGAGACGACCCCTAGAGTTCGAGGTCGGGGGTTAGGTTTTTTTGTGTGTCACACCGAGTTTGGGAAACAAGAGGATTAGGAGAAAGAGTAAGCTTTATCCGAGGTACGTAGGGTCATTTGAGGTGTTGGAGAGATTTGGGCCGGTTGCCTATCAGTTTCAGCTACCTCAGAGGTACCGAGCTATGCACGATGTTTTTCACGTCTCTCATATTCGACATTACTTTTCATACCTATCTCATATTTTTCAACTCGACAAGGTTGAGCTCGAGACGGATGCGTTATTTGAGGTGCATCTTATCTAGATTGTGGATCATAGTAAAAAGGTTCTTTGTGGTCGGTCTGTTCCTTTGGTACGAGGTCTATGGTAGCACGGATGGGTGTAGGATGAGACTTGGAAGAGGGAGGCTGATGTACGAGCCCAGTGGCCAGAGCTGTTCAGGGTTTCTTATTTTACGCCACGTTAGGGAAATTCGGGTACAAATTTCTTTAAGGGGGGGAGTTTGTAAGAACCCAGACCTTCTTTTAGGTATGATTTTCCTTTTTCCGGAGTTTTTGAGAAAAGAGGAGTTTCTGGAAATTTTTCAAGTACACACCGTGTACTTTGTTGCCACAGGAGGCCTTGTGCTGGTCGTTTCTTGGCCACACACACGGTCGTGAGGGGTGAGGTGGAGGCTACCTAAAGAGGAGTATGGAAATAGTAAGTAAACGCCATGTAATCCAAAAGTACACATCGTGTATTTTTTTCATTAAACACACAAGGGTCACATCCGATGGACAGAACCATCTTCTTTTAGGTCTCGTTCGTCTGAGAGAACCCGTACGGCTACGGATCTTCGACGAACCCCCGAGCCTTCGTCCGTCCTCCGAATCAAACTCTGTCGATTGTGTTGGAATTGCATCAGTGAGTTCTCTCTTCTCCTAGAGTATCATTTTCAAATTTCTCCTCTTTCATGAGTTATCGTGGGTTGAGAGTTTTGTGCGTTTTCATAGATATATGGCGTTCTAAGATGATTCAAACCTCATGGTTCAAGTATATTGATCTTCTAACCCTGAGTTAGGTAGTTTGTTTCTTTCTGTTCGAAGTCTTTGAGTGTTCTATACAAATTCCATCAATACCCTTGAATGGGGTATTGCATGTTTACCGTTTTACCCCTATTTTTCAAGTACACATTGTGTACATTATGAGTACACGCCGTGTACTTCGTTTCTGCTAGAGGCCATGTGCTAGCCGTGTCATGGCCATACACACGGTCGTGTGGGGTGACGTGCAGGCCACCTAAAGCGGAGTATGGAAATAGTAAGTACACGTTTTGTACTCCAAAAGTACACACCGTGTATTTTGTTTTTTTTTCATTAAACGCATCAGGGTCACGTCCAACGGACAGAACCATCTTCTTATAGGTCTCATTCGTCAGAGAGAACCCATACAGCCACGGATCTTTGAGGAAACCCCGAGCCTTCGCTTGTCCTATGAATCAAACTTTTTCAGTTGTGTTGGTATCGCATTGGTGAGTACTCTCTTCTCCTAGAGCATTGTTTTCCAATTTCTCCTCTTTTGTGAGTTATTGTGGGTTGAGTGTTTTGTGTGTTTTCTTATATCTATTGTAACGACCCAAATTTTCATTAATGGAAATCCGTCTTGATCTAATTAAATGTCTCTTTATGTTTATATAAAATGTAAACTTCTTTGGTTTCATGTTAAGAATTTTGACCATTTCTAATATAGTTGTTGAACAGTGATCACATTATTAGTATAAATATTAGGCTTTAACAAATCCAATTTACTGAGACAAAAGAAGCGATGGCCTCATCCAGTAAAATTGCTCCATACGAAGCTCATTTTTAGGAGCTCGGAAAAGAAGTGGCATCCTTGGGCTTCGCTCTTGACCAAGCCCAATCTGAGCTTCATCATGTTAAGCTCGAACAGGACTGTCTATGGGAAAAGTGGGAGTTGATAGAGATTACCACTCGAGTAATGTTATCTGAGCCACCCCATGAGTTTGTCACCATCGCACACCTTACCCTTAGGTCATATGCGGCTGTTTTAAGGAGTTATGTAACAAATCGCTAGTACTATGTTCATGTATATTATTTTTGTATATAATAATTAATATACCTCCTTGTCATTTTTGATACATTGTAAATAGTTTTTAAAGTACAAATAGTGTTTTTAGTTATTATTTAATTAAGAAATCTATTTTATTAAATTAATAAATTTTTGAATTAAAATATATTTAAATAAAATATTATTATTATTAAATTAGTTTTTATTAAATATAAATAATCTTATAATTTTATAAATGCAATTATAATTTTTATTAAGGTTTGAAAGCCATTTCTGTCAAAACCCGTGAATTTTCGATAAATGTTAGTTTTTATTTTAAAAGTGGAAATTAACATATTTATAAAATTATTTAGATAAAATAAATTTTATTTCTGGAATCAGGACGTCGAAATTATCCAACAGTGAATTTTTCATAATTTTCTGAGACAGTCAAATTTTTGGGTAAAAAATAAATACTGTTTAAATATATAATGTGTTTTATGACATCATAATGACCCAATAGTGATGTAATAAAATACTATAATCTTTATTTTCGTCCAATATATGTTTTAACATTAAAATAATGTAATTTTGGGTTTTTTTGACTTATTTTACAAATCTTTAATGGACCCCTCAAGACTTATTAAACATCTTGTCTTTTTAAATTATTTTCCATGGGAGTGTGACTCACCTCCACATAAGCAACCCCATTATTTTAAGAAGTTCGAACTTTTGCCTTATAAAATATTGTTTTCCTCTTCCATTTTCCAAAAACCATGGGCGAAAACCATGGGATGGTTTGTGGTTTGGATTAATTTAATATAAGGTGTCTCAAACCTAAATAATAAAGAATTCCCTCACCTTTCCTATATAAACCCACCCAAGCTCCCACTTCCTCCTCACTAAGAGCATTTAGAGTTTTTCCAACCTCTTCCCTACTCTCTCTAGAATCCTCCCAATGTGCCCCAAGCTCCCAAGAAGCCTCTCAAAAGCCTCTCTCTAACCTTTGTAATCACACTTCCAAGTAAGTGTTTTTTTCTTCCTTTCACTTTTTGTCCAATTTTATTAATTTTTTTATGCCCTTTTAATTTCAATTATAAATGCTGGGGCATGGTTTCTCACCTCCCCCATACTTCCCTATTATTGTTTGAATTATGGGATACCCCTTTCTCTCTCATTAAATTCCTCCCATGTACACCCGTTACTATGCCGAAATTCTGAAAGGAACTTCTCTCTCCTCATTTACATTCAAGAAATACTTTTGTATCATGAATCTAAATTCCATTACAATTGTTGGGAAATTTATCTATATGACCCCCTTACTGTACATTTCATATAGATATGATGAGACACCCATTTTTCTCTGATCAACCATTTTTATGAATTCTTATATCACGCTGTTACGCTGCCGAAATTCCACCAATTTTCTAAGTCAATGCCATTGTGTAGTGAATACCATGCTCATTTCTCTATAAATAGTATTCACCTTCATGCACATTTACTTATTAATTATAAAGTTTCATTACACATTCCTTTTTCGTGGAATAAATTATTATGTTTTATGAATCCATTTTTTATGATCCTTGTGGCACACTTATGCATGAAATGAAATATTTAAGAAGGGTGTTCCCCTGTAGCGTTCCAATGCATTGGGTAAAGTATAGTATCATGATACGTCATTTGCAATGAGTGTTGAATCATTCTAATTCAAGTGAAACTAGGGTTTACTCTTGCTTCATGTGCAATGATAATTTACTCATGCTTCATGTGCAATGATCCTTGGCTCATGCTAATTCCATGTTAAGTGTTGTTGCCACATTTCCATGTTATGATTATCATGCTTTATCGTGCCTTTATGTTCATGTTTCTCTTGTTCTATATTTATATTCCTATTGTCTAACATGTATTGTACTCCCCATGTATTCCGTGTTTATTCCCTTACTGGGATTTATAGCTCACCCATTTCTTATGCATGTCCTCAGGTTAACCCATGCAATGCTAAGTAAGAGGGAATGTATTGGTCATGTAAAGGAAGTTTTCAATAAATATGTTTTATTTCATGTTTTAAGTTGTTATGTAATGATCCTAATCCCTAAAGACACTAGAACTCTTGATCTTCCATGTTGTATCAAGTGAATAGTTTATGTAATAAATCATGTTTAAGTTTGTAATAAAATCAGGGTTGTCATAGTTGGTATCAGAGGATAGGTTTAGTTATTTTTGGGATTAGGATTAGAAAACCCTAGTAAATCCTTAGAGACAAGACTAAGTACAATATAAACGTCCCTAAGTTTTGGTGAGTATTGAGTAAGTGGTTTATCAAGAAAATACATCCCTGTCTGGATACGAGCAGGTAGAGGCGGCTCTGGCAATGATGTATCCTAGGGGTAAAACCCGAAAACACCACTTTGAGCTATACTCGAACGGGAACTGGTGCACGACAACGGGCCTTTCTTCACTCTTGGTTATGACACTCCCGGGGGATATGTTTTGATAAATTCACAAGCTTATTATGAGCCCTTATTAGGGGAATTAAAAAAATGCCCCAAAGAATATACATTAGAAAGTAGATCATGAGAAGCCTAGATTGAAGCCTATAGACTCACGAGTTAAGGAAATAAAAGTTTATTTATAAGTCATCAACTTTTGTCATTGGATTACCCTTTATGTGTTACCCCTAAATTTCCTTTTATTCCAACCAATGGCCGGTAATAGGAGGACTCAGGCTAACAACCGATGTGAAGATCAGTGTGATGACTGTACTAATGAGATGACCAATCCAATGGGAGCGGGAATCACGAACTTTGTCACGCTTCTCTCTCAGCTAAATCGAGTTTTGAATAGAAACACGGGTCAAGAGGAATGTTCAACCACCCCTAAGAAATAACAAGTCGCTATCGAGAACTTCATGAGACAAAGGCCTCCTACTTTTAGTGGATCATTCGATCCCACGATCACTGAACAGTGGATCAACTCCATTGAAAAGATCTTCTCCATCCTTAAATGTTCTGAATTGGAGAAGGTTCTCCTAGAGGCGTATCGTATAGAGGGTGAAGCTAATCAATTGTGGAAGTTGATCAAAAATACGAAGCCTAAGGAAGAGATCGAGGCGTTGGAATGGAAGGATTTCTGGAAGATGTTTTTCGATAAATATTTTCCGTGCAACCTCTGGCTTAAGATGGAAAGGGACTTTTTTTTTTCCTCAAGCAAAAAGATGAAGAATATGTTGGAGCGTATGAGGAAAACTTCACAAGTCTTGCACGATACGCTTCCGACTTTTTCGTTACCCCAGAATGAAAAGTTGACCACTTCTTTGGTGGGCTGAAGCCTAGCCTACAGAAAGCATTGGCGATCTGTGACTTTGACAGCTATGAGGAAATTTTCTGATGTGACCTCAAGGTTGAAATGGAGATCGGAGAATCACAGGGGTATCATGGGGATAAGAAGCGTAAGGTGGAATTTAATTCTGGTGGTCTGATGGATAAATCCAAAGGTGCTAAGAAGATCCAACACCCCACTTGCCAAAAGTGCGGAAAGAAGAACCCTGGAAATTGCCTTAAGGGGATGAGGAAATGCTTCAGGTGTGGAAGAGAAGGGCACCTAGCTGTTAACTGTCGGCAAGAAAGACTCGTGGCTACGACAGAGGAGAGGAACGCTCTGTTCGAACCTCAACGCATTGTTCATTTCTAAAAATGTAAAGAACCAGGGCATCTTACAAATCAGTGCCCAAATCCAAGGGTTTTTTGAGGCAACCAACAACCTACAAGGTAGCAAGGAGGAGATTTTTCCATCACTTCCACCGAAGTGAACCCCAACAATGAAGTGGTGACAGGTATGCTAGTTATTCATTCAATAATATAGAACGTACTTTTTGATTTAAGTTATACGCATTCTTTTATATCTTGAAAGTTTAGTAGAACAATCTCAGCACCACCACAAATCATGGAAGTGAAGATGTCGGTGAGTACGTAAAATGGGGCAATCATTGCATCCCATGAATATAAGTCCTCCCCTATCATAATATTTGGATTGAATTTCCCGGCTAACCTCGTCATACTCCCTCTGGTGGAATTTGATGCAATTCTTGGCATGGATTGACTTTCCTTATATAGACCCAACATAAATTGTCGAGAGAGGGAAATCACACTCCATATGGAGATTTGACCCCCGATTCTTTACAAGATTAAGGAGGAATATGAATCTCCTTTAGCTCCATCATCTCAAGAATTGATATGACTACCCTATGAGCACGTGGATCTGGCTTAGATGATTGAGTCCAAGGCAGAAACCATCCTTGAAGAAATGCCTATTGTGAGGGAATTCACAGAAGTGTTTCCTGAGGAACTACCTGGTCTTCCTCCTAGAAGAGATGTTGAATTCTCAATTGAACTTATAACTGGGGCATTACCAATATCCAAGACTCCATATAGAATGGAAGTTTTAGAGCTTGGAGCACTGAAGAAACAACTACAGGAGAATCTGGATAAAAGTTTTATACGCCCAAGTGCTTCACCATGGGGTGCACCAGTCCTCTTCGTAAAGAAGAAGGATGGGTCAATGCGCCTTTGCATCGATTATCTTGAGCTCAACAAAATCACGATAAAGAACAATTATCCTCTCCCATGAATTGATGACTTGTTTGATCAGCTGCGTGGAGCACAATACTTCTCTAAGGTGGACTTGCGGTTTGGATATTATCAAGTAAGGGTGAAGAAGGAAGATATCCCCAAGACTGCTTTTCGCACAAGATACGGGGACTATGAATTCATAGTAATTCCTTTCAGACTCACTAATTCTCCAGCAATATTCATGGAATTAATGAATAGAGTCTTTAGAGATTACCTTGAAAAAATTTTGGTAGTATTTATAGATGATATTCTAATATACTCCAAAACCAAGGAGGATCATGAGGAGCATTTAAGAACTGTACTGGAGAATTTATGCAAGGAGAAGCTCTATGAAAAGTACAGCAAGTGTGAGTTCTGGTAGAAGGAGGTCTCATTCTTAGGACATATCATCACAAGCAATGGGATATTTTTGGATCCCTCCAAAACAGATTCAATTGAGGGATGGATGAGGCCAACATCGATAACAGATATCTGTAGATTCTTGGGGTTAGTTGGATATTATCGACGATTTGTGAGAAATTTCTCACGATTGTCCAACCATCTTACCAAGATAACTTGAAAGGGATTAAAGTTTTCTTGGAGTGATGAATGCGAAGAAAGATTCAAGGAATTGAAAAAGAGGCTTATCATTGCGTCCGTTCTCACTTTACCCACAAGTGGGGAACCTTTTGTGGTTTTCAGAGATGCTTCGAAGAAGGACTTAGGCTGTGTGCTGATGCAAAATGATAAAGTGATATCCTATGCCTCAAGGCAGTTGAAAATCCATGATCAAAACTATCCAATGCATGATCTGGAGTTGGAGGTGGTGATCTTTGCCTTGAAAATATGGTGGCATTATCTCTATGGGGAGAAATGTGAGATATATACTGACCACAAGAGTCTTAAATATATATTCACATAGAAAGAGCTTAATATGCTCCGGAGGAGATGGATAGATCTCATCAAGGATTATGACTGTTCAATACATTACCACCCTGGGAAAGCGAACAAAGTGGCAGATGCCCTAAGTAAAAAGGACCCAGCAATTCTATCAATGATGAGAATTGAGAAGGATTCAATCTTATTAGACTTGATGAAGATGGAAAATGGGAATCATAAAGAAGGGAACATCATAAATCCTTTCACAAATGATTGCTCAACCGTCTCTTTTGGAAAGGTTAAAGGATGCTCAAAAGGATGATGTGGGAATTCCGGAAAAGGTGGAAGCTATCGAAAAAGGGGAAATCCTAGAAATTTAATGTTAATGAAGAAGGAATTGTGCGGTTTGGGAATATAATATGTGTTCCATCAATTCCGGAGCTGAAGAAGGAAATTTTGGATGATGCACATAGTTCAAGTTTCTCTATTCACCTAGGGAGAACAAAGATGTATCGAGATCTCCGAGAAAACTTTTGGTGGGATAATATGAAGAAGGAGATCACTGAATATACATCAAAGTGCCTGGTGTGTCAACAAGTGAAGGCATAGAAGCAAAAGTCTAAGGGGATGATGCAACCACTGCCCATACCAGAATGGAAATGGGAGAACATCACCATGGACTTTGTCACTGGACTTCCAAGGACATCGAAAGGCAACAATGAAATCTGGGTTGTTGTGGATTTTCTTACAAAGACTAGACACTTCATTACTATTCGGGAGGATTTCTAATTGGATCAATTGGCACGGATATATATCAGGGACGTTGTAAGGTTGCATGGACTACCATTATCTATTGTGTCTGATCGAGATCCAAGATTCACCTCTAATTTTTGGGGGAGTCTTCAACATGCTCTGGATACTGAACTGAACTTTAGTACGGCTTATAATCCTTAAACCGAAGGACAATCCAAGCGGACTATTCAAACACTTGAGGACATGTTGAGAGCATGCTCAATGGACTTTAAAGAAGGATGGGATCAACATCTTCCTCTGTTTGAATTCTCTTATAATAATAGTTTCCACTCGAGCATCCAAATGGCACCTTATGAAGCCCTGTATGGGAAAAGGTGAAGAACACCAGCGTGTTGGGATGAAGTCGGGGAACGTAAGCTACTTGGACCAGAAATGGTCGAAGAAATGGTGGAGAAGGTAAAAACCATTCAGCAGCATATCAAGGCAGCCCAAATTCGACAGAAGAGTTATGCAGATAACTGTCGATGAGACCTTGAGTTTAAAGATGGAGACATGGTTTTTCAATGCATATCTCCATGGAAGAAGGCCATTATGTTTGGAAAGAAAGGTAAGTTAAGTCCAAGGTACATCGGCCCCTTCTAGATTCTTAATCGTGTCGGGGTTGTGGCCTATCGACTAGCACTTCTACCTACCATGGCCAAAGTACATGATGTCTTTAATGTATCCCTCTTAAGGAAGTACATATAGACCCTTCACATGTACTCTCTTCTGAGGTGGTACAATTGGAGGATGATCTTTCTTATGAGGAGAAACCAGTGAAGATCTTAGATCATAGAGAAAAAGTTCTACAAAATAAGACAATGTCCCTCGTCAAGGTGTTGTGGAGAAACCACAAGTTTGAATAACCAACTTGGGAATCGAAGGAAATGATGAAGCTGAGTTACCCACATCTGTTTTAGTGTGGGAAAAGGAATATTTCGAGGGCGAAATTTCTTAAGGGGTAATATTTTAACGACCCAAAGTTTCATTAATGGAAATCCATCTTGTTCTAATTAAATGTCTATTCATGTTTATATAAAATTTTAACTTCTTTGGTTTTATGTTAAGAATTTTGACCGTTGCTAATATAGTTGTTGAACAGTGATCACATGATTAGTATAAATATAGGGCTTTAACAAATCCAATTTACTCATACAAAAGAAGTGATGGCCTTATCCAGTAGAATTGCTTCATACGAAGCTCATTTGTCGGAGCTCAGAAAAGAGGTAGCATCCTTGGGCTTCGCTCTTGACCAAGCCCAAGCAGAGCTTCATCATGTCAAGTTCAATGGGACCGTATGTGGGAAAAGTGGAAGTTGATAGAGATTACCACTCGAGCAATGTTATCCGAGCCACCCCAAGAGTCATTCACTATCGCACACCTTACCATTAGGTCTTATTCAGCTGTTTTAAGGGGTTATGTAACAAATAGGTAGTACTATGTTCATGTATATTATTTTTGTATGTAATAATTAATATACCTCCTTGTAATATTTGATACATTGTAAATAGTTTTTAAAGTACAAATATTGTTTTTAGTTATTATTTAATTAAGAAATATATTTTATTAAATTAATGGATTTTTGAATTAAATAATATTTTAATAAAATATTATTATTATTAAATTAATTTTTATTAAATATAAATTATCTTATAATTTCATGAATGCAATTATAATTTTTATTAAGGTTTGAAAGCCATTTCTGTCAAAACCCGTGAATTTTCGATAAATATCGGTTTTTATTTTAAAAGTGAAAATTAACATATTTAAAAATTATTTAGATAAAATAAATGTTATTTCTGGAATAAGGATGTCGAAATTATCCAACGGTGAATTTTTCATAATTTTCTGAGACAGTCAAATTTTTGGGTAAAAATTAAATACCTTTAAATATATAATGTGTTTTATGACATCATAATGACCCAATAGTGATGTAATAAAATACTATAATCTTTATATTCGTCCAATATATGTTTTAACATTAATATAATGTTATTTTGGGTTTTTTTTATTTATTTTACAAAACATTAGTGGACCCTTCAAGACTTATTAAACATCTTGTCTTTTTAAATTATTTTCCATGGGAGTGTGACTCACCTCCACATAAGCAGCCCCATTATTTTAAGAAGTTTGGACTTTGTCCTTATAAACTATTGTCTTCCTATTCCCTTTTCCAAAAACCATGGGAAAAAACCATGGTATGGTTTTTGGTTTGGATTAATTTAATATAAGGGGTCCCAAACCTAAATAATAAATAATTCCCTCACCTTTCCTATAACAACTCACCCAAACTCCCACTTCCTCCTCACTCAAGGCCTTTGGAGTTCATCCATCCTCTTCCATACTCTCTCTAGAATCCTCCCAAGGTTCCCCAAGCTCCCAAGAAGCCTCTCACAAGCCTCTCTCTATCCTTTGGAAGCACACTTCCAAGTAAGGGTTTTTTCTTCCTTTTACTTTTTGTCCAATTTTATTAATTTTGTTATGCCCTTTTAATTTCAATTATAAATGTTGGGGTATGGTTTCTCACCTCCCCCATACTTCCCTCTTATTGTTTTAATTATGGGATACCCCTTCCTCTCTCATTAAATGCCTCCCATGTACACCCGTTACTATGCCGAAATTCCGAAAGGAACTTCTCTCTCCTCATTTACATTCAAGAAATAATTTTGTATCATTAATCTAAATTCCATTAAAAAATTTGGGACATGTATCTATATGACCCACTTACTGTCCATTTCATATATATATGATGAGACACCCCTTTCTCTCTCATCAACCATTTTTATGAATTCTTATATCACGTCGTTATGTTGCCGAAATTGCACCAATTTTCTAAGCCAATGTCATTGTGTAGTGAATACTATGCCCATTTATCCATAAAGGGTATTCACCTTAATTCATATTTACTTATTAAGTATAAAGTTTCATTCCACATTCTTTTTTCATGTAATAAATGATTATGTTTTATGAATCCATTTTTTATGATCATTGTGGCACACTTATGCATGAAATGAAATGTTTAAGAAGGGTGCGCCCTTATAGCGCTCTAATTCATTGGGTAAAGTATAGTATCATGATACGTTATGTGAAATGAGTTTTGAGACATTATAATTCAAGTGCAACGAGGTTTTACTCGTGCTTCATGTGCAATGAGAATTTACTCATGCTCCATGTGCGATGAGCCTTGGCTCATGCTAATTCCATGTTAAGTGTTGTTGCCACATTCCCATGTTATGATTATCATGATTTATCATGCCTTTATGTTCGTGTTTCTCTTGTTATCTATTGATATTACTATTTTCTAACATGTATTGTACTCCTCATGTATTTCTTGTTTATTCCCTTACTGATCTTTATAGCTCACCCTTTTCTTATGCATGTCCTCAGGTTATCCCATGCAATGCTAAGTACGAGGGAATGTAGTGGTCATGTAAAGTAAGTTTTCAATAAGGATGTTGTATTTCATGTTTTAACTTGTTATTTAATGATCCTAATCCCCAAATACACTAGTCCTCTCGATCTTCCATGTTGTATCAAGTGAATAGTTTATGTAATAAATCATGTTTAAGTTTGTAATAAAATCTGGGTTGTCATATCTATGGCGTTATAAGATGATTGAATCCTCATGGTTCAAGTATATTGATCTCTAAACCCTGAGTTAGGTTCTTTGTGCCTTTCCGTTTGAAATCTTTGAGTATTATGTGCAAATTCCACCAATACCCTTGAACGGGGTTTTGAGTGTTTACCATTTTACCCCTATTGTTTTACTTCCATGCTTGTATTCCTGTGTAGAGGTAATTAGAATATTAATTGGGTTTATTTCTATGCCTTGGATGTGTTTTTCCCATGCATTGTTCTGTTTACGACCGTTGGGTCCTCTTTAGCCTTTGGCTACCTTGCCTGTTTTCCAGGCCTGTTTCTATAGGGTGGAGAGTTGTATTTTGACATGCTTATTATGATGTAGACTATTTAGCCAAGTAGTTATGTAGGTTTACTTTGGCTATATTACACTACTATACTCATTGACCTACACATGGTTATGAGAACTTGGTGTAGTAGGATATAAGAGGGGATTGACCGAGTGAGTATACTCAAGGAGCCTAGAACCACCTCGGGCTATAAGGGGAATTGACTGACTGAGATTCCTCAGAGAGTCCTTGATTAATTTAGACTATAAGGTGATTGATTGTGTGATCTTCCTCAGAGAGTCTTTGTTTGAATTGAATGACCTGGGTATAAGGGGAATTGACCAAGTGAGCTTCTTTGGGGAGTCCTAGACTCAGAGCTATAAGGGGAATTGACATGTGAGCTCCCTCAGAGAGTCCTTTACTACCATAGACTATGAGGGGAGTGGTATGTGTGAGATTTCTCAGAGAGTATTTCTTTAACTAGACTATACGGGGAATGGACTGTGTGAGATTCCTCAGAGAGTCTTGATTTACCTTTGACTATGAGGGGATAGACTGTGAGCGCTTCCTTCGAGAGTCTTATTAAATTCATATGATAGAACCAGAGGGGTTTGGATGTTCGTACTAACCAGAGGGTTGTCTGTACTTCTTAGATAGGACCAGAGGGGATGGCTGCGAGTACTTCCCAGAGGGTTACTTGTTTGAGATTTAGCTATTGTTTCATTGTTGCTTGATATTGAATTGGGGATTGTTTACTACTAGTCACTTTCCTATTTACTATTTTCTATACTTTTACCAGTTGTATATTCACTGACTGTTAGACACAGATCTTCTGGTGGTTGCCTACTGGGATTTAGTCTTACACCCTATTTGGGTCATGCTTTTGGGCCTAAACATATTATATTATTGTAGGTACAGATAAGGGAAAGTTCTATTCTACTTCAGGTACTTGATTGTTGTAGAGTTGGAGAGAAAGGGACCAAGATATGGCATGTGATGCTGAGGAGATGTTATTTTTTTTCTTTTTGTACATGTTTTACCACTGGTTGTATTTCCAGCATTGTCACTTGTTTGACTGTTTTCCTAAACATATGTATTATGCATCATTTCATATATATGTGTGTGTGTGTGTGTGTTCTCTAGTTGTTTATTCTTTCAGTATTCCTCTGTTTACTATTGTTGGATATTTACTTCTTCCTCTATAGTATGTGTTGTTTACTTCCACTGCGTACTCTGCCAATGAGGTCATAGTTTCCCCACTATCACATCCAAGGCCATCGCTGATAGTCAGTAGCCTCTGGAATTCGGGGAAATGGGCTTGAGGTCATTTGACCAATCGGATATGGGCACCTCTGGGTGGCTCTCGAAACTGGGATGTTACAATATCTAACCTACTTATGACAAAAGTACACATTACAAGGGATGGGATTTCTCTTTTGGTTTTTTTTACTGTTGACGTATTTCACCTAAAGTGATATACATGATTTTTAGTTTATTGATTTATGGTATTTTAACTCTTGGATTGGATAGAAAGAGTTTATGAGTGCATACATGTTACTAGACATGTAGGATTCACATATCATTTTCATTATTGTATGTGACTGGTTACTTGGAATGTGACAAGGTTTGGTTATTTAAAGTGTCTTCAGCATTTATATGGTGTTTTCCCATAAAAATTTATAATATAATATTACCTAAATGATCTTCCAAATAGGTAAAAGTTTTTTTTATGATCACTTATCTTAATTATTATTTTTTATATGCTAAATAAAATTCTAATTACAACTTATAAAGTGTTTTCATCTATAACTTGTAATTGAAATTTCATTTAATTAAGCCTCAATTGTGAAAATTCTAGTTAAAGTAAAATGGAAAAGTGTAATGACATGGATCCTATTTATAAAGTAAGGAATCAATGTCTATATAGTGATTACTTTTTATATGGTTATATGGGTCTAATAAGATTTCCTGAGTTTTAAGAATCATGTGGTATAATATGTAGTGAATGGTAGGACATTATGCTTGTTATCAATTTTCCTATAATTTTAATATTGAGAATTATTAATAGAAATATGTTTATATGTGGGTCATATTTTTGTATGAACTGATGTTTAAAATAGTATATGGGGATAGAGAGAGAGACAAAACTAAGAAACCTAAATAATGTGGGTGTATCAGATAAAATGATGTAATATTTATTTTGACATGGGTATGAACTATGACATTGAGAACTGATCTAGGTTTTGATTTTTTGTTACCCTTGGGCATTTTTTCGGAACAAAGAGTGTAGAGGGTGGACTAAAATTGAGTTTGTATGTGATATCCACATGTTTTAGAGCTTGATTGGATTGGTGAAAATATTTTTGACCTCTGATTTTTTCTATAGGAATGTGATTTTAGGAAAACCATGGGGTGAGTAGTTGGATTGAGTATGGTGTTGTTGTTATATATGTGTGTATATGAACCCTAGAGGGTTTTACTGGTCTATGAGTTACTAAAAATGTCAAAATGTGGCTCAAAATATTGGTGAGATGATCATATGACTGAGTAGATAATTTTTTTTTCTATTATTATAGGAAATTTATATGATATATGGGGATAACCAAATATAGGGGTTAACATAGACTTTTGGATGCTCTATAGGAAAAAAGTGTGGTAGATTCTTTACATTAAAATTGATACATGTAAGTTTTGACAAATACATGATATATGAATATATATTCCTAGAATGTTATGGTGGAAGATATCCAGCCTTGATGTTATGGGTTGTGTCTAAATTTCGAAGGTTAGGATCGGTTGGATGATTAACCTTGTAGGATGGGTGATCCTGGATAGGTAGATTTAGAATGGTTATATAATGGTTATAAGCTTATGGTTTTAAAGTGATGCCTGTGGTGGCTGGTGATTTCACACCCGGCCTTAGTTTGTGTGACATTCCCTAGGATTTTTAGAAATAATGCATCGAGTGATATTATTTTATCTAGGTGTGATCAACATGTAGTAAGTGTATTCATCATTCTTATTAGGCACACAAGCCTAGGATTTAAGGGTTATGCCTTATGAAAGTTGAGTCAGATGGTATAGCAAGGTAACACTAGGATGTATGTTTTTTGGATATGTTTACTTGGGAGTAGGATTAGTGAAGCATTGTTGTGGGAGGTTTAATGTGAAACTCCATTACCATGTACTGAGTGAGTGGCGTTTTGTTTAAACTAAATAGTAGGTGGGTTGGTGTAACCTAAGAATAGTCTTGTATAGATGATCTTGGAGTTGAATTGATGCACCTATATTTGGATGGCATATGAGACATATTCATGATCATATTTTGAGAAATATCAGAGATAAGGAGATTAAGTTGGGTAAGTTATGTGAATAATAAGGTGAGTCCATGATAATGCATTAAAATCCTTTTATTATTATTTTATGCTTCATGGGGTGTGGATAGTTCATATTAGGATGTGTGTGTTGGGACTCATAAGACCCATTGGGGTTAGGAACTTATGAGATGCCATTATGTTTTAGTGGTGTTTAGGACACCTTAATTTTTCCTACCTGTATGAAGTGAATGTATGGGACATCAATGGGATCGATAAATGATCAAATATGAGGTGATCTTGGGAATGTATTAGACACTCCAATCAATTGAGTAATAAGAAGAGGGTCTGGACTATTGATGTTTTAAAATGGGTTGGCCAGCATCAAAGTTTCTATAGGGTATGTTCAAGTGTATATTTTCCAAGTAAGTGGATATATTGAGGTGTGATCGATGTGGGATATGATTCCCTTTTAAGTGATTATGAACAAACCATAGGTTCATGAGGTCTTTGTAAATGTTAATATGGTCATCTCATGAAAGCGATAAGTTTTTACCTTTATGAAAGGTGTGAGTTGAGGTGTGATGACTATAAGGTCTTGTAAAACAATGAGGGGTTGAGTAAATTAGTATAATGGCAATGATATTTAAATAGTGTCTTAGTGAGTATGGTTGCGTGATGGTGAGAATGGTTATGGATCTTTAGTTCAATCCAATGGGACTGGGTATATAGTGGCAGTTTGTTAACAGAATTAGAGAAAGGTTGCATTGGGAACCATAGTGTTAATAGATCCTATAACATGGATCAAGATGTGGAATAATTCATGTAACATTAGTGGGGATCAATAATTTTATTGTTTTTCTAGCACTTCATATTTATGAGTATCATTCTCCTAGATCGGTAATAAGGATTCCCTATGGTGAGCTTCACGCCATAGGAAAAAATTAGAATATGGCATTAATTTTGGGAAATTTTTAGTAAATTTCATAAGTGAAAAGTTGTAAATCTCATCACATAGGTATTTTTGGTTTTATGATTTCAATTTGGTTAAATAAACCAAGTTAGATGCATAAAATGGAAAGAATACAAGTTCAAAGGTTTGTTGATGAATTTTGTGTGGATTTAGTGTGATAGGATTTTGATAAGCATTAGATATGAGGTAATGGTTGGGTGGTATGACAAAATGTGTATATCAGGAAGCATACTGGTTTGGAGACAAGGTCTATGAGACATCGATGCTCAGAGATAACATGAAAACATGAATGATGAGGCAATACCATGTGTTTTGAATAGTCTAATGAGTGATATTGTGGGTTTTGATTAAGATGGTCAATTGAGAAATGGAATGGTATAGAAAAATGAAATGAACCAACTCAGAGTGATGTTGGTGATTTTGGGAATTCATGAATACTACTAGATATAGGGAATCATGGTGGAGTTGGTTTAAATAATTAGTGTTGCGATGCATGGGCTGGTGAGGTTTTGAGAAGTAGAGCTGGTTTGGTTCTAGTATTGGCATGACCATAACCAGTAGGATGCGTATAATTTGGTCTATGTATCAATTCATGGTGAATATTATGTTTCATGAAAGATTTATGAGGATACTTAGGTAGTGTTTGAAGTAATTTCTTAATACACAGTTCTATCTGAGCACAAAAAATCATCACCTAGTAAATAAGAAGTTTAACTGTACTACTTAGATCTTAGATGAAATTCTTGGAGAATTCATCATGTATTTTAGTGGTCACTTGGTGAACCACTTGGATATAGTAAATTTAACCTATAATAATAGTTACTAGGAAGCTATATATATCACACCTTATGATTATCTATGATATAGGTTGTTTCATTCACCTCTAGGTTGGTTGGAGTCTGGTGAGTTGGTGATGATTGGGATGAGTCCCATTCATGATACTTTAGATTAAATCTAGTTGATTTGGAAATGTATGGAGAACACCCATAGTAGGAAGTAATCTTATGTAGGATGGTGATTATATCCTCCTTAGTCTGGTATGGGTGACACAGTATTCTCACAATTGTCATCAAGGTTGTTACATATTCATGTTTGGAGTCAAGTAAAGTTATCACCCATGTATGTTGGGTTATTCGAGATATTTAACAGGATCGGTCCAGAGGTGTACCAGTTCATTCTCCCACAACATTTTAATTTAATGCATGATGTGTTCCATATATCATATCTTTAGTGATAATATCCTGATCGATCTAATTTGATTGACACTCATGATGTTGTGATTCATGTGGACAACTCCTTTGAGAAGTGTTTAGTTTATATAGTAGATAACATTAAAAAACATTTAGGGGAAGATATTTACTTTGTTGTGTGTGCAATGGAATTATATATGTGTCTAGGAGGATACAAGGGAATGGTAGTCAAATATGTAGGCCTAATGGATAAATTTTTTCAATGTGACTCAATGACGTATAGGATACTAGCTCAGGGATGAACTATTATATAGTGAGGAGGTTATGAAACCAAGATCCATTTTGAGGTATGAATTATCTTATTTTTTATTTAAACTTATGTTTTTCACATAGTTGTTGAGTTTTTTGGGGTCGGGTATGGATCAGTAAGAGTTTTGTGAAGATCAGGTAAGCTTATAATTGAAAAAATGTAGTTTGTATCCATTTATGGTGTGACACTGGTAATCATGCCATGAAAAGGTCATATATATGGGGGATCAAAGGGTTTGCAACATGAAATGTATTCTCACTTCATGAAATATTATTGGGTCATTTTTTTTGAACATTTAGTATTGTAAATAGTTAGTTTTATTTAAGGGGTTTTTTAAAATATAAGATGGGTCCTCCCCCTACAAGAACGTGTGACACCACCCCCCCCCCCCCCCAACCATCTCCCTTAAAGTATGATTCTTTTTTCTTCTATCATGGAATCATCCACTGTACATTGTGATAAGAATATAGAGCGGAGTTTATCCTTTTTCCTCCACTTTTTCTTAGCTTTATTCACTACCAATTGTTATCATGCCATTTTCATCTAGTATTCCCCATTTAAGGGTTATTCTTATACATTTATGATTTCTACCACTTTAACTTAAATCAGGGGATGGTATTAGATGAATGTATGTCTATAACTATAAGGTAGGTGGTCTCGAAGATATTTTCTTAAATTGATATCATTCCACTAGTGCATGTAATTTTTATTAGCACTAACATATTATGTGCTTGACCAAAATATAATTAAATGTTTTTTATTCGTAATTCATGAAATGGAACCTCTCCATGGACCCTAAATAGTTCATTAGTGAATATACTGGGAATTTATCCACCACTTGAGGTGTACGTGAATTGGGAAATAAATTGGTAAATTAAAGGCTCATCCCCATGGGTGCCTAGGAATTAAGTTATAGCCATGTCTGTGTGACTAAGGATGTCTATGATGTTCTATATCTAGTTACCTTGTTTTTTTCTAAGACATGATGTAATTAAATTATAATAATAGATTGATTATATTACAATGTGCATAGAATTTTGATAACTAGTTTGTCATTCCTTAAGGAAATAACCCATGGATTCAAAAATGATGTATGATACTTGATTGTTGGGGGTAACCCTTAGGGATCAGTGATGACACCTAATACCTTAGAATTTCTTTGGTAAATCCGCCTTGGATTTGGTAGTGATTTTAGATACTTAATTTCCTAGAGTAACTCCTAAGGAATCATTGATGGTTTGTGATACCATGGAATTCCTTTGGGAAATCCTCGTTGAATTAGGAAATAATAACTGATACTTGATTTCCTAGGGTAAACCCCTAGGAATTAGTGATAACACAGGATAGATTAAAATTCCTTGGGTAATCCCCCTTAGATTCGATAATGATACTTGATGCTTTTATTACCTCAGATAACCCACTTGGAATCAATGTTTATGCATGATGACACTTGGTTGGAATGACTTGGGTAAATCCCTTTCAAATTTGTTTGTAACTCTGAGGGAAACTACGGAAAAAGACAATCATATTAGGCTAAAGGAAGTATTAATGATCCCAGATGTCGATATGGAACCCTAGGATCGATGAAACTTTTATTTATTTATTGTATTGATTGTATTTTATTATAAGAATCGACATAGACTACATACATATTTTTGATTCATAGTCATCATGTAGAGAATGATATGGGATTGGGTTTGGAATTGGGGCCCATTTTAGGGGGTTTTCTAGTTTTTGAATTTTGTATTTTTTTTTGGGATATAGGTCTATAGGATATATTTCAGATGTATCATTTTTTGAAAATGTATATATATCACTTTGATATAGCATGGGCTATGGTTACCAATTTTCCCTTGCCTTTATTTATATTTATAGATTTATTTGGATAATGTATATGGTTATTATAGATAAAACTATTATTGAACTCTTATATGAGGGTAAAGTCTCCCCACTGTACCAATTTCTACCTTAGACACTAGTTATAAACCTGGCGTATGGTGAGGTGAGTATGAGGTCATATAGAAACCTATGATCTGGGCACCAACTAGTGGATATGGACCTATGGAAAGATTAATTTATTTTATATGTCATGACTCGTCCTTGGGGCATGTTCCATGACTACCCAAAGCCCGCCTTCCATAGGCCAGGGGCTAGCGACTAGCACCAAAGGCATAATCTCAATACAAGGGAAGGCATTGCCTTTTATCTGTAACACACAAACAGTATGAACACAACCAGTAGAGGCAAAAAATGGAAAGAAACACTAAGTAAAACTAAATACAAGAGAAAGTTCTGAAAGGAAAGGGGTCGGAAATACAAGCCCAACAGTAAAGTACAACTGTAGAAAAGTAAACAGTAACTACTGAGTCGTCCTCTGGAAATACCACCTAAAGGGTGGGTACAGATGGCCTCCTCGGCACCTCAGGTCCATTCGTCTGCTCCGTGTACATCTCGCCAAGTGGTCCACCTCCGTGTACCGTCCAGCTCCACATGTCTCTACCTCGATCAGTGTTGCCCATTTTCTGCAACCAACACAACGAAGTGCGGGCATAGCCCGTGTAGGGGTGAGTATAACGATATTTAGTAGGGACCACGAGACCCCCGAAGGTCTCCCAAAATCCACGAAGGATAAAATACAGAATAAAGATACAACCACAAAGTATCAACCAACCCTACTTAGGTATATTCTCATACATATACCTAATTTATAAATCTCAGTTAGGCTCCAACTCTCGAGCCCAAGAACAACCCAGTCCACACATGAAGTAAAGTCTATCACATCGATGATGATGATTGAAAGTCAAGACTCAGCTCACACAGGTATACATCTCTTGTATATCTGTAGAGATGATCAGATGTAGTCACTGATTCATCTAAGATGTCATAACCAAACAGGATACTAGACCATGTAAGATGTCGGACCCACACAGGATACAAGACTAGCTACTCTGTTGGACCCACACAGGATACAAGAACAGAAGTCAAACTGTCAGACCCACATAGGATACAAGAATAGTAGTCATCGTTGTCGAACCCACAGAGGATTATGGTACAATATCCATCATCGTCGAACCCACGGAGGATCCCAGTATAGTAGTGGTCACTAACGAACCCACGTAGGATTCCAGTACAGTAGTTGTCGCAGTTGCATCCAGCTCTAGGGTTCCCGCACAAAGAATGCTCGATTTTGGAAGGGTCTTCTCCTCGATCCAAATGTAGATACATCAACGAAGTATTGAGTTGATGTATCTCGTATTTATGTCTCATTAAAAGGAACCCAACGTGATAGACAGCGCGTCAATCGGACGCCCGGTCTGAGAGTTATTGGCTTTTCCGTTCCAGGGGCCCGGTTGGATTTACGCTCGTTCCAAACCCGACCATTTTTCAAAGTTGTCAAAAACTCACTTAGAGTATCTCAAAAGGACCGTCTCATCGCGAGGATCCTAGTGCCATAGATGGCGCGTCGATCGGACGCGCGGTCTAGAAGTTATTCGTGTTTAAGCAAAACTGGTCCAGCCCGTCAAGCCCAGTGGGCAGGCGGGTCGGCCCGACCCAGTTTGGTGGGTCCAACCCGGATGGGGGTCGGCCTGGCCCGGTGGATCGCGGCCCACCCAGAGACCCGGCCCGGCGGGTCCGACCCGTTTGGGGGGTCGGCCTGGCCAGGTGGGGCGCCCCCCCCCCCCCCCCCCCCCCGCGGACCCGGCCCACGGTTGTGGGCCAGTTCGGCCCACCCGACGGCACCGAGCAGCGCCGCCCCTCCTTGCTGCCCGTTCGGCTGAATCCGACCAGTTTTGTCTGGCACGAGCGGGCCACACAATGGACCCCTGCCCTCCCACGCGGTGCCAAGCGGCGGCGCGGTTTCTTCCAACCGGCTGACAAGAGGTCGGCCGGTTCGCCCACCGAGCGGCCAGCAACCGCGGTCCATGGTCTTCTCCGCAACGCGGTGCCGCGGTCCTCCCTCCCAGTCGACAATATCTATCCGGTTCTTCAGCCCGAGCGGCAGGCTGTTGCGGGCCGCGGTTTTCCTCAACGCGGTGGGCACGCGGCTGCCACCTCCGGTCGTCGCCGCCTCTTCCAACACCGCCTTCGTCGCCAATACAAACAAGGATCAACGGAGGGTCATCGGGCCGTGTTTGTTCAGCCCGCTCCCTCCGCGTTAGGCGATAACAAAATGCCATAGTCGAACAAAACATTCAACAAGATCAAGGGTATAATTTTATCCCTTTAAAATTATAAAAAAAAACCCCCTACCTTGATTCAAGGTTTATTCATCGTCGATGGTGTCAATTCGTTGGTGTCGGGTGCGTCCGAGGAGAAAGCGTCGTTTTGGTGACGTTCTTCACGGACGGAATTTTCTCCCTTGATGCGGAGGAAGAGAAAGGAAGACGGCATTCTTCGTGGGTGTCACCTCATGTTCTTTCCCCAGTTGTAAAGAAGGAAGACATGTCGCCGTTCTTCAGTGGAATCAGTGTTCTTCATCGAGAGAACATCGTTCTTCATTGGAGATGGTGATATCCTCCAAATTCTCTCAAGTTCCACATAAAGTGAGATTATGCCAACCCAAGTAAAATAATTCCATCTCTTAATTTAATTTTGGAAAAGTAAATTCAAATGAATTCAAAAAGATTAATTAAATGTGGAATTTAATTAATCTTAGGTGTTGGCATTAATTGTGAGAAGGTGGAGTGTTTAAAATTTAAAATAAGTGAGGTGGCTTCATTAAATTCAAAGGGAATTTTAAAGGGAGTTGAGGATAGGTGAAAAGTTTGAGTTTGTGTAGGCCCCACCACACATTATCCTCTCATGAGAGGTTATGTGGGGGTGGGCCCCACCACCAACCTCCCTTTGGAGATAATAACCACCAACTAAATAAAAATGTGTTACTAAACATTTTTATTTTATTTCAAACTTTTAATTAGAAACCCCAAAATATAACTTCCATCCTGCATAAAATGCAACTACGGTAAAGGTTCCCTTAAGCGAATAATGGCACTACGAGTTCATCGGTATCCTCGGATTTCAATTCCGAGCTCCGGTTCAAAAGATAGAAAAACCTGCACATATGTTTACTGAATGTACCTGAACAAAACTTACGAAATTGATTCCGGGCACACCGAGCCTCAGAATCAGGCGCTGTTAGAAACTATGGACTCTTAAAATTCCAAATAATTTAAGGAAAAAATTTCCTTGAAATTTCTGGGTCTTTACATTACCCCCACCTCAGGGATTTACGTCCTTGTAAAGCTACAACACACACTAGGGAAACAAAAGAGGGTACTGAGCACGCATCTGAGACTCCCGCTCCCATGTGCTCTCCTGGAGGTTCTCGTGCTGCCAGTGAACATACACCAGAGGAATAGACCATCCACGCAGGACCTGATCCTGTCGATCCTAAATCTCCACTGGAACCTCCATGAAAGTCGCCTCATCATCGATGTCCAACTCCCTGTGGTCGATGATGTGGGACGGGTCGTTCACTTATCTCCTCAGATGAGAAACATGGAAGATGTCATGCACCCGGTGAAACGGAGGTGGAAGGTCCATGTGGCAAGCCACCACGCCTACCCTAATGAGGAACTGGAATGGTCCAATGAATCGCGGAGATAACTTGTTGCCTTGGCCAAATCTCCGTAGACCCCGTCGAGCTGAGACCCATAGGAAGATGTGGTCGCAATCCTCGAACTCTAGTCGTCTTCGTTTCCTATCAGCAGAGGACTTCTATCTGCTCTGTGTAGTCTACATCCTCTCTTGGATGATTTGCACCTTCTCTGTCGTAGCTCGAACCACCTCTGGTCCTAAAAGTGCTGACTCCCATGGGTCAGTCCAGCATAGAGTTGATCTGTATGGTCGGTCGTACAGTGCCTCGTAAGGGGTCATCCCGATGGTGGAGTGGTAGCTATTATTGTATGAAAACTCAACCAAGGGTAAGTGATCCTCCCATCTGTGACCAAATTTGAGGACACGTGCATGGAGCATGTCCTCAAGAGTCTGAATGTTCCTCTCAGTATGACTGTCCATCTAAGGATGGAAGGTTGTGCTCAAGAGAAGTTGCGTCCCGAAAGCCTCCTCCAAACCCTTCCATAGCCGGGAAGTGAAAAGAGAATCCCGATTGGAGACGATCATCTTTGGCACACCATGAAGTCGTACGATCTCCTAAATATAGAGGTGTCCCAAGCTCTCTACTGAGACCTACTCTCTAATCGTTAGGAAGTGGTCCGACTTGGTGAGTCGGTCGACAATCACCCAGATGGAGTCATGTCCTCTGGATGTATGTGGAATCCCCGTCACAGAATCCATGGATATCCCGTCCCACTTCCACTCTGGGACCTCTAAGGGATGAACTAATCCCGCGGGAACCTAGTGCTCTGCCTTCACTTGCTGACAAGTGAGCCATCATGAAACAAACACTACTACCGTCTTCTTCATACCTGGCCACCAATGTTGTCGTCTGAGGTCCTGATACATCTTCTCCACTCCTGGATGTACCGTTAGAGGGGAAGTGTGGACCTCCATCAACACCTCCTTCTGTAGTAAAACTGGTACCATGGTAAGTCCTCTAAGGGGGATGACAAGCTCCCCACCTTCAGAAAACCCATCAGGTGACTGCCCTGAGGATATATGAGCACGTCATGTCTCACAGTCAACATCTCCATGTTGTGCCTCCCTAACTCGCTGAAGGAGTGGAGGAGTGAATGTGAGATACTGTAGAAATTCTACTCCATCTCTATCCACAAAGGATATCTATAATGCGGCCATCTGCTCTGTCACTTCTCCTAATAGCTGAATGCCTGATCTTCTGCTGAGATCATCTACTACAACATTACCCTTCCCTGGAGTATAGATTATCTCAAATTCATATTCCTGGAGGAACTCAATCCATCGCCACTTTCTCAGGTTCAGGTCCTTCTATGAGAAGATAAACCTGAGACTCTGGTGGTCAGAGTAGACTATAAAGTGCTCACCCATCAGATAGTGTCACCACATCTTCAAGGAGAAGACCACTGCTGCTAACTCCAGGTCATGGGTAGCGTAGTTCTGCTCGTGCTATCTCAACTTTCATTAACCATACGCGATCACTGCTCAATCCTGTATCAGTACACACCTGAGTCCGGACCCTGATGCGTCGCAGTAAACTACGTACCCTACACCTTCCTCCGATAGCCACAATATGGGCTCACTGGTCAACCTCTGCCTCATCTCCTAAAAGCTCTGCTGGAATCTCTCTGACCACACAAAGGTTTTCCCCTTCTTCGTCAATGCTGAAAGCGGTGCTGCAAATATGGAGAAGTCTGGCACAAATCTCCAATAGTACCCAGCTAGACCTAGAAATCTAAGAACCTTCATCACACTGCTGGGTGGATCCCAAGAAAGTACTTCCATGATCTTCACTGGATCCACTGCAACTCCAGCCTCTGAGATGACGTGTCCCAATAAGTGAACCTCTCGAGTCCAGAACTGGAACTTCGAGAACTTACCATAAAAGTGGTGCTCTTGGAGTGTATCCAATACTAATCATAAATGGTAGGCATGCTCCTCCTCAGAAGTCGAGTAAATCAGTATGTCGTCAATGAAGACTACAACAAAGCGATCGAGGTAAGGCTGGAATATCCTATTCATGAGACTCATGAACACTGCTGGAGCGTTGGTTACGCCTAAGGGCATAACCAAGAACTCAAAGTGGCCATACCAACACATGAAGGTCGTCTTCTGCACATCCTCGTCTCGAACTCTGAGCTGGTGATAACCTGACCTGAGGTTTATCTTCGAGTACCACATTGCTCTCTTGAGCTGATCAAAGAGGTCATCAATCCTTAGGAGCGGGTACTTGTTCTTCACGGTCACCTGATTCAGGAGACGATAGTAGACACACAGTCTCAAGATACCATCTGCCTTGTTGGCGAACAAAATTGGGGATGCCTAGGGTGAAACACTGGGTCGGATAAATCCCTTCCCCTACAAGTCCTCCAGCTGTACTCGTAGCTCACGAAGCTCGGAGGGAGCCATCTGATATGCTGGAGTAGATATCAGTGTTGTCCCGGGGTACAGGTTAATATATAAGTCTACCTCTCTACGATGAGTTAATCCTGGAACGTTGTTAGTAAAAACATTTGCATACTGATCCACCACAACAGGAAAACTTGGACTCCGCACATCAACCGCTCCAAGTATGGGACTAGCCAACTGATGTGTGATCGGCTTCCCCCTCCTCTGCGTAAATCCATCCTGCGCTGCTAAGGCTCCCTTCTCACCGGTGAAGGTGAACCTGGTCCAATCTGTGCAGATACACCGCACTTTGCACCTAATACAGTCAATATGAGCATGAACTGTGGATAACCAGTCCATACCCAAGATGACGTCGTAATGCCTCGACGCCGCTACAAGAAGATCCCAACCGAATCTCTCACCTCCAAGAGTAAGCTCACACTGCCGGCACCAGTTTGTAATCGTTGAGTATGCTCCCATAGGAGTCTCTAGCCATAAGGATCAAGCCAACGGCTCCGTCAGAATATCCGAGCTCTGAACGTGGTTATTTGAAATAAAAGAATGACTCGCACCTTTGTCTATAAGTATTGCAGAAAGGGTGGAGTAAACAAAGATAGTACCTCGAATCATCTCAGGTACACCGTGGTCATAGGCCTCAACTGCCTGGAGCTGAGCCCACCTATGTCCGCCAGCTCCCTGTGGTCGGGGTGGACCTCCTGGTGGTGGTGTTGGTAGAGCCTTGAAACGTCATCCACCACCCGTTGCTCAGCCAGCTCCTCTTCCACGGCCTCCTGCTCCCGGCGGACCACCACGGTCAAACCTCTGCCTCTTCCTAGGAGGTCCCTCTATTGTCTTCTTCTCATCCTCATGGCGGGTCTGGCAGTCTTGATCCATGTGACCCTATTCGCCGCATGTATAACACTTCCTGGTCCTCGTATGGTTGGATCTGTTTCGTATGCCCTGCACAACCGAACCAATATCCTGAGGTCTCCCACCAGATGGTCTGGTCTGCTTGGACCTCTGCATCAACTGTCTATTGCTGGCTATAGAAGACTCTGCTACGTGTCTCCCTATGGTGGGTTTTGCCGTTGTTGACTGCTCAATGAGAAAACTCTACTCTAGAAGGGCTCTCTCCAACACCCTCGTCTGCATCAAGATGCTGAGGGGAATCATCGAATCCCTGAACTTGTTCCTGAGTCCCTGCTTGAAGGTTCGGACCCTGAAGTACAGGTCCCATACCATATCTGTGGAGTAGCACGAGAGGTCATTGAACCTCGTTGAGTACTGAGATTATATCATGCTTCCCTGTTGCAGATAAAGTAACTCCTGAATTCGCACCGCATGAAGGGTGGATGGATCAAACTATGAGTGGAAAAGAATCTCGAAGTCTGTCCAGAGTAATGATGCCTCTTCATGCACCTGGACCATCAGGATCCACCATATGCCTACCGCCGCATGCAGGAGACTCATGGCAAGGTTCACCATGAGGTCGTCTGGTGTCCCTATAAATCTGAAAACTCACACGATAGCCTCCAGCCAATCCTCAACTGCCTGTGAGTCCATCTCTCCCTGGAACCTGGGCGGCCTCTGGCACTGGAACTCGTGCAACGCACTCAGGTGGCGTGCACTCTCTGCTGCTGGGGCTGGTGGTATCGGTGGCCCAGCGGGTAGTGGTACTGTTGGTGCCTCCGCTGTGATGGGGCCCTACACCGAGGCCTCATCGCTCGATGGGCTACCATATCGTACAAAACTCGGAACCCTAGCTGGCGACCTTTGTGGGGCCATCCTGAAAAGAAACAGGTGTGTCACGGTTAAAACAGTATACCTGGGGAGCTGTCACAAAGTAATCATGAAGAAAACTTTTGAAACACACACGCAATCAGTGTTTTCATGCACTAAGTCAGAAATCAGAGGTCACAGTCCTAGTTTATGGATATATCGGTCTCCGCACCAACACTGGACTCCCTAGACTGAAAACCACACTCAATACTCTTAACACTATTTCTTCACAGTAAATAATGATCAGAGTCCTGAGTTATGCGGTAGAACTGACTCCTCTGATACAAATTTGTCAAGACCTGTCCTTGGGTCCCGTGATGTGACTACCCAAAGGCCGCCTTCCATAGGCCAGGGGCTAGCGACTAGCACCAAAGACGTAATCCTGATAAAAGGGAAGGCATTTCCTTTTAACCTATAACACACACACATTCTGAACACAAGAAGTAGAGACAACAACTTCAAATAAACACTAAGTAAAACTCAATACAAGATAAAGTGCTGAAAGGAAAGGGGCCAAAAATACAAGCCCAATAATAAAGTACAACTTCGGAAAAGTAAACAGCAACTACTGAGTCGTCCTCCTGAAATCCCACCTGAAGGGTGGGTACATATGGCCACCTCAGCACCTTAGGTTCGTTCTTCCACTCCATGTATGTCTTGCCAAGTGGTCCACCTCCGGGTACCATCCAGCTCCATAAGCCTCAACCTCGATCAGTGTTTCCCATCGTCTGCAACCAACACAATGAAGTGCAGGCATAACTCGTGCAGGGGTGAGTATGACGATACTCAGTAGGGACACTGAGACCCCCTAAGGTCTCCTAGAATCCGTGAAGGATAAACCACTTAAGAAATATACAACCACAAAGTATCAACCAACCCCACATAGGTATATGCCCATACATATACCTAAGTTATCAATCTCAGTTCGGCTCCAACTCTCGATCCCAAACACAACCCAGTCCACACAGGTATTCATATCTTGTATAGTGATAGAGATGATCATATGTAGTCACTAATTCATCTAAGTTGTCAGACCCACACATGATACTAGACCAGCTAAGCTGTCGGACCCACACAGGATACAAGACAAGCTACTCTGTCAGACCCACACAGGATACAAGAACAGAAGCCAAACTGTCAGACCCACGTAGTATAAAAGCATAGTAGCCATCACTGTCGAACCCATGGAGGATTATGATACAATAGCCATCGTCGTCAAACCCACGGAGGATCCCAATACAGTATTCATCGTTATCGAACCCACATAAGATTCTGGTACAGTAGTCATCGCAGTAGTAGCTAGCTCTAGGGTTCTTGCACACAGCACGCTCGATTACAGGAGGGTCCACTACTCGATACAAGTGTAGATACATCAATTAAGTCCTGAGTTGATGTATCATATATTTCCATCTAATCAAAAATAACCCAACGCGACAGACGGCGCGTCAATCGGATGCCCGGTCTGAGAGTTATTGGCTTTTCCGTTCCAGGGGCTCAGTTGGATTTACGCTCATTCCAAACCCGGTCATTTTCCAAATTTGTCAAAAACTTACTTAGACTATTTCAAAAGGACTGTCTCGTTTCCAGGATCCCAGTTCTGCAGACGGTGCATCGATCGGACACGCAGTCTGGAAGTTATTCGCGTTTAAGCGAAACGAGCCCGGCCCGCCAAGCCTAGTGGGAAGGCGGGTCGACCCGACCTGGTTTGGCGGGTCCGACCCAGCTGAGGGTTGGCCTGGCCCAGTGGAGCGTAGCCCACCCAGGGACTCGGCCCGGCGGGTCTGACCCGTTTGGGGGTCGGCCCGGCCCGGTGGGGCACAGCCCGCCCGCAGACCTGGCCCATAGTTGCGGGCCGGTTTGGCTCGCCTGGCGGCCCCAAGCGACGCTGCCCCTCCTTGATGTCTAGCTGGTCGAAGCCGGCCAGTTTTTTCGGGTGCGATCGGGCCACAAAGTGGTCCACTTTCCACCCACGCGGCGTAATGTGGCGCCGCAGTTTCTTCCGCCCGGCCGGCAGGCGGCTAGTCGAATCGCCAGCCGAGCGGCCCGCAACCGTGGGTCGTGGTCTTCTTCGCCACACGGCGCCAGGCGACTCCGCGGTCCTCCCTCCCAGTAGGAAATATCCATCCGGTTCCTCAGCCCGAGCGGCCTGCGGTTTCGGGCCGCAGTTTTTCTCCAAGCAGCCGCTGCGCGGCCACCGCCTCCTGTCGTCGCCACCTCTTCCGACACCACCTCCATTGCCAATACAAACAAGGATCAATAGAGGTTCGTCGGGCCGTGTTGGTTCGGCCCGCACCCTCCGCGTTAGGTGATAATAAAAGGCCATAGTCGAACTAAACATTCAATAGGATCAAGGGTATAATTTTATCCATTTAAAATTATACAAAACCCCCCTACCTCGATTAAAGGTTCGTTCGTCATCGATGGCGTCAATTCGTTGGTGTCGGGGTGCATCCGAGGAGAAAGTGTTGTTTTTGGCGACGTTCTTCACGGACGGCATCTTCTCCCTTGATGTAGAGGAAGAGGAAGGATGATGGTGTTCTTCATGGGTGTCACCTCATGTTCTTGCCCCGTTTGGAAAGAAGGAAGACACATCTTCGTTCTTCCGTGGAATCGGCGTTCTTCGTCAAGAGAATGTCATTCTTTATTGGAGATGGTGATATCCTCCAAATTCTCTCAAGTTCCACCTAAAGCGAGATTATGCCAACCCAAGTAAAATAATTCCATCTCTTCTTTTAATGTTGTCAAATTAAATACAAATGAATTCAAAAAGATATATTAAATGTGTAATTTAATTAATCTTAGGTGTTGGCATTAATTATGAGAAGGTGGAGGGTTTAAAATTTAAAATAAGGGAGGTGGCTTCATTAAATTCAAAGGGGAGTTTAAAGGGAGTTGAGGAGAGGTGAAAAGTGTGAGTTCGTGTGGGCCACACCACATATTATACTCTCATGAGAGGTTATGTGGGGGTGGGCCCCACCACAAACCTTCCTTTCGAGATAATAACCACCAACTAAATAAAAATGTGTTACTACACATTTTTATTTTATTTATAACTTTTAAGTAGAAACTCCAAAATATAACTTCCATCCTGTATAAAACACAATTATGGTAAAGGTCCCCTTAAGAGAATACTGGCACTGCGAGTTCATCGATGTCCTCGGATTTCAATTCCGAGCTCCGGTTCAAAATATAGAAAAACTCGCACGTACGTTTATGGAACGTACCTAAACAAAACATCAGAAATTGATTTCGGGCACACCGGGACCCGGAATCAGGCACCGTCAGAAACTGAAGACTCATAAAATTACAAAGAATTTAAGAAAAAAAATTCCTTGAAATTTTTGGGTCTTTACAATATAAAACCTAAAAAGTATAGAAGAATCATGATAAATCATTGAAAAATCTAGTATTGAATTGATATATCACTTAAATAGGGTGAATAATTCCTTGAAGATTTCATCAAGCCCTCTATGATAGTTAATGTACCCTAGTAAGTAGGTAACATACTTGGGGTGGTTGTGGTCTAGTTTGGGTAATGTTCGAGCATAAAATCCAAGTTATTACAAATGGTATAAAACTAATGTTTGGGATTAAAATGATTTTTCTAGACAATATATATTACTTTCAAGACTTGATAATTAAATCATAAATGATCTATTAAATCTTCTTATGGTATAATCTCATGTAACCATGGATTCCTATGTTATGTACCATGGATTTGGGTGGTGTTCTTATTTAAATTTATTGAGTATAATATTTTTAGACTCCATATGTGTCATAGAGATCAGTCGAGATCCAGATTGTGTATTTGAGTATTCATCATTTGTACAGTGAACAATATAAAATTGTGCACCTTATTTTATTCTAGGATTGTCATATATAAATAATTTTAACTAATTTTATGCAACTAATAATGAGATCAGTATTTTTTAAAACATTATAAAGGGTGATTTAATTAACTTGATCCAATCACATGTATGTTTATCCTGTTATTGATGATATACATCCTTTGATCTATGATATAATATTTTAAGTTATTTATTATTTTATTAGTACATTTTACTATTTATTTTTTAGTATTTGTCTAGTGATTCATTACTACTTGTGATATAATATGTGATTATTATTACACTATTACTGAAGTTTTATAATGATGATTCTTGAGAGGTTGTGTAAAAAATATTTATTTTTTAGAAAGTGAAGAAATATTTTTTATAGTAAAATTTGTTGTTATTTTCAATGTAAGAGAAGAAATTTTACTTTAAATGAAAGGAAAATCCAAGTTTATGATTAAAAATTTTGTATGTAGAATAGAGTTTTAAAGTTTAAAAGAAAGTTTCATTTTGAGATGCATTTTCCAATGATTTAAGTTGAGTACTAGGATTTTATTCCCTATTTAATTATTAATCGCTAGTTTAATAATGTTCATCATTAGAGATAGTTTATAAGATTTACCTCGGGCGGGTGGGTTACCATGAGTGAGTATACATCAAAATCATATATGGTGATTTTATGGGGTGGATGATGAGTAAGAGGTAAACATTTAAGATGTTTTAAAACATGATTAATAATATAAAATAATAAATCATGTCATTAAACTCATTATGATGTGAGTTGAGTGAGTATCTTTTTATTTTAAAGAACTACACTATCATATCTATTTTTTGGTAAAGTATTAAGATCCTTGAATGTTGAAATGGATAGAGTATATAAGCTGATTTTTCAGTTTTGAATAGGGAAGGGATGAATTAAAGTAAAGTATGTCCTAGACCTAGGAAAAAATAATGAAATATCATCTCAGATAAACTAAAAATCTTTATCTTTGAAGATATTTTATGTCTAGTAACATTGCATTCAAGAAAATTTCAGTAAATGCTCAATGTTTTTGTAGCTTGGTCAATCAGTAACATGTCTATTATTGATTTAAAATATAATTCATCTTTATATGATCCTTTTATGAAAATGAAACCACTAGAGATATTATTTCAATAAGGTCTTTGATGAATTTTTTCAAGTATATAGAGTACTTCTTTTCTTGAATACCTATTCAAATATAATCTAGAGAGATTTGTATATATAAGAAAATAATTCTTCACATATTAATATTATAATGAAAAATATTATAGGTTTTACAACAATTGAGGTGAGTATAAACCAATTTCCTTATGTATGAACCCTATATCATGATGAAACAAGAAAGAATTAGTAATGTCATATTGTAAAGATTTTCATGATTTGAGTTTTGAAATGAGTAATCTCTGTCCATGGGTTATGGTAGTGTGAAATACCACAATACCATCTAATTTTCTAGTGTTTAGAAAAAGAGGCATGTAGGATTAAATAATGTTATGAGGATGGGAATAAAGACAATTATATTATGTGGAGAACACTATTTCTTATCAGGATATGACTTTCTAAATTTCTTGGGTTGGTTGGTAACACTGAGTGGGAGGGCGAATCAATAGTACACTTTTTATAATTAATTATTTTATAATTAACCTCTATGATATTTTAAAGACTCAATCCTCTCATCATTAATCATTCAAACTCACCTAATATTAAATAGATATACATAATCACAACACAAAAGGATTTACAAGGTTCAACCTTAAAATCCTACACCATTTCGTGATTAGTTATTCTCCCTATTCAAGGATTCTACACTATAAATTTTAGTGATTATACTAAGAAACTTCTATTTCTTTTCGGTATAGAGTCCCATTATTCTCCTCAACTAGAGTCCCATAAAAGAATGATGTTTCCCATTTCCCACTATAAATGTTGTTCATATTAGTATCAGAAATGTATTTGTTTTTATCCAGGTTTCTTTAGGGCCACATGAGAATAATATTCATCCTCAAGCCTCCTAGATTAGTAGATCGGTGTACAATCCCTCTCCAAGAACATTAGTAGCTGATGAGTATGATTGGGTCTATTGGACATGATTTAATTATACAAAACTTCAATGATATGTATCTTCCTTACATACTCAAATAATCAAGTTCAATATTATCATTATTCTTAAATGGATCCCATCTTAGATAACTTCTTATCACATTGTATCGGGTTCTCAGCAACTCAATTTCTGTATGCTCCCTCGTCTTATTTTTTTTATACATACATATTCATTATGTAATAATTAATATTAATTTCCATATTGAAATTATGTAAACTCCATTATATTCATCATCAACAATATATTATTTTTAAATCAGTCAAAATAATTCTACTTAAATTTTCATTCAAACTAATTTATGTTCTGAGTCATCATCCTCATTTAAATCCAAAAAGACCTAAGACGTTTTCCTCATGAGATATAGAATATCATAGAATATTCTTCCAATAAAATCCCCAACATCTAAATCTTATAAAATGTCTCATCCATGTATGTATCGGCCAATTTAAATAATGTGGTAGTGTTACCCATGGGCGAGTTCTTCTCTGAAAGAGTCAAAAAAACATAAATCATGATTCATTTCAATGATCATGATTTTTGAATCCATGATGATCACTATATTCACATCATAATATTTAATATATCTTCAAAAAAAAATATTCTAGTAAAATGAATATTAAAACTTCAAAAAAATTTAAGTTTCAAATTATTTTACTCTTCCAAATTCTTCATTTACTTTTCCTTACAATCTCATTACTCTTTAAAATTTAGAAATGACTTTGTAATTTTGGAGTTACTCTTCCAAACTCATATTTTACTCTTATAAAGTATTTAGGTACTCTTATAAATTACTTGGATACTCTTTTGAATGTAGTGTTTACCTATCTAAATTTAACTTGTTACATTTATAAAGTCACTTCCCACTCTTATGAAGTCTTGTGATTTTTTGATTTTTGACTCCAAAATTAAGAATGACTCTTATAGTTTCCTTAGATAAATCTTACAATGTTAAAAGGGTGGTCTTGATTTTTTCAAATATACTTAAACATAGGATTTCCATATTTTAAAAAAAATATCTCATAATTTCTTCAACTCAACTTGATAGATTCCTAATCACTAAAAAATCATCTCAAAACATCATCAACTCTAAGGTACACTTTACCTTTTAGATTCATGAATTCAATCTCCCCATTTGGATAACTTATTTCTCTCTCTTCTTATAAGATGTCTTGGATAGTAGTTAAAACCGTTTAGTTCTCATATCTATCATGAATATTGGATAAAAAATCATAACAATTAAAGGTATTCTCATTGAACCTATCTTCCTAGATGTTCCAAGTAGAATAAACGTATCTTCTCTATCACACAATGACTTTTTCATAGATTATATTTTAAAAATACAACTCCATCATCATGAATCTATTTGGAAAATTCAATCTCTCCCTTTGGATTTTTTATCACTACAAAACTTCTTCTAAAGCCAATTTTTCTCTTACTGAATGAAAATAAATACAAAAGAATGTCAAGGTAGGGTTTTTCTCATCTCATATCTAATATCCTTAAAAATTTCATGACCCATCCTGACAGGCTCGTGTTGTGGATACCACATGCATGCCTAACAAAGGCCAGGGGCTGGCGACTAGCACCGAAGGCATTATCCCATGAGTGGGAGGCATTTTCTTGAGTACCTATACGCACACACACACAACCACATCCCAAAAAGTTGGGAAGGAAAAACATTGATTCCACTAAAATATCCACTGAATAAAGGAACAAGTTGCAAGTCAAATGGGCCAAAATAAAAACCCAACAAGAGATAAACTAAAAACATGAAATTTCAAAATCTCTTTGAAAGTTAATTGGTAGAATAAACCCACCTACAGGGTAGGAAAGGAGTGGCTACCAGAAGCTGTAGAAGTGTGTCCCACCTGTCGTATCTCAATGGGCACCACTTAGTCCCGAGTCCCCAAGATCTCTGTCGAAGCACCTATCATCTGCACCATACACAACACTTATGGGAAGATCCTGTGTAGGGGTGTGTTAGAAAATACTCAGTAAGGACCCTGAAACACTAGGTAAAGACCACAAACGAGAGTATGCACAAGTTACAGTCATCTCACGCATGTATAATCTAAAGTATGGAAAGAAATACTATCAGTCGTAACACTGAACACCTTGGACTGTGGAGGTACTCATCCATGATGAGTACCGTGGATCTTATGGGTTACATAGATCTTCACCCCGCCTTGGTCCTACCATGTCACATAGATTCACTCCCCACTTAGGTCATCATAGTTGGTCCACAGAGGGACGCTTATATTTGGTCTATATAGGGCCGCTTATAGCTCGTTCACACAACGCCGCTTGTATCTGGTTCACATAGATCCTCTTGTAGTTGGTCCACACAGGGTCTCTTATCATCTAGGTCTGCAGAGGAACTTAGACTCACTCGTCAGTAGTCTTCAGGTCTCATCCAGCTGTAGGATTCCCTCACGTAGTGTTCTTGATTTTGGGACAATCCACTCCTCAAGCCATTCATCGAATTTAAACTTCTATTAAATCCTTCTTATATCAAGAAAAAATAATTTCCTCATCACGAGGTTTTCAACCCCTGAAATATTTCAATCAGGCATACGATTTGAAACTTATGACCATTTTTTCGAAAAGGGGCTGGTTGGGTCCGGGTCCGATCCGCCTTAGTCAGAACTACCTGGCCCGACACAGGTTCTGCCAACCCAACCTAGGTCCTCCAACCTGATCAGGTCTGACCCGACACACCTCCTTCTGACCTGTTATACAGTATGTATCTCTTCCATCTAGGATTCCATGATGCCTCTGTTTTGTGCCGCCACGTAGATGGATGAGGCTGGTCGCACCCTATCCTGCAATCAGTCCCAGCAAGATAGCATACCAGTGCACACTGCGGCCTGCAGCTGCAGGCCCCTAGTCAAATGCGGCTGGGTGGCCATTTCCATTTTTTCATCCACTAAACACGACCTTCACCTCATCATGCCGTAGTAGTGCGCCGCCACCCGTCTGCATTGCTACCACGGGCCGCCGGTGCTGGTGCACCGGTGGTATCTTCCGCGAACAACTGGGTCTGCTCTGATTGTCCATTTCTCAAATCGTATGCTCCCATGGACTTATTGGGTCTTTTTCTTTCCTATTACATCCTCAAGGTTTCCATTCCTCTAGTTTGGAGGTGGCATCACAAACATCGCAACAACGCAGAAAGATGGAGGAATTAGGGCCTTGTTTGTCTCGACCCTGTTACAGCCTCAAGGTTGCCTTGTTCATGTCATTCCAAGATAAAACAACCCTACCATAATAAAAAATGACCCAAAGATAAAACTTTTCATGGATTGACCCACGTTCTTGGTTTATAAATAAAGAACTGGGAAACAAGTATCAATCACAAGACACCCTTCCTGGTTGGAGTTTGATAACAGGAAGAATCTATCATTGAAGGATCACTACGGGAAAAATGAGCAATTGCGACGGGTTATTTGCGACGGGAATAAATCCCGTCGCAAATAGTCATGTTAAAAAATTATTTGCGACGGGGGTATTTTCCCGTCGCAAATAAGGAGGCTTTTGCGACGGGATTTTTTTCCCCGTCGCAAATAGTTTTCCCGCGATGCGCGCCAGATCGCGGGAAACGTATTTGCGACGGGGACCCGTCGCAAATAGTTTTCCCGCGATGCGCGCCAAATCGCGGGAAACGTATTTGCGACGGGGAAATATTCCCGTCGCAAATAACCGGCGGCGGTAAATGGTATTTGCGACGGGAATATTCCCCCGTCGCAAATACTATGTCGGCAGAGGGTTATTTGCGACGGGACCCGTCGCAAATAACTATTTACCGGTTGACCGTAATAAATGTTGGCTAAGGTATTTGCGACGGGTCCCGTCGCAAATAATACTAGTTGCGACGGGATTCCCGTCGCAAATGAGCCCGTCGCAACTAATCTAACCTATAAATACCCCCATCCGTTTTTTTCATTTCATTCTCATTCCTTATCTTCTCTCTCTCTCAGAATCATATTTCTAGAGTTGAGTTTTTCTCTAGTTTAAGTTTTTTCTCCGGAGCCGATATTAAAGTTTTGAAGAACGATCAGAACAGATCAATTTTCAAGGTATTTATCTTTATTTTAATTTTTTATTTATTTTTAATTTTTTATTAGTTTTTATTATTATTAATTAGTTGTAATTTAATTATTTTTAATTGTTTATATGGTAATTAGGAATAATTAGTAATAATTTTTAGTAATTAAGAATAAATATTAATAACTAGTAATAAATACCAATAATTAAGAATAAGAACATTATTACATTATTAGTTTATTTTATTATTAATATTAAAATAATATAATTTTTTATATATATACAGTTCTTTTTTCATCTGTGTGTTTGCTGTCTTCACATGTATTATTTGTATGTGGAGATAGAAAACGCACAGATGAAAAAAGAACTGTATATAAATTAGAAAATTATATTATTTTAATATTAATAATAAAATATATTAATAATGTTATTATTTGTAATTATTGGTAATTATTTCTAATTATTGATAATTATTCATTTAATAACTAATAATTATCAATAATTAAGAATAATTAGTAATAATTACCAATAATTAACAATAATTAGTATTAATTACCTCTAATTAGTATTAATTACCAATAATTAGTATTAATTACCAATAATTAGTATTAATTACCAATAATTCGTAATAATTAGGAATAATTAACAATAATTAGTAATAATTAGGAATAATTAACAATAATTACGAATAATTAACAATAATTAGTAATAATTAGGAATAATTAGTAATAATTAGGAATAATTAGGAATAATTAGTATTAATTAGGAATAATTAGTAATAATTACCAATAATTAGGAATAATTAGGAATAATTAGTATTAATTACAAATAATTAGTATTAATTAGGAATAATTAGTATTAATTACAAATAATTAGTATTAATTACAAATAATTAGTATTAATTACCAATAATTAGTATTAATTACCAATAATTAGTCTTAATTACCAATAATTAGTCTTAATTACCAATAATTAGTATTAATTACCAATAATTCGTAATAATTAGTATTAATTACCAATAATTCGTAATAATTAGGAATAATTAACAATAATTAGTAATAATTAGGAATAATTAACAATAATTAGGAATAATTAGGAATAATTAACAATAATTAGGAATAATTAGGAATAATTAGTAATAATTAGGAATAATTAGTAATAATTCGGAATAATTAGGATTAATTTGTATTAATTAGGAATAATTAGTATTAATTACCAATAATTAGTATTAATTAGGAATAATTAGTATTAATTACAAATAATTAGTATTAATTACCAATAATTAGTCTTAATTACCAATAATTAGTCTTAATTACCAATAATTAGTATTAATTACCAATAATTAGTATTAATTACCAATAATTAGTATTAATTAGGAATAATTAACAATAATTAGTAATAATTAGGAATAATTAACAATAATTAGTAATAATTAGGAATAATTAGTATTAATTAGGAATAATTAGTAATAATTACCAATAATTAGTATTAATTAGGAATAATTAGTATTAATTAGGAATAATTAGTATTAATTACCAATAATTAGTATTAATTACCAATAATTAGTATTAATTACCAATAATTAGTATTAATTACCAATAATTAGTAATAATTAGGAATAATTAACAATAATTAGTAATAATTAGGAATAATTAACAATAATTAGTAATAATTAGGAATAATTAACAATAAGTAGGAATAATTACGAATAATTAGTATTAATTAGGAATAATTAGTAATAATTACCAATAATTAGTATTAATTAGGAATAATTAGTATTAATTATCAATAATTAGTATTAATTACCAATAATTAGTATTAATTACCAATAATTAGTATTAATTACCAATAATTAGTATTAATTACCAATAATTAGTATTAATTACCAATAATTAGTATTAATTAGGAATAATTAACGATAATTAGTAATAATTAGGAATAATTAACAATAATTAGTAATAATTAGGAATAATTAGTATTAATTAGGAAGAATTAGTATTAATTAGGAATAATTAGTATTAATTAGGAATAATTGGTATTAATTACCAATAATTAGTATTAATTACCAATAATTAGTATTAATTAGGAATAATTAACAATAATTAGTAATAATTAGGAATAATTAACAATAATTAGTAATAATTAGGAATAATTAACAATAATTAGTAATAATTAGTATTAATTAGGAATAATTAGTAATAATTACCAATAATTAGTATTAATTAGGAATAATTAGTAATAATTACCAATAAATAGTATTAATTACCAATAATTAGTATTAATTACCAATAATTAGTATTAATTACCAATAATTAGTTATAATATTATAATTTAATTATTTTTTTTGTAATACTTGAATTATTTTAATATTTGAATGTAAAATAATTCTATTATTTTTATATTAATTAAAATAACTTATTAATATTTTTGTATTTATGAATTATAATTGTAATATTATTATATTAATTAAATCATTTATTAATATTCTATTATTTTTTATTTTTGAATTATAATTTTACTATTATTATAGTAATTAAAATAATTTATTATTTTCATTTGTAAATTATAATTCTATTATTATATTCATTAAAATAATTTATTAAAAATTTATTTTTTTTATTTTTTTTATAGTATTTGCGACGGGATACTATACCCGTCGCAAATACTAATATTATTAATAGTTTTTTATTTTTTTTAAAAAATATTATTTGCGACGGGACCCGTCGCAAATACTATCAATATTATTTGCGACGGGATGCGATGCCCGTCGCAAATACTAGTATTATTAATATTTTTTTATTTTTTTAAAAACGTTTTTGCGACGGTACCGTCGCAAATAGTATTTGCGACGGTACCGTCGCAAAAGGTATTTGCGACGGGTCCCGTCGCAAAAACGTTTTTAAAAGTTTTTACAAAAATACGGAATACTATTTGCGACGGGGAGAATGCCCGTCGCAATAAAACGCTATAGCGACGGGCCCGTCGCAAATAAGTGTAGTTCCGACAGCGTTTTCAGCAACGGGCTATTTGCGACGGGGTCCCGTCGCAAAAAGCCATTTGCGACGGGATCCCGTCGCAAATAGCCCGTCGCAAATAGCTGTTTTTCTAGTAGTGGATATTCATCTGCAAAGGTCCTTGATCTGTCATCTATAGAGGGATCTCTCAAAGAGGAGGGGCAGTGCTCAAGTCATTAGCGATCGTCATTCATTGTTTTTCAGTAGTGATCCTTCAGAGATTCAGAGTGTTTCTCCCAACATGTCAAAGATGCACCCCTAGTTAAAAAATTAAAGGAGGAAATGCTTTTCCATTACCATTGCATTGTTGGGCCATTATGATATTTCATTTATGAAAAATATTTTTAGTTTCATTGAGTTACAACTCTATTTTTCTGAAATAATTTCGAAAGTTTAAAATAAAAATAAAATAATCAATTTTATTTTATTTTTAAATTTCTATAAAAAAGTCTAAAAAGTATCTTTCACCCTCGACCCATGTCGGTTGAGGTTAATCTCTTCCTAAAGGAAACACGCCCTCACGAGCTCAATTATACTCTTGGATTTTCAATCTGATTTACCATTTAGGAGTTATAATGATTTGAAAATAAAATAATTTTTACTTAATTATTTTATTTATAGCCAAAAACTAACTTCCACTGTTGGCACACACTGGCCAAAGTTGGTCCCTTTCTAGGTGAATCCCGACACTCTGAGTTCAACGGTACCCTTGTATTTTTTATCTGAGAAATAGTTAAAAAGTTATAAAAACTTTCTCGCATGATTATTTAATGAACCTCAGAAATAGTTCAAAATACATTCTGACCACTCCGGGCCTTGGAATTATGTTTCATCTCAGAGCCTGATCTCGAAATAATCCCATTTAATTTTTTAAAAAAAATACATGGAATTCTAGGTTATTACAAAAAATTTATCAAATATATACCTATTTCCATTAATTTATTCATAATTTTAGCTTGACACCCTTATTGATAGAAAGATTCATTCACATGATTCCATAGAAATGAGCCTTGTCAACTATAAGTCTACATGGGTCAACCCGATGTAGAAAAAATGAGTCAATAACCAAAGTGATCAAGTTTTTTATAAACTACAATAAATGTGGACTAGATCAACATAACTCACTTTATGCACTGCACATCCAATCTTAATAAGAAACTATAACCTCATTTTCAATTTTTATGTACCTATACAAAAATTATAGAAGCACATAGTTTTTGATGTCATGATGGATCCACCTTATATCTACTCCCCCTCAAGGGATTCACTCATTTCCACATCTTTGTGGTAGTTGAAACTATCCATAAATATCTCCTTAGTTTTTTTAGTGCATACAGTAGTCACCAAATCCCCCTTAAAATAAATTCTTCAATTCACTACATGTTAGTATTTAAGAAAATAAAATAGAATATGTAGGAACCTATTAATTCCTCAGTTGAAATAGAAATGATGAGTCTTTTCTCTCAACCAATACTTCTCGTTCCTTAAAATATCATCATGCAGTGATTTTCACATGTTTCACTTTCTATTATGAGAACTTATAGGTTCCATGGTCATCTAGTTCCCTTAATATGCTTCTATTTGTGGTATAGTATTATTCACCTTAGTCTTCAAGGAAAATTCATTGTTTGATGTTTTCACCAGATTTATCATCAAATATTTATGATATTGAAGTATTTTCATATATTACTTAATACAATGACCATCTTGTACACACCTTCCACATAGATTTTCTGAATTATTTAAGTCATCACTATACAACCTCTCAAGATTATGAACATTTTCATGTTAAATCACTTTCATTCCTTTTTCATTAAAATATATATTTTCTTTCTATATTTACTTATCCACCTCTAATTAGGATATCTAAATTTTTATACATAATTTCTTGATATTCTAATTTTTTTTTAGATTTTTCAACTATTTCTTGGTAATCTCAACAAAATATGAATTTCCTCATTTTAACTTATGATATTCTGTCACATTTACTCTATAGGGAACCTATCTTAGTAATATATTGATACTAATGATCTATATGACTCTCTAGTCTATATATACCACCCACTTCTTATAAACATCCAAATCAATTTTTTACTAATAGGACTATTCAATTTCTGGACACAACTTGTCATTTCTTACGCTTTGACCTCATCTACTTAAAATAACTCCCCATTGATTCATGAAACATCCCTAGAAATAAAATTTTATAATAGTATGAGTAGTATTTGTGTCTATACCTTCCATATAACCATCAAAAATATTAAAAAAATAATCTTCTATGTTGAAGATGATTTTATACAAAAATTATTGTTGTTGTGCTGTTATGACTTGAGCCATATTTTTTCCTAGGGGCCTGTTGTTTTTGTTGTTGTGTTTCTCTCTTATTTTGATGTAGAATAGTTCATATTACAATAATTCTTATTCCAAATAGATTAAAATTTAGTTTTTTATCCAATAATATTATAAAGAATGTTTCATATATTTGTTAGGTATATATTCAAATTACATGTTGGTACCCTTCATCTCACCAACTTGAGAAGATTCATATTTAACCTCGTATACCTAAATAAAGTTTTTATTATGTTATTTAACTAATTTTGAGCTACTAGACACATGGATTGTGTCTTGGTCAGCTCTTCTTCTTTCCCAGCTATTTTTTCTTCAAGATCTATCAATATCTTATCTTACTTAGCCACCTTTAATTTTTGTTTCTTAATCTCCTCATTGTATTTCACTTATTTCTTGAAATAATCCTCCTTTTTAGTATAAATCCTTTTATTTTATTTAATATTTCTTATCTATTATTTCTTGAGCTATATATTCTACACAATATAGACTTCAAAATCATCTTTCAACATAAATTCCAATTTTTTTCTTCTCCATCATCATTTCTTGCGGTATCAAATCCACTCTCAACATGATTCGTAAAAAAATAATATTCTGAATGGATTCTTGAATATTATTCCTCTTATTACTTCTTGCTCAGCAGACTCCTTCTCTTTCTTCATTAACATTTCTCCTTAATTTTTTCCGATTTTGGTTTCTGAGGTTTCCTTTCATCACCATCAGATTATAATCCAGCAACCATCTTTGTAGGGAAATTAATTCCAAATTGTCCAATACCATTACAGATGTATCATATTAGTGGTTTATTTTATTTTAATTTAAATTTTCCCTTTTTTAACCCTTTTGTAATTAGGGAAACAATCCTATTGAATTATTTACCGTTTTCCAAATTATTATAGTCACTTAATTCTATAACTTCTTTATCTTTAATTTTAATCATTCTCATGGATTCAAAATCTATATATTATTTTTTTACTGCTATAATTTTCCTCATTACATATGTAAAAATAATATTATAAAGTTTATCCAAGGAAATATCCTCTCAACCCTCTAAATATAAAATATTTTGATCAAGCTTATCTTAAACATTTCACTTCAACTTTTTAATAATAATATAATCATCCATATTCTCACCAAACCATTGGATATTTATAATATTATAAATTATTCATCAATATTTTCATTACCATCTATATTTATATCTTTATAGCTACTTCTCTAAACTTTAAATTTTCGTCCTTGATTTTATTATTTCATTCTTAAATGATCTTAAATTTATCCCAAATATCCTTTATAGTTTTAAGTCTTATAGCTTTTATGTACACATTTTCTGAAAGAGTCATCAAAATAGAATTTTGAGATTTTCCATATAATTCTATATTTACCTTTCTCGAAAGAGTTTCAGTATCTCCCTTAATAATGTGTGGAAACCCCATTACTGCAACAACCCTCACCTCTAGGCCAAGTGATATGAGATTGGGTAGTCTCATATTCCCCTAACTATGATAGTTCATTCCAAAAATGTAGGGACACCACATGATATTTATATGATTAAAATTTATTATTCCAAATAACTTCATGGTTCTTTTAGTGTGAATCTAGATTTTCTCTGATACTACTTATAACACCTAGGTCAGTTGGTACCACTAAGAAGGGGTGAATGAGTGGTAAACTTTTTACAAATCATTCTTTTATGATTAACCATAATGAAATGTAAAAGTGTAAATCCTCTCAACCTTATTCAATTAGCATCAATTCATATGCATTAGCGATAAATAAGCACAACACACAAGGACTTACAAGGCTCTTTTGTAAAATCATACACCGTTTTATAATTGTTCAATCCACCAAATATTGAATTATCCACTATAATTATAAGTGGTTCCACCAAGGAACCTCTGAACCCAATCGGAACAGACTCCCTCAATGATCCTTATATAATTCATAATAGAGAATATAGTTTCCCATTAACCACTATAAATGGTTTTTATAATAAAATAAGAAACATTTTCACTTTTCTACAGGTTAATTTAGCACTATATGATAATGATATTCCTCCTTAGGCATCTGGGATTTCTAGTTGAATGCATGATCCTTCAAAAAATTTAGTATTAAATGTTTATAATTAGTTAAATTAGTCATACTCACCTTCTCAAGATATTCAATGATCTAATTATTCCTTAGTAATTTGATTACTCAAGTATAGAAAGTCTCCTTTTCTTAAATTTCTCTCAACTTAGATATCTTCTTCTGTCCTTGATATAGTAGTCTATCATGTTATCAACAAATAAATTTTTGTATATTTATTCTTCTTCTTTTCCTATACATATATATTCACTATATAATCATTAATATAAAGTTTCATAATGTAATTATGGAAACTCCATTGTCTTCGATAGTAACAAGATCATCTTTTCAAATCATTCAACATACTCCCAAATATATTCTCATTAATAAAATTTTGAGTTCACAATAATAATCCTCATCTAAATCAAATAAGAGTTTATAATTTCATTTCCTCATATGATATAGGATATTTTAGTATCTTCTTCCCAAAAAATTCATGGGATTTAAATATCCTAAATTATGTCATCAACATGTGCATGAACACATGAAAATGACATGGTAGTGTTGCTTATGGTGGAGTTATTCTCAATTTAAATTACAATAGATTGGATTAATATACACTTTAATAATAATGGTATTTTAATCCATGAATATCACAATAACAACATCTTAATATTTTATATTTCTTTAGAATAAATATTCTAGAAAACTCTGTTTTCAAACTTCTAAAATCTCCAAATTTTAAAAAGTATTTCAATATTTTAAAATCTTTATTTACATTTCTCAACCCTATTTTAACTATTATTTGGTAATAAATTACTCTTCCATAGTGGGTATTTAATTTTTTTTAACTCATACTTTACTCTTTAGAAGTATCAAGGTACTCGTTCAAAGTCCGTGAATACTCTTTCAAACTTAGTATTTACCTTTCATATTTTTAAAAGTCATTATTCTAAATTTATTTCGCACTATTATAAAGTCTAGGAATTTTTCAATTTTGGATTATTCCATGTACCATATTATTTTAATGATCTCAAGTCATATTAATTATGTTTTTAATAACTTTCATATTTTAGGATTATTAACTATTTTCTAGAAAAAATTATAAAAATAGCTAATACTTGAACCTATTGTGAATAATATAAGATTACTTGTTTCAAGATACAATTAGTTAAACTCATATAATGTTTTAAAATAAATTTGGTTCAAGAATATACTATTAGTTTAATTCTATGACCATTAGGTTTTACCATCATATCGTGTTATCATTGAGTGTCTCTATAACTACCACTACCATTAATCCTTGCTACCATCAACATAGAGAAACCACCATAAGATAATGTTATTATCACATGTTTATTCTTATAGAAGATGCTACCATAAGAATAAGAATTTATTCCAACTATTAAATGGTTCTACCACTTGAAGATGCTACCGTCAAGTACATCTATTGTCGAGTGCTTCTATTGTTGAAAGAGATAATGCCAATTCTTTGCTACTGTAGATATTCAAAATTAAGTTCATATTTGATTATTCCAATGGATAGATTAAGTCATTAAATTAAATTCATTAGAACATGAATTTAAGAATTATTATTCTTAAATAACTTCGCATAAGTTTTAAATATAAGTCATAGTTTCCAGATCTATCTCTTAGTATGGGAATTCTGATTATTATATTATTATCCTGCAATGGATAAGTCATCCATCTAGAATGATATAAATCTAGAATAACCTATAGTGGCTGAAGAAAATGATATAGTGGTATATAATTACATACATTGATACACAGATATATTCAGATTCACATGTGTGTGAAATAACATTGTCTAATTGGATGACAGAGAACAAAGGAATTTCTAGACTTCCATGAAACTTTATTTTTCTACACTTTCTATGAAAACTATATTAATCCCTTTCAAATACAAAATAAAGGATTCCTAAATTATGAAATCTAGTGAGACTGAGTTTCATAAAATATTAACGCTCCTTATATTTTTCACTTTATATTTCAGAATACATTTTGAGTAGTGATTTAGTTTACTCTACTTATCTATAAACATGGTCTCATGTACTAAACTAGAGAGGTATTGTCATTCTATTTTAAATATTTTTCATTTATACTCTCACATATAACTATATAAGTGGTTGTATGTGACCTGTACCATTTTTTCTCATGAAGTAAAATTAAAGGGGATTCCATCCTAGATTGTCTTTGTATAGTTGATTGTGAAAACCCAACCCATGTGGTGGATTAGGATATTTTATAATAAATTTCATAGAATAAATTTATTTCTAGGTGGAATTCATTAGGTCATAGATTATTACTAAACCCCTTGTTTATATTTTTCTCTGTAATTTTCTTTTTTTTGTTTTAAATTACAAACTAGTATCTATTTTAAAACTAATAACAAAACTTTACATTGATAGTTGGTTTTAACTTTTGTTTTGTATAATGTCTTTGTTACAAAAAATAATAGTTTCCAAAGTTAAATTATTTACAAAATTACTTTTAATGAGTTTTTATCAAAAAAATTAGGAACTTTTTGAATGAAAAAAAAATATATTTCTACAATTTTAGTAAACTATATATATTTTCTAAATTATGGAATTTATGTTTTAAATACAATTAACAAATAAAATTATTTATAAACATATTTTACTACTACCCCCTCTCATATTAATTGTTCCACTCTAACTAAAGTTTAGTATCAAAGGATTTCAAAATACTTTTTATAGTGATCAAGTAATATTTGAAGATCTTAAATTTCTATTAGATATAAATTTTAGTCTTTGTAGATAATATTCGACAAGAAATAACTACAACTAATAAGACTTCTTATTTAAATGGAACAAACTATGCTCAAGGGAAGATCAAGATAAAAAATTCATTTAGAACGTATGGGCTTTGATATTTGGATTGTTATTGAGGAAAAATATGAAAAACCCAAAACATCTAAAGCTGATTGGAGTGATCAAGATAATGATTTAAATGACAATAATGGTAAATAAATGAATGAATTATACTGTTATTTAGGAGAATATTAATTTAACAGAATATATTCATCTTCAACTACTTTTGAAATTTGGGATGATCTTATTATATCACATGGTGGAACCTCAAATGTTAAGAAAATGTATTTAAATACTTATACCACTAAATATGATACTTTCAAGATGAATCCTAGTGAATCCATTTATAATATGTATCTAGGGTTAAATAAAATAGCCAATAATATGAAAGCACTTGAAAGAAAATTGATGATAATGATCAAGTGATGTGATTTCTAAGATATCTATCGGACATTGAAGATGAACTTTAATTTCCATTAGAGAATCCTACAACATCATTATATTACCAGTAAAGGAACCCATTTAACAACCCTGAACCTAGTAGCCCAGGTTTGGTGGTTATTTTATTACAATATCATAGATATAATAGATCACATCACCAAGTATTGATCAGTATAGTATTATTGAAGAACTAGACACATATATGGTTCCCTTATTACATTGGTAAGTAATAATAGAGTATAACAAAAAAATTATTCCTTGAAACTTATTCAAATATTTCATCTTCATAACCTGGGGAAGCAAAAAAAATAAAATCTTGACCTCAAATGCTTAGTAAGGATAACATGAATCAATAATAAGTAAAGAAAATTAAATAAGGCATATCCATTATTACTAGGTAATTAAAAAAACATGCGTAATGAATAATTGATAATGAAAATTCATCCATATATTTTGTTATAGTGAAAATATCATGGTATGTAATAACTGAATACTGAATGACGAAAGTTCATAATTATTGGATTTCATGTATCTAGAACGTCAAAAATTATAACATCAAGATAGTTTAAGTATGTGGTAATAAAATCTTCATATTCCACTTAAAAAAATCATGAAGGGTTTTTCACCAACTGTTTTATATCACGTGACATGTTGATGCATCGAGGGGCTATATAATATTTGGCCCCACCTATCACTGCATGTCCAAAGCATTCTTTATGAAAAGATTTAATTCAAGAACAATATGCCTTATCAAAATATATGTACTGAGTAGAAGATGTAGATTTATCAATATTTCCCATGTTAAAACAACCATAGTGACTTGAGTTTTTACTTGTAAGACTCTGGTAAACCTCTATGAATATTTCTAAAGTGAGGTGATGAGCCGGTGTGGGATTATGGGGCCTAGAGATCCTTGGCATGGTGATTTTAAAAATATTAAATATATTTTTTCACATGCACGCAATTTTTATTAAAATATGGAATAACTCCCAAGAGGAGTCTTAGATCAGAAATTTGAGACCATATTTGAGTTTATAACATCGTGTTTAACATAGGAATTACATAATGTTATTTGTGTCGGGAGTTGGATAGAGGTGAGTTTCCATGGAATTGTGTGGTGGAATTGTTAATTAAATGAAAATTTAATTAATAATTCAACCTAATCCTCCCCTCTATCATGTTTGGTGAAAAAAACACAATATGATACCACTCCTTCTCTCCCCCATTAGAAACGAATGAAAATAATCCAAAATCAAAGCAATGAAGTGCTTACAATCTCCATTATTGGCATAAATCATCATAAGATCAAGGATTAGTATGATCCAAGCATCTTTATACACCTAAAGCTTTGGTGTTTCATCCTCAAGGTAGGTGGATTTGATTTTTGGTCCTGATCCCCTTTGTTTTTCATTATTTCAAGGTTGTAGAGCCCTATTACAAATGCTATAGATCCATCATAGGTCGATTTCCAAGATTTAAGGTAAATCGGGGCCAATCAGGTTATTCTATAGGTAATTCCTATCAGGAATTACCATCTACACGAAGTGTAGTCCAGTGAGACACTCTGTGTATATCTTTATATTCAGGGAAGATGAATTTTTGGGAATACACAACATGTACTAGGGTTACACACCATGTAGTGACCTCGTGTCATGTGGACATTAGAAATGTCCTAGGAAGCTGTGTGATCATATATGGTTTTTTAAAATTACACAGGTAAATTACAAGGACATAGGGTTCTGGAAATGGGCATGGGAAAACCACACAACCAGGTGGTCATTTATCTGGAACACACTATGTAGTATGGGATGCACAGTAAGTGAGGGACACGGCTGTCTAGGTCCTGTGGATGAGGATACATGGCCAGGGGTTGGGTGAAGCATAACATTTCAGGTATGGTTTCTACACACTGTGTACCCCTATGTGGCCAAGACAGGATATGTGAATGGGAGACACAACCATGCGAACAAGCAAGTCCACACGTCGTGTGGCCTCCAGTGCATGTCTTGTACTTTTTTAGGATCTTTGTAAGATCTTATGTCTTACATATCTCCTTCTATGGGACTCATAGCCTATCTAGATAATTTTTCCATGTAGAATGTGAAGGTGGCCTCTGTTTCAGCCTCCATGATATGATGTTTGATTTTTTGATCAAGACGATCGTGTAGGAGTGCTTAACCATGTAGGTGACCATGGTGGATCACTAGGCTGACATTGGGGTTGGTACCCTTCCCTTTTAGCTCAAGATGTGGGTCCCCTAAACTCTTTATACCGATAGAGTAATCTTCCCATGTTGTATTAGGGTGTAGGTCCCCTACCTACAACTATGTTTAGATGAAAGTTATGATAAGAGTGACGCACCATCAGCACTTCTTTGACGATGTTTGAGATTGGTGTGGTTATTAAAAAGAGACACTGGGATAGGTACTCCCCTATGGAATTAGGGTGTGGGTTTCCCTTACCTCTCAGCTTTGATAGAGATGGAACTCCCCATATCATGGGTGTGGGTTATATATATAACACCCCGACCCCAAAAGCTCAGAGTCAGTACATTAATTTATCATATTGGCATGATTACAATGAATCAAATCACAAAGGACCAAATAGTTTAGCAGTTTTTCAAAACCATATTATATACATTATACCCATTTAAATAGGGAGAAGAACATAATACATAAAAAATATAAATAAATTGAATCCTTGAAACTCATTCAAATGATTCATATTCATAAACTGGGGAAAGGAAACATAATAAGGGTGAGATAAAATGCTCATTAATGGAAAGTAAAGAGTAATAAATAATGAATTGAAGAGAAAAAATCAACATGGAATGGTAAATAACTAATAAAACCTTCCATTAAAATAATTATATAAGGCACAATCAATATGGAAAGGCAAATAACTGAAACACATTCCACTTTATCAATGAACTGAGAATGGAATACATCCATGGATATGTTGACACAAAATATAATAGATAAATAATAAATAATATAAAATCAATACTTAATTATTTTAGATCAATTATCTATCAAATGAACCAATACCATCAAGACCTTTCATAATATGGTTTAAGTCTGTTGGTAGAACCCTATCTATTCTTCTTGGAAATAAACTTGAAGTGATTGTTGTGAATTGATTTACTCTCATTAAACAACCATTTCATCAAGGGTATTTCATTAAAATATCTCTAACCTATGTCTTACATGTCCAAATAATTCCTCATATATTTAATAATCGATTTAAAATGATATTTTTAAATAAAAGTGTCTCATGCAACTTTGAAGTATTTGAATCATAATACCCATAAAAGTAAATAATTATAAAATAAAAATACCATGAGTATAAAGAGAATCATGATATGATATATCAAAAGTGGAAGTATATACACCATACAGATGAAGTAAGTGGTGAATATTAAATTTATCTCATATATGTAAAAAGTGAGGTGGAAATCCCTTACCTCATACTTCCTTTTTAATTTTATATGATTTAACCTATTATATAATAGTTTAAATAATGTTATTAATTTATATCATAACCTTATTCATAATTATGATATCATATATGATCTTATTATATTATTTTATCACCCTTCTTTTAATAATCATTTGTCATGTTCACTATTTAGGTTATTAATTGCCTAGTTTCTCGAGTATGTTTTGACTTATTATTTGTTGTTTCAATTACTTAGATCATGATTTCATCTCATTAAAAATATAAAACATGATTTAAATATCATACATATTCATCTTAAATATATTTATAATGATATATAAAATTTATATATAGGAAATGAAATGCACCGTTCATGGAGACGGAAGGTCGTATGTACACATGAACGCTACTTTCATTTCTTTTCTGTATTAAAAGAATGAAAAGTAAATGATATATTTGTATATTAAAATTAAATTATCATATAAATTTCATATATATCACTTATTTTTATTAAAACCATCCTTTATGTGTTCCATATATAGTGTGAATAGATCACATCGCTTTGAGGAGGCGGTAGTCCACACATCTACAAACGATGTTATCATATTTACAAAAAATTGAATTCATGAAGGTATGTGTCATATAAAAATTAAATAAGTATTAAGAAAAAAATATCATATATTTCATATAAAAATAGTTTTTCTATTATAATTACCATCCATGATAAGAGCTAAAGGAAAAACAAACGACATCATTTTGCAAGGTGGTAGTTCATCGTACACAAACGGTGAATTCGTTACTCATTTGATGGAAGTTTGTGTAGGTTTAGGTTTGAACCCATAAAATAAACAAAAATATTATTATATTTAGGATACTATTTTTATTATATAATCATGTAATAATAATAAATTAAGGAGTGGGTAAATAAATTAAACTAAAGTGATCATTGAAGAATGTTACCTCTTATTTGGGTAACTCATTTTAGTTTACACCAAAATCCTTCCTTGTATTTATTTTTTCCTAAAGGTAGGATTCTAATATTATGGGAGAAATTTTCGTAGCTTATTTGGTAGGTTTTTTATGATATTTAAGGCTAAAATTTCTGTGAGGAATTGAGGGAGGAGGTTCCCTTTTATAATTGAGGTGATGGGATCTTTTGGAAATTCTAAAAATATTAAATTAATATAAATTAATTTTCAATTAAAAATGGCACCAAAGTGATTTATATCTAATACAAGATGATTATGGGTTTAATTTCTCTTGAACAAAAATTATTATGCAAGATTAGGTCATATTACTACCCTTATCTTTTGACTTTAACTCTTAGTTAAACTCTTTAACTTTTACCGTGACAACCTGGCTTTTTAGTCTTTAAGGATTAATATATTTACTATAAAATTAAAAAAGAACCATAAATGATTCATGGATGACATTTTAATCTTTATCCCAATCAATTGGATGAATTTTAAATTTTTTTAATTTTATATCATTTAATAAAATATTATTTATTTTAAAATATCATTAATGTCCATTTTGACACTATTCATTTTTTGAATTTTAAAAAAAATCAACACACAATATAACATAAAACAAAAGGTTTTAATACATCCCTAATATATCTAGGTAATATAAAAAATCATATTTTAAATTAATTATATCAAATTATTTTTTTTAATATTTTTAATAACATTTACTTGATATGTCCATTAATTAAACAATTATTGAATCATCATTGTTCAAGTATTTGATTTAATCATTTACTCCCTAAAAATCAAAATAAAATTACCATGATTAATATAAAAATTTTATATTTCCAATTAATATTTATAGTCGAATATATATTCTCAATAAGAATACATTAAAAAATGTAATACTTTTTAAAAACATGAGTGTAACATATTTGACTACCCTTAGAATAAAATACTAAAAAATGATTAAAGTCATCCAAGCGCCTCCAAGAGGTCATAAAATAGGTACAATGTGGATTTTGGTTGAAAATAACTCATCCAATAAAATTATGAAAAGTTTTATAGTATTTTTATAATACTTATAATATTATTTTTACCCTTCACTACCTGATTTACCCTTAACCATAGTAATTAAAAAACATTAAAATTATTATTCATATTACCCAAAAATAAATGGAACCTATTAAAATAATTTGGACCCACTGATTCCAAATATTAATCCATCTTTCAAAATTCAAAACACAAAAATTTGATTAATTAAATTAAAAATAATCTCATTGACAGAATGAGAAAATGAGTTTTTAAATTGAAAATGTTGAAATATTGAAATGTTTTTATATCCAAATTAAATGTTGAATTAATTATAATAAAATAAATTATATTAAATGATAAAATATTTATCTAATTATACTTTAAAAGTAATTAAAAATATAATTTAACACTATAAATTATTTAGAAAAAAAACAAATTTTCAATTAAAATGCATTATTTTATCACTATTCATCAAAACATGAATCTTACCAGAAAAATACCAAAAAACTAACCAAAGTAAAATTTTATATTATAATTTAAAATAATAAGTTCATTTTTACAAGTAAAATATATAAAAGTGTCAAAAATTAGATTTAAAATGGGATCACCAATAAAAGGTGGTAAAACGACCTTTAGAAAAATATTGGTTTTTATGCGTAAAATTGGGTTTGTTCTTATATTATGCCAATTAAATATATTGGATTAATGTCAAAAAAATTGACTAAATATATATTACATTAATATCATTCACTAATTATAATTAATTTAATTTATTAGGATAAAATTAATTTGTGAGCATAAAAATAGTTCTTTATAAAAACATCTACTATATATTCAGTTGGTTCCTATATTAATTTTTAATTAATTTGTAACAAGTGAATTAAACCATATAATTTCATAATTTAATTAATAATATTCATAACCACTAAATTAATGGTTAGGTTACACTTTATTAAATTAAATTATAATATTTTAATAATATTTTGTTCTTATGTAAAACTCGGCATTATGTGTAACACAAGCCGACTCATTGTTGTGTGTAGCGTAAGATTATCATAGTGTTGTGTATAAAGAAAGATAAGAAAAAATTAAATTTATTGAAAAATGAAAATATTTTAAAGTCTTGGGTGTTGCATTCTCCCTACCTTAATTAAATTGTGTTCTTTCAATTTAAATTTGATTTTAGTATTCTAGGGTTTGATATTTGAAATTAAACAATTTTTGAAAAATATACATTGTAAATAATATTAATAACATATCTTCTTAATAATATGGAAAATTAAATGAAAAGGTCACCAGAAAACTAGGCTTTAAAATAGAATAACATTAGTGGAAACATGGACATAGAAGATAAATATCACCATCATGTACTAATGGAGAGTGATAGAGAAAATTTTTATAATAAAGTTGTTGAAAAAAAACCATAAACCATAGGTGTGAATAGAGGTCATTGATATCATCAAAAATAATAATAATAGGGAAAAAAAATTATAAGACCCTTTTTCCTAGAGTTGAGAAATTCTTTAATTATTTAAGGATATAAGTAAATATATGTTTCTATAAACACAATATTACCCTTTTATTTCACCTTGAACTATTTATAAGTCATCTCTTATCATAGGTTGCATCATATAGTGAAGTAATACATTAACCTATAAAATCAAATCCAAAGTTCAAATTAAACCATTTCATAAATGTTTAACCTTTCCATAAGATCATGATCCAACACTTTAGAATCATTTCCATGGTAGTTAATAGTATCTAATTTACTTTATCCATATCAATCATCTCTTTATCCAAAATAAATATATCAACATTAGGAATATAATAAGGCTTACAATTCCCTCAACCATGTGTTTTCAAAAAAGATCAACTGGTTTTGAATCACTTTTCTTGGTTATCGGTACCAATCAACATAATATTTTAAATACATGATGAAAAAGTAATGCATTAAAATCCTCATACATTCCATAATATTTATACCAAGGATATCACCAACAACATACTTTTACAACATTTATTCAAGGATCCAACTATAGTATAAAATTAATCAATTCACTTTGCCGATATCAATAGCATAATATTGACATTAATCACTTAGAGTCTTCTTAGGTATGTTCCTTGATTCATGGGGCATTAATTTTCATAGTGTCCCTTGTCCTTACATTTGTAACACTGAATATTAGTGTTTCCCTTCTATAATTTTCATTCTTTTTCTTGGTGACATTTCTCTCCACAATTATAACATACACCCAATCCTTTCAGGAATTTACCAAGGTGATTCTTTCCACCATTATCACATGTGTGAAAATCCTTCTTTCCCTTATTCCCTTTATCTATTATTTTCTATTCCTTTATCTTCTTCTCTTGCTTTCCTTTTAATCTATAGTACTTGTAGAATTATTTCTTTATCTTGGTAGCACATAAAACTATTTCATCATATGATGAAAAATTCTGAGAAACCATTTCCCTTAGGATACTTAGTTTAAGTCCTTAAAATAAGTTATCAATATTACACTTCGTGTTGCATATGAAATCCATAGCATACCTTGAAAACCTTGTAAAGGTAGCTTCATACTATATAACACTTTCTTCTTCCTTTTGGTTTAAACTAAGAAACTTTTTCTTCATATTAGTTTGTTGATCACGAGGGAAGTATTTGTCAAATAATGTATCCCTAAAAGTTATCCATTAAATGAGTTATATTTATTATTCCTCCATAGTGTTTTGGATCAATTACAACTATTGATCTTTATTTCCATTGAGATAATACACTCTAAAAGTAACTTTTTCCTTTTCACCACACCCCAATTCAATAAATATATCCCCTAATGAATTAATCCATTACTCAACTACCATTGGATCAGTATTCCCACAAAGAGATGGGGGCCTCTATCACATAAAGAGATCCAATATAAGAGAATCTCATTTTAGAACAAGTTACTACAACAGGTTAAGGTTATATGTCATAACCTAATCAATCTACCCTAGTATAGATATAACTTGCTCAATTCCAAAACTACCTATATTTTATTCCTCTTTAGAGAAATCTCTAAATTTTCTATGAGCATTGATATCATTTTTCCTTCCATCCACCATTTATAAATAATGGAATATATTAGATTAGCTCATAAAATCATGAATTTTTAATTATAATTTATCATTTCAAATATGGTATATCACTCAAAAAAATTAAAATTTTATGCATCGTAAATATTAGAATCATAATCTTTGGTTTCTTTTGGGACATATATTTCTTTTAAATCCCTCATAATGGTTTATAAATAAAATGAAAATTATCCTAAGCATATCCCCCAGGAGTGCCAAAATAGGTGTACAGTAAGTCCCCATGTACAATGTTTTTCTTTAGATAGGCCCGACACACCTTTTTGGAGTTGTTACCCCTAGGTATATCTCTGCCATAACCATATCCACTTGTAGTATCTGAACAGAGATGTATTACTAAGAAGACCCACATAACTGCTACCTTTCCAAAATTCTATTATTTTATTCTATAATTATCCTTAAATTATATCTTAGGGTTATATTCCACAATCAAAGTTTTCTAAATCTAGTTCTAAGGTTGCTGTTAAACTTACTTTCATACGAACTGTAACACCCTAACCCCAGAATTCTGGAGAAGGTGCATCAATTTATTACATTATAATTATTACAAGGAATCAAATCCTAAAGGACTGAATAATTTAATATATTTAGAAAACTGTATTACATACATGATACCCATTTTACATAGGGATAAGATCATAATACATAACAAATACAAAAAAAACTACATCCTTGAAACTCATTCAAAGGATTCCTCTTCTTAACCTGGGGAAAGGAAACATAATGAGGGTGATCTAAAATTCTAACTAAGGGTAAGTAAAATAGAATAAATAATGAATTGAAGAGAATAAATTAACATAGTAAGGTAAATAACTGATAACACATGCCATTCAATTAACAAGATACGGCATAATCATTATATAAAGGAAAATAACAGAAACATGTTCCATTTAATCAATGAACTAAGAATAAAATGCATCCATAGATATGTAAATGAAAAATATCATGGATAAAAATAACTCAAATGAATAAAATTCTTAATTATTATACATCATTTATCTGGAACATGAACCACTATTGTCAAGACCTTTCATAAGATGGTTTAAGTTTGTGGGTAGAAACCCATCTATTCTGCTTGGAAACAAACTCAAAGGGTTTGTCTCCAACTGATTTCATCTCATGAGACTACTTATGCCTCAAGGGGATTTCATTAACTAGTCTATAACCTATGTCATACATGTCCAAATCATTCATCAAATATTTAATAATTTATTTAAAAAGATATATTTAAATCAAAGTGTCTCATACCACATTGAAATATTTGAATCATAATACCCATAATAGTATATAATTATCAAATGAGAAATTTAATACCATGAAGATAAAGAGATTCTTAGCATTATATATCTAAAGGGGTATTAGATACACCATAAAAAATAAGTTAGTGTTAAATGTGACATTTATCTCACATATGAAAAAAGTGAGAAGAAAATATCTTACCACACACTTCCATTTTAGTTGTACGTTCTTTAACCTCCTATGTAATGGTTTCAAGTAAATTACTAATATATATAAGAACCTTATTCACATTTATGATATCATATATTATTTTATTATATTATTTTATATCCCATTTTTCAATAATCATTCATCATTTTTATTATTTCAGGTGTTGACTGCCTGGTTTCTCGAGTATGTTTTGACTTGTTATTTATTGTTTCAATTACTTAGATCATGATTCATCACTTAAAAAATGTAATAAATAATTCCATTATAAAATATATTTCAAATATATAACATATTTTTATTAAAACCATCCTTTATATGTTTCATGTATAGTGTTAACGAATCACATAGCTTTGAGGAGGTGGTGGTCCACACTTCTACAAACGATGTTATCGTATTTATAGCAAATGGAAAGCTTGAATATATGTCTTAAATAAAAATTAAATAAGTATGAATAAAATATAAATATCATATATATCATATAAAAACATTTTTCCCATCATAATGACCAACCATGAGAGGTGGTGATCTAAAAACAAACGACATTGTTTCATGAGGCGGTATTTCCCCATACACGAACAGTAAATTCATTACCCATTTGATGGAAGTGTGTCTAGATGTAAGTAAAAACATTAAAATAAAAAAATATCAGTATATTTAGGATACTATTTTTATTATATAATCCTAGTATAATAAGCAATGAAGAATTGGGGAAAGAAATAAAACTAAAGTGATCATTGAAAATTGTTGCCTTTTACTTGGGTAACTTCTTTTGGCATATACCAAAAGCCTTCTTTGGATTACTTTATGCCAAAATTTATGCCTCTAGGATTATGGGAGGGAATTTTGGAGATTATTTTTTCAGGTTCTGTTGTGACATATAAGGTTAAAAGTGGTGTTATGAAGTAATGGAGGAGGTTTCATTTTATAATTTAGGTGAGGGGCACTTTTGGACATTCTAAAAATATTAAATTAATATAAATTAATTTTAAATTATAAATGAAGAAAATGTGATTTATTTCTAAGATAATATGACTTTGGGTATAAATACATAGAATAAATAATTTTTAGACAAGTTTACTTCATATTATTACCCTAATCTTTTGGTTTTCACCCTTAGTTACATCATCTAACTTTTACCGTGACAACTTCGGTTTTTACTCTTTAAGGGTTAATATAGTTACTATAAATAGAAAAATGAACCAAAAATGATCCATAGATGAAATTTTAATCTTTATCCAAATAATTTGGAGAAGTGTTATATTTTTATTAATTTTATATCATTTATTAAAATATTATTTATTTTAAAATATCATTAATTTCAATTTTGACACTATTCATTTATTGACTTTTTAAAAAATATCAATACATAAAATAACTTCAAAAAAACTTTTAATACATCCCTAATATATAAATTTCATCTAAAAAATCTTGGTTTACAATAATTATATCAAATTATATTTATTTTAATATTTTTAAAAACATTTATTTGATAAGCCCATTAATTAAACAATTATTGCACAATCATTATGCAAGACTTTAATTTAATTATTTATCACCTAAAATTTAAAAATATATTATCATGATGAAGATAAATATTTTATATTTACAATTAATATTTTTATTTTAAGATATCTTCTTGATATACATATATAAAAAATGTGATACTTTATAAAAACATGAGTGTGACATATTGGACTTCCCTTAGAATAAAATATTAAAAAAAATAGTAAAGTCATCCAACTAGCTCAAAGTGGCCAAAAAAATGAACCAAGGATGATTTTGGTCTATAATAACTCATAAAAAATTAGGAAAAGTGTTAGTCTAGTTTCATAATACTTATAAAATTATTTTTACCCTTAATTACTCGATTTTTCTTTAACCGTGGAGATTAAAAAAATCCTAAATTTACTATTCACACAGCCCAAAAATAAAAAAAAAACAATTAACATAATTTAGACACATTGATTATAAATATTTAATCCATTATTTTAAATTCAAAATTCATAAATTACAGTAATTAATTTAAAATTAATCCCACTGATGAAACGAGAAAATGGGTTTTTAAAGTGAAAATGTTTAAATGATTGAAAAAATTTTATATCTAAATTCAGGGTGAAATTATTTATAATGAAATAAATTAGATTAAATGATAAAATTTTGATAAAATTATACTTTAAAATCATTTAAAAATATAATTTAACACTATAAATTATTTATACAAAAAAAAATTGTTTTCAATTAAAATGGTATATTTTATCACTTTTCACCAAAACATGAAAATTATAATTAAATACCAAAAATTCAACCAAAATAAATTTTTATATTCATATTTAAAACAATAAGTTCATTTTTATCAAATAAAAAATCTAAATGTGTCAAAAAAATTATTTAAAATAAATTCGTTATTAAAAGGAGATAAAACTAGCATTAGAAAAATATTGGTTTTTTTGCGTAAAATTGGGTTTGATATTATCTTATACTTGTTAAATATATTATATAAATTTAAAAAAAAATTGTTGAATATATTTACATTAGTATCATTCACTAGTTGTAATTCATTTAATTTATTAGGATAAAATGACATTGTAAGCATAAAAATAGTTCTTTATAAAAATATTTCCTATATATTCAATTGGTTTGTATATTCATTTATAATTAATTTATAACCAATGGATTAAATCATATATTTTCATAATTTAGTTAATAATATCCCTAACCTTCAACACAATGACATGGTTAAATCTTATTGTATTAAATAATAATATTTTGTTGTACGGTAAAACTCAGTCTTCATTGCAACGCAAGACAACTAAATGTTGTGTGTGGCATAAGATTATCATTGTGTTGTGTATAAATAAATCTAGAATAAAAATTAATTTTATTCCAAATTGAAAATATTATAAAGTTTTTCGGCGTTACACTGTACATGTGGGGTAGTTCTTTCAGAGTTGGTACACCCCAATTGGACAAGGGTGTGGGTCCTCCAAACATGGCGTATAGATATAGTGGGTATTCCCCTATCATGTTAGGGTGTATGTCCTCTATCCTTGGAGTTGGTACTCCGCTGTCATTATAGCGTGCAGGTCCTCTATACGTATTTTTACATCAATGTTGGTACTCCACTATCATACTAAGGATTGGGGCTTCTAGCTCAGGGTCAGTACTCCCCTATCGTCTTAGGTTGAGGGTACCCCATAGTAATCAAGATGGTAGAGTGGTACTCCCCTATTATACCAGGGTGTGGGTCCTATAGCCATTGAGTGGTACACTAGTGTCATTATAGGGTGTGGGTCCTCTAGATACAGAGTGGTACTCCCCTGTCTTTCCAGGGTGTGGTCCTCTAGACACAGAGTGGTACTCCCCTATCATTTCAAGGTAAAGGTAATGTTTCTATTGAGTAGTAATACCATTCTATATTAGGGTGTGGGTCCTCTATATATGGAGTAGTACTCCCACATCTCTGATTAGAAGCAGGGGTTGGGTCCTCCATTAGAGTTAGTACTCCCTTATCTATTGAGTATAATTATGAGGATAGGAACCCTTCACTAGTTATGTGTGATGCATGGTTAAGATTCAGTGATCCCTTAATGGGTTGAGGTGTGGGACACTCTATACAGGAGAAGAAAAGGTTTTTTCGATTAGTTACGAGTTATTACTCCCTCGACTGTAGGGAAATGGCATGTTACAGGACCCTCTATTCTCTCTCATTAGAGAAGATTTGCACTGTGTATAGTCTAGAGTAGTTCTCCATCAACTGGGTGCAGTGATAAGGGGATGCCCTCTCCAATTGGGTTCCTACAACTTTACATAGGGAACAGTTTAGTGATGGCAGGACCTATGGTGTTCAGAACTAGAGCTCGACCGAATGAGTTGTTCTCATTGTAGTGTATCTCATGGACGGTTTCCATATTGGATGGATGAGCTTGTGGAGTGTGTTATCCTATTTTTGTGTTACCATTAGAGCATCGAGTATAATCCTTTCACTAGATATAAGGTCAAAACCTCCTGATACTTGAATTCTGAGATGAGTATATTTGAGTGTTTCTGGGAGTCCTTGCGGTGTTGTCACATTTATGGGATGAAACCCTTGTGGACTGAGTTGACTAGTTATATATATTTTATGATTTTTTGATATGGAGTTTATCTCTCGATTGGGTTCCTTATGTCAAGTTCGGGTAGGTTGCTTCCTTTGAGTTTCTCCCTTATTATTTTGGGTTTTTGGGGCATCGAATAAGTATTCTAATAATCACCCATGCATATTATTTTCCCACACATGTTGCATCTTATGTAGACCAAAATAATTTTGATGGATTCCCTAGAGAACCTAATGCATGGGGAGCTTAGTGAGCTGGACCGACCAAGGTGTTTAACATGGTTGGGCTGAAGAGCTTTCTGCAAGTTTAATTAGACAGTGATCCCCTCCTTCTAAGTAGGTTGGTTGCTTTTATAGTTTAATTTTGGTGGGTGGGTTATTTCCCTTTTTACGCTTTTAATACTTTTGTTTTACTATGGTTTGGGATAGATGTATTCTTGAATTTTTAGTTTCTAGATTTTTATATATATGAACTATTTCATCGAGGTGTTTGTAGTTGTGTGTATACAAGTACATCAGGAAAAGGCCTCACATCTGTGTGATGTGCCTACTCAACTCTAGTCGTCCGCCCCTGGCCTATTGTATATAGGATTGAGGAGTTGTGTCCTAGGCCCTGTTGAGTCAAGTCACAATAGAGTGGTATCAGAGAAGGTACTGCTATTAGACTGCAGTGTTTTGATCATCGTTTGCATCACATAGAGACAATTTTAAGATGTTTTGAGTATGGATATCAAGGTAGTGGTTCCAGTGTTGTTGTCGAAGTTGATGTATCCATTCACTAGGACTCTAATAACCTGTTTTTTTGACTCAGTACATTAGGAAACTAGTTGTATTGAAATAATGGTACATGAATCATATAGGACTAGTTTTGTTTTTTCCTTTTTCTGTTTGAGTCAGCTCCCTAGATATACTCTTGATTTTGGTGCGTCTTGAATTTTATTTCTAAATGCCACCATGAAAATAGCAAGAAAGGGTTCCATGGTAGTATTGTGGTGATGATTAGCCCCATTGTGAGGCTTCTATAAAGGTAACTGGTTATGAGGTAGTACCTCTATCCGGTCCACTGATTGAGCCACCACCCGTAGAGTAGCTGGTTGTATCGGCAGTTCAGGTCAAGGATTTGTGCAGGCTGAGTGCACTGTATGAGTTCCAAAGTTATAAAACTCTATAGTATCAGGGTCATTCAGATCCCTAGGAAGATAAATACTGAATCTAGTAATAAATTCATGTTTTCCAGCAAGTGAGGACACCTACTAATCAGATGATGGTTCTAGCGGAGAACCTTACATCGGGTTTGGGTGGGAGATGGTGGAGTTTAGTGATGTAGTCCCACGATGATGTGATGGTCACTTGGGTGGAGTTTCAGTGACTCTTCAGGGAATATTTTTACTCAAACTCATTGAGATCATTGTGTATCTAAGAGTTTCTACATCTTTATAGGGGTAGCATAACTGTGATAGATTACTCAGTGAGGTTCAAAAATCATTCATGTTACACCCTGGATATAATTCTAAATCCGTTCTTTAGAGCTCATACATTTGAACAAGGCCTTCACAGAGATTTCTGAGTAGTTTTGGTCTCATTGTTCCTTTTCTATTATGTGGGGGTACTAGAGTGATATCTAGTGGTAGAAATATTTCTAGTGGTGGGACAGGAAGATGTGACCCAGAGTGGTGGTCATTAGGTCGAGGCATCTAAAGTAGCTAGCAGATGGAAGGTGATAGGATCGTAGTGTAGAAGGCATACCCATTACCAGAATCAAGCAGGTGGTTCTGTAGCGTAAGAGTCACATCGAGGATCAGGTCATCCATAGGAGAGGCGGTGTTATTCTTGTGACAACTAGTGATATATTTCTATATATTTTCTTTCCTGTTGTGCTACTGAAAGGGGTCTGATTGAAAGGCCTCCTTGGTAGAGGTAGAATTTGGATCATGGAGTTTCACAAGATGGAGGTTGTGTTAGAGGATCTGGGAGAGAATCAGTTGGTATCATGTGGTTTTAATTATTACTACCACAACCCTTAGGTGGTCCACACCAAGCTCAGGTAGCTGAGGATATAGGCGAGGATAGTTGTAGGTTTTATAGGTCTTTTCCCTAGAAGTTCTAAGGATTAATATAGTTATACTCTTTGTCCTTTATATTTTATGTAGTAGTAGTTGTTATACACTATTATGAGGTACTCTTTTCTTTTAGCTTCTTGCTCTTAGTTTAAATTGGGGGGATGAGGGGCATCAATAGATCCCTATGTTGGAGTTGTTTGATGTAGTTTTGAATGTACAAGGAAGAGAGTCATTTTACCCACCGAGATGCATTTTTGATATTTGATTAAAACCATGCAGTCAAGTCAGTGTCTCCCAAATTGGATATTATTGATCACTATTGTAGATATTCCCTTTAACAGTGCACAAAAAGGTTTTTGACAGCACTAAAAAAGTTTTTTTATCCTCAGAGTTGTTAAAGGGGGATTCCCTTTATCGATGCTAAAAAAGAAATGATAAAGGCCCCCTTTATTAGTGCTATTTTAGCAATGATAAAGGCCCCACCTACTACAGTGTGCTATTTTTATAACAGCACAATGATAAAACCTATAACCTATAAAAAAACATATAATTTAAATGAAATAAATTTTACAACATGAATACAAAAAAACTATATAGATTTCAAACAATTTTTTCTATAATTGTGTTTACAATTACTATCCAAAAACATTTAAAAACATTAATGTTTCATCGTTCTTGGAACCCATGATCCACTATTAAGGAATTATACCCGTGGTATCAATTTTTGAACAAATAACCTCCACCTGAGAAAAAGAATCCACCTATATAAGAAAATAAATCTTATGTTAGTGATATTATAAAGAAATAAATTTAAAATTAATATAAAACAATTCATTAATAAAATTTAAAATTTAAATAGAAAAGACCCTTGGATTTATACCAGCAACACTGTATCTTGTAATGAGGTGTAGTTGATTCCAACATGTCAAAAATGAGTTATTCATTATTTTCCTAAAGTATCAAAAAAATATGAATACATTTTCTTAGTTTTTATTACGTCAATTGTTCTTTTTAATGAAATTAATGTTAATTTTAAAAAAAAGTCACACTTGGAGTTATTCTAGTCAAACTGTTTGTGGGATTGAGGTGTGGATTATTCATACACATCAGAAATTACTTATGGGTTGTTTTCCTAAATTACCAAACAATACAAATGTATTTTCTCATTTTTCAGTATGTTACTTTTATTTTTCTTTAAAATGTCATTTCAAACTAGAAACTTTCACTTTAAGTCATACTGGAACATCGTGTGTTGGTTTGATGTGAGACTGCTTCCTACACGTCAAAAATAACTTATGAATTGTTGTCCAAAAGTATCAATACAATCGGAGTTCATTTTATTGGTTTTGAATTAGTGAAATGTGTTTTAAACTAAAATTTCAATTTTAACCTGATAATGGAAACTTTGAGCTATACTGGTCACACTACGTATCGAATTGACGTGCGGGAGATTTCTATATGTCAAAAATGAATCATAGATCATTATTTCAAAGTATCAATACAATTTGAATGTGTTTTTCTCAGTTTTCAGTATGTCACTTGTTATTTTTTGGAAAATAATGTTAATTTAAAATAAAAAAAGACACACTTGGAGTCATATCGATCACATTATACAACAGATTGAGGTGTGGTTCACTTCTACACATCAAAAATTACTCATGGATCGTTTCCCTAAAGTATAAAAACAATAAAAATATGTTTGATCAATTTTTAGTATTTCACTTTTTTTCTTCGTAAAATTATTGTCAATTTTAAACAAAATGACACACCTTGAGACATGTCGGTCATGTTGTGTGTCGGATTAAGCCGTGTTTGATTCCAACACATCGTTTTCTCAGTTTTTAGTATGTCAATTGTTATTTTTAATTAAATTAATGTAAATTTCAAATAAAGACACACTTATAGTTATATCGATAACATTATTCCTAAGATTGTGGTGAGGCTGATTCCTAAATTTCATGAATTACATATGGATAATTTTCTTAAGGTATCAAAAAAATCAGAATATGTTTTCTTGGATTTCAATATTTCACTTGTGTTTTTCACTAAAATGTCATTTCAAACATGAAACAAGCACTTTTAGTCATACTGGTCACATTTTGTATCAGTTTGATATGTGACTACTTCCTACACATCAAAAATGACTTATTAATCACTTTAATAAATTATCAAGATAATCAGAGTGTATTTTCATGGGTTTAATGAGTGAGATGCATTTTAAACTAAATTGTCAGTTTTAAACTGATAACTGGCACTTTGAGTCATACCAGACACACCATGAATTGGATTGAGGTGATGGTGATTCCTACATGTAAAAAATTACTCGTGGATCATTTTCTTAAAGTATAAAAATAATATGAATAACTTTTTTTATTTTTTAGTATTTCAGTTTCTCTTTTTTCTAAAATTAATGTCAGTTTAAAATAAAAAGACAAACTTGGATTCATATTGTCGACAATATGTGTTTAATTGAGGTGTGGTTGATTCCTACATGTCAAAAATGACTCATGGATAATTTTTCTAAAGTATCAAAATAATACAAGTGTGTTCGCTCATTTTTCAGTATGTCACTTGTTCTTTTTAATAAAATTAATGCCAATTTAAAATAAAAAGACACACATGGAGTCATACCGGTCACACCATGTGTCATACATAGGTTTGGGTGATTCCTGCATGTCACAAATTAATTATGGATCATTTTTATAAAGTATAAAAACAATCCAAATTTGTTTTCTTGTTTTTCAGTATGTCCCTTTTTCTTTTCACTAAAATTATTTTAAATTTTAAATAAAAAGACACACTTAGAGTTATAATAGTAACATTGTGTGTAGTAATAAGGTGTGTTTGATTACTAAACATTATAAATGACTTATTAACTATTTTCTTAAATTAAAAAATAATTTGAATGTGTTTTATTGGTTTTTAGTATGTCACTTATTCTTTTTACTAAATATTAATGGCAATTTTAAATAAATAGTCATAATTGAAATAATAATGGGAACATAATTTATAATATTGAGGTAAGGATGATTAATACATGTTAAAAATTACATATGGATCATTTTACTAAAGTATCAAAACAATATGAATGTGTTTTCTTAGGTTTTAGTACGTCACTTGTGTTTTTTATTAAATGTCATTTGAAACTGGAAACATGCGTTTTGAGTCATAACGGTCACTTTGTGTATTTTTTTGTTGTGAGATTGGTTTCTACAAATCACAAATGAATTATGAATCATTTTCTTAAATTATCAATACAATCCAAGTGTGTTTTCTTGGTTTTTATTAAGAGACACTTTTTCAACTAAAATTTTAATTTTAAACTGACAACAGACACTTTGAGTCATACTGAGAACATAGTGTATCAGATTGAGGTGTGGCTGATTTATAAATGTCATAAATTACATATGGATAATTTTTATAAATTATTAAAATAATATGAATGTGTTTTCTTAGTTTTGAGTATGTCAGTTGTCTTTTTTACTAAAATTAATGTCAATTTTAAATAAAAAGGCGCACTTAGTGTCATGTCGATCACATAGTATATTGGAGTGAGGTTCAAATGATTACTAAAGGTCCAAAATGAATTATTTATTATTTTACTAAAGTTTCAAAACAATCTGAATTTATTTCTAATTTTTGAGTATTTTACTTGTCTTTTTTACTAAAATGTCATTTTAAATGGGAAACATGCACTTTGAGACATATCGGTCACGTAGTGTGTCAGTTTGATGTGGGAATGATTTATAAATGTAAAAAATGACTTATAAATCCTTTTTACTAAATTATCATGACAATACAATAATGTTTGATCAATTTTAAGTGAGTTACACTTTTTAAACTAAAATGTCAATTTTAAACTGACAACGGATACTTTGAGTCATATCAGGCACATCGTCTATTGAATTGAGGTGAGGTAGATTCCTACACGTTAAAAATTACTTATGGATTATTTTCCTGAAGTATCAAAACAATATGAATTATTTTTATTTATTTTTAGTATGTATGTTGTCTTTTTTAGTAAAATTAATGTCAATTTCAAATAAAAACACACTTAGAGTCATACCAATCACATCGTGCATTGGATTAAGGTTAGGATGATTCTTAAATTTCCCAAACAACTTATGGATCATATTAATAAAGTATAAAAATAATCATAATGTGTTTTATCTGTTGTTAATATGTCACTTGTCTTTTTTACTAAAATGACATTTTAAACTCAAAACACACACACTGAGTCATACTGGTCACATCATGTATTTTTTTGATGTGAGACTTATTTATAAACCAAAAAATGGTTTATAAAACATTTTACAAAAATTATTTAGAAGATATGAGCCTGTTTTCTTGATTATCAGTGAGTGTTACATTTTGAACTAAAATGTCAATTTTAAACTGATAACGGACACTTTGAGTCATATCGGGCACATCACGTATCAGATTGTGGATAGGGTGATTCATACGTATAAAAAATAAGTTATGGATCATTATACTAAATTATCAAAACAATATTAATTCATTTTATTGGTTTTGAGTATGTGAGTTAACTTTTTTACTAAAATTAATGTAAATTTCAAATAAAAAGATACACATGGAATCATATGGGTCACATTATGTGTCAGATTGAGGTGAGGACAATTTCTAAAAATCCTAAATGAAATATATATCATTTTTATAAAATATCAAAACAATCTAAATGTGTTTGATCAGTTTTGAGTATGTCATATGTCATTTTTACTAAAATTACAGCCAATTTTATATAAAAAGATTCACATTTAGTCATACCGGTCACACTGTGTGTCATATTGAGGTGTCTATAATTCAAAAAAATCCTAAATTATTTCTATATTTCTATCTTAAAGTATAAAATTAATCTGAACTATCAATATTATCACTATTTCTATTTTTTTCTTTGTTTAACTGCCTACAGTGCATATTGAGTGGATGTTCTTAGTCAAAAAAATCGTCCTATACTCTTCTATTTTTTAACAATAAGAAAGTTTTTTCAACAATTAACATCGAATAAATATGTAGTTTTGGTAGGCTGATAAGGAAATGTAAAGGAAATTTTGGTAACATTGGTATAAAGGAACATGTTATCTTTTTTTTGGATTGTTGCAAATAGTTGAAAGTAAAATATGGCATCCTAAAATAACTGTGAAAAAAAACTAAAAAAGTATTCAAAAATTAATAGGGAAAATAAATTAAAATACTATATAAAATGATTAAAAAAATTATTAAATAACTAGTATGAATTCACATTTTCATGATCATTGTATACGTTCTTGACCCATTTCCTGTTTTTCATTGTCTCAGTTGTAGCCTCGAAGTCCAATATCACACGAGCATGAGCAGCTTTGAAAAAACCACCCCAAATTGAAAAAATGAATCCACATGTATAAGAAAACAATTATTATGTGATTAATACTAAAAATAAATAAATATAGTAAACATAAATATTAACCAACCTATTACTTCTATAGATGTCATGTCTTCATGTTATTTGTGTACATTCTTCCATCTGGTATGTTACCCATTCATTTCTAATAAAATATATATTTTCTTATGACTATGATTATATTTAACATTCATAGTAGTACTCATAAAATATAAATACATAAATGATTGATAAATATTTAAAAATAAATAGTAATTATCTTTGAAAATACCTCTTTGAAGATTCTAGTTTATTGATGACATATGGTCTCTCTCGTAAATTTACAAAAAAAATAACCACAATCTTTTCCATTTTTTCATTTTGAAAATTGATAAAAAATTGATAAAAATTAGTAATTTGTTTTCACATGTGTCTAGATAGTTAAATCTTATTATATATACTCTTATACTTGTCCACATTTAGAACTTTTTAGGATCCTTGTGCGCAAGGCCTATCCTCATGCCATGAATTTCATGATATTTAAACACCATCCTATTATAAAAAAATCTAATTAACACATAATATAAAATATATAACTTTAAGTTTAGTTATAAAACATTGGATTTAATGTATTAAAAACTGAAAAATCTCATCATGTGTGGATTGTTTGATGGGTATCCATGTAGTGAATCTAGTAAATAAATATTTGGAGTATCACAATTAACTGCAATGAGCATCCAATGTTTCCTAAAAACACAAAAATGAATAAGTAATGAAAGAAATGAAAATATATTTTATATGATAAAATTTTATATTTTTACCCCTACATCATGTGTATTTAGAAGTGCGTGTCCTTCATAAGTTTTCATTCAAATGATTTGGATAGTTTTGTTACTATTTCATTCATTTTTGTTGAATCTATTTATCTTTGTTTTGTAGAAGTTATGTGAGAAATAGTGAGTCTAAATTTATGTTCATGGGGAAATCCCTTCAATTGCTATTGATATATATGACTAAAAAATATGAAATGTACCTATTCATAATTAACATAGTATATCAGCTTTTGGAAAAACAAATCATGTATACATATACAACTGAGCCTCCTAGCCATTCATAATTGAGGATTTAATTTACATTTTCAAAAGAAATGTATTCTATAACATCTTCTTCATACATTTATTCTTCAAAATCAACAATGTGATTACTACCATCCTATAACTCTGTACCTGCATGAACCTTCAATATTATTAAATGTTGATATTGAAAGGGTGGGGTAAAGGTGATTTTAGAATATCTTTCTGATCGGCTTATTGGTCCTTTAGATGGTTTTGAGTCGACATTTAATTTCACCCCCTTTCCTTTTTTCGTCTATAATATCATTCATTAGTTTAGACCTTTTTTATTAATTATTAATGTTTTACAATAAAAAATAAATTGAAAATGAATACATCCTTTTCTACATGTGTTTTTACAAGATCTAATGATCATGCGACAAATGTTTTAATAGCTTTTTTGACTGTATTAATATCTACGTCATCAAGTGGAGTAGGTATCTTGGCACTCAAATCATGAGCTATGCTAATCACCACTCTCACATGACCTGCTAGAAGTGGTATCTTGTGTACACAGTCATCTTGGATATTTAACATTGTATCCCTCACAACAAAGTGATGGGTGGGTGTTGATTGATATAAATCATTGTCATTTTCACCCTGTAGAATATTAGTATGGGAATGGTATCAGTGTCTATCTGATTCACATTTTATAGAAACAACTATTAAAATATTTATTATCTCAACTAAGAGAGATCTTTGAGGGTAATGACTCACCTCAAAGCTCGTGGGGTGGGGTGGGATATTCACAAAATGGTTTTTCATGAGTTTTTTCTTCTCTTTTCCCCTCCCCCCATAACAGTTTCTACTAAATCAGTCTACTAATGAAATTTTTATTCAAGGGAATCTAATATTTCTTTCATATATTCCATTTATTTATCTTTACCCTCCTATTGTTTTTTTCTCAAAATATGTTGGGGGTGTCACCCCAAACACACACCTCAAATGCATCCATACTCTTCCAACCACTTCAAGGCCACAGATAGTAGGTGTTCATCTAGTATAGGTGTTAATGATTCATATGACTATGTTGAATAGAAAATATAGTAAAATAAGTAATCATGGTTATGTTATAGTTATTTAAAGTAAGATAAATTTTTATTATGTAATACTTACACATGTCTCCCATAATTTTTGTGTGTTTTCATATATTAGTATCCCACCTTTATTTATATGTGCCTCCTTCCATATCACATGATGTGGGGTGTAAGTGGGTTTGGATTTGGATTCATCAATAATAATATAAAAAAAGGAACATAATTATTCAGTTGTTTTATTTCACATAAAATAATTACAGTGGACTTAAAATATGTACCAATTGTTTTCAAGTGAAGCGTACCAATTCCTTACTTTACAATATGGGTACATTGGTTCTGATGTCGGTTCCTTATTTTCATCACTCACTTGATGTTTCATAAATAATAAATTCTCAATCTAAGTGATGGATACATGTATCTTCAAACAATTTATTACCAACCACAATGTACCTGAAAACAAATATCTACATGACAGTCAATAAACACATACTACACTTATTTTCTTATCCATTGTGCACACATAAGTAGTGGGTTTATGTTTATTTTCCCTTCAGCGTCTTTAAGTGGAAGTATTTTTAGAATTTTTTAAAAGCCTCTGTGAATCCTTCGATCAAGCATTAATATATATTTTTTATGGGATTAATCTACTATAAATTCACTCTATAAGGGATAATGAAGAGTAAGTCAATGTCTCATTATTTTATTTTTTATTAAAATAAAGAAGTGATATCATAATTTTTACATAATCTATTCCCACATTAGTGCCTTAAAAGTGAGAACAATATGATTCCATGAATCTACATCAATCATCATGTGTTGACGAGTGACGAGTCTAATGTAACAATTAAACATGGCTATATTGGGGTTAACATGAGGGCCTCAAGCATTCCATCTAACCTTGAATTTTATTCCTTTGATTTTTTTCCTTAATGATTTTTTCTAGCATCATCAAACTATGTTGCTCCAATTTTTTCTGCATCATCTGACCATCATCACCTACTATTTTCTTAGATTAAAAATAACCAATATTTTGTTCCTCTAGATCGATAGCATCGACATGTGCATAAGGTCATTGTACCTCTACACTAGGAGAATCATTAGGTAGAGAAACCTATTATTCCTTAGGATTGGGAGCACTAGCACGTGAAAAATTTTCTTGTTCCTCTACACTGGGAGAAGTAGCCGGTTAAGAGACCTATTGTTCTTCATTATAGGGAGAAACAACATGTGTATCAGTCATTATCTAATGAATTAATTTAACATTGAATTTAGATTACCTAAATACAGTAGCGAATAGATAATACCATGAGGTAATGCAATTTATATTACAAAAAAATAGAACCTAATTATTTAACTCTCTTTTTTTAAGGATGAAGATATTTGAACACTCTATTGAGTATCCAAATCACATAATTGTGGTATCCTCTAACATAACTACAATGGGGATACTGTGAAATGATTGTGATGTCCTAATAAAAGGGTTATCCTCAGTTAAATTTTCTACTGACACTTTAGTGGTTTTTCTCAACAACAGAATAACGGCCCAATTTTGATTTGTGAGATATGGAATATAATATACTTGTACTTCCTCTGATTCCATTTTAAATGGTTCATCTTTGTACCCTTACTTACTGAAATCTACCTTTATGAATCTCAATTCATATATTTTAATATAACTCTTATTATCAACCCATATGCATTGAAAAATCATCACATGGAAAGTTTTATAATCCAACTCCCATATTTCTTTTATTGTTCTAAAGTATGACATATTCACATAAAATGGATTTTTGTCCTTAGTACCAGAAACATGCATCGCTTCATCCATAAGTGTAACTCCACTATTTTTCATGGTACTGTCTTCGTCATGTTCATTTTTATAGAATGTATAACCATTAATTACATTACCATTGTAAGATAATATATACACACTGGGTCCTCTTTTAATCCATTGAAGTCGTTCTGAAATTGAATCTATATTTTCATCTGACTCATTAAAAATATGGTCTTGAAACTATCGTATAAACAATTTATTATTTTTATTTGATATCGAACTTTGATCCCCTGATGGAATTAATTGCCTAATAATTTTTTTTGGGTTTCAATATATGAGGAAACCTCCAAACTGTTATGAAAAGTGTAAAGGTAGGCCTCCTCCCAATCTGAAATATTGATTGTGACAATAACTCTTCCGAAAATTCATTTACCCAAAATCCACCCAGTGTGAAGAAATTTCAGTAGACCAATGATTTCCACACTGGATAGGTAGTCGATATAGAAGTCAATGACTTCATAAAAAATATATCACTCTTTAATACAATCCTCTAGAGGGATTCTATTTTTGACATAACCTTTCAAAATATTCATATACCATTCAATGGGATATACCCATCTATAGTATATAGGACCACATAGTTGTGTCTCTCTCACCAAGTGAACCATCAAGTGAGCTATCATATCAAAGAATGCTGGTTGGAAGAGCATTTACAATTCACATAATATAACAAAAAATTTCTTGTCCATATTCAGAAATTTTGTTGGGTCTATAACTTTTCTACATATAGCTTTGAAAAAAATAGAGCTAATTTATTATGTGTGATGGAAATTATTTTTCAAAATGTAATGTAAACCTACAGTAATTAGACCTTGCATCAAAACATGGTAGTCATGTGATTTCAAACCCTTTAACTTTAAATTATTCATTGAAACGATATTCTTGATATTCAAGGAATACCCCTTTGAAAGATTTATTTCATTCAAGAAGTTTCAAAACTAATATCTCTCCTACCTGGAAAGAGTATAAGTAAATGGAGGAAGAAAAGTTTATTTTTCACCCTTCATTGGTGCCAACTCTTCATGTATTCCCATGTCAACCATGACCAACCTAGCCTAAATTCAATATTTTGTTTTGCTGGGGGAATTTAGTAATAATCCAATTACATTATCATAAACATTTTTTTCAACATGCATAACATCAAGAAAATCTCTAACATATAGACAATTCTAATATGGTAATTCAAAAAAACTGATATCTTTTTTTAACTGATTTTTTTATGGTTTTTCAAAAACGGCTTACCAAAAGCTGTGTCCACATATTTTACTTTCTCAAGCAGTTGATCACATATTTGTATTAAGGGAGTTTTACATTCCTTTTAAATTCTATAGAATTAAATAATCCAATATCAGTATTTATATCATAGAGATCAAATTCTACAATGTTTTAGAAACATATTCTTCAATTAATGTTTCAACCTAATTGATTGTGCACCTTGTTCACAAACCGAACACCCTTGGGTTCCTTTAATGCTATATAATGAAAAATTTCCATAAGTAATAAATTCATTTATTATCCCTTACAACATGGTTCTTAACATAAAATTTTCATTTCTATAAGAGTTATAAAGAATAACACCTACATCCAACAATAATTTCAAATCTTTGATAAATGGATCCAAATAAACATCAATATCATTACCTGATAGTTTTGGTCCTGATATAAGAAAGGATGGCATGATGTATTTTCATTTCATGAATAACCAAAGTGGAAATTTATAGTTTACAATCATAATCATCCATGTATTATGATAGATACTTTGAAAACCAAAAGGATTCACTCCGTCTTTAGATAACGCAAGATGAAGGTTTCTCAGCTTCTTTCCAAATTCTGAATACTCATGATATATTCTCTTCTACTAATGAGAGTCTTATGAGTGATGAAGTCTCCCATATTTATTTCTTGTATCTTCATGCCATGTCAATTTTTTTAAAGTCTTCTCACTTCCATATAGGTTCTTAAACCTTTGATTGATTATAAAGTACCATAAAACTTTCAAAAGACATGATTTGTCTTTATTGTAACAAGAAGAACCATACTTTGGGCAATATTTAAGTGATTTTTGGTCCTTAGAAAACTGTATACAGTCATTTGGGCAGGCATGTATTCTTTCATAGATCATACCCATCGAACGTAGCATTCATTTAACATATTATCTTCAGATAAGGATCTTATTATCTTCTAGAAGTATATCATTCAATAGAGCAATTATTTTTGTAAAATGGGTGTCACTCCATCTGTTTCCTTCTTTCAAATTATATATCTTGAGTACCAGTAACAATGTTGTTTATTTAGTGAAACTAGTATACAATGGAATATTTCCAAACTCTTTAACTTCTCAAACAATTTTGGATAATCGTGAAGTTCATCTTCAACTTTCATTGTCATTTTCTCAATATGATCCTCATTATTATTCACACTTGTAATCGCATCCTCAATATAGTCTTATTTATTGTCTATACTTGTAATCATATCACATGATCCATAAAATGCAGTGGCATACCAATCACTAGCTACATTTTCTTTTTCCTTGTGTCTATTCCAACATTTATAACTTCGATCAATTCTGTTACAGATTAAGTGTTCTTTTAACTCCTCTAGAATAATTATTATTGATTAACAATAGCATAAACATAGAAAAAGGATTTGAGAAGGTTCATATACATGATCTTTTCCAAACTTGATAAACTCTTTCACCCCATCTTCATACTATTTTTCATATGATTGGCATCCATCCATTCTCAATTTATATCCATCCTATTTGATTTGGTAATATTAATATTTAATAAAACAAATACACAAAATATGTTCAACTGAAGATGGATCGCCTGAATTTCTTGCAAGAAAATTAAAATATTGAAAAGTGGTTTATCATCCCACATGAACAAAAACAAAAACTAAATATAGAAAATTTATAAATATGATGGAGGATATCTCACTTTTAAAAACAATTTTTCAATTCATATTTTTTAATGATAAAACCCATTTTTTATAAGTATAAATGGATTATAAAATCACATTTACATTATAAAAAATGATGAAATACAGCTATTTAATATAATAATGGAAATATTAAAAAAGGAAATATTATTTGAAATACCTTTTCATAATAGAAAATAAGGTTATTGAATATAACAATGGTTTCATAAATAAAAATATTATTATATTTTTAAAAATATTTTCAACAGTGACATTGAATTTATGAAAGTATAAAATTATTAAGCTATTAATAAATTAAAAAAAGAATACAGGTATAAAAGTATAAATTAAAAAATTATATATATTTATATTAGTATATAAAATTATATACTTATATAGAATTATAAAATTATATATAATTTATAAAATAATATATATTTTAAATAAATATACCTAATTTATAAATGAATATAAATTTATAAAACTATATAAAATTACATATATATCATAAAAGTATACATAATTTATAGAAGTATATAATTTTAAAAAAATTAAAAGTATAAATTTATAATATAAAAAAGTGAAATTTTTGAAAGTATAAAAGTATAAAATTATTTGATTTTAGTCCATTTATGAAACAGTTGATCTTGATTTAATGGTTAACAGAAAAAATCTAGGTGTACATTCTGAGTCTCGTGAGATCTACCCTTGGCTTTAATGTAACAAACTTTTCAAACCATTTCAAAAATCCAATAGAAACCCCACTCATTATAAATGGGTAAATGGTAAAATGAATGGAACCACATCATCAATGAAATGAAAATGATAAATAAAAGAAATCTTCTAAGGGTCCCACGCACATAAATCATGTAGGGGAACAAAAGAAGTTCGATAGAACCCCCTATCCCAAACCACCGACCAATGAAATAATTTCATGGGATCTAACTAGGATTTAATGCTAGGAGTTCCTATAAATTATTAAACTGGGACAAACTGTAGGTTTATGTTACATTTTAACACAACTCACTTGACTAGCTTGCACCAATCCTAGAATCAGGGGCACTCCCCATTAGCCCAATACATAAATAGGGGACACTAGAGCTGTGCAATGATCTAGTTTACCATAAATAAGTACATATAACTTATTTACTCAAATTTCAATGACTAAAGTAATAGTAATGGTTAGAAACAATAAATAATTCAAATAATCATTATTAAGCATAAATAATAACTCACTCACACCTCTAACGCTCTCACAAGAAATAGCCCATTTCTATCCATAGCTCGATCCCCACATACATCAAATAGAAACCACAAAGGGAGACAATAATAATGGGGAACAAGTGGGTCTCACACACCCTTATTATTGAAAGACCATTTAAAAGGTCCAAAGAGGCCTTTTAGAAACCCACCAAGAGGAAAATTCTCTATATAATAATTTGAAATCATTTATAATAAATTTCTTAAAATATTACACTTAAACCAACTAGGAAATCAATTTATAAGTTAGTAAACCTTTATAAAATCACTTGGTTGATTAAAAAATTGACTAAATTTTCTTATCCAATAAACCAAATGGGCTCAAAAAATGTTAAACCTCGCATTTTATTTTAAAGAAATCTTGAAATATTTTATCAATGCTTTGCATTTAAAGTATTTTGTGAAATAAAAAGTAAAAATATTTTTCCAATTGAGAATTCATTTTGATGACCAAAACAACTTATAAAATATTAGAATTTATTTAAAAATATAATTCATACAATTTATAAAACACATGTTGTGCATGGTTTATTAAAAAAATATTTTTAAAAAGTTCCACAATTGAGAAGTCCTTGGAATTGAAGTGAAAATCACATAAAAGTCGATTTAGCTTTCTAGTAACACATAAACATTTTTAATGTTTTTATATTATAGAAAAAACATAGAGTTAAACATGAAAACAATCATGGTTCTCAAATTAAATGGAAAACAAATGGGGTAACCTATCACAAATCAGTGGTGAATGGTCTGTAAATTCAAATATATGACGAACAGAGCTCAAAAAAATAATCAAATTCCCTATACAAAAATAAATCATTAGAAAAAAGGGTTAAACCTTACCCTTGGGTACGGCCATGAATGGGAGCGATGATGGAAAAGAAACTAAGGGGGTGAATTTGGTCCAAACAAAACAACACTAAAATGAAAGGGGTTTCACGCACACTATTGCTTGAGTAGAAAAAATGTGAACCATGAACAGAATTAGTTGAGAAATAAATAAAAACAAGATTCTAAAAGCATACATTTAGTTTTTAGTGTATTGATTCGTACAAGGTGACAGTAGCCATGGCAGTGGGGTTTGGAGGGAGAAGTGACGGTAGTGATGGGGTTCAACAAGACCAGTGATTGAGGTGGGAATAGGGTTCAAAGACATTTACGGTACGGTAGTCGTGTAGTTCGTTGAGAGTGATGGCGCAATGGTAGTGGGGTTTGATGAGAACGGCGACATGGCAGCAGTTGGGATTCGTGAAATCTTGAAGGTGTGCAAGAGAAGATATTCGTTTAGGGTTACTTTAAAAGAAGGGATAAAGCTTTTATCAACGCTTTAAAAAAGGGCTAATTCAAATCTGTTTTATCAGTGTTAAAATAGATAGTGCTAATAAAACACCACTTTATAAGTGCTTTCTTAGTACTGATAAAGATATACCTCTATCAGTACTAATAAAATGTGTCTTTATCAAAATAAGATTATAGATCTAATAAAGAATACTATTATCAATGCTTATCTCGTATAGATAGAGGGTTATCTTTATCAATGCAAAAAAAATTGATAAAGATCTAATGTTAATAATATATTTATATTATTATATGTATTTATCATATTATAAATATAATAAATATATCTGTATTTATAATTATATATATAATAAATACTTTTATAAATATTTTTATATATTTATATAATTATATTTAATTATAAAATTATAAATATTCTAAATAAATATAGTTTTATTTATAATTATAAAATTATAACAAATATATTTAATATATTTATAATTATAATTATAAATAAATATAGATGTATTTAAATAATTATAAAATTATAATAAATATATTAATTATATATAATTATAAATATAAAAAATATATTTATTATAATTTTATAATTATTTAAATTAATCTATATTTATTTATTATTATAACTATAAATAAATATTTATTTATTTAAATAAATATATATTTATTTAAATAAATAAATATTTATTTAAATAATTATAAATATATATTTATTTATAGTTATATTTATAAATAAATATATTTTTATTAGATAAGTATAAAATTATAATAACTATATTTCTTATATTTACCATTTTATAAATATATATAATTAAAATATTTATTATAATTTTATAATTATTTAAATAAATGAATATTTATTTATAATTGTAACTATAAATAAATATTTATTTATTTATAATTATAAAATTATATTTATTTATATTTATAATTATAATTATTTATTTATTTATTTAAATAATTATAAAATGATAATAAATATATTTATTATATTTATAATTTTATAAATATATATAATTAATATATTTATTATAATTTTATAATTATTTACATATATCTATATTTCTTTATAATTATAATTATAAATATTTGTACATATTTATAAATATTTGTATATATTTATAAATTTTTGTATGTATTTATAAATAATGGTATATATTTATAAATATTATTATATAATTATATATATTTATAAAATTATAAATATAATAAACGTATTTAATATAATTTTATAATTATTTATATATATATATATATATCTTTATAATTATTCAAATATATAAATATATATTTATTTATTTATTATTATAATTATATATAAATATATTTATAAATATTTGTATGTAATTATAAATATTTGTTTATAATTATAAATATATTTATTGTAACACCCCAAAATTTTAAAGAACCTCATATTCGATAGCGTGCATGACACACGACACCAGGAGTGTAAGGGAATATAATACCCCGATACTTTAAAATTTATTTACTATATAAAATAGATTTTATATATTTTATAATTGGAAATTCATGCAACATCAAGTTAGCAAGTGTTACACGTAAGTGATACTTTCTTTAAAAGCTTACAATACATGCAAGACCAAGTTTTAACAAAAGAGTAATATATTAATAAAATATTATTAATTAACCTTGCCGTTAAATTAGTGGTTTTGAATATAATTAACTATATTGTGAAAATATATGGTTTAAACAAATATAAAATGAAATTTTTGGTTATAAATTAATTAGAAATGAATATGAAAACCGGTTGAATATAAAAGAAAATATTAATATTTCCCAAATCCCTTTCACCCTAATATGTTTAATTAATAATAATTAGTGGGTGATATTAATGTAATATATATATCATATATTAAATATAATATTTTTCAATTTCGTCCAATAGATTTGATAAGCATAAGATAAGAACAGACCAAATATTACAATTAAAAACCTATATTTTTATAAAGGCAATTTTATAACATTTTAATGGTGAAACCATTTTAAATCTGAATTTTGACACTTTAATTAATTTTATATCTCAAAATAAACATCATATTTTAAATTGAAACATAAAAATTTGTTTAGGGTGAATTTTTTATTTTTTTTGGAAAAATATCATTTTTTAATGAACAGTGAAAATACAGAATTTTAGTTCAAAATTTATTTTTCATGTGATTTATTTATAAGGTTAAACTATTTTTTATATTGGTTTTAAAGTTTAATTAGATAATATTTTTATTGATTAATACAATTTAGGTTATTGTAATTAATTTCAATTTGAAATTGATTATAAATACATAGAAAACTTTCAAAAGTTTTTACTTTAAAAACCCACATTCTCATCCTGTCTGCGACATTAAATTTAAATAAACTTTTACCAATTCTGGGATTGGAATTTATAAAAATGGATTCCATATTTTGAATCATCAGAATTCATAATTTCTTATAAGAAAAAAAATGGATCAAAAATATTAGTGAATGTGATTAAAATTAAATACAATTATTAAGGAAAAATTTAAAGTTAATAAAGGACTAAAACTTTCACTTAGGGACCCAAATGACCTATAAACTCGTCAAACACCCATTTTATGGACATAATTTGGCTATTATCCTTCTATTCTTGAGTTTGGTTGGTTTTTTATGACTTTATTAGGTAAAAATATGGGTATACCTAACTTCTTCTCAAAATTACCAAGTGAGTCTTTTTCCTCACTTATTAAAAGTCACCACCTATCCCCATTCCTCACACCTCTCAAAACAGTTAGGTTTAGTCAAAATTTGCCCATATATATTACCAAAATCCATACCCAAGACCTTGAACCCTCCCTCTAGGAAGAAATTATTCCAAGAAATCCTTTTGGTACAAACCAAAAGAAGTTACCCGATTAAGAGGTAACGACTTCTCTCAAGCTCTCTAGTTTCATTTCTATTCTTCACCCCCTCAAATATCTTTATTAATTTATTATATAACAACACAATTCTCCTCAATATACTATTATGTTTTAATGTAAATGGTTTTACCTACACTTACACACACCCACAATCATGATGAAAATCAATTTTTCCAAAAATACATTTTTTAAGAAAACAATTATTCCACTCTAAATATGAAACTAATAATCTTAATTATATAAATTTCAATTAATAAAAATATATATTTAATCTAAAAATTCCTTTTATATCATTTATCATTGGTTTTTATTTTAATTAAATAAAATAGAGATACATTATACATTTTAAAACAGTTTTCCAAAAAATGTGTTTTTAATCACAAAAATAAACTTATACTAAAATATGGTATACAAAATTTTTAAATGTAATTAATTGATTTAAATATTACTAAATGATACCTAAATTACCTTGAAAAAAAATTAAAATAATATTGTTACTTTAAAATTACTTAATTTATCAAAATAAATGATGATTTTACTTTAAAAAGGTATTTTCAAATTTTCACTGAAAAAAATCTATATTTTCAGAAAAATACCAAAATTTCACCCGATAATGACCTTTATATGATGATATAAAAAATGGATTTTTTTATATCAAATAATTTTTATATTTTTTATATAAAATAATTATAATATTTGTAAAATTAAATAAAAATCATTTTTTGAAGAAAACATATTTTTGAAGAACAAAATTCATTACCAATAATTTATTGATTATTTATTAATAATTTATTAATAATTTATTAATAATTTATTAATATATATATACATATATTGGATTATTTAATCCTAGTTATATCCAAAAAAAATAATGGAAGGGATAAAACATTCATATTTAAATAATCATTGTTTTTTTGGGTTTGGTGTTGCGTATCGCATACACTATCAAACAAAGTTTTATCTTTTGAAAGTTCAGGACGTTACACCACTATAAGTAGTTAAGGGTTGTTTGTACCTTGTATATTACCAAATTTTATACATTTATTCATGTATATCATGATGAAAATCTTGGTTATTAAAGTTTTTATGACCTAGGATTTGGCTATTTGAGTCTAGGGTGTTCATGTGAAGTTTAATGGACCATCATAGTACCATGGGTGATGATCTATATATATTGTAATGTGTTTAGGGAAATCTATCCAACATATCAAGTATATGTGGTTTATATCTAATATAAATTAGTATACAAAGATTTTATTCAACACTAAAATGGGTTTTGTATATCCTTATGAGATTGGATGGAATTTTGTTCAGTATTCTTATCCTGAGAGGTGACTCACCTTGCGTAATAAGTTAAGTTATATTAAACATCATTGATTAAATCGGGCCTAAAGAAGTTGTAAATCGTATCATTGAGTGATATTGGTATTAAATAGTGTCGTGTAACCCTTTTTTTTGATATATTGACCAAATTATGGGTATGAGGGGTCATTAGAAATAAGTGAGTGATTTTGTAAGAGTATTTGTTTTGGGAAAGAGTAATGGTATACTATAAATACCTTATGTAATTGACGATGTGTATTAAAGAAAATGAACTAAAATATACCAAAATCAAGTTGGTTGTTTATGTTGGGGAGATATAACATTTTGAGAGATTTGGATCCCTTATATCTCATATGATTTCAATAATTATGTGAACAATGACATGATATTGTGTGAGGCAAAAGAATGAAGTTGAATTATCTTCTAACTTTTTTGTTAAAAATGATATTCCAGGGGTTTAATTAAATGTACAATTCATTTTATATTTTTATAAATTTATTATTCATGTAATATGTGTTCATTGATTAGTTTTATATTACTATTCCTAGTTATTTGTTATGAGAATCTTTAAACATTATGTGGCTTCTTAATAGTATAATTTATTTATAACTTGTTCCAAGACTTATACCTTGTTTTTCTTATTACTAGTATACCTTCACTTTTTCTTATTCCATTCCCCATACCTATAATTAATTGGGGAATACATTTTTTTTATTCAGTTTTAATCTTCTAAAACTCTTTTTATCCTTATTTTAATTGATTTTTGGGGTGATTAAAGATGAAGGAATTGGATTGGGGGAGGAATTCAAGGTGGAATTTTTTGAAATATTTTGATAGAGGTCATTGGTACAAAGTTTTAGGGTATCAAATACCCGGTGTAGGTGGAATAGGTGAAGGCCAACTAGACATTCTACTGGGTGGTCAGTGGCTAATAACCAGGTGGCCTATGGCCACTGGGTGTTCGGTGGTGGGAGACTATTTTCCTGATATACCCCAAATTGGTTTTTTCAAAATAGATGATTTTTTATAGTTATGTTATAACAAATTTTTCCCATTCATTTAGGATTTCATTTTCTAGGGATCACTTGAAAATTTTCTTTATCATTAAACTCTCTCTTTCACCTATCAATATCAATAAGTGATTCCACTTTATTTTCCAAATGACATAGTGATTCATCGATGAAATTATCTCCATATAAGTAAGAACTTCAAGTGAACATTACTTTTATTAAAAATAAACAAAATTTAGTTATTATCATGTTCAAATTCCATCACCTTGTTTTTAGTTGAAAATAATTAGATTTTATTATTTTTTTAGGAGGAATCAAGGATTATTTAATTGGGTAATTGTTTTAAAAGTGAAGGGTTGGTAACCTCTTTTTCTATTGGTGTTCAAACTTATGATTTATATTATTTGTGCACTAATTAGTTATTTAATGGTTTATTTGAATTAATTTACATTAAAAAATGTGTTTTAATGTTATATAATAATTTTTAATGATTTTTTAAGTGATGATTGAGTTTTAGTCATGTGTAAAAGTGCTAAAATTTTAGTAATATATATAAAGGGACGATTCTATGTGGTAAATGGAAAATTTAATTGTTAATTTTTTTGTATTTACTAATAGAATAATTAATGATGAGAAAATAATGGATGAAATTTATGTTTCTATGATTAGTTTTACTTGTTAAGAATAATTTATTATTATATTAATTCATTTTTTGTTTATGTATATTTTAGTGACTTGTTGTGAATAATTTACTTGATGGTTTGTAAGTTTTTATTTGAAATTACTATGGTAAACAAGTAATTTTTGGTGAAAATTCTTATATAAAGGGGTTAAACACACAAAATTAACTATGGAAGGTTATTATGTGTTTTAGTGGATTTATTAATGAAAATTTTTAGGTATAAGGGAATGCATATATGTTGGAAGAATTTTAAAGGTGATGAAAAGTGATATGGGAAGAGGAAAATGGTTTATTTATATTTTTTGATTAATTAATTAGTTTTAGTGGCATAAAATGAGTGTTTTGTTATGATAAATTCTTGATAAAACTTATGTGATTAAGTTTGAAAGGTTATTTGGAATAAAATACATGTTTATGTGATTTTATAGGGAAAGTGTAATTTAAATTTTGGATAGATTGGGGTTAATTTTTATTTTTTGTGATAAAAATAAGAATGTGTTTAGTATATTTTACTTTAAATATTTTGGTTGTTAAAAGTTCCATGAATTTAGTCACTTTAAATGACCCTTAGGATATGGTAAGACATGAGATAATGATGTGTAATTAATTATTGTTCCTTGAACTTGTGTTTGTTATGGGGAAACAAGTGATTTCATGTGTTTAGAATATGATACGATGATGAGACCTATGTTTAGAGACTATTTTATATGGTTGGAATCTAGATTATTTCAACATTGGATGAAGAAAGTATGATAATATATAAGAGAATTATCTAGTTCCCAATACTTTATCTATATTATTAAAAATGATACTATTAAATAATTTAAATATTCAAAATATTTATATAATATCAAATTTAACTCCTTAGATAACAACGTTTGAAGTGGTTTCTACCAAGGATTTATTCTCACATATCAAATGTACACACCTCATGTGTGTACAGATCATACTCATGAAATTTAAAATAAAGGAAAAATGCCCATGTAGCTTGGAAATGATGTTAGGGGACATCTTTAAGTTTTGTTTGCGTGCTTCTGTATTCATGTGTAAGGGGTTGTGTGAAATTTTCTTTATACCCTTTTTTAGTTTTATTCTACTTATTTCATTACCAATGCTTTACCATTATATCAAGTTTAGTTATGTGTAATATGTGGGCTTGTATGGGATTTTATAATGGAATCATTGATCATGATTTAGTTGGATTTCCACTCACATTGTTACTCTTTGGTGTTTTATTATAATATACTTTTAGAGGGTAAATTGCTCCCTTAGTGATATCTTTATGGAATTAATTATAGTTGAAATCCTATATTGATCAGGGATGGTACTTTAGGTCATACAATATTTCTTTTCAGTGGTATGGTCATGAAGGGGTGGGAAGTTACAAAATGGTATTAAAGTGGTTTATTTCTTAAGGTCATGATTTTTAGTATTTAGGATATTATAGAATATGAATTCATACATTTCATATAAAATATGTGTGAATTTCTAGATATCAAAACCATAATATAATTTCAAGTTGTTAAGGGAGTATGGGATTTTATTTGGGATATTTTTATGATATGTTACTTATTCGGCTTTGGGTGGGTAGTTTGTTTTCATACATCATTTCAACACATAAGGGAATGACATAAGTGTATGAATATATGTCTATGATTGGTAGATGATTTAAATTTCTATTAAATAATTGAATTATAAATAAATTAATTTGGGTTTTCTTGAACATTTTATAAATAATAGATTGATTAACTAGAATACTTGGAATGACTTCTATGTTGTAATGTGACTATTTTTATCAAGCTAATTAACTTTTGACTTTGTGTAAGACATGTTGTGATATTTTGTTTCATTATTGAAAGTATTGATATTTATTTCAAATGGGCACATTGATTTTAGTATAATCATAGAAACTAAGAAGTGATTTAAAAAGCCTAATGAGAAGGAGTTTGAGTAGGAGAATTTTGATGATGGGATTATGGAAGGGGAATCTAAGTATATTGATTTGGTGGTGGATCTTGAGACTCTAGTGTAGAATAATATCACTGAGATTCTGATGAATTTTAATAAAAATATGGAATACATACCACCTCAAAAGTTAGTATTGGTGTTTAATGTTATTTAAGAAGCTATATCATAATATCTCCATGTATTTAAAAAAAATCTTTGTTTCCACATAGTAAAAGAGTATCCAGAGGGGATGGATTAGATCTTTGAGATAATAAATTCTCTTTATGGGAAGAATTTAAAGCTTGGTATCTTTATAATTGAGGGATTAGTTTGGAACAAGTGATATTTATTATTCTAGGAGAAAACGAATGAGGTCTTGTCAAGGGATTATTTATAAGTTCTTTTATTTGGGTATTTTCATCTATATACATTGAGTATCGATAGAGGTTAGTATTTTATGGAATTAAATCAATGGAATGTATTTTTTATTATACCTCCAAGATTATGAACTTTTTTCTCTTTTCACCAACCATAGGTGGTGATAAGGATTCTAAAGTTTACAGATTTTATTATGGTTTTATGTTTTTGATTTGATAAAATGTTTGAATATTTTATTTACCTTCTTTTATGGAATAGTTAAATTAGGATCTCATGGAATAGATGCGTATTGAATAAATGTAGAGGGATTTAGTGGGACCAGGTGTATTTAGCTGTGGTAATAAAAGAAAGGGAGAAATGTATCATGAGGATAAAGAGAGGTTATGTGGATAAGGGGAGAATTTTCTTCTTGTTTTCAAATTTAAGGGTACCATTAGAGTTTTATTAGTGTATCCAAAGGGGTTATACCTAATCTATTTTTCCTAGAGAGCCAATAGAGTTTCACTCTCATAGTAAAGTGGGACATCTAAAAAAATCTACAAGGCGTCTTAGAGAGGTGGATACTATGATCAATCATTCATACATATATCTCATCCATGGGATAGTGAATCACAATAGAGTGATATTCATAGATCATCTAGGTGGTATAGTTTTGGAGGTGAAATTAGCTCTCAAGAATAGGTTCAAAGAGCGGATGTTGTGAAGAGAGGTTAGGTGACACAAGGGTAGGATCAAGTTACAGGTTTTGCTTTACTTTTATTTGTTGAACATGCACCAGTGGGTCCTAATGAGGGTTATACCATAGAAATAGGTGTGATTATAGTTACATAAACCATGGTCTATGTGTTGTTTGATTTTGGTGCATCTCATTCTTTCATGTCTACTTGTTTGGTTTTGTAACCTAAGTTTTGGAATTTGAAATTATATATAGGGGTTTATATATAAATAAATATTTAATTATAAGAAAATAAACCATTTTAAAATTCCTAACTTATTCTATTGATATCTATGGATATGACCATATTTTTTATTTCTTCATCTAGAAATGAATATTTTTGATGTGATTATCAAAATGGATTATTTATCACATTTTTAAGTGTATATTTATTGTTATTAGAGGTGGGTTACAATCTTTCTATATTTTGATGAATCTTACATTTTCATGGGATAATGGTATTATTATGCCAGTATATCAAGCTATTACATGGGTAATATAATGATTATATTTTGGATACTGGGAATGATTCTTGAATTGTGTAATGAGAGTTTCAGTGTTATCTTTTCTCTAATGGATAAACAATATCAGTTTGTGTTCCCTGAATATTTTGTAGGTTTACCTCTAGAGATAGGGGTGGAGCTTATGATTGAATATTTTATAGATACTAATTCAAACATTATACCTTCTTATTTTATGTATATTTATAATCTCTGAGAGTTAAATACTTAGTTAGAGGAACTAAAATCCAAAGTATTCATCTCGTAGAGTTTTTCTCCATGGGGTTATTTGGCAATTCTTTCTAAGAAATTGGATGGGATTTTGTGATTTTGTGTTGATTATTGAAGGATAAATCAACATACACTTAAGAATTAGTATCCATTTTCATGGATTGATAATTTTTTTAATATTTTATAGGATATCAATGGTTTTAAAATATTTATATCTTATTATATTATCATTAGTTGAGGGTATGATCTGAAGAGATATCTAAGAAAGGTTTTAAAAATATTTATGGGCATATTGAATTCTTTTTTATGTTGTACGAGATGAAAAATTCACTAGTTTTGTCCATTTTCTTGAAAAATGGTGTCTTGCATCCAAATTTATATTCATTTGGGATTATTTTTATCAATGATATGTTGATGTAATCATGATCCTATGAGGGTCCTTGAGGGTATTTTGTTATCTTCTTTGACACATTTAGAGCTCAACATTTTTACACTGAGATACTAAAATTCCATTTTTTATCTATGAAGTGATTTTTCTTGGTTATATAATCTCTAAATCTAGGAAATCAATTTATTTTTTGAATTTAGATATAGTGATGTCTTGGGGGATTCTTAAGAATTTCTTTGAGGTCCATAGTTTCTAAGGTTTTACAAGGTATTATAATTAATTTATCCAATATTTATCTCACCTATATGTTCCAATTATAGTATTCAATAAGAAGTTAGTGAGGTTCAAGTGTGATGATAAATGAGATACTGCATTAAAATAACATAAGAAAAGGTTGACATTAGTACCTATTCTAATCTTACCAAAACCAAGAAAGCATTATGACTTCTATTGTGATGATTCTGGTATGAGATTTGGATTAATGATGATGTAGATGAGGGAGTAGTGGCATGTGTTTTATATAATCTTAAGAAACCTAATAATAATTACCATAAACATGATCTCAATATGTTTTTAGTTTATCATGCACTTAAATTTTGGTGGCAATATATGTTTGGTGAGCTGCTTTTAGAATTCAGCGATCATAAAAACATAAAAAAAAATCTTAGATGGGGTTAAATATATGAAAATGTAGATGGGTTGAATATTTTAAGGAATTATATTTATATAATATATATAATTGTGAGAAATGGAATATAATTTTTGATTCTTTAATATGAAGGTCTCAGATGGATGTAGTTCATGAGTCAAAAGAGTGGTGGCATATATTTATTTTCTCAGAGCTACATCTTGATGTGTCTAGGGAGGAAGGGTATATTTTCATAGTTTCATTTACCATAATTTAATCCTTGATGGAGTGGATAAATGAAGGTAAAATTTAAGATTATATATACCAAGTTTATAAATAAAATTTATATGGTGGGGAGTACATGTCATGGTGGGTGAGAGGCGGTGAATCTATTTTGTATTTCCATGGAAATTTTTCTATTCAGATGGATCAATGAGAAGAAGTAAGGAGATATTTAAATATAACTTTAAGGTATATTAATCTCATATTTACCAAAAATTTACCATGATGTTTAGTGAAATTATAATTAGACTAGTATAAAATAGGACCTGGTTGGTTTTGTTTCAAGATGATCCACCTACTAACAGGTGAAAATTTAATATCAATGGTCAAAAGTTAAGCTTTAATCATTAACTATTATGGAATGAAAATGAGATGGTGTAAGCATGGATATCATGATGGGTTCCCAAATATTTCATAAAGAAAAAGATTCAGTTTGGGTTATTGGTGATCATTTGACTAAATTTGTGCATTTTATTTCTATCAAAGAGACTCATACAGTTAAAGATCTTAGTAATATTTATCTTAGAAAAATTACATGGGGTACCTAATGGAATTATGTTTGATCATGATATGAGATTCAGATCTTGATTTTGGAATGTATTTCTAAAAAAACCATTCTCAAGTAAATTTGAGTACAACTTATTATCCATAGATAGATATTCGGTCTGAGTATGCTATATATATTCATGAGTATATTCTCCATGCATGCATTATTTTACTTTTAAGGTATATGGGAATATAATTTATCTTTGGTAGATGTTTCTTATAAACATTTATATGAGGTATCCATTCAAATAGATCTTTTTGAATCCTTGTAGTTAAGGCCATTTCATTTACCCTTGTATTGGATATAAGTTGGTGAGGTATCCCTTGTTGGGTCTAGTTTGGTGTAGGAGACCACAGATCATGTGAAATTGATAAAAAATAGGTTGGTTACTATTATAATCACTTTGAGGTATGGAAAACTCTATAAGGGGGTTTAATTAGTTTTCGTATAATTTTAATCAATTTAACCCTTTACCCTTATTTTCCTATAGACATCTTTAATGAATGGATATATCACTCTTCCACACCTCTAGTTTTCATACATATACTTAAACCATGGAATTAAGAAAATAAGAACACAAATATTTTTTAATGGTGTTCACCTCTACTATGGATGACTACATCCATAGTGTGTTTTGGTTTTTATCCCATGTACATATATCTCTCCTATTATTATCAATAAGTGTCTTGAGTAATAATATATCCTTAGGATGGTGATCCTAGCACTGACTATGTAACGCTCTGACCCCAGTTACCCAGAGTCGGTGCATTGTTACATAACATTGGCATGATCACAATAAAGATCAAATCTCGAAAGACCGATTAGTTTAGTAGTCTTAGAAACACTAGATAAATTCATAAAGTTTTACATTACATCATAAAAATTAAAACTACAACAACATAGTCTCCATAGTCCACACTCTTATCCCCTCATACTATCCCTGCAGGTCATTCATAATTTACAACTACACATCCTGGGAAAAATAAAACCTAGAAAAGGGGTGAGCTCAAATGCACAGTAAGGATAACAATATAGCGGAAAATTTCATAAATAATAATAAACATTTAAGGAAATGTATAACTAAAACAAAATCCTTTTAAACTTGAACTTCAACATAGTATGGAAAAAATAAAATAAAATAATTCCATTTAATTATTCACATGGATATTCTACTAATCAAATAATCACATGCAATATCAATAACCACTTTCATAATTATGGAATGCATAATGCCAGACAATCATAACCACATAGCCAAGGCCTCGTGCCAATACTATAAAAAAGATTTTGCCAAGGCCTTGTGTCAAGACACTAGTTTGTCTCATGAGACCTACTGATACATCGAGGAGCTATAGCGGGCTCCACTCCTCACATATTAAGTCCAATGCATTCTTATATGAAAAGGGTTAAACATAACATAAACATTCGTATTAAAACTAGCATAAGAAATGTAAATACTTCATCCATAAACCACGAATGGTATAAAAATAACACATCCACAGTCAAACATATCACAAAACCTTCAATACAACATAGAAGTTTTGTATCATAATAAATCAACTTCAAATAAGCTTACAATCCATAAAAGGATGTTGACATAGATGAAATCAAAACTCTTTTTAGAGAAATATCTCTTTCTATTTTGAAATAATTTAAGAGTCATATATCTATAAAATAAAACATTTTCTTTGAAAATATTCTTATAAGATTGTAAGGGAAGCTTCGACGATTTTATAATGGTGGAAAATAGCTGCACCCGTCGTATAAGTTAAAAAAACATTCTTACCTTAATTCTGTCGAAAAGGTTAAAAAGGACCTTGTTTGGAAAACGATGAAAATATTCATTTATAAACCACTTATAAAAGTCAACAAGTGTATAAATGACTTTAACCCATATTCTAGTAAATAGAAAAAAAATTTGAAATACATTTTTAAGAAACATGGATGTGGATGATAAAGAAGTCCCAGTAGATTATTACGTATAAACAACCTCGGATAATGAAGAGATTGCAAAATAAACTCCTTCCTTGTACTTTTCCTTGGTTGAGGGTTGGTTAACCTCCTGTATAATGGTGAAATAATTGTTATTAAATTATAAAAGAATCATATACATTAATATGATATCATATATGATCTTTTAACATTGATTTGTTAATAATATCTTAGTATTATCGTTGTTATGGGTGTTAACTTACTCATTTTATTTTATATGTTTTGTTACGTAAGCCATGTTTTTCATGGATAGGCTGTATATTATTCATATCCAGAATTATATCAAGTCCTTGGATACTATTATTAATCATCAAATGAGAATTAGACTTGAATGGATACGATGGAGAATGAATCTCATCGCGTTCGTGGAGACGGTAGTCCGTACGTACGTACGAGCGACAATATCATTCTTTTGATATTAAAATAATATATAATTGGATGGTATATCATATATACAGAATCATTATCATGTTATATTTAATATTTAAATGAATTATACATCATTATTATACCCATACAAATAATAATTTATTGAATAACAATTACACCACGACGTGGAGACGGTAAGTCGTACGTACGCACGTATGGTGACATGTCATTCAAAGGATGGATAGAATACTGAATATGGTTTTACCATATTTATAATAATATCACAGTATATAGTAGATACTGTATTTATTATTTTAGAATGGTAATAACAAATAAAGAAGAAGTTTAATAAGAAATGAACTCGAAAAATGGTGGTGAAAACATTACCTCTTCTTCGGGTTCTTCCTTTTGATTTGATCAAAAGGGCTCCTTAGGTTGGCTTTCTGATCAAAATAAGGCCTCTAGGTTGTATTGAGGGAATTTTAGAGAGTATTTGGGCAGGGTTTGGCCGAACCAAAAGGCTTTTAAGGTGTGAATTAATGAGAAGGGGGAGTGCCCTTTCATAAGAGGGGTGAGGGGAACCTTTGGAAAAGCTAGAAATATTATTTTATAATAAATTTATATTCGGTTTCTAATCACTCCAAAGTGGATTATTTAAATTTTAAGATGGTTATGGGTCGAAAACCACTTAACAAAAATAATTTAGACAGGTTTTTGTCATTATATTAACCTTATCGTTTAGTTTTAACTCTTAGTTAATTAGTTTGACACTTACCATGTCACTTTGTATTTTTAAATTATATAGTTAATAAACTTACTATATACCTCCAAGAGACATCAAAGTGGTCCATTAATGATACAACTATCATTATATAAGTCTCTTGGCTGAAAATTATATTTTTAGGAATTGAATATCAATTAATAATATAATATTTGTTTTAAAAACTCTTTTATGTCAATTTTGACACTATTTGGAAAATTGATTTTTGTGAAAATCATAACAGAATGATTACTTCAAAAAAAGTTAATTAAATCAATAATAACATGTCATATTAACCTATAAAATTATTTTAGTTCATAAAAAGTCTCAAATTAAATTTATTTGGATATTTATAATATCAATTATTTTAATATTTCATTAATTAGGTAATTACTGCATCACCATTATGTCATAAATAAATTAAATTATTTAATGTCTAAAAATTATAAATAAAATACCATTATGTAGGAAATATTTTTATAGTTCTAATGAATATTTACAATCGAATTTATCTTATGTATAACCCTATATTAAAAATGTTTTAGTAATTAAAGTTTGATTTTAACTCTTTTAACACTTATTTGAATTAAATAATAATAAATATCCTACTCTAATCCAAGTGGACCTAAATGATAATATTTTATTCCTAAGGTTGTTTTTGGTCTAATTAAGCATATACAATAGAATTGGGACATGTGTAAGGGTAATATTAATATCATTTTTACCCTTAATTATTCTATTTACTTTTAACCGTGGTAAATAAAAGTAAAAAGTTAATATTCACCAAAAATTATTTTCATCTCATTGAACCACATTTTACTCCTTGATATTAACCGTGTCTCTCGGATTTGTGAAATTCCACTCACAGATGTGGTAAAATTAAGTTTTATAAAAAATTCAGTTTTTTAACTACCACTTAGTGGTTTCACTATTCATCAAAAAATGAAGTTTTTCAGAAAAATACCAAAAATTCACCCTAGGCTAATTTCGATATTCCGAATCCAAAAATGAAGTCAATTTTGAAAAATAAAATTTATAAATTTCAAAAAGTGGGTATTATTATTCATAACGGCTAGTTTGATTGGTTGTGGTGTGTTAGAACTCGATGTTGCGTACAACACACGCTATTGCATTATTCTAAGAGAAGTGTACCGTAGAAGATTGACGTGTTACATTCTCACCTCCTTCAAATAATTTCATCCTTGAAATTTCTATAATACTACCGCATGAAAAGACTCGGGTGGTTCTTCATCATAAGTTCCTCGGGTTCCCACGTTGCCTCTTCTATCTTATGGCTTCTCCACAAGACTTTTACCAGACAAGTCGTTCGGTTTCTCAGTACTTGTTCTCTCATATCAAGAATCTTGACGGGATATTTGAAATAAGACAGATCAGGTTCCATTTCTAATTCCCCATAGGTGAGTACATGCGTTGGGTCAGGCATGTATTTCCTCAACAGAGATACGTGGAACACATCGTGAACTTTGGAGAGACTTGGCGGCATTGCCAATCGGTAAGCTACAGCCCCAATTCGTTCTAGAATTTTGAAAGGTCTGATGTACCTGGGACTCAAATTACCTTTATTACCAAAATGTATGACTCCCTTCCATGGAAATACCTTCAGGAAAACATGATCACCGACTTGAAATTCCAAATCCTTCCTTCGATTATCGGCATAGCTCTTCTACCTACTTTGAGCTACTTTGATATGGTTTTGGATTACCTTCACCTTTTCCATCGTTTTTTCCACCAGTTCCAGGCCTACAAGTTTTCTTTCACCAAACTCATCCCAACAGGTTGGTGTGTGACATCTATTTCCGTATAACGCTTCATATGGTGCCATATGAATACTCGAATGGAAGCTATTGTTATAGGAAAATTCTACCAGAGGTAAATATTGATCCCATATACCCTGAAAGTCAAGTGAGAAGGATCTCAACATGTCTTATAAGGTTTGAATAGTTCGTTCTGATTGTCTATCTGTTTGAGGGTGGTAGGAAGTGCTCAAATTAAGTTCAGTATCCAAGGCTTTCTGAAAACTTTTCCATAATATTGAAGTAAAATGGGGATCACGATCAGAAACAATTGATAGGGGTACTCCATGAAGTCTCACAACTTCATTAATATATAGTCTTTCTAGTCGTTCAAGTGGTAAATCTTCCCTTATAGCAAGAAAATGTGTTGACTTGGTAAGACGATCAACAATGAACCATATTGCATCATTCCTTCTGGGAGTCTTTGGTAGCCCCATGACAAAGTCCATCGTAATATTGTCCTATTTCCACTCCGGTATGGGAAGAGGTTCCATGACTCCTCCAGTTTGTTGCCTTCCAGCTTTCACTTGTTGACAAACCATACATCTTGACACAAAATCAGCAATCTCCCTCTTCATGTTGTCCCACTAAAAATGTTCCTTCAAATCTCTATACATTTTGGTGCTCCCTGGGTGTATAGAGAAATTAAAACTATGAGCATCATCCAGTAATTCCCTTTTTAGATCAGGTATATCGAGAACACAAATTCTATTCCCAAATTTCAAAATTCCATCTTCATACACAAAGTCTCTAAATCTCCCATCATTCACAGCTTTAATCTTCTTTATAAGTTCATCATCATCAGTCTGAGAACTCTTAATCCTTTCTAGTAAATATGGTTTGGCAACCATTTGAAATGACATTGATGTTTCACCTTCCCTGGTTATTCCCATGTCCATCTTCACTTGATCCATGAAAATTGGATCCCTTTCAATTATCATATTGTTCAAAGCTCCATGATATTTTCTGCTCAAAGCATCTGCCACCTTTTTTTCCTTCCCCGAGTGGTATTGTATCATGCAATCATAATCCTTGAGTAATTCAAGCCATCTCCTTTGCCTCATGTTGAGTTCTTTTTGTGAGAAAATATACTTCAAACTCTTGTGATCAGTATAAATCTCACATTTTTCACCATATAGGTAGTGTCTCCATATCTTCAAAACAAAGATCACAGCTGCTAACTCGAGATAATGAGTAGGATATTTTTGTTTATGAATTTTCAACTAACGTGATGCATAGGTAATAACCCTATCATTATGCATAAGGACACAACCAAGTCCTTTCTTCGATGCATCACTATAAATAACGAACCCATCATTCCCTGATGGTAGAGTCAATATAGGAGAATTAACTAATCTTCTCTTCAGTTCTTCGAAACATTCTTCACACTATTTTGTCCAAACAAATTTAACCCCTTTACGTGTGAGCTTTGTTAATAGGTTAGCCAATCGGGCAAAATTCTGGATGAAACATCGATAATAACCTGCCAAACCAATAAAACTACGTACCTTAGTTATACTCATCAGTGCAGGACATTCTTGGATTGCCTTGGTCTTAGAAGGATCAACAGAGATTCCATATTTAGAGACAATATGGACAAGAAAAGAAATCTCCTGAAGCCAGAATTAACACTTGCTAAACTTCCCATATAATTCATGTCTTCTCAGAGTCTTCAGAATAATGTGCAAGTGATTTTCATGATCTTCGTAGATTTTAGAGTATACCAAGATATCATAAATAAATACCACAACAAAGTCATCAAGATATTCCTTGAAAACTCTGTTCATTAGATCTTTAAAAGAAGAGGGTGCATTAGTCAATCCAAAAGGCATTACTGTAAACTCGTAATGCCCGTACCTGGTTCGAAATGTTGTCTTCGGAATGTCTTCCTTATTTACACATAACTGATGGTATCCAGATCAAAGGTCAATCTTTGAAAAGTATTGAGCTCCATGCAGTTGGTCAAATAAATCATCAATGCGAGGTAGGGGATACTTGTTCTTTATTGTTATAGCATTGATCTCCTTGTAGTCGATACATAACCTCATAGATCCATCTTTCTTTTTAACAAAAAGAACAGGGGCTCCCCATGGAGAAACACTAGGACGAAGAAATCCCTTCTTACTCAATTCCTCTAGTTGTTTCTTTGGTTCAACTAATTCCACATTGGCCATTCTATAAGGGGTCTTCGATATAGGCCTTGATCCAGGAATTAAATCAATGGAAAACTTAACTTCTCGTTCTGGAGGATGTCCAGGTAAATCTTTCGAAAACACATCTACATATTTTTTCACAATAGGTACATCATCTATTTGAACATTCCTCTCCTCGCCCATTGTAATTTCATCCTCTTCCTCCCCAATAATTGAATTTAGTTTTCTATTGGGGGTGGATCTAGATAAGAATTAGGTGGTGACGATTCTGCTCTAAAGATAAGGTGTTCCTTATCATCATCATCAAAAATAGTAGCCCCCTTCTTCTTATAATAAATTTTTTCATCATGGTCCGAAAGCCAATCCATACTGAGGATTATATCAAACTCAACCTTAGGTATGACGATGAGATCAGCGGATAAAGAACATTTATGTGCTCTAATGGGGACTGATTCACAAAACTTTGTTGCAATGATACTTCCCTTAGGAGTTTTAACTAACAACTCCTTTGTTAAATCAAATTGGAAATATCTAATTTTCTTAGAAAACTGGGAAGATATGAAACAATGCGATGATCCAGAATCAAATAATGCATTTTCTAAACTTGAGGAAACCATTAAATTACCTGCCACCACACCTTTCGGAGCTTCAACCTCAGCAGTAGTGATAGCATAAGCTTGGTCTTGATCCCTTGGCCTTTTCTAAGGTAAGTTCCCCTGATGCTTAGGACATTCATTTGCATAATGTCCCATCTCACATCAATTGTAGTGTAGAGACCCGAAGCTTATCGTACATGAACATTTCATTACTTTTGCAGAATACTTAGTACATAACAAAAAACACACACATAAGGATCGTAATAGTTTAGTGTCTTTGGAAACTCGGAACGTAATCTTCTAATCGTGGTGAAAGATCTCCAATATCTCCCATAAAGATCTTCCTTTTTTTTACCTAAAACCTTTCTTTATATCCTGGGGAAAAGAAAACATAAAAGGGTGAGCTCAAATGCTCAGTAAGGGTAAATAAAAGAAAAATCAATCACATCATATTCATAAGAACATAACTTTTGGAAATCTTATCCTGCAAAAGAGAGAGAGCATAATTTCATAACATGGGATAAATCATAGTAGTGAAATGAAATACCAATAATCATAACTTAAAACATGAAACTTTGTGGCATACACACATAATCATATAGAATAATTTCTTGTTAGTCAAGACTCATTGTCAAGACTATCTTAGTGGACAAAGTCCCTTTCTGAACCGAGTCACCCTCGTTTCAGTCCTGTTTCACTGAACCGGTATAACCTACCATTCCAGCCATATATATCTCATGAGATATAAAATCTTTACCCAATGCATTGGAGGGAGATATAGGTCCCACCCATCTTATAATTAATCCTTTCTTATGTGTGCCACATAATCATAAATCATACATCATCGCATAACACATGTAACAAAAATGGGATTCTTGAAACATCATGACATCATAAAACAAATCATATAAGGTAAATGACTTCATCAAATCAATGTAATAATAGGGATAAAAACAGAACCCTATATTATCTTAGATGGAAAATAATTTTGATAAAACATTTGAACTCCATTCTTGAGGAAAATATCCTTTCTTCTTCAAAAAAATTTTTCCTTTCATAACATGTCATACGTCTTTAAAATAAAAGAATTTGATTACAAATAAACTTGAAAACTTTTAAAGGAAGCTTATTGGAAAAAAAAATTTAAAAATCCATTCATGTCGTATAAGTTAAAAAAACATTCTTCGTACTTTTGTCGGAAAAGTCAAAAAGTACCTCGTACGAAAAAAGACAAAAGATTCCTTTCATATTCTTTACTAAAAACTCACCTAAGGGTAAAATTGGATTTAAACTATTGTAATTGGATGGAAACAATATTACATATTTAGGGAACATGGATGTGGATGATAAAATACACCCCAGTAAATTCCAAAGTAAAAACAATATCGGATAAAAATGAGATTGTGATATTTCCCTTACCTTAGGTCCGACTTTCTTTGTAAGTGTCTGAATCCTCCTGTATAATGGTTTAAATCATGTTATTTACTTATTCCAGAATCATATTCATTGTTATTATATCATATATGGTCCACTTATGACTTTATATTACCCGTTCTTTTGTAAATTCATGTTAAAGTAGCGTTTTGGGTAAAATCGTCTCATTTGTCGTTCGTGTTTTCAACTTGTAATTATTAATATGATTACTTGGATCATGATTACTTATATCCAGAATTTAAAACATGATTTATATATAATATATATTCAGAATACATATATATATAATATATCGATAAATGGAATGAAATACACCGTTCATGGAGACGGTAGTCCGTACGTACGCATGAACGTTGTTTTCGTTTCCTTATTGAATTGAATGGAATTAAGTAGATGACATACATATAAATATAAATAAATTCAGTATCATTATTATGTCATATATTTCATTAGTAATTATTATATATACTTTATAATCATTCATGAATGGTTAATCATTGAGAATGAATCTCATCGCGTCGTGGAGACGGTAGTCCGTACGTACGCACGAGCGATGATATCGTTCCCATGGTCGTGGAATTGTTTTGAAGTTTATTTATACTATTTCAGTATCAATATCACTCTATAATAATCATATATAGTTACTCCTTACACCATTATACCCATCCAATTAAGGTGGTGGCGGAAAATAGATTACACCACGGCGTGGAGACGGTATTCCGTACGTACGCACGCGCGGTGATTTCCTTTTTCCGTAGGATGGATAGAAGGTTAATTATAGTTGTTTCATATTTATAATAACATATAAGTATATAAGAAATACTGATGTTATTACTTTATCATGAAACAACTAAAGAAGAAGAAGTTGAAGAAGAAAGAAATTGAAAAAGATCGGTAATGGATATTACCTCTTCTTTGAAACGCCTCTTTGAATCCTCCACTTAGGGAACTAAGATTGGTCTTTGAAGAAGACCAGGACCTCTAGGATTATTATAGGGAAGTAGAGAAGGTATTTTGGCAGGGGTTGGCCAAGCTTGAGTGCTCAAATTGTTGTGAGGAGGAGGGGAAGGAGGTGCCCTGTTATAAGGGAGGAGAGGGGCACCTTAGGAATATCTCAAAATATTATTTTATATTAAAGTCAAAATCGGTTTATAATGGTTCCAAAGGGTCTTATTTCGAATCTAAAGTGGGGATGGGTCGAAATACTATCAACCAATAGTATTTAGACAAGTTTAGGTTATTATTTTAACCTTATCAATTAGATTTAACTCTAAGTTAAATAATTTAACTTTTACCGTGTCTTTTTGTTTTCTTACACTATATGGTTAATACACTTACTATAACATGCAAAACGAACCCCAAATTGTTTATTATTAATATATATATCCTTATCTAAGTCATTTGGCCTAACCTTAGATTTTTAGGAATAAAATAACAATTAATAATATAATATTTTATTTAAAAACTATTTTGTGTCAATTTTGACACTATTTGATATATGATTTTTGTGAAAGTCATAACAGAATTATATGTTCAAACAAAGTTGATTAAATCAACACTAATATATCATAGTAACCTAGAAAATTATTGGGATTCATAAAAAGTCTCAAATTACATTTATTTGGTCATTTATAACATCAATTATGTTAACATTTCCTTAAAAGGGTAATTACTGCATCATCGTTGTGTCATAAATAAATTAATTTATTTAAAGTATAAAAATTATAAATAAAATATCATTATATATTAAATCTTGTTAGATTTCTAATGAATATTTATAATCGAAGTTATCTTATGTATAAACCCATATTAAAAATGTTTTTGTTATTAAACTTTGATTTTAACTATTTTAACTATTCATTAAATAAAATAATATTAAATGTCATAATCTAATCCAAGTGGACCTAAATGGTCATATTATATTCATAAGGTTGTTTTTGGTCGAATTACACTTATCCAATAGAATTAGGACATGTGTTAGGGTAATAGTAATATCATATTTACCCTTAGTTACCCTATTTACTATTAACCGCAGTAAAAAAAAAGTAAAAAGTTACTATTCGCCAAAAAATTATTTTTATCTCATTGAACCACATTTTACTTACTGATATCAACCGTGTCTGTCGGATTTTCAAAATTCCATTCACAGAAGCGGTAAAATTAAGTTTTATGCAAAATTCAGTTTTTAACCTACCACTTAGTAGTTTCACTATTCATCAAAAATTGATGTTTTTCAGAACAATTCCAAAATTTCATCCTAAGCTATATTTCATATTCCGAATTCAAAAATGAATTCTATTTTAACAAATTCATATCATAGAAGTTTCATTAATTAATTTTATAATTAAATCCCGCTGTTAAAACAAATAGCATGTTTTTAAGAAACAATATCTATCAAAAGATTGACACTTGTTTATGTCTAGTTTAAATGTGAAATTACATCCAATGACCAACATTGTATTAAATTGTAAAAATATATTCTAAATATACATTAAAACCACTCAAATTAATAATTTATCACTATTAATTATTTCGATTAAAAAAGTTGTTTTTAATTAAAATTTAGTAATTTTCACTATTCATCAGAAAATGAAAGTTATACGAAAAGTACCAAAATTTCACCCTAAGCTAATTTCGATATTAAGAATCCAAAAATGAATTACATTCTGAAAAATAAAATATAAAAAATTTCAAAAAGTGGTTATTACTATTCATAACGGCTAGTTTTAATAATATTTTAATAGCGTATTGTTGTTTAGTGAAACTCGTTATTGCGTACTACACACGCTATCGAGGAAGGTCGCGATTGCGTGTAATGCAAGGCAAATCAAGGATGCGTGTTGTGCAAGCTCCTTTTTGTGTAGCGTACAACACAAGACATTAGTGAAATTAAAACGAATATTTTTCATAAAATCTCGGGGTGTTACATGTAGCATTGGACATCGGTATCTTCCTTCTTCCCCTTGTAATCACGGGCTTGGTGGCCTTTTTCACCACACTTGTAACAGACTCCAGTTCCTTTTAAGAAAGTACCGGGGTGTTTCTTCCCACATTTACTGTAGGTTGGATATTCAACTTTTCCCTTATTCCCTTTATTTCCATTCCCAGATTGATCAGCAGATCTCTTCTTGTCTTGCTTTGATTTAAAGTCATATGACTTAGAGAATTCTTTCTCTGTCTTGATAGCACTTGAGACAATGTCTTCGTACGACGAGAAGGATTGTGAGACTAATGCTCGATAGAGAAATGGTTTTAACCCATCAAAGAAATGATCAATCTTACTTCTTGGGTTACTTATATAATCTCCAGCATACCTTGCTAACCTTTTAAAGTTAGCCTCATACTTTGTGACATTCTCATCCTCCTTTTGTCTCAGACTCAGAAATTGCCTTTCCATATCTGCTCGATGGTCATGAGGAAAGTATTTTTCTAAAAACAGATCTTTGAACTCCCTCCATTCCATATTTGATACTTCATCATCTTCCTTCATGTTTTGAATCAATGACCACCATTGATCAGCATCTCCAGTGAGGCGGTAAACTGCCATGATAACTTTTTCTCTTTCACTACTTCCCAAAGCCTAAAATATTTTCTCTAGGGAACTTATCCATTGCTCATCTACTAATGGATTTGTGCTCCCATTGAATGTTGGTGGTTGTTGCCTCATGAAGTGATCTAACATTGATCCTCCATGATGTGGATTAGGGTTCTCCATACGGGTAAGGTTATTATTCATAACCTGAGTGAGTTGTCCCAGTATGGTGATTATTTGATCAGCACCAGTTGCATCACCAGCTCCACTATAATTATCTTGAGCAGGAGGGAAATCCCTACATGGAGTGTGTGCATTGATATAGTTTCCATTTCTTCCACTAGGTTCTATTTCTAAACAATGTCATAAACTAGATCAGTTTATGAATCAAAATACATAATTCCATACTTATAAAACACTTAACATAAATTGAACTATTTATGGATATAATCCATAATCATAAAAATGTTTTCTTTGAGGAAGTATATAATCATAAACCCTTCATAATGATTTGTAAAGAAAATGAGAGTTATCCTAAAAATATCCCCCAGGAGTGTCGTAACCAAGAGTGCAGCAAGGCCCATTGTCGTGCACCAGTTCTCGTTCGAGTCTAGCTCAAAGCGGTGTTTTTGGGTTTTACCCCTAGGTACATCTATGCCAGAGCCGCCTCTACCAGCTCGTATCCAGACAGGGATTTATTGCTCGGAAAACTCACAAAATCTCTACAATACCAAAATTCTAGGAAGTTCTTCTATATTAATCCTCAAAGTCCATCTTAGGTCTATGTTTTTTAATCAGAGTTTATCTAAATCTAGCTTCCAAGGTCTATACTAAACTTCCTCTGATACCAACTGTAACGCCTTGACCCCAGTTACCTAGAGTCGGTGCATTATTACATAACATTGGCATGATCACAAGGAATATCAAATCTCGAAAGACCGATTAGTTTAGTAGCCTTGGAAACACTAGATATATTCATAAAGTTTTACATTACATCATAAAAATGAAAACTACAACAACATAGTCTCCATAGTCCACACTCTTATACCCTCATACTATCCCTGGAGGTCATTCATAATTTACTTCTTCACATCCTGGGAAAAATAAAACATAGAAAAGGGGTGAGCTCAAATGCCCAGTAAGGATAACAATATAGCAGAAACTTTCATAAATAAGAATATACATTTAAGGTAATGTATAACTAAAACAAAAGCCTTTTAAACATGAACTTCAACATAGTATGTCAAAAATAAAATGAAATAATTCCATTTACTTATTCACATTGATATTGTACTAATAGAATAATCACATGTAATATCAATAACCACTTTCATAATGATGGAATGCATAATGCCAGACTATCATAACCACATAGCCAAGGCCTCATGCCAAGACAACAAATAAAATTTTTCCAAGGCCTTATTCCAAGACACTGGTTTGTCTCATGAGACCTACCGATGCATCGAGGAGCTATAGCGGGCTCCACCCGTCGCATATTAAGTCCAATGCATTCCCATACGAAAAGGTTTAAACATAACATAAACATTCGTATTAAAAATAGCATACAAAATGTAAATACTTCATCCATAAACCATGAATGGTATAAAAATAACACATCCACAGTCAAACATATCACAAAACCTTCAATAAAACATAGAAGTTTTGTATCATAATAAATCAACTTCAAATAAGCTTAAAATCCATCAAAGGATGTTGACATAGATGAAATCAAAACTCTTTTTAGAGAAATATCTCTTTCTATTTTGAAATAATTTAAGAGTCATATATCTATAAAATAAAACATTTTCTTTGAAAATATTCTTATAAGCTTGTAAGGGAAGCTTCGACAATTTTATAACGGCGGAAAATAGCCGCACCTGCCGTATAAGTTAAAAAAACATTCTTACCTTAATTCTGTCGAAAAGGTTAAAAAGGACCTTGTTTGGAAAACGTAGGAAATATTCCTTTATAAACCACTTATAAAAGTCAACAAGGGTATAAATGACTTTAACCCGTATTCTAGTAAAAATAGTAAAAAAAATGTTTTGAAATACATTTTTAAGAAACATGGATGTGGATGATAAAGAAGTCCCAGATATTATTACGTATAAACAACCTCAGATAATGAAGAGATTGCGAAATAAACCCTTACCTTGTAATTTTCCTTGGTTGAGGGTAGGTTAACATCCTGTACAATGGTGAAATAATTGTTATTAAATTATACAAGAATCATACACATTAATATTATATCATATATCATCTTTTAACATTGATTTGTTAATAATATCTTAGTATTATCGTTGTTTCGGGTGTTAACTTACTCATTTTCTTTTATATGTTTTGTTACGTAAGACATGTTTTTCATGGATAGGTTGTATATTATTCATATCCAGAATGATATCAAGTCCCTAGATACTATTATTAATCATAAAATGATAATTATACTTGAATGGATACGATGGAGAATGAATCTCATCGCGTTCGTGGAGACGGTAGTCCGTACGTACGCACGAGCGACAATATCATTCTTTTGATATTAAACTAATATATAATTGGATGGTATATCATATATAAAAAATAATTATCATGTTATATTTAATATTTAAATGAATTATACATCATTATTATACCCATCCAAATAATAATTTATCGAATAACAATTACACCACGACGTGGAGACGGTAAGTCGTACGTACGCACGTATGGTGACATGTCATTCAAAGGATGGATAGAATACTGAATATGGTTGTACCATATTTATAATAATATCACAGTATATAGGAGATACTGGATTTATTATTTTATAATGGGAATAACAAATAAATAAGAAGTTGAAAAAGAAATGAACTTGAAAAAGGGTGGTGAAAACATTACCTCTTCTTCGGGTTCTTCCTTTTGATTTGATCAAAAGGGATCCACAGGTTGGCTTTATGATCAAACTAAGGCCTCTAGGTTGTATTGAGGAAAGTTGAGAGAGTATTTTGGCAGGGTTTGGACGAACCAAAAGGCTTTGAATGTCTGAATTAATGAGAAGGGGGAGTGCCCTTTTATAAGAGGGGTGAGGGGCACCTTTGGAAAAGCTAGAAATATTATTTTATAATAAACTCATATTTAGTTTCTAATGACTTCAAAGTGGATTATTTAAAGTTTAAGGTGGGTATGGTTTGAAAACCACTCAACCATTAGAATTTAGACAGGTTTGGGTCATTATATTAACCTTATCTTTTATTTTTAACTCTTAGATAATTAGTTTGACACTTACCATGTCAGTTTGTATTTTTATATTATATAGTTAATAAACTTACTATATACCTCTAAGCGACCCCCAAGTGGTCCATTAATGATACACATATCATGATATAAGTCTCTTGGACGAACCTTATATTTTTAGAAATTGAATATCAATTAATAATACAATATTTGTTTTAAAAACTCTTTTATGTCGATTTTGACACTATTTGGAAAATTGATTTTTGTGAAAATCATAACAGAATGATTACTTCAAACAAAGTTAATTAAATCAATCATAACATGTCATATTAACCTAAAAAAATAGTTTAAGTCATCAAAAGTCTCAAATTACATTTATTTGGATATTTATAATATCAATTATTTTAATATTTCATTAATTAGGTAATTACTGCATCACCATTGTGTCATAAATAAATTAAATTATTTAATGTCTAAAAATTATAAATAAAATACCATTATGTATGAAATATTTTTATATTTCTAATCAATATTTACAATCGAGTTTATTTTATGTATAACCATATATTAAAAATGTTTTAGTAATTAAACTTTGATTTTAACTCTTTTAACACTTCTTTGAATTAAATAATAATAAATGTCCTAATCTAATCCAAGTGGACCTAAATGATAATATTTTATTCCTAAGGTTTTTTTTAGTCTAATTAAGCATATCAAATAGAATTAGGACATGTGTCAGGGTAATATTAATATCATTTTTACCCTTAATTATCCTATTTAGTTTTAACCGTGGTAAATAAAAGTAAAAAGTTACTATTCACCAAAAATTATTTTCATCTCATTGAACCACATTTTACTCCTTGATATTAACCGTGTCTCTCAGATTTTTGAAATTCCACTCGCAGATGCGGTAAAATTAAGTTTTATGAAAAAATCAGTTTTTTAACTACCACTTAGTGGTTTCACTATTCATCAAAAAATGAAATTTCAGAAAAATACCAAAAATTCACCCTAGTATAATTTCAATATTCCAAATCCAAAAATGAAGTCCATTTTGAAAAATAAAATTTATAAATTTCAAAAAGTGGGTATTACTATTCATAATGGCTAGTTTGATTAGTTGTGGTGTGTTAGAACTCGATGTTGCGTACAACACACGCTATTGAATTATTCAAAGAGAAGTGTACCGTAGAAGATTGGGGTGTTACAGACTAGGTATAATGAAAGTAGTAACTTTATATTATGTATATGGCACCAACCAAACCTCCCCTTATAGAATATAGGATATTATCTTCTACTAGTTGAATTGACATGACCCAAACCATAAGGGACCCACCTAGTTCATGGTAAGCTGAGAATGCCTCCCAAATCCAACCTCCAATAGGCCATTGGCCGGTTACTACCACCAAGTAGGCATATATCACGACATGGGATTCCTTATCCAATAAAAACATACAACAACACATCTTTAATACAAAAGATAATTAAAAATACCATAAGAATATACATACATATATATATAATCAACTAAATTGAACTATATTGAATATAATTAAAGAATGATATAAAAAGTACATGTACATACCATATGGTAAATATAAGGGAAATGGAACATCAAACAAGCCTTTAAAACAAAAATCAATAATAATATCCTCTATTATATAATTAGTTCTTGTAAAACACTATTCACATCTTTCACTATCGCCATTATGAATCACGAGGCTCCACAATTTATCCTCAAGAATCACCAAGAATCTACTCTAAATAAGACACGCCAACTCCACTTCTACCCAAACCATCTTTGAACCTATGTGTCATCCATACAAACACAATATGAGTGGGCATAAATACCATATATAAGTGAGTATAAACATACCTTGTGGGATTCCTATAAAAAAATAATAGAAACAAAAAGAAAAAATTCATCTCAACTTCTAGTATGAGTGGTGGGTAAGAGGAAGAAAAAGAGAAAAACTCGGTATCAAGTCATCTCAAAGATCCATATACTAAATAGAAAATGAAATAATTTCAAGGAAGAATAATCCAAAAATTCTCAACCATTAGAAGTATTTGTAAAAAACAATGAATTATAAATAATCAAATCTCTAACCCAAGATAGTCACAATCACCCAGGAAACTGATAATGATCGAAGTAGTAAAATGTCTATGAAGTCTAAAGTAGGTATTTATCTATAAAACACATCTCAATGTCCACCAAGGGGGATTTGGGAGTCATGAGACTCAAATAATACCACATCTCTTAGCCTTTATAAATATTACACCACCACTAGATAACAAGTATGGGAGCCTACAGAACATTAAAGAATATTCTCTAGGCATGGGAATGACACATCCTTCGACCTATTGGAACCATACCACTGATATCGTACCAGAACTACCCAAGATTTAAATCCATATAACCCTCCAAAATTATGGTGGTAGACATGTGCATTGCTGATGGGTACACAATGGTCAAGAGATTACTGATCCTAGTGGTGGAATATCACCTAACTTTTTCTCTTAGATAAGGGAGTATAAACTCTATTGATATATGACTCTCACCCCAAGTTTGTATGGGAGATCACTAACTCCGTATGTATAAAGAAATTGGGTGCACACATGCTAACATAATTTTACCTTAAAAGGACTACCTACCCCAATATTACTCTAAAAATTATAAAAGATTCCCATTATTAACTATACAAAGCTGAAGAAATAGTAACCTTCTCATATCACCTTATGCCCCATATCTGGTATTTAAGAAAAGGACACCATCACATTCTACATGGTATGTGTTATTGGTTTCATATTGTGACATACCAAATAAGTAGCTTGGTAGTATACTAGTACACTACATGGAGTGTAGAAACTTCTATATAGCATGTAGGATAGAATATATGACATGTTATTCCATGGGGATATCATCTTGTACCACCACTACTTGTGTCATGTTCAATAGATACACAACATGTGGCCCTGAACAACATAGCATGTAAGGACAAACAACCACCTAGGCATGTACTCCACATATAAGACATGCTTGTCTACTAGGGGTATACAATGTGTGGATTAATTCACATAGTATGTGATATTTATCTCTATCTAAAAACACAGTCCTTTCACCTGTGAGATACGTTGCGTGTGTTCTTCTAAAATACATTTTGGGTAGTCAGGTTTCTAAAGAATGTTTATCTCCTCACTCAAAAATTTCACCATCTTATTTGATTTCACAATCAATCCCAGTGGTTAATTTTTCAAAGGCACTGATCATGGGTTAAATTCCACCATACGTCGATCTTTTTCCATCAATCACTGAAAATGGAATTCATCATCTCTTTGCATGAGTCTCTCGTCAACTAGAACATTTCTTCCTGGGGAATAATCAATACATGTATTCCATGATCCACAATCACATGTTTATTTTATTGAATGATCCAATATCTATTTTCAATCCTAAATAAGCACACATTATAATAGTATTCGATTGTTATTCGAATCATACAAAGTTAGTCAAATTATCATTTTAACTATAGGTTGATGATGAATATTTAAATATTTCTAGAAAAAACTAATAAATATAAAAGGTTATTATTAATGATGGTCATCATGAACCTAGACATCGAACAAGGGTATACACTGATGAATTAATAAAATAAATTAAAATCAAATAATCTAGGATAAATAGTCAATTTCAATCCAATAGGTAAATTCTAAAAATAAGGGAGAAAAACAATCTATCCATGAAATTATCATACTCATTTTTAAAATAATAAATAAATGCATAAATATTGAAGTCCTGACTCATGGAACGATAGACATCTCTTTTACCCCATTATCATAGCTACATGATCCACTCATCACCATCACCACAGATCAAATTACATCCTCTAGTCCAATTTCAATCCTTCCATAATACCTAATCAACATCTATATCTCAATAAAGTCATTCCAATGATAAAAATTGGATAAAAAAGGGATAAAGTATAATATATCTTATATAGAGGTGTTATGGGGTTTTCATAATAAATAGATTATTTTTATTTGATTAATTAAAATAATTAACCAGTTCAATCCATAATAACAAACACCCAAGAGTTTCGGTGTGAATGGATTATACATCACTCCTATGGTAAAAACCTCATTATGGATTCAAACAAAGCCTCAGTTTTTCCATATGATGTGTTATTAAGAGGGAAAATCATAATTAATGATAAAGTGCATGTGTGGATAGAAATAATATTTTTATAATTAATATATTTTTTTCAAGGATCCACCCTGCCTGCAATCTCACATCGACTAAAATCAAGGGTAAACACCAAACCTTAGAAACAGTGGCATTGTAGAATTATTTTTTAGAGTCCATCCACTAGGTTAAATTTACCATTTTACCCATAAGGCAGTTGTATATCAACTAAACTCAAATTTTAGCTATGTATCGATCAAGAAGAACTCGGGTATTTACATCATCCCAAACCTAAAATCCTTTTCATCACTAAAAGGGAAATAATAGGAGGTTTTAACCAATAAAGCTCCCAAAAAATCCTTGGTAAAAATATCCCTCCTTACTATAAACTTTATTTTTCTATATAGGTATAAGATCTAAATGAACATGTTACATAACATAAAGGGAATAGAACATCCCATTTCACCCATTTAGATACCTTCTCCTACATATCCTAAAGAAATAATGAAGAATAAACATGTAACCACCCTAGTTGAGTTTTGATAATCCTCAATAGCTAAAAAATGTCTCCATATGTAATTTTTTCTACCACATGGGATAAAATGAATCCAAAATATCAAACATCCATATGGAAAAGTAGTTTGTTGTTAAGGTCAACTATAGTGGAAGTGCTTCATTCCACACCTTTAAAGGGCGTTGTAAATGGTTGTTATATGGGAGAAATCTATACAAATATACCACCAAAATTGAATGATTTACTTAATTCTAGTCTATCCCTAGGAAATTTGTATGACTGCATGCTCTTCGGGATCAACACCATCCCCTCTACTATCACCTACCAACAATGTACAGACACCATTGCCTCTAGCTTCATGCACACGAGCAACATGGATATCTTCTTAACACCTCATACAAAACCTATGAAAATATATCATATTAATCTTAATATCCAATAGAATCTATTATACTATTAAAGATAAAACATTTTTTGTCATTTTTCATTCTTAAAACCTAATGGCCTCACCAACTACTCAATATCACACCAGGATATGTTGAGTAGCCCAATCCACCACAATCTGAAGAAGATGGTCCCGTCTACTTAGAAAAATATGATCTGTAATCTCTATATCATAAGATAAAACCTTCTTAATCAACTTAAATACATATCTTCTCAAGTATATATCCTCCTTTATCTCATATCAAGAGTTTCCTTGTGGTGAGTTTACCTAAAATGATTCATTAAGAAAGCCATTATGATGACCATTACCGACTAAAGTGCTCACCATTCAGATTATCAATCCCCTTATTCAACACAAGAACCAACATAAATGTAGCACCCAAATATTTTGGAAAATATTTCTTTTTATATAGTTTTCAATATCTTATGTTACACGCAACACTGAGTTTAAACGAACCGCGATACACTATTAAAATATTATTATTCAATGTGATATTTATAACCTAGCTTTTAAATCGGTGGGTATGAATATGATTAAATATTTTATTAAATATATATAAATTTTCAACTCAATATAAATATATTGACAAACTCTATTTATATAATCACTAAATTTTTAGTAAAGTTATTTTATGCTCCAAAAATACAACTTCTTCAAAAATGATTTTATTAATTTTTATAAGAAAATATAATAATTAATTTATTAAACTACTATAAATTTTATTTAATAAAAAAATATGATTTTTTGAAATGATAATATCAAAATTTGCAAAGGGAAATTTTTTGGGATTTTTTTAAAAATATTTTTTTTCAGTGAATGGTGATAAATACAAAATTTTATTCAAAACTGTATTTTTGTTTCAAACATTTAAAAAATACCACTTATTTTTAAAATAGATTCAAAGTAATATTAGTTTTATTATATTATTATTAATCTAATTAATTTAATTAGAGTCAATTTTATGGTTGAATTTGATATAAAAATATTTCTATACTTAAAAAGGAATTTTTCTAAAGTTTGATTTTCATTGTATTTTACACATTTATATTAAAATTAATTTATGTCAATTATAAGAATTAAATTTAATGAAATGGAATTTTTTTTTATAATCATGTCAAATTTATCCTAGGATATTTTTTTCATTTTTATGAATAACATAAATTGTTTTTTAATAGTAAAAAATATAGTTTTTATGAAATACGGTATCTTTATTTATATAGAAAAGACAAAAAAATCATATAAAAATAATTATTTAACTTATGCTATGAATAAATTTTTTAACATAATATAAATATCAAGCAAAATTAATTCAAAAATATATAAATTATAATTTATTCCATGGTAAATATGAAAATCATTTTCTGCACCAACACAAAACTTGCACGGCACTGTAAAAGTCTAATTTTGTACCCAAAAGATAATACTTTAGATGAAATAATTCCTTGGTCGAATTTTATTTTAAATTTTAATTATTATAGATTATTTTTATGATTATACATTAATTCTGAAGTTATATAACAAGTGGCTTTTCCAAATGCTTGTGCAAGACCATAAAATTCAAAATAACATATTAAATAAGTTTTCATGACATAGATATGAGAAAAAATTACACATTAAAAGAACATAAATGGATAATTAGAGAATTATAAAATCATTTTATTTATGTTAATTTATTTATAATTTTTAGTTATTAAATAAATACCTTAAATTCTTTCAAAATGCTGACGCAATATTGCTTTAATTAATAGAAAAACAAAATAAATGATTTAAAAAAAACTAAAACTAATATAGTTTGAAATAATTAACTTTTTCCATGAATTTTATAGATCTATATGAAATTTTAGGGAATTTTTAAAGTATTATTTTTTAAAATAACCCTTTATCTTTATGTATTTAAAATCAAATTAAATTAATACTGTCAAAATTGGCATTAATGATATTTTATGAAAATAAAATTTTATTAAATTATTTAAATATCATAAAAATACTAAAATAAGAAAGTTTGTATATTATATGGTTTAAAATGTCATAAATTGGGCATTTATGGTCCAATTTTCACCTTATAAGTAAAAATTTTCAACCTTTAATATTAAAAAAGTTATTACCAAAGTTAAAATTAAAATTGGTTAACTAAGGGTTAATAAAAATGATAAGGTTCAAAATGACACTAAAACTAGTATAAATTATTTTTTTTGATGGGATTAAGACCCTATAAGACATTATATTTTAAAACCTATCCATTTGGAATTATTTTTCTTGATAATTAATTTATTATAATTTAATCTTTTGAGAAATTTCATAAGTTCCCTTCACCTCAATTAGAAAAGAGAACCTCCTCCCTCACTTTTTCACACCACTTTGAGACTTCTATCTCAATAAAGACCTAAATATTTAAATTATATAATTCCCTAGACACAACATATAGGTTTTTGTCTTCCCTAAAGACTAACCCTAGATCTCTTTAGATGAGATCTAAAGGTGTTATTTCAAAGAAGAGGTAATTTCCTTAATTGATAACATTATTTTTACTTTTATTTATCTCCTATAAATCTATGGTATTTGTTATAAAATAATAAATTAAATATAAAAAATATTCTTAAATGTTATTATAGTTATGAAAACAGAATTATAAATCTTTCTTCCCATCAAATGAGAAGTCAAAGTATAATTCGTGAAAACGTACGGTTTACCATCTCCATATAGAAATACAATTAATTTTCAACACCATATTTTATGGATGGGTATTATGATAATTTTAATTTTTATATATAATATTTATGAAATATTAATACTTCTATAATTATAATATTTTTTATACATTCTTACAATCCAATCCTCTGGGAAACGATAATGTCCTTTATGCGTACGTGTGGACCACCACCTCCACGAAGCGATGTGATTCATTTTTCATTTATATTTCAATTAGATGGTATAAAGAAATAATTTTATGAATATATATGATATATACGATATAATAATAATAATGATAATATAATTTTGAATTCATATTTACCATTCTTTTTTCACCTATCAAAAAATGAAAACAACATTCATGCGTACGTACGACGTACCATCTTTATGAACAGTGTAATTCATTTTTTATATCTCTAATTTTTATGGATGGATATAAATATGTATATAATGAATATATATTATATTTATATAATTATTAATATCTTGGATATTATATAACCACGATCAAAATACAAGGACCAAAACTATTAAACTAGACATACATGAAAAATGAAGATATTATCTCGAAGAGTGATTTTAATAAAGAATTGTTAAAAACCATGTGATAAAAATATATAAGTAAATCATATATGTTATTATAAAAATAAGTATTTTTATATAATATATTTATAATAAATCTTTATTTATTATACAGGAGTTTCCAATACATATGAAGAAAATTGGACACTATGGTAAGGGATTTTTGTCTCGCTTTTATTTCTATGGGACACATGCCTTATACACCACTTGTTTATTTTGTGTGGTGTAGGGAAAGACCATAAATATATTTTATGATTATTATCAAGAAAATTTTGTGATATTGTAAAAAACTAGAACCCGCACTCCTGGAATCGGTGCTGAAATTGTATACTTTATATTTTCAGTTTTGATGCCGATAATTGTGACCCAGTTTTTTTCCTTTAAAACCTCATAGTATCAAAAGAAAAAAATATATATCAATTAAATTATAAAGTAACATTTAGGTGTTTAGTTATATAGGATCATGAAAAACTTCTACATAAACAATACCTATGTCATCAATGTTTATTTCTCCCGCTTAACCAAGTTTTTATTATATCACATTTAGACATCATCATTATCCATATAAAATTACTTCTAGAAATAATGAATTAAAACTCAATCTTTATGACCTGGTGAAAAGTAAACATATGAATTTTAGCTCAAATTTTCAGTAAAAGAAAACATAAGAATTAAAAAATTAATTTTATCAGTGAAAAAAAGAAGAGCATAAGGGTATGATACTATAATCAAAGTTTGTGAGTATAACCTAAGAATATACATACCCATAAATACCTAGATCATTAAACTTGAAAACATAGGAATAAGGTTTAAAAAAAGGAAAGAGACATAATAATCAATAATCATGAGCCATGTGACACCAATATCGATCAAATTAAACATCATAAACTCATATAAGGCATAAACAAAACATACTGGTATCTTGGAACATCATCTTCATAGAACACTTACAAAACCCTTACAATGGGAATAACCATATGGTCAACTTCCAATATAATTATCAAGAAAATGTAATCATTACCCAATGAATTAGAGTTCTATCTAGATACACCCATCGTATAAGTTATATAGGGATCACCTAGAACTATCTAAGCACACCCATCATATATAATTTTCAAGAAACATAGCATGAATAGAGTATATAGATATTTTATTTTATCATAAAACTCATAGAAAGAATAATTATTCTTTTTATAACTTGATTAGTCCGTGAAAAAGTAATGGGTTTTATTTAAATGTATTTTAAACATGGTTTACCCATGGAAAATAAATGGGATTCATAATAATATCTTTGAAACATGATTAAACTGTGGAATATAAATGGTTTACAAAACAATCTCTTTGAAATTATATTATTCCATCTATAGAAAGAATAATGATGGTATAAACACAAAATATACTCATTGAAGGATAAGTAACAACAATGGTTGTTTACATTTATGAAAGGAAATTTCATTAAAATACCAATAAAAATTTCTTGAGGAAAATATCCTTTTAATTTTAAAAAATCACTTTTTAAAACATAAAACATTTTGAAAATCCTCTTCTTTGAAAATCACTTTTAAAAAAATTATATAAAAATAACCTTATAAACTTAAAAATTGAGCTTCAAAGAAATTATGTTCATAATGGCAGGTAATTATATACATTCCATAAAATAATATTCATTTTTTACTATAAAAAGTTAAGTAAGTTCTTGTTTACAAAAATAATAAGAAGATTTCTTTCATATTTTTGGTAAAATAAAAGTGGACATTGTTTTGAAAAATAAATAATATTCCTTTAAAAACATAATTTAAAGAATAAAAATGGGTAAAATTACTTTGATAAATCATTTTTAAAATGTTAAAAACATTTTTGATAATGTTTTTAGAAAACATGTTTTTAGAAGAAAACGTGTTTTCGGAAGAAAACATATTTTCGACCAAAGAGATAAATGAAGCTGGGTTTTCTTAAAACATATTTTCAATAATTTTATGTACCAAAAAGTAGAAAAAAAAGTACTATTACTTTTAAATATCATGAATAAATATATTAAAATAAAATTCATGAGTTTCTTGAGAGATGGATCATAAGATCTCATCATAGGAATCATAATCAAAAACAATATCGATAAATAATGAGATTTCAACATAAAACTATTACCACTTTGGTATCTTTAAATATTAAGCCACATGAAAGGATTAAATTAAATTAAAATTAAAATAATATGATAATAAATAAATTTATTATATTACATTTCAAATGGTATCTATATACATCTCATAAATAAATATAGGTTCTTAATGTGACATATAAGTCTCAAAGAAGGAAAATAGGGACAATAATCCATTACTGCATTGATAACTTTGAAACTATATACCCAATGAAAGAGATATAATAAAATGGATATGTAAATTATCATAAATTTAAGTAAAATAATATTAAAATACATTCATGGGTATTATATACACAACATAACAAAAATAATTAGTGAATATAGTTTATATCTCACAGAAATAAAAGTGAGATGACAAAACCCTTACCTAGAGTTCAATTCATCACACTTGTTCTTTAACTTACTAAATGACAAACTAATGAAAATTATTTAATTTCTTGGAAAATTTATTCATGTTTATTATCACTTTTATTTCACTTATTATCATGTTATATACAATTACTTAATCGATTAAGTTTACATCGTATGTTTCGATCATATTCGGCTTGTGTGTCAAAAAAACTTAGGTAGGTTGAGTGTGGTCAAATTGGTCATCATTTAAACATATATATAATAATAATAAAGAAATAATTTTCATATTTATACATAAACTATAATTTCTAAACCCATCAAGAAACATGGTTAATAAAAATGAACTAATATTATGATCTTGGAAATGGTAGGTCATATGTGCGCATGAGTAACATTTCCATTTTTTCAATGATCGTTATGGAAAGAAGGTAAGTAATATTTTATCTTTATATAATTATAATAATATCATAAATAAAATATTATTTAATTATATATCATTATTTTTAGGTGGTGATGAAAAAGGGAATCATATCTCTTCGAGGAGGCGGTAGTCCACACGTCTACGAACAATGTTATCATTTTTTCAGGGAGTGAAAAGGTAAAAGAAAAAATGATATATTATATTTCCATAATTATAAATATTTCATTAATATCATAAATATTTAATTTAAATAACATATATTTATTATCATTATCCTTATTACCTTTCATTTAATGTGTTAGTGAAAAATGAATCACATCATTTCGCGAGGCAGTAGTATGTCGTACAAACGAGCCATGTTATCTTATCCACTATAGTATGGAATATAAAATAGTATTTATAATATAATAAATAAAGAGGTATAATTATATTATAAATATCATATATAAACTTTTTATCCATCATCATACCCAATAATGATATGTGGTAATGGAAAAAAATGACATTGATTTGCAGGGCAGTAATCTGTCATACACACAAATGATAATTCTGTAACTCATTTTATAGAAGTGTGTGTGGTTATAGTTCATGCCCTTAACATAAAAAAAATATTATTATATTAAATATATTTAGGTTATTGTATCATCTTGTTATAATAATAATTTAATAAAGTGAATAAGGAAGTAAAATAAAGTCACTCGTTGAAGAACATTACCTCTTATTTGGGTATCCTCTATATATTTGCACTAAATACTTAAAGGTTGGATTAATAACCAAAATAAGGATCCTAGGATGATGGTAGGGGAGTTGTGATGTTATTTTTGAATGTTTTTTATGATTCTAATATCTTTATAGGTGTGACTAAGTGAGGAGAGTGAGTGCCCATTTATAGTTGTGGAGTGGCATTCTTATAAATACTCAAAATTATTCACTATTTGGAGGGAAATATTACCTAAAATTGAATGTCTCAGTAGTAAAAAAATATCTTTTTTACCTTGGTTTTTTTATATTTTTAATTTTGGTTCTTGAGTCAACATTTTAAATATTTTTTTAACATGGGTTATTAAAACTGACCTTACAAATATATTTTTTATGATTTTTCATGTCATTTTTTTAAAAACTGATATGAAAGACAATATATCACATTGGTTTTTTTAGCAACAACAAAACCCAATTTTTCATATCATTTTTTATAAAACTAATGAGAAAAATCATATTTTACATTAGTTTTTTAAAAAACCAATGTAAAAAAATAGGTGTTTAGAATTAATTTTCTAAAAACCAATGTTAAAGATCACTTTTGATGCCGTTTTTTTAAAAATTAACTCAAAAAATATTTATTTTAGAAAATATTATTTAACTTATTATAAAATTACACACTGTTCATTTTTATAATCAACAAAAAAAATATTGTTCCACATGATAAAATAAATATTTTACACTTACAGAGTTGAAATAAATAAAGATCATTCAATGATATAATAATATTAATAAACAAATATTAATTTCAATGTTGATTGCTCCATACATCTAAAATAGAATATTAATAAAAAATATCATATAAACCATAGGAAATCTAGAAAAAAACTTTAATATTTGACTTAATTTTCAAGATTGTCAAAGTCTTATTCGATGAAATTTTCTTTAGAGGAAATATCTCATGAGGAAAACAAAGCTTTGAATTGGAAGGTATTTCTTAATCCGAATGAATCTTTTAGTTTTAACAAGATCTAAAGAATTATTATTTAGTGTAAGAAACAATTAAACACTAACCGGTATATAAATTCACAAAACTAATCACAAAAAAATTAATTCATAGAAAAATAATTACAAATACCATGAAGAGATCACCGAAAAAAGAATTAGTGGATTGATGATGCAAATAAAAGGAGTTGAGTTGATGGAAAAATGATAATTGAAAGTATTAATCATTAAATAAATAAATTTTGAGTGTGAAAACAAATAAATTACATGGTAAAAGAAAATGTGGTATCATAAATTTTAGCTGATAATTAAAAATTTTGATGTCGTACTGTAAAAAAATTAGAATTCCATATTGGCGGGATATTGAATTTTTTACTTTCACATCAGTTTTATGATAAAATTCTTGAAAAGATAATTTTTAACATTTTTTATTTTAATAATGACCTTAAAATTTTAGTTTTTTACCTCAATTTTTTAATAACCCATGTGAAAAACTAACATTTTACATCGGTTTTATGATAACAGACGTGAAAAACAAGAATTTAATGTCGGGCTTTTTACAAACCAATGTTAAAATTCAATTTTGACATTATTTTTTTAGAAAATAGACATTAATAATGCTTACCATGTTTTAGATCATTTTCCAAGCTTCTATTTTACAGGTCATGGATCTCAAATAGAGTTACAAATCAAATTTTATGGTCCTCAAAAGTTGGACTTCTCAAAGACTTTACATTGAGATGTTCAAATTTTAACATCCATAACCTTTCATATGTATGTCCATTTTATCTCCACAACCAGTAAAATATAATCTTGGAAAATTTACTACAACTTGGTCATCATTAAAATTTTATATTTTCACATTGGTTTTATGATAATTGATGTGAAAAATAGCTTTTAACAATGATTTTTTTTCTCAAATCAACATTAAACGTCACTTTTAATGTCGGTTTTTCAAGAAACTAAAATTAATAATGTGTACCAAGTTTTATCTCATTTCACTCTATTCTATTTCACTCATCTTGGAGTTCAAATGGAGATACAGATCAATATTTATGGTCTTCAATGGAAATAATGGTCTCTATGAGGTATCCTCATTAGTTGAATGTTTAAAACGAGGAAAGTATGTGAATTATGAAAATCAATGTCCTAGGGGGAAATTTATGGTTCTTTTAATTGTATTACTTATGTTAAAAGTAATATGTATGACTAGATTGAGTTTGATGAATCTTAAAACATAATTCATATATTATATTTTAAGAAAGAATCATTTGGTAATAAGATGACAAATCCTTATTAATTTCTTAATAAGGAAGTGAGATGATTAAAGTGTTTATGTATTTAGATTTAAATAATTATGTTGTATAATTTTTATACTAAAAATATTCTAGTTATAAAAAAAATCACGAAACATATAAGTATGGTTCCATAGTGGTTTTTATTTAAGGATTTGAAAATATATTTTGAATGGTACTAATAACCAAGAAAAGTGATTTATTATTAAGCTTATTTTTGTAGAAAAAACATAATTAAGGGGAAGAAAAACTTTAATATTTATCTAATGTTGGGTTAATAATGTTTTATTTGGACAAATAAATTATTTACATTAATAGTTTTGGTAACGTTGAAATTTTTTTTGATTTGATAAAAAGTTATTTGCATCATCTTTGATGAAGTTTGTTGAATTTTTGGATTTATGGAAAATATTAACTAGGTGTGAACTTATTTAAGGAATGAGGATAGTTATAATTTTTTAATCATATATGTTTTCATGTGATATTAACTTAAAATTTAAATATACCATCATGGGTTTATCAGTTTATAGTTGATCATAAGTTCAAAGGCACGAACACTCCATTTTAATGTTTTATATTATGGGATTTAGAAGTGATTTGAAACTTTTACTCGATGTTAGTAAGAATACTCTATTAAGGTTTAAATAACTCTTTTGGGTTAGTATATTATTTTATGTCAAGTTAATTATGGTCTTCTAGATTATGATATTTAGATAATCTTAATGTTTCAAAATTAATTCATTAACAATGTGATAATTTCAGAGATATTTATGGTCAAGTTAAGAATTACCTTTTATGTTAGTATCTAAATTTGATTCATGATATTGTGGTGAGGTTTACTACATTAAAATATTATATTCATCATAGTTATTAATGATATTTGGGAAATGTTCTATGGGGGTGAGGTATACGTTACCCTTAGGTTTAACAAGTCATTTAACTTGTATAATTCTTTAGGATGAATGAAATTAAATTTTTATACATGTAATTTTAAGGGTATGACATATCCTTTGAGGATAAAACATTCTTAATATTGAAATTTTTGAGGTAATTTAGGATCTAGAGTAATTTATTGAAATAATCGAAGTGTAACCTTTGTTGTTATTCAAGCAAATTGTGGATTTAAATGTATTATTTCAAGGTTTATTCATTTTTAGAATTATTTTATGCTTCCCATATATAGTTTTGGTTAATTACCAAAGATAATATCAATATCTTTATATACTTTTTTTATCCATTAGAATCTAATTTTAGTGATTCAGGCATAAAAAAAATCATCTCAAATACTCATTGTTTAGAGAAACAAATGAGATTGTGGTGGAAAATGATTAAAGGATGAAATTATACTTTCATCTAAATAGGTTTACTTATATTATTAGTATATATAGAAAAGGAATGCCTCGACTCTAGTAAAAATATCTTAAGATGAAAAAATTATCTTATAACCTTCAATTCCAATTAATTGATAGTCTTCTAACCCCACATTGATTCATGATTTTTTGGTTGTCAACTTTCTCCTGAAAATGTTATCTATCTCTCTCTATTAGTACTTGGGTGTTAAATTTATCTTCCATGTCCATTTTTTCCCTTTTTATTATTTTTTTCTTATTTGGAAAACTAGTTTTTTGGGGGCCTTAATACATAATTTTCCCTCTTTTTAAGGGGATTTTTTATTAACCCTTTATACGATGTGGGTTTTCAACAAAGGAATTTTAAAATATCAAAAATTGATTATCGAGCACAAGTTCAAATTTAAAGGACACGGTTTTTTAAATAGGGTATAATGTAACATCCCAATATTTTAGAAAATATTTCTCTATAAATAATTTTATTTATTCTATATCTTATGTTACATGCAACACCAAATTTAAACGAACCATGACGCTCTATTAAAATATTATTATTTAATGTGACATTTATAAACTAGCTTTTTAATTTTTAGTTATGAATATGACTAACTAATTAACTAAAAATATAAAAAATTCTGAATATAAATATATTTATAAATTCTTAGTAAATAATTACAAAATTTTTGGTAAAGTTATCTTATGCTTCATAAATACATATTCTTCAAAAATGATTTTATTATTTTTTGTAAGAAAATTTTATAATCAATTTATTGAAATTTTAGAAATTTTATTTAATAAAAATTATAACATTTTTTAAATTATCATATCAAAACTATATTAGAGTGAATGTTTGGGAATTTTCTGAAAAGATTGATTTTTCAGTGAATAATGAAAAATTATGAATTTTATTGAAAACTATATTTTTGTTTCAAACATAAAAAATGTTACAATTTATTTTTAAAATGGTTTAAAAGTAAAATTAGTTCTATTATATTATTAATATTCAAATTAAGTCCCTTATAATCAATTTTATGGTTGAATTTTGTATAAAAACATTTTTATACATAAAAAGGCATTTTTTTTAAAATCCAATTTTTAATGTATTTTAAAAATTTATATTAAAATTAATTTATTTTAATTATAGGAATTTAATTTTATGAAATAAAGTTTACTTTTGGGTTCATAAATTCAAATTTATCCAATGATTATTCTTTTCACATTTTATGAAGAAGTTAATTTTTTAGTAAATAGTAAAAAATATAGTTTTTATGAAATAGAAAATCTTTTATGATATTACCAAGACATGAACATAATATAAAAAACTAAAAAACTTATGGAATTAATCAATTATAATAAAATAATAAAAATATAATACACTAGTAATTCAAAAAAATAGAATTTATTCAATGAAAAATATGAAAAATATTTTCAACACCAACGAGGAGCTTTCACAGCATTCTGAAAGTAAATTTTAGTACACTAAAGACGTTATTTCAGAAGGAATAAGTCATTTATAAACTTTTTTATTAAATATTAATTATTATATATTATTTTTATGGTTAGAAAATAATTTTTCAATTATATAAAAAGTGGATTATCCAAATTCTTGTGCAATGTTTGTGCACGGTCGGAAAAGTCAAAATAATATATTAAATATGTTTTTAAGACATAGATATGAGTCAAAATACATATTTAATGAATATAAATGGTTATTTTAAGCATACTAAACTTATTTTAATTGTGGTAATTTATTTATAATTTTTAGTTATCATATAAATATCTTAAATTCTTTCACAACGTCAATACAACATTTATTTAATTAATAGAAAAATAAAATAAATTACTTTATAAATACTAAAACTAAAATAATTTTAAAAGATTAATATTTACCACAAATTTATATTAAATTTTAGGAAATTTTTAAATTATTATAATTTAAATACCCCATTATATTGATGTATTTAAAGTCAAATTAAATGAAGTGTCAAAAATGAAATTAATGATATTTTATCAAAATAATATTTTATTAAATTATTTAAAAATCATAAAAATATTTAAATAAGAAAAAATGGATATTATATGGTCTATAATGTAATAAATTTTCCATTTATGGTACAATTTTTACCTTATAAGAAATAAATTACAAGCTTTAACATTGAAAATGTTTTTGTCGTAGTTAAAATTAAAATTGATTAGCTAAGGGTAAATCAAAAAGATAAGTTTTAAAATGACACAAAAAATTATCTAAATTATTGTTTGGGGTATTAAAACCCTATACTAACGTATATATAAAATAAATATCCATTTGGAGGTATTTGTCTTGGTAATTAATTTATTATAATTTAATATTTTGTGAAATTTCAAAAGTGCCCCTCACCTCAATTATAAAAGGGTAGCTCCTCCCTCACTTATTCACACTACTTTCAGCCTTCTATATTGACCAAAATATTCAAATTTATCTTATAAAATTCCCTCTAAAAATTATATAGGTTATTTTATTCCCATGATACCAACCCTAGAGCCCTTTAGAGGAGATTTTAAGGAGTCGTTCCAAACAAGAGGTAATCACCTTAACTGGTCACTTTCTTTTCTACACTTCTTTACCTCATATAAATATATGGTATTTATAATAAAATAATAACTTAAATATGATAAATATTCTTAAACATTATTATTATTATTATTATTAATCCTTATTAACCCTTTTTCCATCAAATAAGATGTGAAAATATTACTCATGAGTACATATGTCTTATTATCTCCACGTAGCAATACAATTAGTTTTTCATCACTATAATTTATGGATGGGTATTATTATGGGTTTAATATCTATATATTATATTTATGAAATAATTGTACTTCTAAAATTTTAATATCAATTATACCTTCTTATCATCCAATCCTTTGGGAAGCGATAACGTTTTTTGTGTGTATGTGTGGACTACCACCTCCACGAAGCAATGTGATTCAATTTTCATTTATATTTTAATTGGATGGTAATGAGGAATAATTTTAGGAATATATATGATATATATTATATAATAATAATCCTATAAAGGTTAATTAAAATTTACCTTTATTTTGTTCTATCCATCAAAAAATGAAAACTACGTTCATGCATAATGCAGCCTACCGTCTCCATGAACAGTGTAATTGATTTTTTCTATCTCTAAATTTTATGGTTGACTCTAAATATGTATATAATGAATATATATTATATTTATATAATGATTTAAATTCTATATATTATATAAACATGATCAAAATGTAAGTACCAAAACTATCAAACTAGAACATACATGAAAAATTAAGTAGATATCACCTGAAATAGTGATTTTAAAAAAAAGTGTTAACATATGGGTGATAAAAAGTTATAAGTAAATAATGTATGGTGTGATATATATGAGTATGGTTATTTAAAATATTTATAATAAATATATATTTATTATATAGGAGGTTTCAATGTGTGTAAATAAAGTTGGACCTGAGGTAAGGGTTTTCCATCTTTTTTTTTGTGAAACACCTACCTTATACACCACTTGTTTCTTTCTTGTGGTGTATATACTTCCCAATAATATATTTTATGATTATTCTCATGAAAATTATTGGATATACATATCCTTATAATTTTATTTCTTTTATAAGGCTAATGATTCAAAAGTTACCAAAGTGGTAATGGTTTTATGTCACAATCTAATTGTTTATCAGGATTGATTATTACTATGCCTCCAAAGATGAAATATTATGATCTACCTCACAAGATAATTTTTAATTTTCTTATCCTATATTTAATTTCATAAAATACATTTTTTTTCTTTCATTTTCCTCATCTTATGTTCATAATAAACTAAAAATATTTCTTTAAGGAAAATCGACTTCATTTCTCGCTTCGGTTGAAAAACATTTTTCTTTCATATCTATATTTTATAAAAATGTTTTAAATAGGTTTTATAGTATTTTCTTATTATTGTTTAAATTAATTTTTACCGTTTTTTTTTAATTTTTTAAAAATGGTTTGAAAAGAATATTTTTATCATTTTCTAAATGAGGTACTTTTTTACTTTTTCGACAAAAGTATAGAAGGGGTGTTTTTTAAAATATACATGAATATATTTTCCTACCATCATGACTAATTTTTTTTTTAAATATTCCTTTATAATTTTATATTTTTATTTCCATATAAAATTTTTTCATTTATATTTTCTCATTTTTTTATATGTGATTTATAAATGTAAAGGTTATTTTTCTTAAGAATGTTTTAATGATATTTTAATGGTATTTATATTCATAAAAGGAAATAACCCTTGAACTAATTTATTATTTAATAGGGATATTATCCAATTATATTATCCTTATTCTTTCATTTGATGGTTTATAAATATGATAAAACATTGTTTAAGGAAATCAATTCTTTTTCACAGGGTATGTTGTGATGAAATGACGAAATTTTTATAAAACCTAGTTCTTTTCTATGGGTTATTATATGATAAAATGTTTATGAATCCCATTTATTTTAATGTGTTATGATATGATGAATTATTTATGATATTATGGTAAACATTTTTATTATTTTCATTATGTGATGGGTAGGACCTATATCTCTCTCCAATTCATTAGGTAAAGATTAATATATCATGAAATAAACATGACTGGAATGGGGAGTGAACCCAGTTTAGTTATGGACTTTGTCTACTATAATAGTATTGAAATTGAACCTTGACTACTATGATGGTTTGGGGAATAACCCAATTCCACTATGATAGTCTTTGAAAATATCATTGAATGTTAAGGGAATTAATTTCTATGATTATATGTATGGCATAATTTAATATATTATGCATATATTATAACCTAATTGATTATTTTATTTCATTCATTTATAATTAATGTCTTATGAATTACCAATAATTATTTCATGACTCAAGATTATGATATTTAGGGGGTGGTTTTTAAATCTTAATCGCAGGTTATCATTCCATTTTTCTCATGTTATTCTTATGGTAATTTATATCTCCCTTGTTTACCCTCAATGAGCGTCAAAGATCACCATATTTTTAGTGAACTTATCAAAAAACTTCTTACATTTTCATAGGATACTTCTTATATATTATTAAAAATATATTATATATCAATTACCTTTCCATTTTTCATCATCAACTCATATAAATAACTTATATATCATCAAATATGTTATGTATCACTTCCTTTTTGAATGTTTCTGGAAAAACCTAGAAAATAAATCACTTATCTTATACCTTTTGTAAATTTTCAACTTCTCTATATACAAAAAATTATATATACATGGATCTTCTATGAATTTTTCATTTTATAGCTTTATAATCAAAATTTTAAATAACCCTTATGGAATAAGTGATAACCCTTATAAAAACTTCAAGACTTAACCATTATTTTATATTCAACTCAAGATTTTTTGAATTCATCCAATTAGCTGAGAACATATTTTATTCATCTCAAGTTCTTCTCAAACACTTCAAATCAATTCAAATTAAAAATCATCTTATTCCAAAGATTAATTTATCATGTTAATATTCCTTATAATATTTCAATGAAACTTTTATTACCATAAACAACTTTAAAAAATTTATTTAAAAATAATTGAAGTGTAGATCAGATTTCATCATCAGTTTTCTTGATTTGTAAAATCTAGGATAGAATTTCATAAGAAATAACTTCATAGTGATATAAAATTCAAAAATTATGAATACCCTATGGGATGTTCCTAACCTATTTAAAATATACTTGAACCAAATCATAATATAAAATACCGACCAACATAATATTTAATCAAATTTTATAAGTGAATGGATCTCCAATAAAAACCAATGGAAGTGTCTCACAAACTTTTTCATATGATTAGTTACAAACAAATAATGGTAATTACCATATAAAAAATGTATTATTCTAGTTCCAAGATCTATATTTTATCCTATCTTCTAATGCATTATTCATAACTCATCCTGTAATCACACCATGTTTAAGAACATTTATTCAATCTCATCATGGAAACTCCATCCTTCCAAGTTTTACTTCTTAAAACATATTTACATCATCCATCCTTCTTCTCCTTCATTGATAAAAAATAAAAACAAACAGAATGTGGGTCTAAAAATCTACCCCTTTCTATATTTTTTCCAACACTAATATTGAAAATAACATGTTAATGTGTTTGTTTATTTTCTTGTATATCTTTTATCTTCCCCCCTGTTGATAATAAATACAAATAAACATGAGAGAGGGTGGTATAAATTAACTTACATAAATTTTCTATTAATTGTTCCACTTTATCTCTACCTAATCCAAGCTTGATATAGAATATAATAGGGTCCAATCCAGACAAAAAAAATTCATAATTCATTATAATATGACACCAACTCAAAATTACTTTTCCAAGTTCTATTAAAAATTTTCTAGGATATCATAAAATTTCAGAATGAATTTATATGATACCAATTTCAAGATTAATTCTTATTTTATTTATTTCAACCTAAAATTCTTGCAATCATCTTAACACATAGGTTAAAAACATTAAAAATGATAGAAGTGTAAGCACTATAAATCTTCTCTCGATTTACTCACATTAATGTCATTGATTAATTAAAATCCATCCATATAATATCAGAAATCATTCATGAAACAAATTATGATATAATATGAAATCATACCTCATCAATGACTCTTATCAGGAACCTTCCAAAAATATATATTTTAATGGAATATATAACTCTAAAAAATTCTTAAACTTTTTAAATTGACTCCCCTCAAGAGGATGATCAAGAAAATACTTCATGAAGGTAAATATTTTCAATAGAATATCTTTGATATACAAATTTTTGGATATTAAACCAAGATAGTGACTTATCTAAGTCTGAAATAGTTATTTTGGCTTGCTTAAGTTTCCCAATTCACCCCATTAATCATGAATCACCTTAAATTCCCTCCATATAAAGGAAAAACATAATATATAAGAATAATTTAGAACTCATTTTATTTTTAATAATAGAATAAATCTTGATAATTTATTTTCAAATAAAATAATTATTTCTTTCTAAATCCATGTTTGGGTGACCAATTCATGTTTAGACATCTAATTTCAAAATAGTATTTTTTGAGTAGCATGGTCTCCTTAATTTTTTGAAGTTATTAATTGTGTGGTAATTTTTTCATTTCATTTGTAAATAAATAAAATGCCTCTCCTAGTTCTTGTTTTATATTCTTTAATATCTCTTCTTAACCTAAAATCAAATTTTGATAGTTCTTATAAATATTTCCATCCATATTGCACCTTCCACACAGTTCTTTATAAGACCTTGATTTGTCATGTTTTTTCAGCCTCTTGTAAAATTTTATTTCTTCATGTGGGATTAATTATTTAACTTTAGAACTTGCATTCAATTTTTTCCTCTATCATTCATTCCATTTCTAATTGGTATATTCAAATGATCATACACTCTTTAGTGGAATGGTCAACTTTCTTAGAACTTTCACATGGCTTCTCATAAATAATTTTCACCATATAAATTACCCTATTATTATTTTGGACTATTTTTACATTTTTATCTTCATTGATTACATTAACACAAACACTCATAAACTTTTTCAAAATAAAATGTTGTGTCCACTTATTCCACAAAATAAAAAGTTCATCCTTTTTGGTGAAGCATCAATCTTGGACTTCTTAGGTATACTTTTCTTTTCTTTTTCTTTGGAACCTGTGTTCTTTACTATTTAGAATATTTTGAAACATTATTAGTAGATTTATACCACTATGCTTATTATTTAGCATATTTTCGAACATTATTAGCATCTTTTTTATGACCACTCTTACTGAAAATTTCATAAAGATTCTCTAGGCTTACATATCTATTAGAGATAAACATATTTTTGGTTAGTAGATTTTGATTTAACTCATCCTCGATCACCCTTGATATAGTATTAATTTCTATTCCATAAGTTTATGTATTATTCAAACAAGAAATAATATTATTCCTCAACTAATCAGAGTACCATAATTATCCAAAAAATCTTGATCCCTTATTTTAACATATAATTAAGAAAGAATTGATTGTTTGTTGTTTTTGTGATGTTTTATTATACAAATGATCTTTATTTTGGTAATGACTTATTTCATTCATGATTCCTATCAATTTATATTTAGTGGTGGGTTTATCAATAATTTTCATCATTCATATTTTTACAAATTTTTATTCCAAAACTGAGTTGTTGATAAAACTTGAATCAGTATAAACATAAATTTCTAGGATATATGGTACCTTTTTCTTTGATATTTCTAGAGACTATACATTATATGATTTTGAAAACTTTTTCTAATCAATTATATGTTACTTAACATAATAACATTATTTATAATTTTTTATGATAGTAGTTATTCTCTAAAAAATTTTTAAAGATTCATCTTGAACCATTTCAATATTTTTTAATCTTAATTAAAATTCAAGACATCACATATTTAGAATTTTTATCTCATCCTCCACAGATTTTAATTTGTATTTACACTCCTTTATAATTTTTTTAACTTGATATTCATAAATTTGTTTCATTTCATTTAAGGAAATACTAGGCTTCTTAATCATGTTGGATTTGATCCCCAAATAAGATTCCCTGAAAGCATTTTCTTATTCTAATGTATGTGTCCTTTATTCAAGACTTTTCTTCGATTATTCTCTCTCATGGAATTTATTGAACCACTCATTATAAAAACATGGATTGACTTTATTCTCCCTCAATATTAATAGCACTTAGGGCTCTGAATTTATTTAAAAACTTTACAAAGGTTAAAAAAATTTCTCCAAGTCCTTCTCAAAAATTTTACACTCAATGTTGACCCAAGTTTGATGCAGAAAAAGACTCAATAGGGGGCGAATCGAGTCCTTTTAAAATTTTATCACATATTTAAAATTCCCTATTGAAATTATATAAAACTATTCTCTCTCTTTCAGTTGAGTAAAGTATAAAAAATAAAAACAAATTAAGTGTGGGGCATGACAGATTTTTAGAGTGGTTCAAGGCTACATAAAAATCTCATAGTCTACTCCACCAACACTTCATGTGAGTGTGGTGATTTTTATTATAATCCCCTTTCTTGAAATCTTAATAGCAAAGTGTGGGAAGATAATAATTATTATAAAGGTTCAAATATTCTTTCTTAGGATCTCCCTTTACAAGGATAAATAAAATCCTTCACACCACAATTAGTAAAAAGAGTGTTAAATTATAGTGTAAAATAAAAGATATAGAAAATGAATTCCATATTAGAACATGGTAATAGACTTCTATAATTGAAAAATGATCAAATTAAATTCATAGAAAGAGTAAAAATTTAAATTAGATCGAAACTAAATCTATTTTTTGTATATATATATATATATATTTTAAAGCACTCAATAGTATGAAAATCATCTTCATAGTCTCTATGTAATGTATAATAGAAATATAGGGTGTGGTTTTGAATATGCACACAGGCTCTTTAATTTTTATTTCTCTTTTAGTGTTAATTTATATCTTTGTAAGTTCTATATTTATTAAATTGATAATAAAGTAAATATATCACTAAGATAAAAAATAAACTTGGTACAGATATCCAATAATCCTCTCCTTAGAAATAAGAAACTATTTGAATGTTGTATCACCAGGTCATCAGAATCAACAATTTCCTTGGAATCCCAAACTTCAAAAAACTCAAACAATATTCTATAAATTCATGAAAAAAATCCTCCAAAAATCTCAAAATAGTTGTAGATTTATAAAATTTCCAAATTTAAAGTATTTTAATAAACATTCATTAGGTTTAACATCTTTATAGGGTTCAATTTTTCTATATTAGGTACACCTAAATTCATTGATATTATCTAATATTTGTAGGGAACACAAAACTTTATAGATTTCATATTTTCAAGGTTTATATTAATAAGTTTTGTCATGATAGGGTAAAATTAACAAGGTTCTAGACTTATAAAATTTTCTCAAAAATAATTCATAAGGTACACTTCACAGGGTTCAACCATCATTGTAAGGTGCATTTGATATTTTTAGGGTATAATAAGTTACATAATTTAAACTTTATAGAGTACAATAACTGTCTTATTAAGGTAAATGAGATTGTATTATTTTTAAAAACCTTCTTTGTACAGTTTATTATTTTTTAAAAAATCACAAAATCAAGACTTTCTATAGTATGCTACCAGTTTTATAGCGTACACTATTGTATCTTCAACTTGAAAAAATATTAATAAATATCCTCAAAACACTTCAAGTAAACTCATAAAAAACAAAAAATGGATTAGTGAGAATAAAAACTAAGGATAAAATTGGAATATGTTACATCAATGTTAGAATGTCCAATAATCTCTCCCTTCTTAACGATCCCAAATCCATTAAACTTGAAAAAAATAAACAAGACGAAAGAAATTTTCATCACATTTTCTAGTTACTCAAAAATCAATTCAAAAAAATAATTTTTAGTATGTAAACATTAACATTTAAATATTATATATTTTCAAAATATCATAGATAAAAATTTTAGAATACGTTAAATTTTTTGATAGATTAAATTTTTTTTCCATATATTCTCCCCCCTTTTTTTATATCACAAATTACGTAAAAATAGTATATATAGAATAATAATTATAGCACACAAAGATTAAAAAATAAGAGAATATAACACTTAAATGAATAAGAATGTAGATTTTATTTTTATAAAAGGTCACAAATCAATAATATATTGACAAAAAAAAGATAACCAAAACATAAGAAAATATCCGTATTTTGGATTAGGATTTGGTTTGTTAAAAGGTTTTGGATTAGGTTTTTGCAAAGTGTATAGTAGGAGAGCTGGGAGGAGGTGAAGTGGGTCCTCTTTTAGAGATTCTAGGTCTATTAATAGATGTATGGTGTTTATCTCCTAAGTATCAAAGGGTTTTCTAATACCTATTTGACTAGGTTGGAATATACAATATTTTTTCTCACAATTGTTATGCTCTATAATTGTAAAATTTATCTATAGTTGTGAAAAGGAATTTAACATATGATTATATGGACACTAAAGTAGAATCATTCACCTAATCACTCCCCAGTTTTACAATACCTTAATAGAGGATTGGTTTCATGAGTTCTCTGGACTTTAAGTTTAAAAAGAGTCTTCTTATACATGTTAACCTTTGTACTAATCTCTACCTTGAAAAAATCAAATTGCACTGAATACCCATCCAAAATGTAATATCTATAAAATTAATTAATTCTAGAAACAAATTCCTTATTTACACATTATTAAAACATATTCTTCAAAATTTATAACTAAGGTTCAGGAGTGATAGATTGAATGGTAGCAGGGTCATCTTGTTACTCTCTATAGAAAATAATTTGATTATCTTTACCATATGTTCTTTGAGAATTTGATTCTTCAATTTCAGGATTTTATAAAGTTAATTCATATTCATATTTTGAGTAAATTTTATTTTTAATAACCTTTATAATCATTATTTTATTATTATCAAAACATTTTAATTTTCTACTAAAAGTAATTTCTCATTCATTCATTAAATTGAAAAAACTGGACATTTTTTAACATTATTTATAAGAACATAATTTAAAGAATAAAAGGTGTCATTATTAATGGATAAAAGATCAAATAAGTGCTTATCTATTCCTTTAAGTATCTTTATTTAATAAATATTTATGTATTTTATTTCAACAATCAAATCCCTTTTTAAATATTGAAAATTATTTAGTGATATAGTATCACTTTATATTGAAATAAGCATTTCATTCACAATAGCTTCATCATATGCCACAAAATTAAAATCACCTTTAATATATTTTTCTTCTAAATATGAAATACCTATATAAACAAGTTGTAAACTCCTTATCAATCCTTTTATATCATCAAAATCAGACCTTGAAATCATTTTAGATTTCATGTCACCAAAATTAGATTAAGAAACCTAAATTTCATTAAAAGATTTTAGTTATTCCCAAGTTTCCTTTGTGTTATGACTTCAATTCATTGATCTCCCCCTTTATAAAATTTAATATAGAAAAAAAATTACAAAAAACCCTTTATACTTTCTCATTGAAAATAAAACATATAGAATAATTCAAGACTGGTGGTTTTTATTCACCTCCTTCACCCATAAAAAGTGAATGAATCTCTTTATACATTACTTTAAAATTACTTCTTATCAATGGAATTTCAGTATCTACAAATTTATAGTATCCAATTTTCTCTTGAATATCTTTTATATATTCTAATCTAGTATTATGATGAGACTCTTCAACTATTACACCTTGATCAAAAATATCTTGAACATAATTAACTCTAACGTCAGTTCTCTAAACAACAACTCTAAAAACTATAGCCTCAGCCTCAAAAACTGGATAAATTTTTTGTTCTTATTAAATAGTAAAATGAACTAATTATTTAGAAATCCTTTCCTCCAACGTTTTTACAAGAAGTGGTAGATCTTCAAAACTATCCCTAGTAGCATCCCCTTTAAACATGGTAGAGATTATTAGAACTTCATCAATTATAGATTATTCCTCATACAAATCAATATCTTATTTAGAAGGTATAAGTACATTAAAAGAAAAACTCCATGAAAATTCAATTTTTTAACTTGATCAGTTGATATAAAACTAATATGATAAAATTTCACAGCCTTTGTTCAATTCAATGAGATTTATTTATTCTTAAATAATAAATTCAACATCCTTCCATGGGGACCGAAATTCATCTTAGTCTTCTTCAAAGAATAGTGATACATATATCTAACAATTTATATAGATAGGTTAACATTATATTCTTCCAATATAAAATAAAAAAAATACATGTCCTAAAAAATTACTTTCTCAAAATCACCATCCTCTTGAGAAATTACAATTTGAATAAGTTTGAAAATAATTTTCATTTAAATTTCTAGATATTTAACGTCTATATTCATAAAAATATTAATTAAAATAAATTATTCATGAAAAAAATAGGGCTAGAAGAATCACTAAACTCTAGATTTGAGTTATATAAAACTTTCCTTTATGTGGAAACTGGAATATTTTAGTTATCTCTATAGCATAGAGAGAAATATCAACATCATCCACCCTAGAAAGAATTAAATATTTATACTGATTGAACTTGAAATATTCATATTGATAAAAATATATTAATTCAATTTTTTAGAAAAAATTAGTCCTCTTCTCATAAAAAATCAACCTTGAAATCATAGTACAGTCTTCAAAAATATGCTCATCTGATTCAACCAAATAAAATCAAAAACTTTACCTTGTAAAACTCTTCAATAAAAACTTTTAAAATTATATTTATTTGAACTTTATAAAGCGTTGTCATTTTATCTCTTTGATTTACTCATGATCATATGAATGAAGGTTCAATAGGTTTAGAGTTTTAAATCAATAGAGGGTTTCTCAAGGTTTTCAATCGAATGGGTTTTGAGACTAAATAATATAATTGATAAAAAAATATAAAATAGAATCTGAAATGTCACTTAACTAACATAAGACATGATATTATAAAATGAATAAAACTATGAAAATTAAATAAATTAAATATAATATAAAATGTTTTGGAAGAAATTTAAATAAAAATACAAAAAACTTGATAAAATCATGATAAAATCATTTAAATTCAAATAATCCTAATTTATAATTAATAAATTCAAAAGTCTTATAATGAAGAGTCATATTAAATATTTCTTCCTCGTGATTTTCAACATCAATAAACTCAATAGATATATCACCTTTTTGTATGATCTCTTAATAAATGATGCTTAATACCAAAATGTTTCAATATAGAATTGATTATAATTTTTTTAGAAATTTTGATAGCACTTGTGTTATCACATTTGATTAGAACATGATTAATATTTAAACTATAATACATTTAGGTTGGTTTCATTAACAACACATGTTCACAAAAACTACTAGATGCAATGTATTCGAATTCCATAGTAGATAATGTAGTACAATGTTTCTCCCGAATTGACTAAGAAGCTAATGATTTTCCAAAGTGGTATGATCTTGAGGAAATTTCTCTATCTAACAAACAACCACCAAAATTAGCATCTAAAAATTAAATTAAATTAAATACAATGGTTTTAGGAAAATTAAGGAAAGATAATTTGATCCTTTCAAATATATTAAATTTAATTTTGTATCTTTTAATGAGATTATTTAGGCTTTATGTGAAATCTAGAACAAATACATAGAGTAAACATTATGTTTTATTTACTTGAAATAATACATAACAAAATCTCAATTATTTCTCTATAAAACATGATGTCAAATAGTTTCTCATGTTTATATAAATCAATATTTAAATTATAACTTATTGGAGTAGTATATTTTCTACTATTTTAAGGTCCAAAACTTTTAAAAAAGTCATGTGTGTATTTACTTTGATTTATAAAATTCCCAAAGACTTTTTTAAAAAAATAAAATCTAATAAAGAAGTTTAACTCACCAAGAATGCTCATTTCAATTTTTTTACATGTGTTTTGAAATTTCATTACATAAATTTTAGTTAATTGAACTGAAAATTACATCATTAATATAAATTTGAACCGGTAAAATATCAAAGTATAAAATTTTCCTAAAAAATATAGAATATTTCATGTCTATAGTAAATATATTTGATAATATGAAATATATAATTATTTGATACAAAACTCTAGGTGCTAGTTTAAGACTATAAAGAGTTATAGTGAGTTTGAAAATAGAATTTGGAAAATAAGGATTTTCAAAACCAGGAGGTTATTAAACATAAACTTCCACTATGAGAAAACCAATTATAAAAGAATATTTTATATCCACTTAGAAAATTTTAGACTTCATATAAGATTAAAAAGATAAAAAAAATATGGTTTTAAATCTATCAACTGGGGAATAAATTTTTTCATAATGAATTTCTTCTTTTTGATTATAACCTTTATCCACTAATATAGCCTTATTTTTATTTATCATAACATGATTATCTTGCTTATTTATAAAACCCTATTTTTTATTATTATAATATAATCTAAGTGTCTATCAACTAATTTCCAAACATTGTTCCTCTTGAACTAGTTTAATTATTCTTGCATAGCTAATATGAAACTTGTATCACTTAATGATCAAATGATAGATTTAGGTCCAAGCTAAGATAATAAGGCAAAAAATTAAGAAAGGTCTTCCTCACTCTTTATAGTCCTAACTCACTCATCATGGATCCCTATAATAGTTTCTAAAGGATGGGTTTTCGAAGCTCTAGGCTGTCTAGGCATCACGCTTGTAGGTCTATAAATTTTTAACAATTTATGAATAGTTTTTTTATCATATACGAAATCATAAACCTTTATAATTTAAAAATAATAATCCAATATCACATTTTCAAATGAATCATTAATATCATAAATAAAATTTTTCTTTTGATCAAAGGGATTACTTTCATAAAAATTTACACGAATAGATTCTTTAAATATCCTTAAATTTTTTTGAAAACTCTATAAGATTTAGAAGAAGGGTAATAACCAAGAAAGATTGCTTTATTATCCTTTAATTTTAGATTACCAAGATTATCATTGCATTTCAATATATAAACATTTCATCCAAAAACTTTTAGGTATATAACATTTGGTTTTATATTTATCCACAACTCATAGGGTGTTTTCTTCAAGATAAGTCTTATTAAAACTCTATTTATGAAATATAATATTGTATTAACAATTTCAAACCAAAAGTAAGTAGGCATATTATAATCATTTACATATCCCTAAAACTTCTAGGTACTAAGAATGTGTGTTTAATACTAATATTTAAAAAAATCATTATTTTCAAATTCTCCACTATTTTCACTTTTCAAATAAATAATCTTGGCATATTTTTAATTCTTAACTAGTTTATATAATTTCATAAATAGGTTACAAAAATCCATTTTAAGCCTCAAAAACTAAACCCATATAAATATAGAAAAATCATCCAAAAAATAAAGTAATTTTGGCCAAGACAAGCAACTCTAGAAGGACCAAACAAGTACTTGTGGTAGATTTCTAAAGATATAGAAGAAGAAAAACCTTATTTATTAACTTTAAAGGTTGTTTTTTGTTTATTTCCCATTTGACACAATTTATAGAATATATTTTCATCAACCTTAAGGTGTGTAAAATTTTGAAATCAAATTTTACTTTAATAATTTCATCAAAGAATAAATATTGCAATGTCCGATTATTCTATTCCAAATTAAATATTCATTTATTTTACTATTGAAACATTTTATGTTATATCTATATAAATAATTAAGGTTTAAATTATATTCTAAGTTTTATATGCTTTAAACTTGATCAATTATCTTTGAATATTGAACATGCATTATTCAAAAATTCAACTAAGTAATATTTATCATAGAGTTGAGAGATACTTATCAAGTTATGTTTCATGCCTTAAATATAAATAACTTTATTGATAATAAGTTAATCTAGATCTCTATCCAAACCAAATCCAATAATCTTACCTTTGGAATTGTCACCAAAAGTAACATATCCTCCATAAATATTTGATAATGTGGGAAATATTGAGAAATATCCTCTCATATTCCTTTAAAATCCATTAGAAATATACCATTTTGTATTAATTTCACTATAGTTTATTCCCAAAAAAATGATTAAATAATAATATTTTTCAGTACCCATATAATCTTGGGTCTAACTATGTTAGAAATCAATGATCTAGGAAACCATATATACTTAAAACAAAAAAATAACCATTTTGAACTTTTGATGAACTTTTAGACATATAATTATTTTTAATTCCATAAATTTAAGAATTTATAAGATAAAAAACAATTTCATAATTTTTTGTTATTCCATACTGAAAACAAGTAATAATAGACTTGATTTTATTATTTTTATTGGGTATAAATTAATTTAAAAAAAGTTTTTTTTCTCAAAATTTCTTCCAATACTAGTTTTTCATTTATTAACCTTGATTATACCAAGTATATAATTGAGATAATCTTCCACCTTAGTAAACTTAAAAGTGAACAATTTTAATGATTAAATTTAATATAATAATTATTTGATTTTGCTATCATATTATGTTCATGTAGAAACAAATTTTTCAAATTTATATTTCATATATAAAAAAAATTATAAAAAGTAAAGTACAATTATTATTCTAAAGAGATCCATATTTTTATTCTAGGATTAAATAATATTCACTAAGTTCATTAAAAGAATATATTTCTATTTTTGATTCAAAATTGTGAGAGAAGAAGATTGTACCACATCTATCTGTACCATAAAACACATATTTTCTTTTTGGTTTGATGGTTTTGCTTTTGAATTAGAATTAGAATCACTAATAGAGTCTTCTGATACACTTTAGGTAGCCTTCATAGCACTTTTTCTCTTAGTTGTGAAATCAAACATTATCTGAATTTTTCTTTCATCTTTTTTCATTTATTTAATATTAGGGAAATAGGGATTTATATGCCTAGTATTTTTAAATTCTAAACATATTATTTCCTTACTTTTCCCATCACTCTTCTTGAAATTATTAAAGGAATTATTGAATCCTTTTATCCTCTTATAAAATTTTTTAAATTTTCTTTATTATTGAGAAATTTTATCTCCTAAGTCTAAACTGATTGATCCACATTCATCAAATGAGTCATAATATTTTTCCTTAACTTTATTATTATTCTTTTAAGTAGGAAATTTGAGGGAATAATTTTCCTTGTTAACTAATCTATTATATTCTTCTTCTTCCTGAATTTAAACCTCAAACGTCAATAAAGTTATAATAATATTTTTCATTTTCAGATCTTTAAATATTGTAAAATGTCTGATGGTAGAAAAACTTTCACTCTATCTAGTAGGTAAAATTTTGATAACATTCAAGGATAAATATAATTCTAGAATAGAAATTCCAAAGAAATATCATTTATAATTTCAATAATACTTCCATCCATCTAAGAAATAATTTTCTCATGTATCATTCTAAAAGTATCAAATTTAATTTTTTTTAGTAGTATATCTCAATTCCATTAATTATCTATTACTTCATAAGAAAATTTTATAGTTTCCCAAATTTTATAAGTTGCAAGGCACTGAGAAATTCTATTGAATTTATAAAGTCCAAAACAATAAATAATTTCATTCATAACTTTTTAATCCAAGTCATATCCTACCTCTTGGTCAGTATTTCATTTTTATGGTTCATATATAGGGATTTTATAGGGTTTTAATACTTTATAATAAACCTTTAATTCATGATTCATCATATAGGTGATTATTCAAATTTTAGAAAGTACATATTTTTCACCATTGAAATGGGGAGATCAAACCATAGATGTTATTTCTTTAGAATATTCTATTTCATACTAGACTTTTTCTAAAAGATATTTATCTCTAGATATTAAAAATAAAAGATAAAAACATTAATTTTAATGCTTTAATACCACTTTTTTCCTAAGTTTTATATAGATAAAGACTCGATATGGGAGTAAATTGAGATATTTTAAAATTTTATTACTGATTTAAAATTACCTCTCAAAATATAATAAATTTTTATTCTCTTTAAATTGAGTAAAGTTATATAAATACAAATAAATAAATTAAAGGGAAGCATATATTTTTATGGTGGTTTGAAGATACAAGGAAATCCCATTGTCCACTCCACCAACACTAGATGTGAGTGTGGTTATTTTTACTCAAATCCTTTTTTATAGATCTAAAAAACTGAGTGAAAGAAGTCTCTAGTTATGATAATGGTTCCAAGATATTTTCCTAGGCTCTCCCTTTTCAAGGAAAATTACTATCCTTCATACAAAACTTGGTACAATGAGTGTTCACTTATAATAGAAAATAAAATATATAGAAAAATGAATTCCAGATTAGTGCACTATTGTAGATTTATACAACTGATAAATGGTTGAACTGACATCATAGAAGGAGTAGAATTTGAAAGTATATCTATCTTCAAAATCACACAGTATTAAGAAAACATTCCTTCACAGTTGTGATGTAACTTATAGTAAAAACAAAGTGTGTGGATATTAAAAGATATGAAATATCTTAAATTTTTATTTCTATAGAAGTTTTTATTTGTGTGCTTTTATTTATTTGGTTATTTGGTTTAGAAGAAATAAAATAAATCACCATCAGAAAAAATAAACTTATATTATATAGCATGGAGTTCTCTCCTTGGAAATTAGTAATTATTCAAATGTTAGAGCACTTGTCCCTCCTCAAAATTAGCTACTTCCTTTGAATCACTAACTTTAAACAACTTGGTCAATATTCTATAATTTCATGAATAGATTACTATTAAAATTTCAAAATAACTATAGATTCATAAAATATTTGAGTGAACCTTTTTTATGGTTTATCATCTTCTTAGGGTTTATTTTATCTTTGATTGGTACATCAAACTTTTTAGAGTTCGTCTGACCTTCACAGGGTATAAAAAGAATTGTAGAGTTTATCTTAAAAAGGTTTTATTTCATAAGGTTTGTCTTCATTGGGTATACTTCATATGTTTCCAATAATAACAAATATTCCTAGATAGAATTTGTAAGGTAGATTATTTAAAGAGTACTCTTTATAAACTTTATGCATCATTATAAGGTCCAATTGATCTTCATAGGTAACAATAATTTACCAAATTTCAATATTTTAAGGTAGAAATTTCATTTTATTAAGGTACATGTGATTTCATAAGGTATGAACCTTTCTTTGTATAGTTCATTCCTTTTCAAAAAATCAATAAATAAAAAATTCATAGAGTACACTACCAACTTATTAGTGTACACTACTATATATTCATAGGGTATAATAAGTACCTTCATAGGGTACAATACTTTTCCAAGAACATAAAACCCCTAAATTAAACCATCTTGCGTAATAAATTCAATATAGAAAAAAAATGAATAAAATATTAATAAATATCCTAAAAAACTTCAAGTAAACTCATTAGAAAACAAAAAATGGGATTTTTTTAGCATAAAAACCAAGGATAAAATTGGAATATGTTGGATAAATATTAGTATGTCCAATAATCTTTAGGCTAGGATATCTTCTCATGTATGCTTCTAACATTGCCACAAATGACAGTGTAAATTTCATTGGGACAATTATGTGGGATGTAATTTAAAGTTTCAATTGATTCATTTTATGAATCCTTATAATTTTTATCCTCCCCACTTTTTCATGGATTATCTAAATGATATTTTGGAAAAAAATATATCACTAACCACATGATCACCTGAGTTCTTTAAAATTTCTGAGGTAGAAAGATTTTTCAACTTTTTGTTAGTGAATTCAACCACTAAATTTTCAAATTCAATACCAGATCTATCTTCACTAGAATCACAAAATGGGAAAATTAATTTCTCTTCCTATTTTCATAATAGTTATTCCTTATTATCATAGTTTACTTTAATAACACGATGAACTCTACTTTGATTACCTTAAAATAGTAGAGAGTCATTGATCTCTTCTTTATTTCATGAGGCCTTTCTCAAATTTTTTGTATCTCTTTTCTTCATGTTCTTCAATGTCTTGGTATAAATATCTTACATGGTTTCCTTGATAGGGAACCCATAGGATTCTTTAAGTTTTCACTTCATAAATCATTTTCAAAGAGAAACTCAAAACTCTAGAAACTTAAAATCTAAATATTCTTGAAAATAAAATCACAGGTGGAACCTATGATATAATATAACTTGTTATGATCACTTTGGTGGATGTAAAAGAATGAGGGGGTGAATCAGTGTTGATATACTTTTAATGAATTTAAACATTAACCCTTATTAATGACTACACTTCTTTAGTAAATGGTTCTCTCAATCTTTATAACCATTATTTTTATGCGTATACTTAAAGTAGAAAATTAAAGAAACAAGGATACCAATATTTGACTAAATACCTAGTGTATTGTGGTTTATATCCTATGGACACACTGATCTCCTTTGATTATCCATAAGTAACTTGGGAATGGGTATATCCTTATACCCATAATCCTAGCATCAACCAATTATAATACAAGTACTAATTTCTATTTATGCCCCAACACAAATCGGTATCCCCTTACAGAATATTGGATATTTTCATGCACCACTTGAAGTGATTAACAATGTAATAAAATTTTATTCAGTATACTACTACGGTTATGATATCCTTCCTCTAAACACATCAATTATGAAGGGTTATCAAACTTATTCAAACCTTATGATATAATATATTGTAGTCCGGTCTTATCACTCCTTCGACCTAAATGATAATCTATAGAAGACGAGTCCAAATTCATTGTTCTTCTACTTTAATGCTTGAGATCAACCCTAGTATTAGCATTGGTTCTCTTCAATCTTTGACACACAGTGTATTTAATATGATTATAGGGTTTTATCTATCTTTATTTGATAAACCAAGTCTAAAATGGGATAGATTAGTGGTCATTATATATAGTTTTTCCTCTTATATTCCTCCTTTATATTAAAAGTTTCATGAGAATATTTCTATATTCAAATATGGAAATCTTCCTTTATATTAAATAGCGTATCACTTCCATAATTCTAATTTTAATCCTTTTTAAAATATTTTATTTAAATATTTATGATACATAGGATTTATTCTACTTGTGATCTTCCTCAATTATCCCAACATATTTCCTTTTATTTAAATTATCCACAAAACCACTTCTTTATAATCTATATTTATAAGGGATCACATGAAGAATCAAATTCATGGTCATGGTGTCACCTATTGTAGAATCAATCTCTTCAAAACACCCATTTTATTACACATTATGACATATAATAATTATATCTCAAATAGAATATTTGTCTTTGGCTAGTCATTCATCTCAATCATCTTTATGGTATGGTCCACTCATTTATGACATGAAGGTCTTCTCACATAATTAACCCTGCCTTAGTTATTCTTCATCCTTGAATCATGGATTGAAAAAAATTATCATGACACTTATTCTTTAAATAATAACACAAAATTATATATTTTTAATTCTATAATTATTTTATGAAAATTTTCCATCTTCTCCAAATTCTCTATGTATAATAACTTATGTACCAAAAATGTAATTTCCAAACAAATTATTTATCAGCATAAGATTAAAATCTATTATGTAATTACTAGGTTATTTTCCTTTTCAATTTTTCATTCTTCTACTATCAAAAAACTTCTTATGTATTCTTCTAAAATTATTACATATCATATGTAAGCTATTTTATTTTTCATATTTTTAGTGAAATTCACAAAAAACGTCTTAAGTATACACCGGAGAATTATTATGTATTAGAAAAAAAATATTATGTATCAATTTATTTTCCATTTTTTATCCTCAACTCAAAGAAATAACTTATGTATCATCAAAGGTGTTATATATATCTTCCTTTTCAAAAAATTTAGGGTCAACCCAGTAAAAAAATCACAGATCTTATGCCTTGGTCAAATTATTAACTCCTATATATACAAAAACTTATGTATACAGAGACCTTCCATGCATTTTACATTTTATACACCTATCATTTTAAAGTTAAATGAACTTAGGGAATATATGATGATTTATAAAATAAATTCAGCACATAGCCTTCATTTTAGCCTCAACTTAAGAATTCATGAATTGTTCAAATGAACTTAGGGAATCTTCCATTAATCCTAAATCATTTTCAAACACTACAACTCAACTCAAATTAAAACTAATATTATTCCAAAGATTAATACAGTATATGAATATTCCTTATAATATTTCTTTGACTCTTATACTCCCTCAAACAACATCAAATGCTACTTTAAACATCATCTAAATATATATTATATTTCATCGTCAATTTTATTATCTTGTAAAAGATATGATGGGACTTCATATACAATAGCTTCATGGATATATAATATTTTTCAATTATTAATACCCTATAAAAACTTCCTTCTTTATTTCAAATTTACTTGAACCAAATATATATATGAAATATTTAGAAAAATAATTTTTAATCGGATTTTCTAAGTGAATGCATCTATAATAACAAGAAATAGAAGCATCTCACAACCTTTTTCATGTGAATAATTATAGGTAACTTGTTTTCTTTTCATTAAAAATGGTATTAATATTCTTAAAATATCCATGGTGTCTCATATCTTCTCATGCATTATTTTAAACTCATCATGTAATCACACCTTGCTTGGGAACCTTTATTACATCTCATCATGGGAACTTTAATCTTCTAACTTGTACTCTTTAACACATATTTTCCTCATGAATCCTTCTTATCCTTCATTGGGAAAAACACAAAAAAACATAGTGGGTTCAGTAGTTACAACATAGAGTATGCGGAATTCATATCCTAATATTAGGAATTAACCTATAATATTTATGTTGGAGATCATGTATTTATTTTTATCTCACCTTTTTTGAGACATCATAGAATCAATAAACATGAGAATCCATAGTTTTTTAACACAATTTGAGGTTTTATAAAGTATTTAGGAGGTTTCATATCACTTGAAATTACTTATAAATTATAGTTTAATGCATGATGACTTTCATGTATTTTAACTAAGGATATCTAAAATGGATCCATCTCATGTGATTCAATGTGATGATGTGGAGCTAGAGATCAATGAATATTACATTGAGAACTCAGTGGGGATTTTTATCACAGTGAAATGTAATTATAGGTTAAATTTTTACCACTTTTATGTGATATATGGTATCATGGATGTGTACAATCTAAGAATATAAAGCTGGGATGAGCTCCTAATGACCAAAATTGTTGTTGGTGATGCTCAATGACACTTCTAAGATATGAGAATCTCTATAGTAGAGAGTTTATACATAGATAAGTTCGTTGAGGTATTTTATCAATTTAATTTTAATTTTTTAAATTATTTTGAGATTTATTTGAATTGATTTTGGGGGATTAAAGATAAAGGAAGGGGATGTGAAGAAAAAATTTAGCTGGAATTTACTAAAATCTTTCAACAAGATTCAGCGGGTACCTCGTTATAAGGTAACAAGTACTTGGTGGAGGTGATGAAGATGAAGGTCCACTGGACCAGCCACTGGGTGGATAATAGCAAAGCATTGGGTGGTTATTGGCCACTGGGTGGCTAATTATGGGTGATCTGGTATCCGATGTGCTCTAATTTGGGTTTTGTTTAATTAGATATATTTTTTTAATTATGTTATCTTGTATTTTTACCATTAATATGGGATTTCATTGTTCTAGGGATCATTTCATGGATGTATTCATACTTAAACTCTCTCTCTCCCTTCCTAACTTTAATAATTGATTCCTACTTTGCTTCAATTTTGAATCATGATTTTTCATCAATGCTAGTTTCATATCCATAAGAGATTCAATCAACCTATAATTTTGTGAAAAGGTGACAAGATTTAGACACTATAAATATTTAATTCCCCTTCTTCTTCTAGTTTAGTGACTTTGAGATTTCCTTGTATTTTAAAAGAAATCAAATCTTCTTTATTTGGGTGAATTGTTTGTTGAGTGAAGGGTTGGTAACCTCTTATTTCTATTAGTGTTTAAAATTATGATTTTATATGATTTGTGCATTTATTAGTGACTTAATGGTTTCATTAAATTAATTTACACGAAAATATTAGTTTTAATGTCATAGAATAATTTTTCATAATTTTTTGAGTGATGATTGGGTTTTATTAAAGAGTAAAAGTGCTAAAATTATAATAATATATGTTTAAAGGGATGATTAAGTATGGTAATGGATAATTGAATTTTAAATTTGAGGTAATCATTAATATAATAATAAATGATGATAAAATGAGGGTTAAACTTGATGTTTGAGTAATGATGTTGGTGTGTTCATCATGATTTACTGATACATTAATTTATATTATGTTCATATGGATTTTAGTGTGTTATTGTGAAGTATTTATTTTATGGTTTGTGTGTCTTTAATTAGAATAGATGTTTGAAATAAGATAGTTTTGGATGAAAATTTTTTATATAGGGGATGTCAGGAATCGGCCCAAATACCCTAGTACCCTGATAACGGAGCTGATCCCGACATAGTCCAAAGGGAATTCTAGATCTCAATGGGTTGGATACTAGAACCTGGAATCATACAATATAAAATTGGGAATTAATTTTCCACCAAATAGAGGAAGATAAAGATACATATCAGTATGATCAAAACTCCAAAATGAGATAGTACCAAAAACCAGACAGGTATATCAAAAACCCAAATAGTAAGTCATCAAAGTACTCAAATTCTGACAATATAAACTCAACATCCCAAAGGACACTTCACTCCAAGACTCAATGGATTAATAACATCCACCTCTTAATAGAGGTGCTTTCCCTTTACTCATACCTAGTAGGAGAAAATATAAAAACATCCAAAGGAAAAGGTAGGGTGTGCAATAAAAATCCTAGTAGTGTATCACCAAGTGTTCCATAATAAGATGACATAATAATGAACAAAATAATTCTTTAAATTTTAATCAAAATGAGCATGGAAGTTCGTTTTAATATTTAATAAAAATCATGCCTCATTTCAGAATGATGGAAAACATTGAAACATTAAATAAATAAACAATTTATAACCAAATAGTTTATATAAATCACTAGGCATGAGAAAAGTAGTTTCACGATCAATGGAATTTATAATCAAAACAGTCACAATAAGCACCATGGCCATCTTACCCGTGGTAAGATAGTTTCTAGTTATAGGATCCTCACACTCATATCAGTGATCATGGAAATATGTGTATCAATATCCCTCAAGATCAAGTAGAATGGGACTCATCAACATCTCATCAGGGATAAGATCTTTCTAACTATAATTTTTTTAGAGTTATCGTCATTAATTCATTACTAGGGAACTAACATCCTAGAATTATTGTCCCAAATAACCCACTAACTACCTAATCTTTCATGTTCTCAATCAATCAATAGAAAATGGTAAAATCATTTAATTTCAAATCATTCCTCATTCACAATTAAATTTTCCACATTTCATTTTCAAATTCTAATTCACTTCCAAAACCAAAACATAGGTTTTTCATCAATTCATACATTTTTCAAATAAAACCAATAATAGGTTTTTATCAATTCAATTTAATCCATTTTATAAAATCAATCCTCAAATCATTTTATAATTTCCATCAATTTCAAAAAATGCCCCAAATTCTAATTACATTGGATTTGCGGGGTTTTCCCAAAATACTTACCATATCAATTTAAATCCCAATTTGCATCAAATTTGGTTTTAAAAAATCAATTAAAATAAATTTAAATCAAATAAAATAAATCAATTATTTAATTATATGGAAAATCTCAAACAAAAACACATACCTTCAATCATGAAAAGAAACACCTAAAACGGGACTCACTAATAGAAAAATAAGGCAAAAAAGATCAGGGAACACAACATAGAATCAATATTCAATAACATGGAGTTTAGATCCATCAATATTGGGATGATATATCAAACTCCAAGGAGGAAAAGATAGATATGGAAGATATAAGAAGATATCTTACCTAGAGAGATGAACCTCAACCAACATGATGATCAATCACCGAACAGATGATCCTGAGGGATTGGAGATCTCCAAAATCACTTAGGAAGAGCCTCTAGGTTGAGAGAAAGGAAGACTGTATGAATGAAATAATAATTTCAGCTGAACCTCTTAGTAAAAAACCAACACTTGGGATTTTACACGATGTGTAACCCAATTATAGATTGTGTGACTGTAGTGTCCAGCATACGATGAAAAACGTGTTTCCTTTCTTATTAAAAATCCAAATTTTAATATTTACACAGCGTCTAATCTATACATGGAATGTGACCTTTCACTCTATGTACCCATTTCATAGCATCTTCCAAGAGATGATTGCACACCATGTAACCCAATTACATGGAGTTTAAAACACCATCATACTATAAAAACTATAGGTTTTAAGATGAAAATCCCAACAAATATCTAACTTCACCATTACTAGTTTCCTCTCAATTCCTTCTCATCATTACACAACCAATGAAAAATAAATAAAACCCAAAAAAGGTTAAAACATACCTAATATAAAGCTAATGGTGTGTTAAAACCTCCCCACCATAAAGACTTTTTGTCACTTGAAATCTTATCATGAAGATTCCATATCAAAAAGTGAGTCCATTTCTCTCCCATCAGTGCATTGTGCTCCCACATATCATGTTAATTAGAACCATGATTCCATAGCACACAGACCAAAAGGTATCATCCTCCCACGAAGTACCTTATTATCAGAATCATCTATTCAAATTGGATGCTCATTAATGAATAAATCAAGCTCAACACCAAGATCACTCCAACTCAAAATATAACATATATCATAAAGATGCTTTTGAAGCTGAGATACAATAAACATGTTATGTATTGACATAATATTTGGAAGAAGTGATAAATAGTAATCCACTCTCCCCACAAAATAAACAACCTCAAAAGGTCCCAAAAAATGAGGATCCAGATTCCCTTTCTTCCCAAGTTGTTGATGACCTGAACAAGGTGAAACTTTCACGAACACCTGGTTACTAACAGAAAACTATAACATTCTATGATTATGATCGGTATAATATTTATACTGACTCTATGCTATAAAAATCCTCTGAAGAATCAGCTAAATATTTTCTATTTTCTCTTGAACCAATATCGGTCCAACCAAGAAACTTTCACTAATCTCAGGCCAATACAGTGTAGATTTAAAAGGCCATGAATAAAGGGCCTCAAAATGAACCATTCTGATCATTGAATGGTAACTATTATTATAATAAAACTCAATCAGTCCCAAATGTTCATCCTAATATTCACTAAAGTCAATAATGTAAGCATCAATAATACTCTTAATAATCTGAACAAGCCTCTTTGTTTGGCCATCTATCTATAGATAGTATGTCATTCTCAAATGAACCTAGGACCCCAGTGCCTCCGAGAGTCCTCCCAGAAAGTGAGAAGTAAAATGGGGATCTATTTTAGAGACTATAGCATATGGAACTCCATGAAAACAAATAATTTCTCTCACATAAAGATTACCAAGCTTGTCAACTTTGGTTTTATCATTAATGGGTATAAATTCAGATTATTTTTTAGCCTATTGATCATATCCCATATTCGATTATTATTTATCTAGGTACATGGAAACCCAATGATCAATTATATAGAAATCTTATCCCATTTTAAATTCGGCACAAGAAGTGGCTGAAGAAAACTCAAAGGCTTGTGATGCTTGGCCTTGACCTGTTGGAAAGTATAGCAATGTGAAATAAAGTCATCAATATATCATCTCATACCCAGATACTAGAATCATCACTGCATGTCATAGAACATCTTTTTGGTTCTTGTGTTCACAGACTATTGGGAATTATAGGAATCCCCCATCAAATATTTCCTCATGGGTAATGGCACAACAACCCGATTCCGAAAACATAGAACACCCTCCTTGGAGATCAACCACTCAGGAATGGTCTCCCCACTATAAAGAGGTGTCCTAATGCTATGGAATTCATTATTAATATTTTGTTCCTAATAATAATCATAATAAGATAATAGGTCAACTGGATAATATCCAAGACAACCTCAGCCTCTATTTCCAAAAATATTAAATGAAACTATGAAAAAAAATCCATCAAGTTCCACTATTCTAATGATTCTTTCATAACCTAGGTTGGGAGTTTCTTACTTAATGTATCAGCAACGAAATTCCATTTCCCTGAGGTATAGGTGATATCAAAATCAAAAGGTTGTAGGTAATCCACAAAATGTATCCAATGGAGATTAAAATATTTTTGAGATAACATATAACTCAAGCTCTTGTGATCAGAATACACAGTAAATATTTCTCTTAAAAGATGATGCCACCAACTCTTAAGTGAATTCATCACAACTATAATTTCAAGGTCATGGGTTAGATAAATATTATTCTATGGCCTAAGATACCAAGATCTATAGGCAAAAATGTGATCACCCTACATAAGAACATATCCCAAAACATTACATGGTTTCTCCCATGTCATAACATCTTTTACATTCTTAGGATTAACCAAGTCACAATACTTCAAGGATATATGTCCCAATAACTTTAATTCCCAAATCAAAAAATAACAATTTTTTCGTTTGGAATAAATTCATTGATTTCTCAACAATTATAGAACTACTCTAAAATTACACACATGATCCTCCTCGGACTTAGAGTAAACTAGGATGTCATCCACAAATACCACCATGAACGTATCAATATACTCATGGAAGATCTTGTTCGTCAAATCCATAAAGATTATAGAAGCATTGGTCGGACCAAATGGCATGAAAATGTACTTATAATTTTCATACCTTATCTGAAAGTCGTTTTAATAAAAAACATTTTTCTTTATTCTCAAGTGGTGACTACCAGATCAAAGATCAATCTTTGAGAACCACTTTTACCCTTTCAACTAGTCAAAAAGATCATCAGTCTATGGAAACAGATACTTATTCTTTATCATAACTTGGTTTAGTTTCTAATAATCAATGTATGGGTAAAGTATTACAACAACTTTATTACCAAAGAGAACATCCATCACCCAAGGTAACACACTAGGGCATATAAATCCTTTCTCTAATAGGTTATCCAACTGAGTTTTCTACTCTTTAATTTCATCTAGTTCTAGGTGGTAAGAAGGAATAAATACTGGTTGAGTACCATGAAATAAATCAATAGAAAACTCTATCTCCCTTACCAGTGGTAAACTAGATAAGTTACAAGTAAAAATGTCAGGAAACTCGATGAAAAATGCAAAGAGATTACAGCCCAAATATTCCCACTCTAGATCAAAATTGAACGCTGATAACACTTTCCTCAACTCTAAATCAGAATGTCTATCTCTACTCGAATTCAGGTCCCATTCTATTTGAAAGATACATAACACCCCATTGGGAGCAATAAAGGATATCCTTAGAAGATAACAATCAATTTAATCTTTATTATTAATGATCCAATCCACCATAAAAATGGAATCTAGTGATTTCATGTCGAGAATCAAAAAATCCAAAGAAAGATCAATTTCTAGTAAATATGAAACACAATAAGGGCAATAAAGACCCTTCTCTCTCTTTTTTATAAGGGGTTTGGTAATATATATCACATAAGATAAAAGTGTTGTATGAATATTTATCATATTAACAATACAACTCGATATAAATGAATGAGATACAACAATATTAAATAAATTAGTCACTAAATATAAAGTTATAGTGATAGTACCTCTCACAATCACTAGACTCATATTTTCTTCCTCTCGAGACTCTTACAATGCATGAAGAAGCTATGTTCTGAGTGCCTATGGCAGCAAACCCTTAGATCTTGAAACATATGATTGCACCACTGTACTTTTTAGTGTTGATGATATCATTCCATTATGTGGGGAAGATAAGATATAACATAATTTTTTCAAGTTTCCTAAATAACCATAGGAACCGCATATCTTAGGTGCCTCAGTGCAAACTCGTTTTGAATTCCCATGTTTTCCACACTAGAAAAAATTCAAAGAGACTATGTTAGGCACTACAGAAGGTCTAGAAGAACCCTATTGTCAGAATACACCACGAGATCCATCAGGGTTTCTCTTCCCTTTATGGGATCTCACAAAACTGTCACTGGGAGAAAAAGGAACTCCCATCAACCCTAACTTACCATCCCGGCCAATTTCAACCATCAACACCCTATCCAGCATGTCAACATAAGAAGAGAGATTCTACAAGAAAACCTAAGAAAAAATATCATATTGAATCCCCATATCAAACCATAGAATCTTCATCTTCTCATTTGATATAATCTCAAGTAAAAACTGTACAAGCATGGTAAAATGATTTTCAAATTCCTTCACTGACCTATCAGCCTGCTCGAGTTTGAAAAAATCCATAGCCTTTTCAACCATCACAGACTCTGAATAAAACTAGTTGGTGAAAAGAAATTTAAATTATATCCACTCCAAACCCTCATTCTTCTTCACTATCACTATCAAGTCCCATCATATCTTTCTAGGTCCCTATATCTTAAAAGTGTCACTTTTCACCTTGATTGAATCAATAATTTCTAAGAACTCAAAAAGAATCTATATCTTTCTTAACCAATCCTCAATCTGTTGAGGATAATTAGAACCTTAGAGAACTAGGGGTTTCTGGTGAAGTAACTTATGAGGATGACTCCGAAATTCATCCCTCTAAGGTTCCATAACTGAAGCCTAAATGGGAATGGGAACATGATCTTTTCCTAGATCTTGGACACTACACACAACAACCTCAATGAGATTCTGGTCCATGATAGGATTCACTCATTGTGGTTCGTCTGTAGCTTCCTGTTAGATCTTATTCACATATCTTATTTAAGGTTTGATGTTGTGTAATATTAGAAAACAACATTGAAGGCGTCATAGTCGTACTCAGATTAACACTTAAACAATATCAATAGGGAAACTAATCCCATCAAATAATAAATCAAGATTTAGATCTCAACCTATCCAAATCTAAATGAAAGAAAAGACTAGAACTAATCCTCAATATGCCTTTTCTAAACCTCCCATAGTGACTTAAGGATCATTATGATACTATATGGTCAATAAGTCACTCGCAACTACATCCAAAGTACCTAAAATAAATTACAACTACATAGTGACACTAAGGAGAGATGCTCAAACTTCTCCTTTGATACCACTTTTTCACAAACTAGCTTAAATACCCTAGTATCCTGATAACTGAGTTGATCCTAATAGAACTTGAAGGGCGTACCGATCCTCATAGTTTGGTAACTAGAACCTAGCATCATACAATATAAAAGTGGGAATGAATTTTTCACAAAAAATTGGAATATAATGATACATATCAGTATGCTTAAAGCTCCAAAATGAGATTTTACCAGAAACCAGATAGGTATATCAAAAACTCAAACAGTACATCATAAAATTACTAAATTTCTGACAAGAAAAACTCAATGTCCCAAAGGACACATCACTCCAAGACCCAAGGGATCAAGAACATCCACCTCATCCAAGAGGTGATTTCTCTTTACTTAGGCCTGGTAGGAGAAAATCTAAAAACACTCAAATTAAAAAGGTAGAGTGTTGGCTAAAAATCTTGGTAAGGTCTCACAAATTGTTTCATAATAAGATTCCATAATAATAAACAAAATCATGATTTCAATTTTAATAAAAATAGGAATGTAAGTACATTTTTATATTTAAAACAAAACATGATTCATTTTAGAATGATGGAAAATATTTAAAACATGGATTAAATAAAAAATTTATATAGAATAGTTTATATAAATCACTAATCATGAGTAAATCAGTTTCACGATGAATGGAATTTATAATCAAAATAGTCACAATAAGAACCATGGTCATATGCCCTATGATACAATAGTTTCTAGTTATAGGATCATCACACTCTCATATCCTTGATCATAGTAATATGTGTACACATTTCTCTTAGGATCGGGATGAATATGACTCATCAACATCCCATCAAGGATAATATCTGCCTAACTAGATTTTTTTTAGAGTTTTCATCATGAATACTTTAATAGGAAATTATCATCCAAGTGTGTTTGTCTCAAATAACCCACTAACTACCCTGGCTTTCATTTTATTAATCAATCAATAGAAAATAGGCAAATCATTTCATTTCAAATAATTAATCATTCACAATTCAATTTCATGGTTTTCCTTTTCAAATGCCAATCACTTTCAAAACCAAAACATGGTTTTTTTCATAAATTCATTCCTTTTTAAAATAAAAAAAAAGTTGTAGATTTTATCAATTCAATTTAATATATTTTCTAAAATAAATTCTCAAATCATTTCACAATTTCCATCAATTTCAAAACATGCCCCAAATTTCAATTCCATTAGAATTGGTGATTTTTTTCAAAATGCATACCATATAAATTTAAAACCTACTTCACATAAAATTGGATTTTTAAAAATCAATTTAAATCAATTTAAATCAAATAAATAAAATCAATGATTTAATTATATGTAAAATCTCAAATGGAACCACATACCATTAATCACGAAAAGAAACACCCAAAATGAAACTCACCAAAAAAACGAAGGTGCGAAAGATCTAGAAACATCACCTAGTATCAAGATTCAATAAAATTGATTATATATCCATAAATCCAAAGAATATATATCAAAATCAATGGATGTAAATAGTGAGATGAAAGAGAAAATAAGAATTCTTACTCGGAGAGATTCACTACAACCAATATGATGATCAATCACCAGAAGGATGATTAAGATGGATTGAAGATCTCCAAAATCACCTAGGAATATCCTATAGGTCGAGAGTAAGGAATGTTGTAGGAATGAAATAATAATTTCATCTGAAACTCTAGGTAAAAACCAATGGTCAGGATTTTACATGATGTGTAACCCAATTACACATCATGTAATTTTTGAGTCCCACATACAATGAAAACCCCATCACCTTTTATTAAAAATGTGACTTTTAATATTTAAATGGTGTGTAAGTTATACATCGTGTATAACATAGAATTATATGTACCTATTTCATGGATTCTACCAAGTGATGATTACACATCATGTAACCCCATTACACAGTGTGTAATTATCTAACAGACTACAAAAACTCTAGGTTTTAAGCTGAAAATTCCAAAAAATCCCTTACTTTACCATTATAGGTATCCTCACAATTCCATATTTGAATTACTCAAAAAAAATTAAACCAAAAAAATGTTATAATAGTCATAACATAAAGGTAATAGGGAGTTATAGGGGATAAACACACTTAATTATTTAATGGTGTTAATTGCATGTTTTGGTGATTTTTATATGAAAATATTGAGGTATAATGGGATGGATGTTTGCTAAAAAAATTAAAAGATAATGAAAAGTGATATGGAAAGGATGAAATAGTTAATTTACATTATTTAATTAATTAATTAGTGAAGTGTATTAAAATGTGGATTTTGGAGTGAAAAATGATTACTGCAAATATGTGATTAAGTATGAATGTTTATTTGGAATAAATAGTGTTTACATATAATTTTTCAGGGTGATTGTGATTTTTCATGTTAGATAACTTAGGTTTTACTTTTAATTCATTTTAATGAAAATAAGAATGTGTTGGGGATGTTTTTCTCTAACACTTTTGGTTTTGAAAAGTACCATGAAGTTGGTCACTTAAAGGAAGCCTTGAGTTGGGTTGAGTAATGAGGTGGAATCCATGAGTTTGGATTAGATTTATGTTAGGACTAAAATAAAATGTGATCCCATATGTTTATTATATGAGATAATGATGATCCATGTGTTTAGACACTATGTTTTATAATTTTTATCTTAGATTATACTAGCAGTCGAAGTAGGTATCGGACTACATAGGTGACTTTGTTAGCATCAAATAATTTATCTGAATTATTGAAAATCATGTTGTTAAATCATTTAAATATTTATAATATTTATAAAATTTCATGTTTAACACCTTTGAAATTAGGTGTTTTAGTAGTTTCTACTAAGTATTTATTATCACATACTGTATGTTCCACCTTGTGCGTGTATAGATCATATGCATGATATTGTAGGTAAAGGAAATAATCTATTATATATGGGATATGATGCTAGAATACATCATGTATTTGTGTTTATATGATTTTATATTTATGTGTAAGGGGATTTATGTAGTTTTATTTTTTCACTTTTTTATTTGTATAGTACTTATTTTAGAACTTGGCATTTACCTTTATGTTTTTTTGGTTATTTCACTCAAGTGAGAATGTATGGGATTTTATATTGGAATTAAGGATCATGATTTAGTAGGATTTTCTTTGCTTATTTATTTCACATTATTACTTTTAAATATTTTTATGCGATAGACCATTAGATGGTAAATATATCCTCCTGGGATATCCTTAGACCCTTGATGCTAGCCGCTAGCCTCTAGTGATCTAGGAGCGCACTTGATGTCATGGGACATTTCACCTTGGTGGTATAATAATTTAGAGGAATTATGTTACAATTAATTGTTTGGATTACTATAAGGATTTAATAATTATATATGTGTTATAAATTTTTATTAGATTATCATATAGGATATTCACTGAAAACATGTGTTATTGACTTATGATTTTATAGTATCATTGTAATGTATTGTTTCAAGTTCCAATGGTCATTAAGGTTGATGCATATACCTTATATTACTGTTTTTGTAAGTTATATTTATTATTTTTTTGCATATGTTGTTATGTCTTATTGGGAAGGTGATGAACATATTATAATAAAATGTTGGGTACATGTCACACCTGAGCTTTATTTTAATCTTTCTTTTATTAGGTTACGACTCTGATCAAATTTTTTTTTGGGGGGGAGGGGGTGGGACCCATATTTAATATGTTTAAATTTTTTAGTTTTCTTGGGGAAAAATGCGTGTATGGTTTTGGCAGCGTCTGTGCCGAGAAGAGTGCAGTTGAGGGACCGTGCAGCAGCACCCTAGTCACCACGCGACTCGCCCGGTATATGGGGCAGACTAAAAGTTAAATGAATATTAAAACGGTAGTTAAAAATATTGTTGTTGCAATAATTATAACGTTATTTTTTTTGTTATTATTATTAAAAATGAGATGATAGTTATTTTTTTATTATTAAAGTTTTTATTAAGATTATTATTATTAGGAATTAAAAAAGTGTTATAAATAATTCTGTTTTTATGTTGTTATTATTATTATTATTATTATTAATGTGAAGGTTTGTTATTATTATTAGTGGTAATATTTCTTTTATTTTTTTTACATTTATTTTTATTTATTTATTTGTGTTTTTTTTTTGGGTTCCTTTAGGGTTTCCCATAGCCCCTTCTTCCCCTTACCTCTCCCGCCACCAAGCTCCCCCTCCAACCTTGTTCCTCTTCCCATCGCGCCACTAGCCTCTCGTAGCCACACCCTGCTCTGCCTCTCCCAGCACCTACAGCCCCTGCCTCTATCCCTAGCTTGCTCCGCCACCCTGTTCATCCAGTCGTGCCACCTGGCTGGCACGCGCCGTCCCGACCCCCTGCACCTGCCTTCCATCAGCCCTTCCCTCCCACCGGTTAGACCTCTTTGTTCACCCCTGCTGCTGATGCACACCCCTCTCTCTTCTACCCTTGTTGCGCACCACCCCCATCAGCGCGCCCCCCTTCACCACGCTCACCCCCTTCCCTCATCCCCCGATAGCCTCGCTTCACACCACCTGTAGGTCCACCCGCCCCTGCGTTCACCCCAAGCCCCTCACAGCTTCTTCAGTGCCACAACCAGCACCAGCCTCCCACACCCCTCCTTCTTCACTGTCGGTGCCCCAGTTTTCCCCGTAGCACCCTTTCTCCCTCCTCTTTACCCCGGACGTGCCCATATCTTCCATGCTCGAACTCGTAGTGCCCTGCTCCCCTTCAGATGCTGCGCACCAGCCTCCCTTCACCCTCCTTCACGCAGCGTGCAACTTTCTTCACCCCTGGATCTTCCGACCAGCATGTAGTCGCCCTCTCCTTCGGCACTTGATGTCCGGTATCCCCCTCCTTCGCCAACCCCATGACGTACCGCCCCTTGCAGCACCCTCTTTCCATTTCCCCTACTCCCGGCTAACCCCTTTTTTTAGCGCGCAACCACCTGCAAGCATTTCCCTTTACCGAGTCACTGGCTTCATCTCCCTTCGCCACTCCGGCCAGCCCCCACTGATGCAACGTGTACTTTTTCTGTCCAACAACAGTCTCTGCCGGTGCACGCCGCCACTTTATGATGGTCACGCAACCCCACTGGTCGAGTGTGTATCCAAGCTGAGGTGAGGTATGCATTGTTCTTGCATGAATGTTAGATAATTATTTTAGCATGTATTGTGTTTAATTAAATTGGTGCAAACTTAGTTTTTAGAATAATTTAGTTTTTTTAATTAGTTTTGTGTGAAGTTATTTTTTTATGAACTTAGTTTGTGTTTTATATCTTATAGCACGTTCATCTGAATTAAGATGTGTTTTTATGAACACCAATCCTGAGTTGTTTAATTACTTTTTATAAATTGTGCAATTAGTTTTTTTTAACATTGAAAGTGGTGTGTTTTCTGTTTTAGTAGGACGTAGGTGTGTGTTTAATCAAAAACATGTTTTTGAATGAGTTTTTGGATGTCTAAAGCTCTGAGATACCTTTTAAAAATTGTTTTATAAAATTTAAAGTGGTTTAGTAAATAGTTTCAATGGTGCGAGTTGTGATTTGAAAACGTGTTGAGGTGGTTATTTTGAGTTGTTTTCTCATTTGGATTGTTTTAAGTACTTTTTTGTGTAATTTTATTTATTGTGCGTTTGTTGTAGTGCGTTTTTAAGGTAACCCCATGATATTGTGGTCATCAGCTTACGCTTGCTTGTACGCCTGTGCGAGGGGTGTCACGCCATTGTGTTTGGATAGAAAATCGAGGTAAGTACCCCACTACAATCGCCTTTAAATTCAGAATTTATTCATTGATTGATATTTTATTAATTTTAATAAATGAGAAATAATATAAGATAATTAATTTTTAAATTATTATTTGGTGTAAAAAGATCTGTTTATTTTATACACGACACTTGAAATATTTTCTTAATGAACAGACACCTAGTAGTGAAAGAATGCCCGTTTGGCCTTTAAACATAATACATAGATCTCCAAATGTAGTTATGGTTTATTTATAAATTATTTCTTTTGAAGCGTGAAAAAGTGTTTTGGTTCTCTTGAAAAATGAGGATTTTCTTTAAAATTGGTGAAGTCCCATTTGGCACTTTAATAAAATAAATTATTTTGGAAAACTCTCTCAGGGATGATCTTTGGTGTATGTTGACAACATGAGTTGTGTGTGATGTTTGTGCTACTTGATTGACTTTGTTGACTCACCCCTTTCCTTTTTATTATACGTGTTGACATGGGAACTTGGCATAGTAAGTGAATCTTCTAAGAACGATTTCTGCACTAGTTTAGATTACGTACTGGCTAGTGGCCCTTAGTACAAATTATACTCTACTAGGTGATTGGGCCCCTTGATTAGGCCATGTAGGGAAACACCGAGCATTAGGTCGTTATGACGTCATCGAGATTAGGCATGCCTTTAAGATGAGTCACATGTATAGTACGTTCTGGATTGTTCACGAGCTCCTAGGTTCGACCCATGTTTCCTTTAGTGTTTGTTTTTATGTGGTAGACAATTGAGAGGTCTAGTTTGGTTTTTGGCCCCTGTGTGACACTTTTTCCATTGCCCTTAGTGTGTGTTGTGTGTAGTGTCTGGTTTTCCCTTTTTACTAACATCTAAAAATTCAGATTTCTAAATTGTTTGCAAAAATGTTTTAAAATGCAATGCACTTATTTCTTTCAAACATTAAACTTATTTTAAATTAAAAAGGGCAATGGACCGTTACTAGTTTTAGAAATGATAGTGTGTGTGTGGAAACCCATATTTTTTATAATTTAGTTCAAACCTGGAATTAGTAAATTCTTTATTTAAAGGTAGTGCATTGGGAATAGTTTGTTGGGAATTCCTACTGAGTTTTAATACTCACGCCTGTAGTGTTTTCGTATTTTTAGTTTTGTTGCAGGTTTTACTTGAGCTTGTTCTTCATGGGAGAGACTTGGTTGTGGTTTGGAGAGTGACACTAGAGGTCATGAGGAGTTTTGGTCATGGTCAGGTTAGTTGGTTGTTGTTGGTCTTTCTTTATTTTTGTGTTGTTTATTTACTTTGTGTTATTCTACTTTCTACTACTTTATTTATTTTCACTTGGCGAACTCAATCCCAATTATCCTATATTGATGCCCTGGCACTTTTCTCCAGCCTGGGAGGATCGAGAACACCTCTTGGGCCATGTCGCGGACCGGCTTGGATGATCGGTTCAGGGTCGACCCGGGTTGGTTCATGAAAAAATGGTATTAGAGGAGGTCGGCTTTTGAGTAGACCTTTTTTTCAGAGTGCCTATTGTTATTTGGGGTTTTCATGGTAGAAGGAGTAGAATTGTCGAGACTCAAGGTGTACGGATGAGAAGGACATCAGGAACCCTTTCTCGTTCTGAACCCCGGGCTGCCATGGGATGTTCGGGTTGTTGGTGTCTTTTGGTTATTTTTAATTGTTTTATGTTGGGAAATGAAATGGAAGTCAGGAAAGTGACCATCGTGAGATCGCATTGTCTGGAAATCCATGTGGAGCTGGAGACATTACCCTAGAGTGCTCCTTGTGACGGTGGCGTGACTGGCGTATGGCTGCCAACCATATGTCTGAGTCACCCATCGACATTAGTTTCTCCTTGTGGATCATTTGGGGTTTTCTTTATTTCTAAGAATTGTTTTGCAAGGTTTTATTTTGGAAATTGTGAAAAGTTGAAATTGAAAGGGCAATGACCATGTTTTGATTATGTTCTTTGTTTCCTTGTTCCTTAGTGTTCACCCACACGAAGGTTCGATGGATTCCCAAGGTGCAACTTCGGGTGGTGCATCCTTAGAAAATCCTCTAGTTGATCAACCTATAGACTATGTCTTGGAATTCTGGAAGTTGAAACCTCCCCAATTTTATGGTCAAGCAGATCATCTTGAGGTGGATGAGTGGTTGCAGAATATTGAGAGGAAGTTCAGTTTCATTGGGTTTCCTGAGTCGTTAAAGGTGAAGTTGGATACCTTTATGCTTGAAGGTCCAACCTAGAAATGGTGGAAGTTTTTGTCTTGGAATAAACCTCTAGAAGATCTAGCATGGGATTTTTTCAAGTCATCGTTCATCCAGCAACACTTCTCTGAGGTGATGAAGCTGAGGAAGAGGATGGAGTTGTGTTTTCTTCAGCAGGGCGTTGAATCGGTACTGGAATTCTATCTATATTTCACAGACCTAGTTTTGTACGACCAATGGTTTGCTGCAAATGATCCCGGGAAGGCTCGAAAATTTTAGTTTGGACTCCGACCTGAACTGCAGTCGAAAGTGGCAGAGCTCAACTTAACCACCTTCTCGGATGTTGTGGGGAAATCCTTTCTTTCTGAAGTTGAGTTAGCAGGGGGGACATATGGTGGAGAATCCTCCCCCAGCCTTGGGAAGCAGTACAGAGGATGGAAATAATAATAATGGAAATGAATTGACGCTGGTGGTACTGGTAGTGGAGTCAAGAGGCCTTCAAACCTTTAGTCATCTTCTTCACAGTGAAAAGTCATGATCTGTCACCATTGTGGTAGGTGGGGTCACAAGAGGTTGACGTGTCCGAGTGCTCTGAGACCCTGCCACACCTGTGGACGTTGGGGTCACTTGCAGAGATTCTTCTGTGGTGTTTCCAAGAAGCGCGCGGAAGCCAGACCTAGCTCATAGAAGGTTACCTTAGCTCGTTAGTAAGAGTAAGGCGATGTTTTGGGATCAGTTTGATGGTTTCTCTTTGTAGTGTTCCCTGGATGTAGTGGTTGTCTCTTGTGGAGTTTTTTGGTGTTTCTTTTTTTTTCTTTCAGTTGTAAGAATGGTTATTATCGAACTTCTTTGAAACTTTTATTTTATTGGAATTGTGTTTGGTGAAATTATGGTTTGTTTGTTATGTTTGGAAATTTCTGAAGCCTGACTGCGAGGCATGAGATGCTTCAATCATTGGTGCTCCATCCATAGGCCCCGAAGTGAAGCTGGTACATAGTCAGGATAACCCCAGTGGTGAAGAAGGGTCTTGGTTTAATTCCAGTCTTTGGTGTGTCATGGTTTGTGTTCTTATGAGGGTGTGATGTCATTGAGGTAGCGGTGATGGTAGTTTTGATGTTAGATTGGTTGGGCCCTTCCCTCCCCTACCCTTGTGGTGGGGCTTTTGGTCTATGTGGAAGGTTTTAAAGTTTCATTAATCTCGTCAGTTCTTATGGTGGGGAGACCCACAGCGGGTCTCGCAAGGTTACACCTGAAGTAATTTAGAGTTATTCCAAACCTTATGGTGGGGAACCCATTCGGGCCTCCTCGTGTCAGTAGCAGAGTTTTCTCTAGATATTGTTTCAGTGGTGGGTAGTCTTGTGCGAAACCACCTAATCCTAGGTTCTTCCTCTTGGGTAAATTTTGGGATTGGAGTACACCCAACGGTTCCCTTGGACTAATATTATAGGGATAAGTCTCAGAGGTGATTTAAGTTCATCCATTCCTTGGTTGAAATGGATGGTTTGGGTTCTTATTGGTGACGGTTAAGATGATCGTGTTTGACGGACGAGTTGTGTGTCAGGGTTTTTCAGTGTCTATTTGGATCGATCAACTGGATGCAGTTAAACTTTTGGTGGTGGGTGAAACATAAGGAGTTTTATCTCTGGGTCTAAATATTTTTGTGGCTTTCCGAGGGCGGAAAGCGTTGTGGTGGGAAGAATTGTCACACCCAAGCTTTATTTTAATCTTTCTTTTATTTGGTTGCAACTCATGTCGGGTTTTGGGGGGGAACTCATGTTTAATATGTTTAAAATTTTTAGTTTTGTTGGGAAAAAAATGCGCGTATGGGTTTGGCAGCGTCTGCGCCCAAGAAGAGTGCAGTTGAGGGACAATGCAGCGGCACCCTAGTCACCGCACGACTCGCCCGGTACGCAGGGCAGACTAAAAGTTAAATGAATATTAAAATAGAAGTTAAAAATATTGTTGTTGCAATAATCATAAATTTATTTATTTTTTTCTTATTATTATTAAAAATGATATGATAATTATTTTTGTTATTATTAAAGTTGTTATTAAGATTATTATTATTATAAATTAAACAAGTGATATAAATAATTTTGTTTTTATGTTATTATTATTATTATAATTATTATTATTATTAATGTGAAGGCTTGTTATTATTATTAGTGGTAATATTTCTTTTCTTTTTCTAGGTTTATTTTTATTTATTTATTTACGGTTTTTTTTGTTCCTTTAGGGTTTCCCTTAGCCCCTTCTTCCCCTTACCTCTCCAATTGTCGAGCTCCCCCTCCTGCCCTGTTCCTCTTCCCGTCGCGCCTCCAGCCCCTCGTAGTCGCACCTTGATCTGCCTCTACCAGCACCTACAGGCCCTACCTTCGGCCCTCTCTTGCTCCGCCACCCCATCCAGCCTACCGTGCCACCCAACCGGCATACTCTACCCCGACTCCCTACACCTGCCTTCTACTATCCATTCCCTCCCTCCGGCCAGGCCTCGTTGCGCACCCCTGCTGTCGGTGCACACCCCTCTCTCTTCTACCCTTGTTGCGCACCACCCCCATCGGCACGCCCCCCTTCACCACGCTCACCCTTTGCCCGCATCCCCTGACAACCTCGCTTCACACCACCAGCAGGTCCGCCCTCCCCTACGTTCATCCCAATCCCCTCACGGCTTCTCATGTGCCATAGCCAGCACCGGCCTCCCACACCCCTCCTGCTTCGCTATCGGTGCCCCAGTTTGCCCCATAACGCACTGTCTTCCTCCTCCTTGCCCCGAACGTGCCCAGGTCTTCCCCGCTCGAACTTGCAGTGCCTCGCTCCCCTTCAGACGTTGCGCACCAGCCGCCCTTCAACCTCCTTCACGTGGCATGCAACCTTCTGCACCCCCAGACTTTTCGGCCATCTTGCAGCCGCTCTCCCCTCCGGCACCTACTATCCGGTATCCCCCTCCTTCATCAACCCCACGATGTACCCCCCCCTGCAGTTCCCTCTTTCTGTTTCCCCTACTCCATGCCAACCCCTTTTTTTCGCGCGCAACCACCTGCGAGCGTTTCCCTTTGCCGACTCGCCGATGCCATCTCCCTTCGCTGCTCCGGCCAGCCCCTGCCGATGAAACGTGTACTTTTTTTGGCCATCAATAGTCTCTACCGGTGCACGCCACCACTTTCTGACGGTTGCGCAACCTCACTATTCGAGCGTCTATCCGAGCTGAGTGAGGTCTACGTTGTTCTTTCTTGAATGTTAGATAATTATTTTAGCGTGTATTGTGTTTAATTAAATTGGTGAAAACTTAGTTTTTAAAGTAATTGAGTTTATTTAATTAGTTTGGTGTGAAGTAATTTTTTTTATGAACTTAGTTTTCATTTTATATCTTATAGAATGTTCATGTGAATTAAGATGTGTTTTTATGAACACTAGTCCTGAGTTGTTTAATTTCTTTTTATAAATTATGCAATTAGTTTTTTTTTAACATTGCAAGTGGTGTGTTTTCTATTTTAGTAGGACGTAGGTGTGTGTTTGATCAAAAACGTGTTTGTGAATGAGTTTTTGGGTGTGTAAAGCTGTGAGATACCTTTTGAAAATTGTTTTATAAATTTTAAAGTGGTTTAGTAAATAGTGTTAATGGTGAAAATTGTGATTTGAAAACATGTCAAGGTGGTTATTTCGCGTTTTTTGCTCATTTGGATTGTTTTAAGTCCTTTTTGTATAATTTTAGGTATTGTGCATTTGTTGCAGTGCGTTTTCAAGGTAACCCCACGATATTGTGGTCATCAGCTTGTGCTTGCTTGTACGCCTGCGTGAGGCGTGTCATGCCATTGTGTTTGGACAGTGAACCGAGGTAGGTCCCCCAGTGCACTCGCCTTTAAATTCAGAATTTATTAATTTCTTGATATTTTATTAATTTCAATAAATGAGAAATAATATAATATAATTAATTTTTAAATGATTATTTGGTGTAAAAAGAGTCGTTTATTTTATACACGACACTTGAAATATCTTCTTAATGAACTAACACCTAGTAGTGAAATAATTCATGTTTGGCCTTTAAACATAATTCATGTATTTACAAATGTAGTTCTGGTTTATTGATAAATTATTTCTTTTTAAGCGTGAATAAGTGTTTTGGTTCTCTTGAAAAATGAGGTTTTCTTTAAAATTGGTGAAGGCCCGTTTGGAACTTTAATAAAATAAATTATTTTGGAAAACTCTCTCAGGTGTGATCATTAGTGTACTTTGACTACATGAGTTGTGTGTGATGTTTGTGCTACTTGATTGAATTTGTTGACTCAACCCTTTCCTTTTTATTATATGTGTTGACATGGGAACCTGGTATAGTAAGTGAATATTCTGAGAACAATTGTTGCACTAGTTTAGATTACGCACTGGCTCGTGGCCCTTAGTATGGATTATACTCTTCTAGGAGATTGGGCCCCTTAGTTAGGCCATATAGGGCAACACCGGGAGTTAGGGGATTATGACATCATCTAGAGTAGGAATGCCTTCAGGATGATTCACATATATAGTACATTCTGGATTGTTCATGAGCTTCTAGGTTCGACCCATGTTTCCTTTAGTGTTTGTTTGTATGTGGCGGACGATTGAGAGGTCTAGTTCAGTTTTTGGCCCCTGTGTGCCACTTTTTCCATTTCCCTTAGTGTGTGTTGTGTGTTGTGTGTGGTTATCCCTTTTTACTAACAACTAAAAATTCGGATTTCTAAATTGTTCGCAAAAATGTTTTAAAATGCAATGCACCTATTTCTTTCAAACATTAAACTTGTTTTTAAATTAAAAATGGAAATTGACCATTACTTTTTTTAGAAATGAGAGTGTGTGTGTGGAAACCCATATTTTATATAATTTAGTTCAAACCTGGAATTAGTAAATTATTTATTTAAAGGTAGTGTGTTGGGAGTAGTTTGTTGGGTGCGCCTACTGAGTTTTAATACTCACGCCTATAGTGTTTTTCTGTTTTTAGTTTTTTTTCAGGTTTGAATCGAGCTTGTTCATTGTGGGAAAGACATGGTTGTGGTTTGGAGAGTGACACTCGAGGTCATTAGGAGTTTTGTTCATGGTCAGGTTAGTTGGTTGTTATTGGCCATTCTTTCTTTTCATGTTGTTTATTTACTTTGTGTTATTCTACTTTTTGCTACTTTATTTATTTTCACTGGGAAAAATCATTCCCAATTGTCCTCTATTGATGCCCTAGCGCTTGTTGCCAGCCTGGGAGGATCGGGAACGCCTCTCATGACATGTTGTGGACCATCTTGGGTGACCGGTTCAGGGTTGACCCGGGTTGGTTCGTGACAGTACAACTGTTAAATGATGGCTCATGCGCACTATAAGTAAATACCACAAAGAAAATGGCCCAGGGAATCAACCCCATGATCGGCACCCCAAAACCTTCCCTCCCTATCACCCCATCCATGTGTGGGGGTCAATGAATATATTATAATAATTAATATGGTTAGGTGTGGTCACCCTAGTTACCCATGGATATGGTCACCACATATTCCCATTATATTATATATAAGTGTATGCATTGAAATGTCCATGGAATGGAAAATATTTCTTGTATAGATATGTGTGTGTCCATGATTTTCTGATATAGTCCATGATGTTCCCTACCCACTATTGATATATGAAATGGTATTTTGTATAGAATGGGTCATGGATTGCCCAGAATTTTTTTATAGAATGGGTTATTTTCTAGTGGAAGTATATTACATGGTAGATGGGATATTCCTTGTTAGACTAGTTCTTCCATGATGGGAAGGATATTCTATGGTAGATAGGTGTTGTATATATTACCTAAATCTTATATCGTATGTATTGATATAGACATGTTTTAGGTTATGAAATGCATGTGTTCAAGGCATACCATATGCCTTAGTGTTGGGAATATCATAAAAGTATGATATATGATATCATGATACTTCCAATTGAATGTTAATGAGTTATAATTTGAATATAAACCACATAATACATCATTCATGTTTTATTTAATGAAATGCATGGGAGAATATGGTAGGCCAAGGGTTATAATAGTTGTAACCATACACAACATTCACTCGTATATTTTATAATGTTTGAATGAACGCGTGAATGCTAAAGGAATTTCCTTGAGAGTTTTAAAGTTCCACTGCCATTGGGATTGTGTACACTCTTTTATAAACTACTAACTATATTTACCTCTCCCTAAAATCTCTCTTTATTCTTCATCTTTTTCTTACCAAGATACTAGAATAACATCGGTATATGAGAGTATCTCTCAAGCATTGAGTGATTCGGTATGATCCATGGATACACCATAGAGGAGGGTGTCCAATGGATACCTCTCAATGTTATTAATCAAGAATATAGGTTTAATATCTTTTTAGAGGCATTGACGATGTAAGGTAAACAGAAGTTATTCTTCATTTTATTATGCATAGTTTCAATTTTGATGCATGGTGATCATGGGAATGGGTTTCTTGTTGCTTCCACTACTTATATTAAGTGTTAATATATCTATAGAAACCAAAAAATGGTATCAAAGCTTTACCATGTGAATATATTCTCAAAATCTTATTGAAAATAGAGAAATTGGTAATTATAATGCATGTCGTATTGTTTTTCATAGGTTGTAATATAGTTTTCCATTAAGGAAAATAGATATCATAGTTCCTATAATAAAATAAGATTTTCATGATTGATATTACATTATTTGATAACATAATCTCTATTGGGGTCATAACATATGATATCTGATATTGTGACCAGTGACATAGAAGTAATCTCTTGGTTTTGATTTTTCATAACATACGATATCAAGATTTCATAATGGAAGATATGACTAATTTGTATTTGTAAAATAGAGAATCATAACACAAATATGATATAATACATATCTTAAGTACATATATCCAAGGCACCAAAGGTTTTAATGTAACGTAGGACCTATATCTTAAGTCACAATAGTAAGGTGTGCTAAATTATTCCTATAAAGAGGCTTGTCATGGGATGTCATTTCTAGTCGCAGTATTATCAATCATAAAATTTTGATTTATAGATCTAATTTTTTCACATTCCATTGCCTATATATCACTAATTACAACATGGTTTATCATTAAAAGCAATATAGAAGAAAATTTTATATTTCTTTAATTTCAATTATAAATTGATTTAAATAGTTTATAAATTATTTTAAATAATGGAAAATGGTATTTTGATATATTTATTTAATTTATAAATGTTTCTATACATTTATTAATTGTAAATTTTTTATAATTAATTAATTATTTGTTTATGAAACATTTATTAAATAAGTATTACATAATATTTATTACTAATAATAAAATAAATTTTAAAAATTATATGGCATGAGTTATAATTTAGATATAAATTTTTTGCATGGGAATTGTAAATTATAATTTATAAAGTGTTTATAAATTAAAAAATAAGGTGAAATATAAATGATTTTATATTTAATATTATGAATTGTTCTTAATATTTAATTTTAATTGTTCAAATTAAAGGCCTTATTTTATAAATAAATTAAACCATTTCAAAATGAGTTTTGATAATTGATTTGATCAATGTTTGAATAATTGTTAAACATGTGATATTTAGATTTAATAAATTATTGATATAATAGATTTGGAATATAAAATACTTATATTTCATTTAATATCATATATTTAAAGTTGATGTCATATAAGGAATAATATGAAAGAGTACATATTTGAGAAATAAATATAAATTATTTATATTTATTCAATTATAGAATTTCCATAATTCATGATAAATTAAAAAAAATTACTTTTTATTAATTAATCATTCATATATAGTTTATTACATGTTTAGATTTATAGTTTTTTCATTTATTTATTTTATTCCCTTGTTTTTATTCATAGATATAATTTATATATTATGAATTGTGATGTATGATTTAGTTTAAAGGTGTTTAAACTACTTATATATATTATCATGCATGCATCAAAGGAGTTATATTCTAGGTATAATGATAGATTTAGTTTTATTCTACCTTGAATTTTGCATGTATTAGGTGATAAGAATTAATTATGAAGTCAATTATGATTTATACATATCAAGTGGTAGAATTATTATAGAACTAAAATATCTATTAAGTAAATTATCCCAAAGTATATGTACTTTGGATCATACTGCTCACTTTTATGGAAGCTTATTCTTTATCTAGAAAAGTGGGGGTTGGCTATCTGTGACTCTGGACTTACTCTTATGGGATTGTTACCTTATGCATGGGATTCATTTGGGTATGTATTAATATAATTGGATTTTAATTTTATTTATTAACAGAATATATGAGTTTTATAAATATTTTTATATCAATATGGTTTGACCATATCAATTTACCCCACTAATTTATTTAATTAATTCTGAATGTGGCATCATTTTAGTGTGAACACATTTAATAAAAGTATTTATTAAATATCTTTAAAACATGATACTAATATAATAAAATATTTTATTTCAGATAATAGCATTATCATCATAAAACGGTAATTTAAAATAAATCTTATAGAAATATGAATCTTAATTTAAGAAACTTATTATACTATAACTTAATTGGAAAAATTCTAAACTGGTATAGAAATTTAATAACTATTCTTAATCTAGGAAAATTTTATATATTAGAGAAATACCTTCCTAAAAAATGAATTGTTTATTTTTCCCACTTTGTGTGTGTTTTATTTACTGTCAATGAGATTAAATTATTCATGAATCTTGATGTTAGTATATTTAAGTATAAATTAAGTAAAGAATAAAAACTTATAAGTTGAAATCAGAATCTCAAGAGTGTTGAAAAAGAGTTCCCAAGGTGTTGGTGTTTACTTTGATTAAAGGAATAGAAATTAAAAGATATATATTGGTTTATTTTTGTTTGATGGTTCTTGTAATTATTTATTTATTAATGAAGGATTGATTTCCCTTAGAGATTAAAAAGACTCATTTACATTGACGGAAAAAGTTTTTGAAGAAATTAAATCTACGTCCATTTATGTTAGATGAAGTTTTGAAAATAAAAGAGAAGAAGAAGAGAATAGTAATAAGTTAGAATTAGTTTTAATTCTGTTTGTAATGTTAACTATTAATTTTGAAAATGAATTTAAGAGGATTTTACAAAAAATATTCCAACTCAGGATATAAATTCCACCCAAGAAACTGAGGGCATCAAAAGTCCCCTCATTAGTGATTAAGGGTGGAATCCAACACCGAGTGGCCTTTGAGGTCGTTTAAAGGAGGCATAGTCAAGGCAAATCCCATATATAGGTTAGTGAAAGAGAATATGGTCAGACTAGTACATTATGCTTATCCTCCATTATGTAGGTTTGCATGGAGGACCACTGGAAATCATAGGCACCAGTGGATTTCATTGAGTTATGAATGAGGTGCTCCAAATTAATAATAAGTATAATACCACTTGAAACTTTAATGTGGGACATTATTTTAAGTGGAAGAATTCAAAAATTAAAACACACGTGTTATTAGGTTTATACAAAGCTGTATTCCTTAAGAAATTCATTGTGTTCCATATTTGTTTTATTATACATCAAAAAATACTATTATTGAAGCTGAGAAGATAGAATACAATGTAATTGTGTTAATCAAAGCTTATGTATGCATGTGTTTATTATCTAAGTCTATAAGTAGAAGTTAACAATGAAAAGTGAAATACATTGTAAGTGAAAAAGTACAAAAATACCTAGACAACACAAATGTCGCGTGATTCATGCATAAGGATCATCACCCTTAACATGGTTTTTTTAAAATTAATTTTGGATGGATAGCTTCTCCAATTGAAAATGGTGATCTAGGTTGTTTCATGGATGTTTTCATGGTCACTATTGGAATATTTTTTCTTTAAGATTCAAAATAAGAAGTATTTCACTATAGTGAAAGGTCAGTGGGTGTTTCCAATGATAGTTTTCCCTATCTGAAATGGATATCCTGAATATGTTGTGGTGTGTTCATGGTGGTCATTTTGTAGAATCTTGAGGCTTTGATCGATGGAAGAATAAATTTTTTGGGCTATTTTTTGAGGTGTAAACTGGGGAGATACACACCAAGGATGTGTTCATGGTCAAAATAGAATTTTCCTATCTAAAATGTTAAAGGACGTCATATCATGGTTACTATTTGATGTCCATTTTGAGAAGATTAATTGATTGGGTAGTTTTTCAAATCTTGAAATAGGGATCTACATACCATGGAATTAGTCATGGTGTGAGTTAAAAACTAAAAATTTTGGTCATGTAGTTCTTCAATGAAAAAAAAATATCATAATATTGTGATTTATAATTATTTAGAAAATAAAACGAAGATGGAAGAAGGATGAACTCATGGGAAATTTTGTACTACAAATGGAGTTTCCATGATCATAATAGATACATGAATATATTTATATGAAGTTTTAAATTCATATGAATTATTGTGGAGAGAAGAGTAAGAATTACAAGATTAAAAAGGGGGAAAATTCATGGTCTTATCACTATAACATGCATATATACATGTATACATGATAATTTAAATGTGAAATGGATATCTTAGAAAGGTAAAAGAATAAGTGCATGTTCATTTAATGGAAAGGAATATATGATAATTATATTATATTTCATTCAGTTACAAATGGTTGAGAAAGAATAATAGTAGGAATTCATGATCCAATATTCCATGTGTTTTTTAAATACTAAAATATATAAATATTTGAATCCATTAATTCATGAAGTATTGTGAATAAAAACAAGAAAAATAGAAGTATAAAATCTTTGAAGATAATTTAAACTGCTTCATTTTCATGAATATATATTTTTCAAGTTATTTAAGAAAATATGTGGGTAAGATACCCAATATATTTCTAAAAATATAGATCTGATATTATCAAAGAAAAAAGAGAATATATAACACTACTATATTCTTGAATAAGGTATGCATGTCAAATAAAAAAAGAAGTGAAGAACTAGTTTAATCTGATTGTTCAATTATGTTGAAGAAGATAATAAGAAGAGGGAATTATATAAGGTTTTGTAGTCCTATTTTTTACAATAAGAAATATTTCTTATGTGCAAGAAATGTATCACTCAATTTGATTATATGAAAAAGAAAAAGAAGTTTTGTTTTTTCACTGTTGTGCATAAATAATAAGAAGTAGTATCCATCAATTGATTATGTGAAGAATAATTACTTGCATATTGTGTGAAAGGAAGGAAGAGGAATAAGAACTAGCTTTCACATCAACAAATTATGGAGTTATAAAGTGATGATAACTCTCTTATTATTATCCATGTATAATTTTAAAGGTGTGGGATGTACCTGAGTGAAGGATGCACTAAACAAGTGTATGGGATGTACACTCTACACTATTATGAGACAACATTTTAATTCTTATAGGTTTCTACATGTGGGTTGTGTGATATTGGGTTTTTTGGGTTCATGCCAAAGATTAGGCTTTTATTTTTAAAGGTGAACCTTGTAAATCATTGTTCTCTTTGTGTGTGTGTGTGTGTGTGTGTGTGTTTGGATGTGCTTCATGTGAAGATGAAGGTGAGAAGATAGAGATTGAGATTTGTTCACCTTAACCAATGGAAGAGGGAAAAAGTAAAATCAATAAAAGGGGTTAATTGGAAGTCACCAACACATATTCACAACCACCTCCTAGTGTTGAGTTCATCCATATCGGTACCCTAAATATTTATTTTGGTCAATAGATGAATCAATATTCATAGGAGAATCATGGAATGATTCGCATAAGGTTTTAAAAACATTTATAACCTTTATTCTCTGCTCATATATTCAATATGGTTGGATTTGTAAATGAATTTGTGAGACTTGAGATATCCTCTAACAATTTTATTAGAAATTAAAATCATTATATGGTTATCAATGGAAATATTCCAACAATGTGAATGAGTTTAAGAAAATTTTACTAAATATTATTAAAGTGTTGGGGATAGATTAACTAGGCATATGATATCTAAGTTTTGGTGCTTTTTTTACAATATAAGTGGGTGAAGGTTCAAACCGAAAGAATAAAATTTAGTTAGAAAGTCTAAAAAAATTATTATAGTATCCAGTCAAGGTTAATGAAATCTATATTTATCAAGGACTTAAGTTTCCATATAATAGAATTTCCAAGAGACCTGATGGAATTTTTAAAACTCTAGAGAATTTCCATGTCAGGTATCAATGCTATAGAAATTAATTCCTCATTTTTAAAGGGTATGTGATACTAAATGTATACTTTAAAAAATGTTGTGAGTATATAGGATTTAAAAATAATGTTAATAATTAATAGATATTTTATTTTAGATTTAAATAATGAATAAAAGGGTGGCTAAATAATGTAATTTATTGTAAATAAATATATCAATCTCGGATGGATCTTAATAAAATATGTGTATCTTCATATCATTTCTCTCATAGAATAAGATATATATTTTAATAAAAAGAGTTTTTATGGACAATATGAGATAATTAATAACATAAAATTGATTTATGATCCATCAAATTCTATAAAATGTTTTAGGAGAATATAAGGATAAAAAAATATCTAGGATAAATATGTTAATCGAAATATTTATTAAAATATAGGGAATTGAGATTCCACCACTATCAGTGGAATATTTTAAATAATAAAATATTATTTTCAAAAGTATTTCAAACACATAGAATACCACATATGATATAGAAACAATACTTTATTTCTTAAATATTATTTCTAAAATAAATAATAGTTATTCTTTAAACACAAAGGAGTTTGTGAACCTTATCATGATTTCTAAATATAATATAGTTTTTAAGAGACTATTGGGAGAAAGTTTAGGATTAGAAAATTTAAAATTTAACAAATAAAATATTATGAAAACCTTAAAAAGTAATGTAACTTTATAACCTAAATAAGTTTAGGGTGTTTTGGTAAAAGTTTAATGTAAAGAGTTGTATAATTTATTAAAATATTTCAAGGAAAAGTTTAATATAAAGGGTTTTAAGAATAATAATGATGTACTTAAAAAGAGTTATAAGTAAACAAAATAAGTTATTAATATTGTAACATTTGATGTTTTGGGGTTAATAAGTTTGAATATATCAAAGTAATTGAACATTAGAAATATGATTCCTACATATCATCATTATTAATTCTATTTTACTTCATAGATGTTATTCAATAAAGAGTCTAGTGGGAGGGTTTTATTAGATGGTCATATAGAGATATGGTAGGAATTACATAGAGATGTGATGATTTTAATAAAACCCATAAAATTGAACCAAACATAGAGTTTATCTAACAACCTATCATATATTGTATGTTAGATGGGAACTTATTTATGGTTTTGTTAAGTTTTTTTTTAAGGTTAGGGATGAAACCTCAATTTATTATTAAAGAAAAGACCCCTTTTTGTCTGGGCAGAGGGAGACCCATTACATAGCTTGAAGGCCCAAGGCCAAGTGGCCTGAATAAAAGGCTTGAAAGTCCATTTTTTTTCCCCAAAGGACCCCTCGATGAATAGTACTTCTATAGTCCCTGTGCTGCTGTAGTACCACTGCCGCTATAGTTCCTGCTATAGTGCCTTTGCTGCTACAGTTCCAATGTTGCTACAATACTACTACAATGTCCTGGTATAGTAACTCAAAAATTCTCCCCTTCCCAGATTTGATCCTGGGTCTTTTGGATGCCATGCAGAAGCCTATACCACTTGGGTATAGGCTCGTTTTCTATGGTTTTGTTAAGTATTATTAAATTATTTTAAATATAAAATTTATTATGTTATACTAAAAGGCATATCCACTTTATTATTAAGGTTATGGGGTGCAGAAAAAGCATTCAGGCCTGTACCCAACAATGGAAATTCTTCAACTTCTCTGGATTTATCCACAAATATAAAGAATAGTAACCCTAGAATCTATGACATAGGGTCATCACTTATAATTTATAATTAATTTATGTAAATAAATAATTACCTCACATATAAATTTTTTATTCATTGATGAATTAAATGATAGCTTCGAGTCATATTGGCATTGCATCATAGGATGTAAGGGTAAAATTCTTATAGTGGTCATCCAAACATGCATCACGAACCTTTGAACATCATTATAGAAATCCTAGGATGCTAGCTTGGAAGATTCTATCTTTTTCATAATTTTTTAATAATCTCCACAATAATATCTTTGAGGTGGAAGGATTCTTGTTCTCTCTAGACTTGAGAGGGTATAAGAGGAAAATTATCACTATGTTCTTGAGAACGTTTTAGTGAAAGATCTCTCTAGGGCTTGAGATAATTTTCTTCCAAATTTCACTGTTCACAATGGCGAGTAGGGTTGAGAATGATATAATCAAGTTTATAAAGGGCTAGGGTTAGAGAATAAATAATTTCACATGAAACCTTTTTTATTCTCTTAATCCACAGTGAACCCAATGCTTAAATAATAATATTATTATTATTATTTACTTGGAACATACTAAACTCATAGATAAATAAATATTATTTCTTGAATAAATATATTGAAATTTATTCAAATAATATTTAATTTATCATTTCTCACAAAATCATGGATTCAGTTGATCATTCATACTCGGTATTTATCAAACCTTAAATAATTACTTTAAATAAATATCACTACATTATTTTCCAATAAATAAATAAATATTATATTCACTAGAATAGTGAATAAACATTTATTAAGAATTCAAATAAAATATATTCCCTCAAATAACTAGTAACTGAATATTTTCAATAAAATAAACCTAAATAATTATTAAATTACATATGGGAATAATATTTATTCAACAAGTTACATTCTAATAGAATTTAACTGAGTTTCTGGATACACGTGGTGTGTGGCTCTCTAGGCCCCTTTATTAGTGGAATTAGGAAGAACCTCCTAAAGTCCAAGGTTAGCATTTGGAAACATTTAAAAGAACCTATAGAGAAATAATTTAATTCCACAATGACATAAAACCTCATACAAACACACACTATATAATATAATCCCCTTATCTCGATATATCTGATCAAGAGGGTTGCATATTGGTGTCATCAACCTATGTGTTTGATGTATTTTTCTTTGACTTTCCAAAAATGAACTTCCCAAAAGAAATTCATGGACATAGAATTTATCAAGAACTTATATTCCCATAAAATTGTCTAAGATATCAACTTTTGTTAAATAATAGAAGATAAAAATCCTTCCTCACATTATCTATTAATACAATATCACTCATAGTGCAAATAATGTATCCTACCACACTGTGAGCATATTTCATTACAGTTTTCATCAATACCTCCAAATATGAAACTCATGATATGTATTAATAATAAACTTAAATTCTAAATACCATTACACACATCCATAGAGAGGTATATCCAATTACACATATAAATGTGGAATTCCTACTAGAAAGTCAAGTTATTATAACCATATTTTGTTATAGATTAACAAGGATAAACTTCATGAGAATAAGTCTCAATGTATTATGATTCCCTACCCCTGATATACTATAGAATTTTTTTCCAACAAATGATATCCTTCAGCCATAGAAAAAGTATTTAAGTCTACCATCATGTCACTTTTAAGTTATCATCATAACAGGGAATTGTTGTGACCTTTCAATATGACATGTACCTTTAATACATTATCATATATAATATCATGTAGAGGAATAATAATTATGTGATAATAACTTTATTAATATTCAAAAACCATGAATTCATGTAATCATAAAGTACATATAAGTTGGTTATAGGGTACCAACTCCAACATACTCCTACTTGCACTAGAGAAAACTACTAAAAACCTTCGGTCTATTATCTCTCACATGATGTTCATGTTTATACTAAAATAAGGCTTTAGTAAAGGGGCTTGACACATTCTATTTCATGTTAACTCTACTTAACATGACCTCACACCTTTTATAAAAATCACTCAGTAGGTGATACTTTTGAAGTATGTGCTTTATCTATTGATGTGACCATGGATACTTTGCAAGATCCACCACTACAGTATTATCACAATACAATGTGATAGTGTATTTACTATTGGAAACCACATAAAGCTCTTGGATGAATTTTTTTCCCCACATTTCTTCCTTATCTATATAAAAAACTTAATACACTCAAGTTCTATTGTATAATTTGTGACAAATAGCTACTTTGAACTCTTCCAAATCACAACTCCTCTATTGAGACTGAAGAGATATCATGACTATGACTTCATATCATTCTGATCTATTTAGATACTATCATTTGTATATTCCTTTATGACTATCTCCTTATCTCCTATATATACTAGGAATATATCCTTATTACACCTTAAATGATTAATGATATCCCAAATATAAATCTAATGTTGTTCACCTGAATAATATTTATATCTTCCTACCAAGATCAAGTCATAGGCAACATCAATCCTGGTACATAACATGGAATACGTGATTGATCCTATCACATATGCGTATGAGATCCTACTCATCTTTTCTATCTCCTATTGTGTTAGAGTACACATTTTCTTAGATAGATGTATACCATGTGGCATTGGAACCAACCCCTTCTTGTATTTTTTATATACTATATCTCTTAAGTATTTATTCTATATATGTACCTTGACATAGCCAAAGAAGCATCTTGGGTTTATCATGAATAATCTTTATCCCAAGAATGTAATTTTTTTCACCTAATCCCTTCATGGATAAGTACTTATTTAACAAGTCCAAAACTAAATATAAGATTGGTTTATGATTTCTAATAAGTAATATTTCATCGATATATACTACTAGGAAAATGACATCACTCCCACTAAATAGCTTGTAGACACATGGATCACATGCATTATTTATAAAACCAAATTCACTTATAGCTTCATTGAACCAAATTTTTCATGACCTAGATTATTGATTTAATCCATAAATGGATCTCTATAACTTACATAACTTATTGGTATTACTTGGAGTCATAAACCCTTATGGTTGTGTCATATAGATATCTTACTGAAGGTTCTCATTATTTTTTTTGACATCCATATATCAAATCTCATAGTCATTGAAATATTATATAGAATGTAGAATTCTTATAGACTTAAACAAGGAAACTATAGAAGAAATTTCATCATATTCTATGCCTTGATGTTGTTTAAACCCTTTAGCCACTAGTTTTGTTTTATAGGTATTCACTTTACCTTCCATGTCTAGTTTTTTGTTGAAATCCCATTTGAACCAAATTGGATTTACACCAACTGGAGGATCAAATAAAACCCATACTTAGTTCTAATACATGAAATAAATCTAATAATTCATGGTTTTTTACCATCTTATGGCTTATAAGCTATGTACTACCTCTTTGTAGGAAATAGGGTTATTATTGTCAACTAATAATGATTCACCATCCTCAGTGACTATAAAATCATATATTTCGTATTCTCTAACCTATTTTGTTCTCATACACAATACTTGTTTATTAGGAATAACCACTTCCAAGAGGAACTATGGAATCTGTTCTTATGCCAACTCTTCTGTATCTTGATAATAAACTTTGTTAAATTCAATCTTGTTCCTACTATCTCTTTTAGTGATCTTATACCTGTCAAGAAATATGGATTGTTTTGCTACATTGACTTTCTTTTATGAGGGGTTATATAGGTGATATCCTCTTGTTTTCTTAGGGTATCCTATAAAGATACACTTTATTCCCTAGGGTGAAAATTTGTTTACATAATTTGACTTGACAAATGCCTTGTAACCCCATACATGGGTATGTGACAAGATGGATTTCTTTCTATATGTTAATTCATATGTTATTCTATTTTTCCATTTAGTTGGCACTTGGTTTAGTAGGTGTGTTGAAAACTATCATACAAATCCCCAAAAGGATAATGAGAGATCTACATGACTCATTGTCTACATTCTCTTGTCAAAAAAGGTGTTGTTACTCCTTTCACTCACATTATTTCACTATAGTGTATAAGGAGGAGTGAGTTTTTATATAATCTCAAACTATCATAAATAATAAATGAACTTTTAGTTAATATACTCACCACCCTAGTCATATCAAATCTTGTTTATCTTCTTACCAAGTTAATTATCTACTTAATTATTGAATTATTTTAATTTATTAAAGGATTTGTACTTATATCTCGTTAATTAGATACTCTCATATCTACTCAACTCATTAGTAAAAGTAATGAATTAAGAATACCCACCTATAGATTCTACTATAAAAGGTCTTCACACATCATTGAGTAATAATTATAAATGTTCCATACCATAACATATGTTTTCATTGTAAAAGGAACATATTATATTTCCTAATTTTAAAATAAAACCATCTGTATCTAGGAAAGATACATAAATTATTTTTTTGGTAATGCTAGGTACATAATAATAGTTTCTCCAAACCAATATCATTCGTGTTTTCAATGGAAGGTGGTAATATTTTATATCTAAGGAAACAACTCGAAGATCCACCACTCCTCTAGAAATATTTTAGAGTCTACTTGGTTCCAAAATTTGGGTATATATGTGAGTAACACAACATATATCTGATAAAAAATTAGTAAATATGGAAATATTTCATTCAATAATGAATACACTTGAAGCCTCCTCATGCTTTTTCAACTGGATGTAGTTCTTATCCTAGTGGCTCAACTTACCAAATTTAAGGCATATTATGTCAAGTTCCTTGGTCTTTCCTTGGATCATCCTCTTAATAGAAGGATGGTACTCTAGAGCCTTAAACATGGAGTGAGTCTCTAATCCCTTTCCTTATTCATCATAAGAACTGCAGGTTTTTTACACCTCATGTCATTATCAACTTGTAAAATCAAGGTAAGGATTTTCCATATATTCTTCTCACTATATCTCATATTATAATTCAAAATGTAACTATAAAAGTACTGAGGTATTGAGGATGTGATGTTATTTTTGTGGGGATCATCTTGAAGATTAAATCCCAGGATGTCCAAGCAATATATATATTAAATCATTTTGACTATGTGTGGCTAAAATTGTTCCAACTCTACAAGATTGTGTGTGATTAGTGCCTTGAAAATATCATATATCTCTTGTCTCACCTTTTATTTATAAATATTGTGAAGGTGAGACAACAAGATATACACATCCATTTCCTCATGTTTATTTATGATCTCACTGGACATGGATGATAGCATAAAAAATTATATATCTACCATATCATCTATAGGTTTCATGTAGAGAGAATTTCTCCTCATAATCCTCTTTTCTAGGTGCTTTAGGAATGGGAGTTTGCATCATGTATTATTTATATTCTTATAGTAGTATAATGCACAAGCACCTATTTCATTACTGTAACTAAAATCTAGTTAGAATGTTATACTTATCTAATATAGATCCCAATGATAAATTCAATTTTGTATGGATTTCCATTTCTACAATAAATAAGAATAGATTTTTAGTACTTTATATACATTATAAAATAAGATAATGAAATTTTATTTATTATTCTCCCACTATTTAATCAAAACCTTATATCCCTCACCATTGGTTTTGTAATATCTTATCACATGTATATTATATTGTAAAGGATCCATATGCTCCTTCTCATAACCCAAATATGGGGGATAATTGGATATTTAAAGGTATTTTGGTAGTTGTAACTTTTAAACAATATAAACTTATAACTCCTTGATCTGTTGAGTGGAATCCCCATTTCTAAATTCCTAGACTTGGATTTCCTTAACACCTACCTACTAATTGCACCAAGTCCCATGGAGGTGATAAACCCTTAATTCAAACAAGGTTAACTCAACCCAAAACTCAAGTTAGATATTCCCCAATAATTTAAAGCACCCCAACAGAGGTTAGTAAATCACTTTGAACTATGGTTCGATTTCAACCCAAATAGTGTTTTGATTTGATGGATTTTAATCTGTATGTGTAAACTACCCATTTTATCTTTTTACATGCTTGTTAATATTAAGTGGATTTTACTTAAGTGTTTAACTATGTCTATATAAAATTTACTCATAATACAATTTTGTTTTAATTTTATCTTGCATGCTTGTTAATTCGTTTATTAATTGATTGTGATAAATAATACATAAATAATTATTCTAATGGTTTTTTTATCTAGAGGATGATAAATCAACTCTTTTATCTAGTGATATAACTCTTGGAACCATTCCTGGTTCGAGTTGCACTATTCCACCTATGCACTTGTGTGTCTCCTAGGTTGGTTTCCCCTTAACTTCAAGTTTGGACCACAACCTCTCACATGGGAGATCTATCCTTTACATGTGATTTTACTCACACATGGGTGAGGGGAACCAATGGATTGTTTAAGAGGTTTTACATAAAATATACTTCAGGCACACAGTTCCTTACTTAATAAGGAGGAGGGGATGACAGACATTCCATCATTTTAATTTAATAATAATAATAAATCAAAAGAAACCATTCACATATGAAAGTCAGTCTAAGATCATGATCATCTATAAATGAAATGAATATAAAAATTTAAACTAGATAGAATTCATTTCAATACATTCTTTATTATTAAGATAAATATGGTTGAATTAAATCAATCAATTAATTAATTAATTCTTTTATCTTAATGTCTGTTTGAAGAGTATAGAAGATTCCTATCATTTATGGAAATGTAGTAAGTAAACAGATTCACCAATATTTTCAAATAATTACATGGAATTAATTGACCATTTATTAATTATAGAAACTAGTTACATAGTAATAACACTATTTTTTAATGATGTAATCTAGTTTTAATGTTGTAATAAATTATTTCATGTAATTTAATTATGTTAATTATTAGGTAACTACACGACATGCACTAATGGTTTACCTACCATGTTTCTCACTTTTCGTATTTCCTTGATAAATTAATAGGGACTTGGAATGTATCTCAGGTGGGATACATGATGTGTATTAATAATCTACACACCGTGTATATCGCTTTCTATGTACTTGTGAAAAACGCCTAAGGACCTATTGTGTGTTTTGGACATAGAAACTTATCATATTCATGTTGTGTATTCTAGATACATGACATGTAGCCTCTATGTGGCGTGGATTTTAGTCTCACACATCATTTATTAATACACAGCATGCATTTGACCATTTATATTCTATGAAATTCATTGTGAAAACAAGTAGACTACGCAGCGTCTACACCAGTTACACATCGGGTAATCCAATAACCCATGTTCCAATATATCCAAGTCAAAAAAATGATGTATTTGATGATCATTTAATATACCATGTATTATTTACTTCTTGGAACATCAGTTATACCTCGACGCATCCAAGTGTAGCTAACCTCGGTACACAGAGTGTACTTTATAGTTACACGTCGTGTAACTGTGTCTACTGGCCAAAATCTCTAGCACCTCCTAACAGAATATTCGATCATTTTTTACTTTTTATTAACCTATTTAAGATCATATAAAACTTGAATGAAACATGTTTAATCAGAAAAATATGTTAATTTATTTTCATATTAAAGAAAAAATAAGTTAAAAATGAATAACTAATAATAAATTCATAAAAATTAGTTAATGCACAATAAATAATTATAAATTATTATGTGACCTATCTCATACCACTTAAAGGTTTTAGGGAATAGATTAAGCATTCAATAACATTCCCAGTAATGTAAATTTATCAATTTCTTTATATTTTTTCTCAGAACTAGATGAATAGAAACTCCGTAATCCATGATATAGGATCGTTAAATAAAATTTATAATTAATTTATATAAGTAAATAATTACATCACATAGAAATTATTTCTTCATTGATGAATCAAATGATAACTTATGGTTGTATCATCATTAGGTTAGAGGATTCAAGGGTATAATCCCTTTAGTAGTGATCCACACGTGCACCACGAACCTCAAAACATTTATGTAGAAATACCTGGGTTCTAGATGTAACACCCCAAGCTTCCATGGTATGTTTCCCTTTGAATAATGCAATAGCTTGCATTGTACGCAACTTCGAGATTCTAACACACCGCGACCAATCAAACTAGCCATTATGAATAGTAATACCCACTTTTTGAAATTTTATAAATTTTATTTTTCAAAATGGACTTAATTTTTTAATTCGGAATATTGAAATTATCTTAGGGTGAATTTTTGGTATTTTTCTAAAAACTTTCAATCTTTGATAACACTACGTTATTTGTTAAAACCGAACTTTTTATTTAAATAATTATTTATTGTATTTAAATTTATTTTAGGTAAAAATAAATACATAATACATATATAAGTTCAATTTAATTCATTGGAGTCATTTTATAATAAGTTTAGATATATAAAAATTTTATTGAACTTTTTATCGTCTTTTACCCATCTCCTAGGAGCATTTGAAAATTTGCATAATTTACCACTTCTGTGAGTTGAATTTAAAAAATCAGAGAGACACGGTTGACATTAGTAAGTAAAATTTGGTTCAATGAGATGAAAATAATTTTTGGTGAATAGTAACTTTTTACTTTTATTTACCACGGTTAAAAGTAAATATGGTAATTAAGGGTAAAAATGATATTATAATTACCCTAACACATGTCCTAATTCTATTGGATAAGTTTAATTAGACCAAAAACAACCTTAGGAATAAAATATGATACCATTTGGTCCACTTGTATTAGATTAGGACATTTATTATTATTTTATTTAAAGAAGAGTTAAAAGAGTTAAATTCAAAGTTTAATAACTAAACCATTTTTAATATAGGGTTATAAATAAGATAAATTAGACTATAAATATTCATTAGAAAGATAAAAAAAATCCTACATAATTGTATTTTACTTATAATTTTTATACATTAAATATTTTAATTTATTTATGACACAATGATGATGTAGTAATTACCTTATTAATGAAAGATTAAAATAATTGATATTATAAATATCCAAATAAATGTAAATTGAGACTTATTATGAATTAAACTAATTTTCTAGGTTAAAAAGACATATTAGGGTTGGTTAAATAAATTTTATTCGAAGTGATAAAGTTTTTATGGCTTTCAAAAAAAATCAAATACTAAATAGTGTCAAAAATAACATAATTGAGTTTTTAAACAATACTATATTATTAATTGATATAATATTCATAAAAAACTAAGGTTCAGCCAAAGTACTTATATAAGGTTTTATATATTAATAATGAACCAATTTAGGTTCTCTTGGCAGTTTATAGTAAGTTTATTAACAATATAATATAAAAATACAAAGAGACATGGTAAATGTCAAACTATTTAACTAAGAGTTAAATCTAAAATATAAGGTTAATATGGTGACCTAAACCTATATAAACCCTATTGGTTGAGATTTTTTCAACCCATATCCGCCTTATCCTAGAAATAAATCATTTTGGATCCATTAGAAATCGAAAATGATTTTATTATAAAATAATATTTCAAGCTTTTCCTAAAGTGACCCTCACCTCTCTTATAAAAGGGTACTTCCCCTTATCTTAATTTCACACATCCAAAGCCATTTGGCTCGGCCAACCCCTAAAAAATATCCTCCCAAATTTCCTCCCTTCATCCTAGAGTCCTTCCTTTGGTCAGAAATCCAACCTAAAGAGCCCTTTTGATCAAATCAAAAGGAAGAACCCGAAGAAGAGGTAAATATTTCATCACCTCTTTCAAGTTCTTTTCTTCTTCCACTTCCTATTTCTTTGTGGTTTCCATTATAAAATAATAACTCCAGTATCTTATATATACTGTGATGTTATTATAAAAATTTTACAACCATATTCATTATTCTATCCATCATATGAATGACAAAGTCACCATACGTGCGTACGTACAGCTTACCGTCTCCACGTCGTTGTGTAGTTGTTATTCAAATACTTCATTATTTAAATGGGTATAATAATGAGTATAAATGATGTGAATAATAAATATAACATGTTAATGATTATTTATATATGATATAACATCCTATTACATATGATTTCACCATCAATATAATGATATCATCGCTCGTGCATACGTACGGATTACCGTCTCCACGAACGTGATGAGATTCATTCCCCATCATAATCATTCAAGAATAATTTTCATTTTATGATTAAAAATAATATTTATGAACATAATATCATTATTTATATGAATCAAATACATCCTATCCATAACAAACATGGCTTACGTAACCAAGTATATACAGTAAAATGAATCAGTTAACACCTGAAACGATGATACTACTGAAATATTATTAACAAAACAATATTAAAGGATCATATATGATATCATATTTATGTATATAGTTATTGTATAATTTAATAAAAATGTTTTAACTATTATACAGGAGGTTAACAAACCATCGACTAAGGAAAAGTACAAGGTAAAGGTTAATTTCACAATCTCTTTATTATCCGATGTTGTTTTTACGTAAGTATCTATTGGGACATATTTATTATCCATGTCCATGTTTCATAAAAGTGTGTTAAAATGGATTTATTTTAAGGTAATTTTTAATAAAACATCATTCTAAATTTTTTAATGATTTATTCTTCTAAACCTTTCTCATTAATGTCCATATTTTCAAAATGGTTTTAAGGATTTATTTATATGGACATGAATGTTTTAAAATATTAATTCCTTTCTAAAGTTTCAAAGCGGTATGGGACACTTTGATTCAAAAATATATTTTAAATGACTTCCTTTATAAATTATGTGACTTTTAAATGATTTCATAAAAAATGGATATTTCTCTCAATGATATTTATGGATCATTTTAAACTATGTCAACATCCTTTACAAGATATTATTCTTGATCGAGGTTGATTTATTATGTTACAAATATTTCATATTTTATTGAAGGTTTTGTGATATGTTTGACTATGGATGTGTTATTTTTATACCATTTATGGTTTATAGATAAAGTATTGACATTTCATATGCTAGTTCTAATACGAATGTTTATGTTATATTTAAACCTTTTCATATGAGGAATGCATTAAACTTAGTAAGTGACGAGTGGAGCCCGTTATATCTCTTCAATGAATTGGTAGGTCTCATGAGACAAACTAGAGTCTTGGAACAAGGCCTTTACAAAATCTTATTTGTTGTCTTGGCACAAGGCCTTGACTATGTGGTTATGAAGTTTGGAATTATGCATTCCATCATTATGAAAGTGGATATTTATATTGTATGTGATTATTTGACTAGTAGAATATCCATGTGAATAAGTAAATGGAATTATTTGATTTTATCTTTGCCATATTATGTTGAAGTTTAAGTTTAAAAGGATTTTGTTTTAGTCTTATACATTGCCTTAAATTTTTATGATTGTTTATGAAAGTTTCCGCTATATTGTTATACTTACTAAGAATCTGAGCTCACCCCTTTCTATGTTTTATTTTTCCCAAGATGCAAAGAAGTATTTTATGGTTTACCTATAGGGATAGGATAAGGATATAAGTGTATTCAAAAGGGTAAAAAATTTTATTGATGTTTTTATTTCATGATGTAATGTAAAACTTATGAATGTATCTAGTACTTCCAAGGCTACTAAACCGATCGGTATTTCAGGATTTGATCCCTTGTGATCATTCCAATGTTATGTAATAATGCACCGACTCTGGGTAACTGGGGTCGGGGTATTGCACTAGAAGGGAATAATATAGTGCTTATTTCATTTTTTGATGATCTCCATAAGAATCGCTTTAGGGTGGAAGGATTCTTCTTACTCTCTCTAGACTTGAGAGGGTATAAGAGGAGAATTTGTTCTGTGTTCTTGAGAATGTTTTAGAGGAAGATCTATCTAGGGATTGAGAGAATTCCCTTTAGACTTTAAATAATATCCAGTGACCCTCATGTACAAATAATATTATTATTATTATTATTTATTTGACATGTAATAAAGTCATGGAGAAATAAATATTATTTCTCAAATAAATAAATTGGCATTTATTCAAATAATATTTAATTTATCATTTCTCACTGGACCATAAACTTGGTGAATCATTCCACCTTAGTATATCAAAACTTGAATAATTACTATTTAAAAAAATAAATATCACTACATTATTTTTTTGATAAATAAATAAATATTATACTCACTAGAATAGAGAATAAATATATATTAAATATTCAACTCATATGTATTATATTGAATAATTGGTGATTGAATATTTTTGATCAACTAAACATGAATAATTATTAAATCATATATAGGAATAATATCTATTCAACGTGTTAAATTCTTATAGAATATAACTGAGGTTTTGGATACACTTAGTGTGTGACCCTCTAGGCCCCTTTATTGGTGTATTTATACAAAACCACCTAAAGTCCATGGATAGTGTCTAGAAATAATCCAAGAAACCCAAAAAGAAAGAAGTTAATATCGCAATGACATACAACCTCATACAAATTCACAATATGTAATATAATCCCTTTATCTTAGTATCTCTAATCAAGTAGGTTGCATAGTAGTGTCATTAACCTATGTGTTCGATGTCTCTTTCTTTGAATTTTTATAAAATGAACTTGCTGATAGAATATCATGGATATAGACTTAATAAGGTAGTTCAATTCCCATAAAAGGGCCTCAGATATCAACTTTTTTGAAAGAATAAAAGAGAAAAATCCTTCCTTTCATTATCCTTTTAATACAGTTTCACTCATGACGCATCCAACATATCCCACCTCATTGTGAGAATAGGCCATCATAGTTTTCATCAATACATCAAAGTACATGACTCGTGATATGTATTAATAATAATCTTAAAGTCTAAGGACCATTACTCATGTTCGTATATAGGAATATCCAATGACACATATAAATGTGGATTTCCTACTCGCAGGTCAAGTTATCATAGCCTCCTTCTCTTAGAGATTACCAAGGACAAACTTCATGAGAAGATATTTCAATGTCTTATGAGACCTATATACTTGATAGAATATATAACCAGTTTCACATCAGATGATGTCCTCTATCCATAGAACAAGTATTTAAGTATACTATCATCGCACTTTTAGGTTCTCATCGTAGTGGGGAACTACTATGACCTTTCAGTACAACAGGTACCCTTAGGAAATTATTACATACAATGTCACATAGAAGAAAAATAATGATGTGATAAGAACTTTATTAATATTCAAAAACCATAAATATAGGTAATAATAAAGTTCATAGAAGTTGGTTCTAGGTCACAAACTCCAACATGTAATTATTTAGTGTTTCCTGCATACATGTATTTATTAATATATATTTCATGAAGTGTAATGATAATTAACCACTTGAAGTATGAGTGTGAGTTATCCCTAATATATGTTCATTATGTAGTATTATAGGTTATTGTTTAATGTTAAGGTTAGCATGATTATGATTCTTGTATCGGGATTTGAATTATGCTCATGAGGCACAAAACAAGTTTCATACACTAGATGACCCTCTAAGTATATACCACAAGGAGTGGTATGTGCTATGTATTTGGTATACTTGGGGTGCACGATTAAAATTTTGAGTCCTGATGGCTTGAAGTTGGAAAGATACCTAGCTTGATAACTCTCATACTTTGATAATTTTCTTACACAAGACTTAAAGTTTAGTTAATCAAGGTATTTGAGTATATTGTTGATCATGTTTTCAGTTAGAGCTTAACCAAGATGGGATTTTTCCTCTCATTTGATGAGTATTACATCTGGGCCCCTGATTGAGATAGAATGAGGAAGTGTACGATCGTACCTAGAAAATATATATGATTTTTTTATCTAGGTAATGTGATGGTATCATCCATAAAAGTGAATGACATGTGATGTATTCATCAACCTTGTTAGTCTATACTTGGAGAACTAATAATATATTAGTTGGCTATATGTGTAACATCCCCCAATATGACACTCTCTCATGTGGCCGAAAAGGGTAGGTTACGAGACCTCAAGCATGCCTCCCCATATGCCAGAGGCTACCGACTAAGATTGGAGGTGTGAAAATTATAGTAGGGAGACTATACTGCCTGGAATGAAGTGTCATAGAAGTAGAAAAAAATCATAATAAAATGGAAAATCACAGTGAATACATAGAAGAAGATAAAAATAAAATCCACCTAAATAATCTAATAAATAAATAAGGAATAATGTAATGACGTGATAGAATGTAACTAAATTTCATTCTAGAAAAATAAAAGAAAAATACTAGAAGACTCAGATAAAAGACTCAAAATCCCAGGTCCCAAACCCCATGTCAGCACCGTCTCCAAAATCTTGCCCATATATAAACAAGCAATCAACATCATGGTTATTTTCCCTTGTCCAATATTTAATCCACATAATCTGATCGGGTAGAAAATGGATGCCTGACTAGAGTGTGAGTATAACTTAGTAGGTTAACACCACTGTGTCTAAACAAAAACAATATGATAATAATTGTATGCAATAAAATGATAATCGAGTGTATTAATTAATTTAATAATTAATAAAATACAATAAAAACCTGCTTCAGCTCTGTGCCGGAATATCTATGAGCATGTCTTATAACCATGCCAACCACAACCATATATCCAATGTAAAATAACCTACTTTAGCACCATGATGGAATATCTCAGAGCATGTATTATGACCATGCCAACCACAACCATATAACCATGGTATAGTCACAACAATTCAGGTCAAATCTCTATAATCATTACAGCATATGGTTCAAATACCTATAAGTAGTATAGCATGGGACTAGGAAGAGCCCACTCTCTATAAGCATTATAGCATGGGACTAGACAAGCCTTCTCAATATCAGTATTTCAGCATCTAAGTGTGAAAGTACCAGGGTCAAGCCTAATATATAATCATTACAGCATGGAACACAATCCCTATCATGCAGTATGGATATCACAATATCACGTTACAATTCTCAATGGTTAATTATGTGAATTACCATTATTCTTTCATATGCCACTTGAAATTTAATTCATAATTTATTAAGAATTATATCAATACTAAATAAGCCACGGTTTATGGATTCTGTAACAAGAAATCACCTTAGGTCACATGTCATGCTAAACATACTTTAAGTTATTTTACAATTCAATTATAATCATGGTTTTCTCACCCCATGGGAAGCCATAATCCAACTAAAAAATCTTAAACTAGAGGACTTTTAGGAATAATTCCATTCATTTATTTAATTAATTTTTCTCCACACAATAATGGAGTTATCATAATATTTCATAAACTTGGAAATTATCAAACCATAGGGTTAATATTTAGACCCCTTGACTTTAACTAATGATCCAACAACGCTTCCAATAGCTTGAACCCATGAGGAAGAAGGTACGAATGATTTCAAAGAGGTTCCTAGATCAAAACTGATCACGATCAAAACCAACAAAACATTCGGTCAAGGGATATCACCGCAATGGTTGGAGAAGAAGGAATAAAAGGAATAAACCTAACCGAAAAGGCTTACTAGGGATATCTCACACAAACAGGAAGTCCATAAGGGAAGTTGTCACCCCCAAATTTCCTAGAGAAATCTATAGGGTCTAGAGAAGAAGAGTTATAGCTGAAACAATTGAGAATTCAGCCACACATCATGTTTAAAACAGCGTATCGGGCATTTACATGTTGTTTAATTTGATTACACATCATGTAAATGTTTTTAATGGAATGAACCGAAAAACCTATCACCTTGGATTTATTTTTTTAAAACCCTCGAACAATTACACAATGTGTAATCCCTTTACATGGTGTGTAAATATTCTGTAGTTAATTTTTCAGCCCATTTTCCTTTTAAACAGACCAAACCTCTTTTAAATTTTATCATCTCACCAAGAACTCATGAAACAGTTAACCTGTTTTTATCCAAACTCCATTAATTTAAAGTAAGATTAAATATCCAAATTTTAGGTCATTTCTTTTAAAAAAGTTCTCCTTATGGATACCCTTCGGTCTTTCTCAAGTTTCCTTACACCCGAAGACTATGTTTATTCAAATGATAGACTATCATGATGAAAACATAGTCAAAGGAAAATATCAATGAAAAACTCAAAGATAGAGAGAAGTTTCTAGAAAAATATGGGATCTTACAACCTCCCCACCTTATAAAAGATCATCCCCGAGCTTCTCAAAGCGTCACTTTGAGGTCTCAGTGAAAAATTTTGGCCACTTTGTTCACATATCAGACTCCCTCTCCCAAGTCTCCTTCTGAACTCAACCATGTAGCCACTGCACCCAAACCAAAAGTATAGTATTACCCCAAAGATATTTCTCACTATGATCCAAAAACCATATCAGATTGTCCTCAAAGGACACATCAACACAAATCTATACACCTACTATTTTTATCACATGGGAAGGGTCTGTATGATATTTTCGTAGTTGTGACATGTGGAACATGTCGTGCATGGAATTGTAGCATTATGGAAGGTCTAAATGCTATGCCACTAGACTGAACTTTGTTACTGTTTCAAACAACCCAACAAACCTGGGTTCTAGATTTCCCTATTTCCTAACACGGTGTTGCCTCAAACTAGGTGACACCTGAAGGAAAAAATAATGACCAACCTCAAATTCCAAAGGTCATCTCTAATGGTCAGTGTATGATTTATGCTTTCTCTGCATGATCACCAACCATTGTTTGATCAAATGAACCTATTCAAATGTATCATACATTATAACTACTCTGAGTTTGACTTCAGATGAATCACAGTACATGGTATATGCTTTACCCAGTACAAGTAAAGTGAGGGTAGGTGTTGAGGTTATCCTACCTTTCAACTCCTAAAAATATCTATCACAATCATCAGACCAAACAAAATTCACCGCTTTATTGGTCATCCCAGACATTTTTTATTCCAAGCAGGAGAAATCTTGGATAAAACATAGGTAATAACCTATTAAACCCAGAACTATTCAAATTTCATAGACATTTTTGGGTTATTCCTAAGATATCATGTTTTAAAATTTCTTTGGGTCAACTAAAACTCCTACCTTTGAGATGATATGGCTCAAGAAGTGAACTTCATTAATCTAGAAACTTCATTTGGTTAGCTTTACATAAATTCAATGCCCTCAATGTACTCAATATTTTGTCAAGATATTTGGTATGATTTTATGCTGACTAGGATTACACTAAGATATCATTGAAGAAAACCACCACAAACTGATCCAGAAAAGGATGAATGATCCTATTCATAAATTCCATGAATACTGTAGGAGAATTAGTTAACTCAAACTCCATCTCCATGAATTCATACAAGCCATACCTACTCCTAAAAGTAGTTTGAGGTATGTATGATAGTCTCACCCTTAACCAATGATATCCTAATCTCAATTCAATATTGGAGAATATATTTTCACCTCTTAATTGGTCAAAAATGTAACGCCTCGACCCCAGCTACCCAGAGTCGGTGCATTACTTTGTAACATTGGCATGATCACAAAAGATCAAGTCTCGAAAGACCGATTAGTTTAGTAGCCTTGGAAACACTAGATACATTCATTAATGTTACATTACATCATAAAGTGAAAAACTACAATAACAAAGTCTCCATAGTCCACACTCATATCCTCTTCTGAAAATCCCTGCAGGTCATTCATACAATACTTCTTCACATCCTGGAAAATATTAAAACATTGAAAGGGGTGAGCTCAGATGCTCAGTAAGGATAACAACATTTGGGAAGCTTTCATAAATAAACATTAACATTTAAGGCAATGTATAACTAAAACAAAAGCGTTTTTAAACTTGAATTTCAGCATGATCTGGAAAAAATAAAATTAAATAATTCCATTTACTTACTCACATGGATATTCTACTAGTAGAATAATCCAATGAAATATCAATAACCACTTTCATAATGATGGAATGCATAATGCCAGACTATCATAACCACGTAGCCAAGGCCTCGTTCCAAGACCACAAATAAGATTTTGTCAAGGCCTCGTGCCAAGAAACTAGTTTGTATCATGAGACCTACCGATGCATCGAGGAGCTATAGCGGGCTCCACCCGTCACTTATTAAGTCCAATGCATTCCTCATATGAATAGGTTTAAACATATCATAAACCATAAAATAATCGTATCACATAAAACATGCATAAAGGAAACATAACATTTCCACATTTCAATCACAAGATATCAATACAACACATTGATATAATAAAAACACTTTCAAAAACCATTTTCAATACCAAAATAAAGGAAAATTAAAACTTTGTATTTATTTTTCATTTAAAAAGAAGTTATGGCTTATAAAGGAAGCCGAAATTCAAATAATAGTCACGGTGGTGGAGAAGTCGTTTTCGCCGTATACGTAAGAAAAAACATTCCCTTTTGTCGTTTAGTAAAACTCTTTGTATAAAAAATATTCCTTTTGAATAAAAGTAAAATTCAAAGGGGTTTATACACCGTATAAAAGAAAGTTGTGTATAAAACCAAATATGCCTCAATGAAAGGAGATTGAGACGAAGTCCTTACAAAGATCATTTTTAAAATAAAATAGATCTATTATGTGTATTCACTATAAGTACACATAAAGAAATTACAAATACAAGATATGATATAATAATATTATGACATAATTTGAAAGTAGGAGATTAACCCAAAGAATAGAAATTGGGTTAAGAAGTTCCCTTACCTCGTGTCCGACTTGACTCGATCGTTCTTTAACCTCCTGAATAATAAACTAGAGTTAATTTATATTTACTTAAGAACCTTTTTCATGTTCATTATTCCTTTTATATCACTTATTACCATGTTGTGAACATTATGTAATTATTTAAGTTTATAATGGTCATTTTATCGATCTTAGGTACTTGAGTCAAAAATAAACTTCTTATAATTACACTTTGTTCATGTGGTAAAATATCCATTATATCCATAATTATATTCATGATTTATATATCATATAAATCATATATATCCAGTATATACATTCATTTATAATATTACATAACATTTAGAGGTAAGAAATGAAATGCACCGTTCATGGAGACGGTAAGTCGTACGTACGCATGAACGCTACTTTCATTTCCATTTCATATTTAATGGAATGAAGTTATAATTATATAAATTTATAATATAATTAAAGTATAATATAATGTATAATACCATTTACTCCATTATTTATACATCCCACATATGGCATTAACGATTCAAATCACTTTGAGGGGGCGGTAGTCCGCACTTCCTAAAATGAAATTATCGCGTTTACCCATAATGGAAACAATAAAGGTGTTCCATAAATGAAAAATAAATAACCTTAAGTAAAACATAAACATATTATATATCATATATAAATAGATTGACATCGTAATGTCCACCTTTTAAGGTGTTATATGAGTGTTGAACAATCATCGTTTCGTGAGGCAGATATTTTCTATCCACAGAAACAGTATGTTCTTTAACCATTAGATGTAGGTGTGTGTAAGTGTATCTCAAATAATTATTATAACAACATCCTAGTATATTGAGGATACTGGTGTTGTTACAAAATAAATGAATAAAAAGAGTTTAGGGGGTTGGGTAATCAAAATAAAACAAAATAACATAAGAGAAGACATTACCTTAAAATCGGGTAACTCTTTTGATTTGAGCCAAAGGCTTCCTTGGGAGGAATTCTTCCCAAAGTGAGGCTTCTAGGAGTAAGGTAGGGAAGTTGGGAGAGTATTTGGGAAGAGGTTGGCCTAGACAAAAGGCTTTTAAAGTGTGAGTAAGGTGGTAGTGGTGGGGGCCTTTTATAAGTGGAGAGGAGGGGCACTCTTGGAAAGTAATAAAATGTTACTTTATTATACAATTATTTTCGGATTCTAAAGGTCTCACACTTATATAATTCGAGGATAAGGTGATAAGGGTTCGAAATATACTCATCCAATAGGTTTTTGACAAGTGTAAGCCTTGGATTTTACATTATCTTTTCATTTTATTTAAATCGTTAAATAATGAGGTAATCACTGCATCATCATGGTGTCATAAATAATTTAATTTATTTAATGTCTAAAAATTATAAAAAAAATATCATGATGTAGGAAATATTTTTAGCTTTCTAATTAATATTTATAGTCAAAAATATGACTTGTGTAACCCCATTTAAAAATTGTTTTAGTAAAACAACTTATGTTTGTGACATTTTTATTTTAACTTTAAATAAAAGTTATTTATGTCATTTTCCTACCAAAGTGGCTCCATGGGGTCCCCAAGTTGACCCATGGATTTTCTTGGACGTCCATGACACATCCAATAGGGGTAGGACAAGTGTAAAGGTATTTTCATATTTTTATAATATCATTTTTACCTTAAATTTCACTAATTACCTTTAATCGCGATTAATTAAACTTAAAAGTTACTATTCCCCAAAAAATTATTTTAATCCCATTGAACCACATTTTACATCCTAATGACAACCATGTATGTATGATTTTTGAAAATCAAATCACATAAGTGGTAATGTTTCATTTAAACGAAAAATCAGTTTTTAACTACCACTTAGTGGTTTCACTATTCATCAAAAATTGAAGTTTTTCAGAACAATGTCAAAATTTCACCCTAAGTTATAATTGATATTCTGAATCCAAAAATGATGTCTATTTTACAAAATTCCAAACATATAAGTTATATTAATTATTTTTATAATTAATTTCCACAGTCACAACAAATAGCGTGTTTTTAAGAAATAATATATATCAAAAGATTGACAATTGTTTATGTCCAATTTCAAAGTGAAATTAATTATAATGACCACCATTGGATAAAATGGTAAAAATATATTCTAATTATACTTTAAAACCACTCAATAGTATAATTTATCACTATTAATTATTTTGATTAAAAAGTTGTTTTTAAGTAATTTTCACTATTCATAAAAAAAATTGGAAGTTCTCAGAAAATTACAAAAAAATCAACTTTGGATAATTTAGATATTACGAATAAAAAAATGAAGTCCATTTTGAAATATAAAATTTCTATAATTTTAAAAAGTGGGTATTACTATTCATAACGGCTACTTTGATTAGTCGCAGTGTGTTAGAACTCGAACTTGCGTACAATGCAAGCTATTGCATTATTGAAAGAGAGGCGTATCGTGGAAGATCGGGGTGTTACATTCTCCCCTCCTTCAATAAATTGCGTCCTCGCAATTTGAAAATGATCTTCAAAAATAAGAGGTTGAAAATAGAAAATACCTTTTTAGAAAACCCACATCGGAAATAGGGTTAATAAAAATATAACTTTAAAAGATAGAAAGATAAGTACAAAGGTCACCCGAGATAGCCCGTACTAGGATTCTATGAAAATATGGATATGGAAGAAAAAAACCATCAAGGTCTGATGGATAGTCGTAGAAAACTGGATTAAGATAAAGTTAACCATAAGAAAATCACAAACTTGTGATTGGTTAAATAGTCATTGAATCCCTAGTTGGAAAAGTTAACCGGCACTATTTTTGTTTTAAGTTACCTTTCATAAAGTTGAGGAATCTATTTAATAGATTTAATAAGAATGTAAGGAAATATACTTACTTGTCGTGTAGACTTCCATTCTTTAATAAATTTTTACCACAAACTCATCTTTCACTCCAAATGGTAACAGAACTCAAAAATATTCTATTTATCCTAATTGTATAAGGTTCTAAATATTACCACATACCATTTAGATTAGGAAAACTATTTTGTAATGACCAGGGACTTCCTGTAGGCTAGTGGTAGGTAATAAAGGCCTGTCGCACTATGGTTGTGGGTTCGATTCCTGCATCTTTTTCCGACGCGACGGGTTATGCCCCACCCTGCAGGTTGTCCCTTTCCTAAAACTATAGTATTATAATATTCCAAAAATAATCTTCAGAAATGTTTTAACCTTAAACAATACTACCCATGGTTCAACTTAATCCATTCCAACCTTAATAGTTATCCAAAATACCTCTGTCCATACTTTCTCTAAAAGGTCTCTAAATTCCAAAATCAATTGTAACATCAGATTCCCCAAACAAATTAAAGTTTCTCTTTTTGCCACATACTAAAAATATGATTACCTTCATAATATTAAAACCTTACTGAAACAACAAGTACTGCAGTACAATCCTTATATATATCACATTATTCTTATAACTAAAATATAATCCTTGAGTCCAAAAGCACCAATACATAAATTATTCCACTTCAACTGTAGTAATAGCATAAGATTGGCCTTCATCCCTTGGTCTTTTCTGAGGTAAGTTTCCCTGACGCTTAGGACATTCATTTTCATAATGCCCCATTTCCCTACAATTGTAGCATTCAACATTGATAGCCTCTTTCTTTCCCTTGCAATCATGAGCCTGGTGACCTTTTTCTCCATATTTAAAACAAACTCTCATTCCTTTTAGGCAAGTACCAGGGTGATTCTTCCCACAATTATCGCATATGGAAAATCCTTCTTTTCCTTTTTCCCTTTATCTGTCTCTTGTTCCACCATTCTCTTCTTCTCTTGCTTTACTTTATTGTCATAAGATTTATAGAATTCCTTTTTTGTCTTGATAGCACACGAGACAATATCTTCGTACGATGAGAAGGATTGTGATACTAAAGCTCGACGGAGAAATGGTTTTAACCCATCAAAGAAACGATAAATCTTACCTCTTGGGTTACGTATATAATCTGCAGTATACCTCACTAACCTTGTAAATTTGGCCTCATACTTTGTGACATTCTCATCCTCCTTTTGTCTCAAACTCAGAAATTGCCTTTACATATCTGTTCGATGGTCACGAGGAAAGTATTTTTCTAATAAAATCTATTTGAACTCCCTCCATTCCATATTCGATACGTCATCATCTTCCTTTATGTTTTGAATCAGCGACCACCACTGATCGGCATCTCCAGTGAGGCGGTAGACTGCCATGACAACCTTCTCCCTTTCGCTACTCTCCAAGGCATGGAATATTTTTTTCTAAGGAGTTTATCCATTGCTCAGCTACTAATGGATTTGTACCCCCATTAAATGTTGGTGGTTGTTGCCTCATGAAGCGGTCTAACATTGATCCTCCACGTTGTGGATCAGGGTGCTTTATACGAGTAAGGTTATTATTCATAACCTGAGTGAGTTGTCCCAGTATAGTAATAAGTTGATCAGCACCAGTTGTATCTCCAGATCCACAATAATTATCTTGATTAGGAGGGAAATCCCTACACGGAGTGCGTGCATTGATACGGTTTCCATTCCTTCCACTAGGCTCCATTTCTAAACAATGGCATAAACTAGATTAGTTTATGAATCAAAATACATAATTCCATACTTGTAAAATACTTAACATAAATTGAACTATTTATGGATATAATCCATAAAAATGTTTTCTTTGAGGAAGTATATACTCATAACCCTTCATAGTGGTTTGTAAAGAAAATGAGAATTATCCTAATCATATCCCCTCGGAGTGTCGTAACCAAGAGTGCAGCAAGGCCCGTTGTCATGCACCAATTCCCATTCGAGTCTAGCTCAAAGCAGTGTTTTCGGGTTTTACCCCTAGGTACATCTGTTCCAGAGCTGCCTCTACCTGTTCGTATCCAGACAGGGATGTATTGCTCGGAAAGCTCACAAAATCTCTACAAAAACAAAATTCTAGGAAGTTCTTCTATAATAATCCTCAAAGTCTATCTTTGGGCTATGTGCTCTAATCAAAGTTTATCTAAATCTAGCTTCCAAGGTTAGTACTAAACTGCCTCTGATACCAACTGTAACGCCCCGACCCCAACTACCCAGAGTCGGTGCATTACTTCGTAACATTGGCATGATCACAAAAGATCAATTCTCGAAAGACCGATTAGTTTAGTAGCCTTGGAAACACTAGATACATTCATAAATGTTACATTACATCATAAAGTGAAAAACTACAATAAAAAAGTCTCCATAGTTCACACTCATATCCCCTTCTGACAATCCCTGCAGGTCATTCATACAATACTTCTTCACATCCTGGAAAATATTAAAACATTGAAAGGGGTGAGCTCAGATGCTCAGTAAGGATAACAACATTGCGGAATCTTTCATAAATAAACATTAACATTTAAGGCAATGTATAACTAAAACAAAATCCTTTTTAAACTTGAATTTCAGCATGATCTGGAAAAAATAAAATTAAATAATGCCATTTACTTACTCACATGGATATTATACTAGTCGAATAATCCCATGCAATATCAATAACCACTTTCATAATGATGGAATGCATAATTCCAGACTATCATAACCATGTAGCCAAGGCCTCGTGCCAAGACCACAAATAATATTTTGTCAAGGCCTCGTGCCAAGACACTAGTTTGTCTCATGAGACCTACCGATGCATCGAGGAGCTATATCGGGCTCCACCCGTCACTTATTAAGTCCAATGCATTCCTCATATGAATAGGTTTAAACATATCATAAACCATAACATAATCGTATTACATAAAACATGCATAAAGGAAACATAAAATTTCCACATTTCAATCACAAGATATCAATACAACACATTGATATAATAAAAACACTTTCAAAAACCATTTTAAATACCAAAATAAAGGAAAATTAAAACTTTGTATTTATTTTTCATTTAAAAAGAAGTTATGGATTATAGAGGAAGTTGAAACTCAAATAATAGTCACGGTGGAGGAGAAGTCATTGTCGCTGCATACGTAAGAAAAAACATTCCCTTTTTTCATTTAGTAAAACTCTTTTTATAAAAAATATTCCTTTTGAATAAAAGTAAAATTCAAAGGGGTTTATACACCGTATAAAATAAATTTGTGTGTAAAACCAAATATGCCTCAATGAAAGGAGATTGAGACGAAGTCCTTACAAAGATCATTTTTAAAATAAAATAGATCTATTATGTGTATTCACTATAAGTACACATAAAGAAATTACAAATAAAAGATATGACATAATAATATCATGACATAATTTGAAAGTAGGAGATTAACCCAAAGAATAGAAATTGGGTTAAGAAGTTCCCTTACCTCGTGTCCAACTTGACTCGATCATTCTTTAACCTCCGGAATAATAAACTAGAGTTAATTTATATTTACTTAAGAACCTTTTTCATGTTCATTATTCCTTTTATATCACTTATTACCATGTCATGAACGTTATGTAATTATTTAAGTTTATAACGGTCGTTTTGTCGATCTTAGGTACTTGAGTCAAAAATAAACTTCTTATAATTACACTTTGTTCATGTGGTAAAATATCCATTATATCCATAATTATATTCATGATTTATATATCATATAAATCATATATATCCAGTATATACATTCATTTATAATATTACATAACATTTAGAGGTAAGAAATTAAATGCACCGTTCATGGAGACGGTAAGTCGTACGTACGCATGAACGCTACTTTCATTTCCATTTCATATTTAATGGAATGAAGTTATAATTATATAAATGTATAATATAATTCCAGTATAATATAATGTATAATACCATTTACTCCATTCTTTATACATCCCACATATGGCATTAACGATTCAAATCACTTTGAGGGGGCGGTAGTCCGCACTTCCTAAAATGAAATTACCGCGTTTACCCATAATGGAAACAATAAAGGTATGACATAAATGAAAAATACATAACCTTAAGTAAAACATAAACATATTATATATCATATATAAATATAGTGACATCTTAATGGCCACCTTTGAAGGTGTTATATGAGTGTTGAACAATCATCGTTTCGTGAGGCATAAATTTTTCATCCACAAAAACAGTATGTTCTTTAACCATTAGATGTAGGTGTGTGTAAGTGTAGCTCGAATACTTATTATAACAAAATCCTAGTATATTGAGGATACTGGTGTTGTTACAAAAGAAATTAATAAAAAGATTTTAGGGGGTTGGATAAGCAAAATAAAACAAAATAACATAAGAGAAGACATTACCTTAAAATCGGGTAACTCTTTTGATTTGAGCCAAAGGCTTCCTTGGGAAGAATTCTGCCCAAAGTGAGGCTTCTAGGAGTAAGGTAGGTAATTTGGGAGAGTATTTGGGCAGAGTTTGGCCGAGCCAAAAGGATTTGAAAGTGTGAGTAAGGTGGTAGTGGTGGGGCCTTTTATAAGTGGAGAGGAGGGGCACTCTTGGAAAGTAATAAAATGTTACATTATTATACAATGATTTTCGGATTCTAAAGGTCCCACACTTATATAATTCGAGGATAAGGTGATAAGGGTTCGAAATATACTCATCCAATAAGTTTTTTACAAGTTTAAGCCTTGTATTTTACATTATCTTTTCATTTTATTTAAATCGTTAATTAATGAGGTAATCGCTGCATCATCATGGTGTCATATATAATTTAATTTATTTAATGTCTAAAAATTATAAAAAAAATATCATGATGTATTAAATCTTTTTAGATTTCTAATGAATATTTATAGTCAAAAATATGACTTGTGTAACCCCATTTAAAAATTGTTTTAGTAAAACAACTTATGTTTGTGACATTTTTATTTTAACTTTAAATAAAAGTTATTTATGTCATTTTCCTACCAAAGTGGCTCCATGGGGTCCCCAAGTTGACCCATGGATTTTCTTGGCCGGCCATGACACATCCAATAGGGGTAGGACAAGTGTAAAGGTATTTTCATATTTTTATAATATCATTTTTACCTTAAATTTCACTAATTACCTTTAATCGTGATTAATTAAACTTAAAAGTTACTATTCACCAAAAAATTATTTTAATCCCATTGAACCAAATTTTACATCCTAATGACAACCATGTATGTATGATTTTTGAAAATCAAATCACAGAAGTGGTAATGTTTCATTTAAACGAAAAATCAGTTTTTAACTACCACTTAGTGGTTTCACTATTCATCAAAAATTGAAGTTTTTCAGAACAATGCCAAAATTTCACCCTAAGCTATAATTGATATTCCGAATCCAAAAATAATGTCTATTTTACAAAATTCCAAACATATAAGTTTCATTAATTATTTTTATAATTAATTCCCGCTGTCACAACAAATAGCGTGTTTTTAAGAAACAATATATATCAAAAGATTGACAATTGTTTATGTCCAATTTCAAAGTGAAATTAATTCTAATGACCACCATTGGATAAAATGGTAAAAATATATTCTAATTATACTTTAAAACCACTCAATAGTATAATTTATCACTATTAATTATTTTGATTAAAAAAGTTGTTTTTAAGTAATTTTCACTATTCATAAAAAAATTGGAAGTTCTTGGAAAATTACAAAAAATTCAACTTTGGATAATTTTGATATTACGAATACAAAAATGAAGTCCATTTTGAAATATAAAATTTCTATAATTTTAAAAAGTGGGTATTACTATTCATAACGGCTACTTTGATTAGTTGCGGTGTGTTAGAACTCAAACTTGCGTACAATGCAAGCTATTGCATTATTGAAAGAGAGGCGTATCGTGGAAGCTCGGGGTGTTACAAAAAATATCATCAATTCATGGAAGAGGACACTGGTTCTTGACTATCATCTGGTTCAACCTATGATAATCCACACATAAGAACAAAGATCCATCAGCTTTTTCAGTGAAGAGAACTAGTGAACCTCAAGGATATGTACTCGTTCGTATAAAGACTTTAGATTCTAGATCTTCTAACTGAACTTTAAACTCTCAAAGATCTGTTAGTGCCATTCAGTAAGGTGGCATAGAAACTGGCTCGGCTCCCGGAATCAACTCGATAGTGAACTCGATCTCTCACTCAGGAAATAAGACATATAACTCATCGGTAAAGACATCCTGAAAATAGTCTAACATTGGAGGAAAAGAATCTTGTTGTATTCCACCATTATCTAGAGCAAGATTGGAAATTTGAGATATTAAACAATCCAATCTACACTGGATTGGTCCCTTATAATAAACCTAAAGATCCCACTCACCCTGTTCAGAATAGTCGCTTCCTTCTGGAGATAGGAAAGTAAATATCCTCTTATAACAGTTGATATGATCCTAGTATAGAACTAACCAATCCATACCAATAATCAATTTGAATTATGTCATTTCTAGCATGAACGGTTTCCAAAATAAACAGTAACTACCAATCTCTAGAGAACACGTATTTTAATGATTTTTGTTCTTTAGATGCACTCCCAATGATGTTTCAATGGTTAAAACACCATCTAAGATTTCCACATCCAAGACCAAACCATTTTCAAAAAGAGTATATAGAAAATAATACAATGCTTCAATATCAAACAAAACACAAGCTAAAATAGATGGTACAAGAATTGTACCTCTGACGATAAACGGTCCTACATCCATGATAGTCAAAGTAGTCTGCATAACATGCAACTAACTTGTACCTCTTCCTTGGGCTTTATTATGACTATGCTGATCTATTTCACTTACTTGGTACTACTACACATGAATCGGGGTACAACGTCCCCTACCTCGGCATGAACGGCCTGTGGAACTCTAGCTACTAGCCTGATGAGAGGTGGTTGAGCCCCTTCCTAGCTCTAGTTTCTTTCCTAATTCACTAACACTAGTATCCTATGGAAAGTTCAGATAGAAAATTTTAAGATGACCCGATCTTCCATAGATATGACACTCAAATATGGGGTAAGGAAACTGTGACTACTTGTGGCCAAACTTGCCACGCTGATAGCATTGGAACGGAATATAAACTTGAGATGGTTTTCCACTGCCCTAACTACTCTTCCTACTAATCATTTAGAGGAAACTATTATAACATAATTTTTTATCCCTCAAAGAAGAACTCCCATATCACCATAATGAAACATCCTAGCCGCTGCTCAGAGCCTCTCTCATATTCCCTTCCTTGATGAGTGCATGATTCATCACATCTTCAAATCTACTTAAATAGAAAACATTTACCTACAAATTGATCTCATAATGAAGACCATCCTAGAAAAGTCTAATCCTATATATCTCAACATCTTCCAAAGATAGTGTAAATCATGGTAGGTCGGTAAATTGTACAGCATAGTCCAGCACTAATAAACCCTCTGGAATAAAATGCATGAACTCGCGATCTTTTTCATCTATCAAGGTCTCAGGAAAAAAATGGATCTAGAACTTTATCTCAAAGTCCTTCCAAGATAGCTCATCCTATTTCCAAGCTTCCTCTAGAATATCCCACTAATGCTTGGCAGGTCCATGAAGTATATACATAGAAATCTCCACCCTCTTATATTTTTGTGTCTCGAGATGCTTTAAAATCATCAGGATTGACTCAATCTAGAACTTGATTTCTTGGGTCCCCCTTCCTTAGTAAACATAGGTAGATTTTGCAGCTGAAACTCTCTTGTCACCTCATACATCAAAGGAACGGTACAAACAATCTCCCTTTCCATGGATTGCATGACCCTCAGGAATCTATCACGAAGATGAACATTTTTCTGATCCTTAGGAACTACAGGAAGCTCTGGTTTAGCTGCGTTAGGAGTGTACCGATTTTCACTCTCCTAATGCTCAAGTCAAAGACAATGATGAGTTATTTTCTCTAGAAGACAAACACACACCTTAGAAAACTGGCTAGTGACAAATTCAACCTCAACAGGTGACCATTATAGAGAACCACTAACTCCTGGTCTCTCTAAACATGTATTTAAAGTGTTTTAACATGACACATACATTGTAACATCCTAGACCCAGATTCCAATCAACAATGATCTAAGACTGGTTGGATACATGGCCTCAAGCGCATCTCCCCAAATGCTAGAGGCTACCGACTAGAATCAAGGTCCAAGGTGTGTCGGTGGGGATATTATTCCCTCATTAGAAGAGTGTAAAACATTAGAAATACAAAAAATAGTTCAATATTGGAAGCAGTAAACCTTAAAATATAAATAAATAGAAAAATACTGATAGTATAAACAAATCCATAAGTCATATCATAAATTAGATGATATTAAATGTCATGTGTTTCTAATAAAACAACCAAAATAGTTATACAATATTCATATACAATACATGTCCCAAAAGTAAAAAAGGCCAAAACAATCTCAATAGAATCGTAAGACTTAGCTTGGTATCATGCTCTCCTTCTCCTAAGCAGCATATCAAGTACCTGTATTAGGGTGATTTCCCTCATCGACACCTACAATTATATAATCTATTTGGGTCCAAAAAGGTGACCCAAACAGGGTGTGAGATATAATCCCAGTAGGAAACCACCCAGGGTTTGTGTTAATCAGACAATGAATATATATAGTAATTGTACAGGTAGTATGATAATAAACAAGGAAGTACTCAAAATTAAACATCCATTTTATTTAATCAATTTCATTTAACAATTCAATATCATTGAATTTTATAAGTCTCAAGATCCAGATCATGAACATGAGCCTCAACCCAGTTGGTGAGGTATCCTTAAGTGCATCCATGAGACCCAGGTTCAAAACCAGGTAGAGGCATATTTTCGGGCTACTGTAGTAGTACTATAGTAGACTGTTCACTGTGCGGGTACTATAGCAGAACTGTACACTGTGCGGTACTGTAGTAGGCACTGTAGCAGTTACTGTAGCAGATATTGTTCAGTACTGTAGTAGCTGGAACTATTCACCTTGGGCCACCGGTTTGGGCTTAGAGTCCTTAAGCCTTTTGGCTCACCCAGGACTTCAGGTTAGTAGGGATTTCAGGCCACCTTTAAGGCCTTCGGGCCACCTCAAGGCCTTCGGGCCACATGTAGTTTCCCCAAACAGACTCTACAAAAAAGGAGCATCCCCAGAAGAGGATTCAAATCAGTTTCACTCACCAGAGTAGATCCAAATTGATTTTTCAAAATGAGAGGGTATGGATATTCCATCAGAACCAGCCTGTTCTTGTACGGGAAGCCTAATCAGATGGCCATGCGAAGGTGGAGAGATATTATCATGATGTAGATGCTGGGGAGGATGAGTTACTTGTAGATAGTCTAGTTGAATTCCCTAATACCTTCGGGTCATGTAATATCTTAAGCCTACGGGCCATGTAATCTCTGATCCTACGGGCCTTGTAAGGGTTCCCCCTCATCCCTTGAAAGGGGGTTATCAAAAAAACAATAAAAATGAAGGCCTTCAGGCCATTCGGGCAAGATCCATATCATGCCTGACATCCCCCGTGTAACTGGAAGCACAACAAATGCCTTATAAGGACATCTACGCAATATGGGCCAAGACTAACTCCAAGCTTGTTCTTTTTCTTGGAGATGCATCATAAGTCATTTAATTTCATTTAATTCCTTTAGAAACTGAATTTTTTCTTGACATTCCTAATTTGGAATTCAAGTATCACTCTAGGTATAATTTCAACCAACAACCTACAGGATCATCCCTGGAGAACCTTAAAAGAACCTGGTATCTCTCTAGTTGTGGTGTAATGTCACTTCCAATCGAGTCCATCCTCGGTGGTCCACTACTAGAGCATGAGTATCACCCATGGCATAAATATTCAATTTACTTTAATCCCATCTATGAAATTCTAATATGAATCCATGTATCACTCGGCATATAAGTCAAGCCTCAAAGATTCTATCCATGGAATCCCTCTTTTGGATCCATGTATCACTCACAACATATATAGGTTCAATCCATTGATTCCATTTGTGGCATTATAATGTGAATCTACGTATCACCCAAGGTGTTGATAGTCAATAGGCATAAGTTTCTATCCAGGGAATTCCAATCCGGATCCTTGTATCACCCTTTACTATTAATAATTTAATCAATTCCATTTCATTTAAACAATTCATTAAACATTCCACAGTCAAAACCAATTACATCCCATATCAATCACACCTCAAGAGGTGTTTTAAGACTTGTCCAACCTCAAAAGGCTTGGCCTTTCCATTACTCACATGGGCATTTTCAATACAAGGTCCATTCAAATACTCACATGGTCATTTTTCATATAACAATCCTAACAAGACTATCAAGATATCACATGGATTAGTTATAATTTATCTCACATGGTAAAGTCATAAATAAGAGCAATTCGATCTTAAAATCAATTTCTTAACATAGCTACATTTAACTAGAATGAGCTTTTAACATATCAATCATTGTATGATTTGCAAACCATTTCAAGGAAAGGGGCAAGGGCCATGGTCATGCTCATCCCTTCTCATTATTCAATTCACATATCAATCAATTAATTTATTTATTATAATTCAATTTACCCATTAAGACCCATGGAAATACAAGGCACATCTCCAGGGGGTCAAGGGTCAAATGCATAATCCATTAAAATAGTCATTTTAACCAACACACCCAAGGGGTGGTCCAAGGTTCTAAACCTATAAAAATCATTAAAAAGTATATTCAATTACCTAAAACGTGTATAATAATAATAGGGTTCAATTCCAAATTAAGGCAATGCCCGGAAAATGGTCATGTGGCACAACGACATATATAAACGGCCTGAATTTGAGCGAAAGGCATGAGACCACCTACCTTAGCTCTGTAATAGATATCTCATCCATTATCATGCTCTGATTCATCCCATATTATGAGAAATATGAATAATGGATGAATAATAGGAAATTAGGGCATATGATCCTGAATCCAAATAGTGCAGCTGATGGCCAGAATAATGGCATAAAATTAAAAAGGAATTAAGGCCTTACCATTACAGATCCAAGGTGATGAACCACATTCGAATTGGAGGTCTAACGGATGACATATCTCAAATCATAGAATATAATACAAGGGGAGATCAATAAGGATCTATTTTTTGTGCAATGGTTAAAGGTAAAATAGGTTTTAAGTTATAAAACATTTCAGGGGGAAATTGTCATTTTACCCAAAAAAAAACCAGGCCACACAATTTATGTGCACTATTTTTTAAACTGTGTGCCTGGTCGCATGATCTACTGTAGGAAAATGGGAACTTTTATGGTTTAAAAACCATTCATAAACCATGTGAATATCCACTATCAAAATCAGTTGAAATTGAAAACCTGGCTACACGGCCGTGTGGCCCAACCCACAAGGTTTTTACTAACCGTGTGGCCTTCTCTTTTCACCCAAACCTTGGGTTTCGGGCTCAGGACCAGCCCTGAACACCCCCAATCCCTCTATTAACTCAATAGGCATTCATATTATGCCATATTTAAGCAATTAAACTAAGAATTTATTAAAAACAAGTAATTTATACCTTAAGGAAGACTCAGGTTCTTACAAACTTATCCCCTTAAATAAATTCATCCCTGAATTTCCCTTCCAATGGTGGGGAAGCATTTTATGAGAATAACTCTAGCCACTATGACCATATATTGGTCACCCGCTCCCATGTCTCGTCTTGCACTCAGTCGTGCTTCCATAGCACCCGTATTAGAGGAACGGGCCGGCCTTAGAGAACCTTCATGCTACGATCCACAATTTTTATAGAATTCTCCTCAAAGGATGCATCTACTTGTAACTCAACCTCCTTAGGATGAAAGGAATGAGATGTGTATAAATATTAATGTCACAGTTGAGAAACATATAATACATCATGCATAGCTTGGTACCTCTAAGGTAACTACAACTGATAGACCACCGGCCCAACTCTATTCAGAATCTCGAACGGCCCGACATATCTCGACGAGAGTTTACCCTATCTCTTGATCCTCTTGTGACCTAGACTCAGTGAAACACGTAGGAAAACCCAATCCTTAACCTCAAACTATAGAGGTCATCTGCAGATATCAGCATAATATTTATGATGAGACTATGCAGTCGTCATCCACTTTTGAATCAACTACACCTGCTTTGTGATCTCTTGGACAAGATGAGGTCCCAGCATAGCTACCTCTCCTACCTCTAACCAACACATGGGTGATTGGAATGGCCTACCATAAAAATACTCATATGGAACCATCTGAATAGTATCCTAAAATCTATTGTTGTAAGTGAATTCAACCAAGGGTATATACCTCTCCCAAAAACCCCCGAAGTCTAAGACGCATGCTCGCAGCATGTCCTTAAGAACCTAAAGTGTTCTCTCTAACTCGTCATCTATCTAGGGGTGGTATACCATGATCAGAATCACCTAAGTACCTAACTCCCTCTGTAGCCCTTTCCAAAACTGTGAAGTAAACCAAGAATCCCTATCTGAAAGAACAAAATGCGGGACCTCGTGAAGTCATACAATATCATGGATATACAACCTCCCAAACTCATAAACTAAAAAGGTATCCTTTATAGGTATGAAGTGAGAGACCTTTGTGATTCTATCAATAACAACCCATATAGCATCATTACCTCAAGGTAGTCTCGGTAAACTGATCATAAAGTCCATCGCGGCATCATTCCACTTTCACTCAAGAATGGGTAGCTGTTGTAAAAGTCTATTTGGTCACCGGTGTTCTGCCTTCACCTACTGATAGGTGGAACACCTCATGAAAAAACTAGCTACATCTCTTTCCATACCCATCCACCAGTACTGGTGATGTAAATATCAATACATATTGGTGACACTAGGATGCACTTCCCAAGATGAAGCATTAAAACCTCACATTAGATCATTGCGTATGTCTATTGAGACCCATGTGCGACTATGAAAACACAGAATATCATCCTCACCTATGGTTTAACCAGGAGAAGGGTCCTCACTCACCACACTCTCCATTAGATCTAGGCCTTCGAAATCTAATAGTTGCATCATCCTCACTCTATACAGTAATGTAGAGGTCACATCTAAGGATGAAAGGAAAGTCTTCCCTTGACTGTCATACACCTCCAAGTAAATCTTAGAGAACAAATCCATGATGTGTCACTCGCTACTGGCCTACTAAACTGCATGTATTTGATCCCTATTGCTCAGTGAATCAGACACAAAATTACCCTTACCAATCGTGTAGGCAAGCTCGAAGTTGAAAGACTGAAGGTATTTAACCCACCTTCGCTACCACAAATTCAGATCACGCTGTGTAAATATATACTTGAGGATTTTTTGGTCCGTGTGCACCAAAAAAGTTCTCTCCCAGTAAGTAATATCTCCAATAGTGTAGTTCATGAACAAATGTAGCTAACTCAAGATCATGTGTTAGTTAATTCCTCTCATGAGGCCTCAACTGTCGAGACCCATACGTAACGACATGATCCACCTACATAAGATCTGCTTCTAGCTTGATACCTTACGCATCATAGTATACAATATAACTTCTTCCTAACTCTGTAAAAATCATTATCGACACTAAATTCAATCTCCCTTTCAGCTTCTGAAAGATCATCTCATAGGAATCTAACAAAACATACTTCACACCCTTATTATTCAAGCCCTTCAATAGCACTTCTAAGCATGAGAAGTCTTGTATGAAACATCAGTAGTAACCAGCCAGCCATAAGAAACTCTGCACCTCAAAGAAATTATTGGGATAATCCCAGGAAACTACATCTCTCACCTTATTAGGTTCCATTGATACTCGTGTCTCTAAGATAATGTGACCCTAGAAGTGAATCTGATCCATCTAGAAGTGTCACTTTGTGAGATTAGCATATAACTGATGCTCTCTTAGTGTTTTCAAAACGATCTCAGAATGGGTGGAATAGTCATGTCGATTATGAGAATACACTAATATATCATCCACAAAAACCACCATAAACAAATCAAGGTATGGATGGAAAACTCATTTCATCAATGCCATAAAGACCGCTGGCGCATTCATGAGACCGAACGGCATAACCAAATACTCATACAAACTGTACCTGCTTTGAAAAGTTGTGCAAGGTATTTCTAATGGTCTAAAACACACATAATGATAACCAGATCTCAAATAAATATTTGAGAAGACCTGATCTCCTTGGGGATATTTGAATAGATCATCTATCTATAGCAGAGGATACCGGTTCTTAACCATCAACTGGTTCAACTTTCGGTAATCCACACATAGTCTAAGGGTATCATCCACCCCTTTCACCAAAAAGGAACAGTGAACCCCATAGATAAGTACTAGGTTGGATGAAACCATTTTCCTCTAAATCCTCTAGCTTCTTCTTGAGAAATTAAAACTCTTTTATAGTCATCCTGTAAGGAGAAATGGATATTGGTGCCACTCCTGGAACTAGCTCAATAGGGAACTTTTCCTCTCTCACCAGAGGTAATCCTGAGAAGTCATCTAAGAAGAAATCCCTGAAATGATCAACTATTAGAGGAAAATAAATATGACATGTTCCCAGATTATCCAATTATAAACTCATAATCTGGTTTGTCATCCCGTCCAAGCCATGATGCTCGGGTCCATCTCGGCTCACCTGGACATCCCATTCACCTTTGTGAATGTACTCTCTACCATCTGGTGATGTAAATCTCACACTTTAGAGATAGAAATCAAAAAATAATAATGAAAGGGAACCAACCAGTCCATCTCAAGAATGATATCAAGTCCTATCATATTAAGGATGAAGAGGTCCCATACAAAATGGCACCCACCAACCTTGAGGGGGTACTCCCTGCACTATCACACACCCTCATTTCTAATTCCCAAAGGAGTATCAATAATCATGATGTCATCCAAAGACTGTACACTGACCCTAAGGCTATCCACAACAGGCACAGATATAAATCTATGTGAATCACATGTATCAAAGAGTGCAGAAGCTAAAGTAGAGCCTACTAGAATAATACCTTTGACAGTAGAAGGTTCGAGATCTTGCTCCTCACGGGTCTATTACACTGCATATGTTTGGACCATATTGTGGCCATGTGACACTGCCTGGATACCCTGAACTGTTCCACCTTATTATCGCTGTAAAATTGGGGTCTGACTACCATGGCCATGACCAACACCTCAGCCTGAACAGCATGTTGTACCCCAGCTCCCTGCATGGTGAGAAGCTATTGACCCTACTTCTCAATGTGGAGTTAGTGCAGACCCTCTCTCACTAGATGTTGGTGAAAACATTCTGCAGAATTGTTGTAGATGGCCCATATTTCCACAAGATCATCACTCAATCGGTTCCCTCATACATTGTGGCCTCATATGTCCCAACCTACTACACTAGTAACACCTCACCTAGATACCTGAAGAGATGTTCTGACTGCTAAAATCACCGCGTAGAATCTTCAAGAGATGCTTCCTACTACCGATCAAAGAAGCACCAGATCAAGATGTAGAACCACCCTAGATTTCACCCCCAACCTCTCTCAGGTTATGCTCTGTGATCAGCACTTGATTCACTATTCCATAAATGGTAGTCAGTTAAAAGACATTCACCTGTGATCGGATGTCATACATGAGACCATCCTTGAATTTCCTAGCTCTAGATAGATTTTCACCCATCAGAATAGGTTTGAAGCACTCTAGATCTGTAAAATGGGCTGAGTAATTCATAACTGATAGCATGCCCTGTTCCATATGTAAGAACTCTTGGGATCCATTAGCCCTCAAAGTCTCGGGATAGAAATAATCATAGAAGGTCATATGAAACTCCCTCCAGGACATCTTCTGATGATAATCAGTCTAAGTGATAACATCCCACCATCTCGTGGTGGAATCATATAGAATGTATGTAGCGAGATTTACCCTCCTCTTAGGAGGCTTCTCTAAGTACTCGAAGATAGATAGCATAGCCTCTAGCCATGAATCTACAGCATGTAGTCTGCCATCACCTAAAAACATGGGCAGATTCTGCTGCTGAAACTCACGCGTCAACTCTGCCATAGTCGGGGCAGGTCTCAGTGCTCCCTGAACAGTCTTCATGAAATGCAAGAACCCATTACGGAACTGTGCCTCAGCACCTATGTCTAGTACAACTTCTGGTGTCAAAGCTAGAATGACTAGAGGATCCACTGATATCCCATGGCCTACCACCTCCAGGTGTGATCATTTCCACCCTCTTGGAATAAAATTGGAGTTTTTTATGGTTTCATACCTCTATAATTCTAATCACATGCCTCATTTCATGATCATTATCAATGTTCACAGCTCAAACGCGTGGTTATTAAAGCAGGACAGGTAATAACCTTCCTCTACAAGAACTCACCTCTCTGTTTACCCCATGGGTCATGTATGGGTATCAAACAATCCAACTAAAGGAAAGAGATACTACCTACTTCCCATAACTGATTTTGGGTCGAGTCAAGTTCTTGGCTATAATCCATTCAGTTTCAACTTGATTTTACATTTTCATCACATTTCATTTAGATATTAAACAATGGCACGTAGAATTTTGATCTATGGGGGGCCATACTCCTTAGGGACCAAAGTTTTGTGTCAACCTATGTCACACCATAACTCATTTCATTTTAAAGGTTGAGTCGTGATCTTCTATATTATGATCTGAGAGGGCCTATTACCCATAGGTCGGAGGATCAAAACCTCCTTCTGATACCACTTTGTAATGTTTTGAACCTAGATGTCACTCAATAGTGCTCCGAGCCTGGTTGGACACATGTCCTTAAGCGCGTCTCCTAAAACACCATAGGCTACTGAATAGAAGTGAGGTTCTAGGTGTGTCAGTGGGGAGACTATGCCTTCATTAGCAGAGTGTAACACAACGGAAATACAACAACAGTTCAATAGCAGAAGTAGTAAACATTATAATGGAAATAAATAGTGGAAGACTGATAATATAAACAAATCTAAAAGTCATATCATAAACTAGAATATTTCAATGACACATTTTTCTAATAAAACAGCCAAAATAGGTACATGTAATTAATATACAATACATGTCCCAAAAGTAAAAAAAGGCCAAAATAATCCTGGTATCATCACAAGCCTCAGCTTGGTCCAATGCTCTCCTACTCCTAACCATCATACTAAGTACATGTATTAGGGATCTTTCCCTTATCGACACCTACAATCATATAATCTATTTGGGTCCAAAAAGGTGACCCAAACAGGGTGTGAGATATAATCTCATTAGGAAACAATGTAGGGTCTATGTCAATTAGTAAGTGGATATATATATATAGAAAGTGTGTATGAAGTATGCTAATAAATAAGTAAGTACTAAAAATTAAACATCCATGTTATTTAATAATTTTCATTTAACAATTCAATATCATTGAATTTTTTAAGTCTTTAGATCCGACTCAAGCCCGACATCCCCCATGTAACTAGAAGAAAAACATATGGCTCAGAAGACCATCTACATAATACAGGCCAAGACCAACTTCAATCTTGTGCTTTGTCTTAGAGATACATCATAAGTAATTTCATTTCATTTCATTCATTTAGAACCTGAGTTTGTCATTGACATTCCTAAGTTAGAATTCAAGTATCACTCCAGATATAATATCAACCAACACCCTACAAACCTGTCTCTGGAGAACCTCAATGGAACCTAGTATCTCTCTAGGTGAGGTATAATGTCACTACCAATCGAGTATGTCCTCAGCAGTCCACTAAGGGGTCCCGAGTATCACCCATGGCATAAATAGTCAATTACCTTTAAGTTTGTTCATGGAATTCTAATATGAATCCATGTATCACTCAACATATAATTCTAGCCTCAAAGATTTTGTCCATGTCATCCCTTATTTTTATCTATGAATCACTCACGGCATAGATAGGTTCAAGACATTGAGTCCTTCCATGTCATTCTAATGTGAATCCACATATCACCCAAGGCATATATAGTTAATAGGAACAAGAATCTATCCATGGAATTTCAATATGGATCCATGGATCAAATTTTCTTATTAATCATTTAATCAATTACATTTCATTTAAATAATTCATTAAACATTCCATGTTCAAAACAAATTACATATCATATCAATCACACCACAAGAGGTGTTTTAAGCCTTATCCAACCTCAAAAGGCTTGGCCTTTCCATTACTCAAATGGGAATTTTCAATACAAGGTCCATTCAAATAATCACATGGACATTTTTCATATAACAAGCCTATCAAGCTATCACATGGATTCATTATAATTTATCTCACATGGTGAAATCATAAACAAGATAAATTCAAGCTTAATAAGAAATTGAATAATATAGCTACATTTATCTCACATGGGATTTTAACATATCAAGAATTATATGTTTTGCAAGACATTTCAGATTAAAGGGAAAGGGCCGTTCTCATGATCATCCCTTCCCATTATTCAATTCAAATATCAAATGATTTATCAATTTATTATAATTAAATTTACCCATTAAGACTCATGGAAAGACAAGGCACGTATCAAGGGGATCAAGGGTCAAATGCATAAGCCATCAAAAATGGCCATTTTAACCAAGACACCCGAGGGGTGGTCCAATAAAGGTTCTAAACCTATAAAAAGCATTAACAAGCCTATTCAATTACCTTGAACATGTCTAGAAATAATATGGATCAATTTCAAATTAAGGCAATGCCTGGAAAATGGGTGTGCAGCATGACAGCATATATAAACGGCCTGAATTTGAGTGAAAGGCATGAGACCACCTACCTTAGGTCCATGCTAGATAACTCATCCAGTATCAGGCTCTGATTTGGCCTAAATTATGAGAAATCTAAACAATGGATAAAGAACAAGAAATTAGGGCATATGAGCCTAAATCTAAATAGAACAGCTGGTATCCAGAAGAATCACATAATATTAAAAAGGAATTGAGGCCTTACCATTATAGATCCAAGGAAATGAACCATGTTCGAATTGGATGTTGGGCGGACGACGTAGTTCAAATCCTAGAATAGCCTCCAAGGGGAGCTCAAGAAGGATCTCTTTACTATGAAACGGGTGAAGGGAAAATAGGTTTTAAGTTATAAAACATTTTAGGGGGGAAATCATTTTACCAAAAAAAACTAGGATGCGCGGTTTATGTGCACGATCTACAGTATGAAAAGGGGGAATCGCACGGTTTACCCTCACAGTTTAAAAAACATGCACAAACCATGAAAAGAGACACTATCAAAATTTGTTGAGATTGCAGACCTGTCCGGCCCAACCCGCATGGTTTGTACTAACCGTGCGGCCTCCACTTTTCACCCAAAACTTGGGTTTCATGCTCTAGACAACTCCCAGACACCCCCGAGCCCTCTATGACCTCAACGTGCATTCATATTAGGCCATATTTAAGAAGTCAAATTGATAATTAGCGGAAAACAAGGAATATTCACCTCAAAGTAGAATCAGGTTCTTACATACATTTATTTTAGTTATCCAGTGAAACTAATATCCCATATCACAGTTCAATAGGAAAATATATATCACATTCAAAAAATAGATATACTCATATCATGAACAATACATGTCAATATATCACTATGTGCCAATTATGATGCATGTATTCTCATCTCATGTCATACCGGGCCACGAGTACAAATCTCAAAAAATAGTAAGATCATAAAATAATAACCTCACACAACATGTGAATCACCCAAGCTGAAATAACATCAACTATAACAAGAACACTTCATAAACAATGATCCCATCCCTGGGAACTCAGATTTTCCCCCATACATGGGTTAGCTACTCCCATGTACAAGATTATTACCAGGTTCTGACACATCCTAGTCACCTTTTTACCTTTCCCAAACTGTAAGGAAAAAGAAAAGGAAAACTCAACTCTGATACCACTTTTTAATGTCCCCTAATCTATCATTCTATCATGTGGTCGAAAGGGGTTGGTTATGATCCCTCAAGCACACCTCCCCATACACCATATGTCATTCTAAACATATTTTAATATGTTTTCTAATTTAATTATAATCATGGTTCTCTCACCCCATGGGAAGCCATAAGCCAGTTAAAAATCCATTTGAAACCAAATAATTTTTAGGAATAACTCCATTCATTTATTTAATTAATTTGGGTGCACGCAACGATGGCACTATCATGATATTTCATAAACTTGACAATTATCAAACTATAGGGTTAATATTTAGACCCCCTTCCTTTAAATGGAAATCCAACAACGCTTCCAATGGCCAATGTCCATGAGGAAGAAGATGTGAATGATTGAAAAGAAGTTCCTAGATCAAAACTGATCAAGATCAAAACCAACAAATCATTCAGTCAAGGGATGTCATCACAACAGTTGGAGAAGAAGGAAGAGAAGGAAGAAACCTAACTGAAAAGACTTAACAGGGATCGGTCACACAAATGGGACATCCAAAAGGGAAATTGGCACCCCAAAATCACCTGGAGAAATCCCTAGGGTTGATAGGATAATATTTTCGGCCGAAACAAATGGGAATTCAGTCGCACAACATGTTTAAAGCAATAGGTCGGACATTTACACGGCGTGTAATGTGATTACACATCATGTAAATGTTTTTAATGGAATACATCAAAAAACATGCCACCTTAGATTTATTTTATTAAAACCCTCAAACAATTACATAACGTGTAATCACTTTACATGGTGTGTAAATGTTATGTAGTTGATTTTTAGACAATTCTCCTTTTAAACAAACTGAACCTCTTTTAAAGTTTCTCATCTCACCAAGAATCCATGAAACACTTAAATCATTTATACCCAAACTCCATTAATTTAAAAAAAAAAGCATACATCCCCAAACATTAGGTCATTTACTCCATCTAAGTTCTCCTCACAAATACTCTATGGTATTTCTCTAGTTTCCTTGCGCCCCAATACTATGTTTATTCAAATGACAGACTCTCATGATGAAAAAACAATTGAAAGAAAAGATTAATGAAAAACTCATATACAAACATACCTAGAAAAATATGGGACCGTATAATATAGGATTGACATACTCCATGTCCCATGGTCACTCGATGTTTTGGAAAAAATGATCATTTGATAATCCATGATTGCATATGATGCACCTAGTGGAAACAGATATAGAGATACGTGTATTTAATGAAAATCATGACAAATACCTTTGCAGCTTGAGTAGAACTGATGTTTTTCTAGAGGCTTATCTTTTCTTACATTCATGTCCTCCCTCTAGGTTTTCTTCCTCTCGATGGTGATGGTTCTCGATTCTCATTTTGGCTTCCTCGTCCCTCGGATCCTCCTCCTCCTAGCTATCAAAAAAATATTGTCACCTTCGTGTTGAGAATTCTGCAGATGAGGTCTCATTTGTGCTTGGTGGTCTCCAAAAAGTCCTCAAACGGTTGATTTTTTTTGGTGTTGAAACATGTCAAGTTTTTCATCTTCTTGCTGAACCAATACACGGTCACAGGTGGTGGCCTCAGGAACAGTCGAAGCCGACGACGTCCCTTTTAGCAGCATACGTCAGTGCGACTTGGAATCTTGGTTCTTCATACCTTAGTTCCGCATTCAGAACCCTATCAACAAAGTCGTCACCATCGCTCAGCCTCCTATGGTTTTTAAGGGTTCCTGTGTTTAGGTTTTCTTGCGGTCGTGCTTCGGTGTGGTCTGGACCTATGTGGTTTTTCTTTTTTTTCTTGCACCGTCTTTGGATGGTTTTGCTTATCCTTGGATTTCTATGCCATTTTGTACTGCTTTGTCATGAAATAATCCATTTTTTGTTAGGTTTGACAGATCCTGTGGCGCTTTGGATTGTGTCGGTGTCCTTGGTGATGGCAGATATGTTGTGGTGCTCTTCTGTCATGGTGGTGGCATTCCTCGTTTTGGAGCTATCGATGAAGCTCTGTCTATAGTTCATCCTCCATCGAAGGTTCCAGTGTGGATTTGTTTTTGTTTTGGTGTATTTTGTGGTTTTCTTGGTGGCTCGTTCTTGGTGGTGTGGTGACGTTGTGCATCGTCGGCGTGTCTAAGGTGTTGCAGTGTTGTGCATCATGAAATGCGGTGCAGAACATGGGGTGATGGAATTTGTGTGGGTAGTGGTCCTGAGGGATGTGATGTGTTGGGGTTTTGTGTGGTGTGGTCCCAAGGTTGGGATCCAATCTACAATGGAGGATCCTCTTGAGCCACGTTGACTCGCCAGTTTTTTTGGCTTGTATAGTTCTCACTTAACCATAAAGCGATTTTATTTGGAAAATGTAAAAATAGTTTGATGGGAATAAGAATTATCATAACTTCAATAACTTAAAATTTGGGTTACAACTGCCAAAGGCAGTACACACACTACAAAGAAACTAGCAAAGAAAGCAGATTGTGGACTTGACCCCACGACAGGCACCCAAAACTCCCTCCCCCCTGCCACCCTAGCCGTTGTGGGGGGGGGCATAACTTCTATCAAAAAACTTGGATTAACCATCCATTAAAAATAATCAAAGTTATTCTATAATGAAAAAGTATTAAAGATTAAATTCAGACTTACAAACCTTAATCTTTGAACAATATGGTTCAACTTCATCTTGACTGAATCTTTGAGTATAATAACCTGTCACGACCCCGTCCCTTGGGGCCCGTGTCGTGACTACCCCAATCCCACCTTCCATAGGCCAGGGGTTGACAACTAGCACCGGAAAGGCATTTCCCTATAATGGGAAGACATTTCCTCAAAAACATGTACACACACAAACAGGGAACACTACGCACAAGCAAAGCACAACGGAAGAAGTAAGGTGCAACCACAACTAAAACCCACCACTGAGTGTAATAGTAAATACTAAAAGTAAATGGGCCATAATACAAGCCCAATTGAAATGGAAATACAGGAAAAAGGGAAAACATATCCTAAGGTCATCCGACAAGGATCCTACCTGAAGAGTAGGTATAGCTCGTCATTGTGGCTCTCCACATCAATGGATCACCTTTGTACACTATCTATCAACCACCTACAAACTCTATCTAGCCCTGAATCCTCAAGGCTCAGTCAAGATGTCTGTCGTCTACACAAGACACAACAATGTACGGGCGAAGCCCGTGCAGGGGTTAGTATAACAATACTCAGTAGGGACCATGAGACCCCCTGAAGGTCTCCCAGGATTCCACTAAGGAAAAACCACAAAGCATGATCTCAATCACAAAGCACAAAGTAAATGAATCAAATCAAACCAGGTATAACTTAAGTTCAGAAGTATAGATGATTGGTCGAAAAGCTAGATCATCTTATTCTGTAAAGAGGTACTTTGCCGACCCGCACAGGATCGATAGGTACTAACCCCCGCTGACCCACACAGGATCTGGCCCGCCCAGGATCAATACGTACTATCCCCTACTGACCGATACAGGATCTGATGGGTACTAACCCCCGCTAACCCACACCGGATCTGACCCACACAGGATCGGTATGTGTTGACCCACACAGGATCGCTGAGCGTTGATCCACACAGGATCTAACCCGCACAGGATTGGTGCTGACCCACACAGGATCGCTGGGTGTTGATCCACACAGGATCGCTAGGTGTTGATCCACACATGATCATAGGTGATGATCCATATAGGATCATTAGGTGTTGATCCACACGGGATCTCTATTCATTCTTCACGTCTCACTCAGCCACTGGATTCTCGATACATAATACGCTTGATTATGGGAGGATCCTCTCCTCAATCCATTGGTCATACTTCAACTGGTACAAAGTACCATGAAGAAGTAACCAAATTATCTGTCATGTCATAAGGGTTCCAACGCAACAGACGGTGTGTCAATCGGATGCCCAATCTGAGAGTTGTAGGCATTTTATTGTCGAGGGCCCAGTTATATTTGGGTACGATCCAACCCGGCCATACTCCAACTTTATCCAAAAATTAGGTGGATTTTCTCAAAAGTATCATCTTTTTCCAAGGATTCCAACACCGCAGACGGTTTTTCAAATGAACGTCTGGTTTGCGAGATATGGCCATTTAAGCGTATCTCAACCGAAATGGGTCAGGGTCCGGTCCGACTTGGTCGGACCGACCCGAACCGCCCTGTCCTGGGTTGACCCGACCCGGCCCGGCCCGAATCGGCTGGGCCAACCCGAGTGGGATGGGCCGCAGGCTCAGCTCGCAGGGCCGTGGACCGGTCCGACCCGCTTCGGCAAGGCGCGGTCCGCTAGCCGGGTGGAAAACCACATTCTCGAACGGAAAAGTCATTCGAGTGTTTTAATTGGCAATGCCACATGACGCCGCCCTCCTGTCAACAGAATCCGCGGGGCACGGGTCCCCTTCGCCTTCTGTTGCGGCTTCAAAGTCGCATCCACCTCCCCGCGACGCGCATCAGAGTGCAGCCTTCCGCGGCTGGCTGAGAGTCGGCCGCCCTACTGTTGCCAAGGCTCCACTCCGCGGTGCACCGCTCGCTGCCACCGTGGCTGGATGATGCCTGCCAGCACTGGCGGATCTACCGCAAGCCACTGAGTGAGCTCTGGTGGTTCGTTTTCCCTTCTGAACGCGCCTACAGGCTTCCCGAGTTGTTTCTGTCACTGTGTGGCTTCCAGATTCAAGTTGACGTTGAGTTTGAACTTCACCCAAGAAGAACGTGATAAAAACCGAAGCGGCGGAGGGTCTGAGCCTTGTTCGTTTGGCCCACGCCCTCCGCACTAGCGTCATAAAAATCTGGTATTAAATAAATACATCACATAGATGAATTTAAACTCGTTCAAAGATCCCGCAACAGCTACCCGCAAATTCATACAAATTGTGAATCAACTCGTTTTGGTTGATTTGCGTTCGTCATGTTTTTCAAGAATGAGGAAAAGAATTGTGAGAATTTCTTAAATTTAATAACAATTCCTACCTCAGATTTGTTGGAAGGCATTGTAGAAGAGGAAAGAATGTCCACATCTGAAGGTGCTCGTCAGCGTTCACTGTCGCCCGCCGTTTCCCCCAACGATCGTCGCTCGAAGCCTCACTCTAGGTTGGTGGAAGATGTTGTGACACTTTGTCAGAGGTTCCTCTCTTGACTGCCAAAAACTCATGCTCGAGCTTCATTTAAATAGAAGAGAAAATCCTCCCACATTGTACTACATTAATGTGGTTCATTTATGAACCGCATTTAATGTTTCATTAAAACGTTGAACGGCATGGTTACGCAACCCAAGGGTCACGTCATTAAATGTCTTCTTTTAAGTATGACCAACCAAATCCGCGGTCCCGCTGCGAATTCAACGGTGCCTTCGAATTTTTAATCTGAATACCGGTTCAAAAGATAGAAATTGTCGCTCGCACGTTTACTAAACGTACCTTTAAAAAGTTCAAAAAATATTAACAGTCACCTCCGACACGCGTCGGTCGAGGTTAGGATTTGCCTAAGGGGAACACTCCCTCACGAGCTCAACGGTACTCTCGGATTTTCAATCTGAGTTACCGTTTAGATGTTAAAGATTTTACAATAAAATAATTGTCACTTAATTATTTTATTTACGGCCAAAAACTAACATCTACTGGTGACCTGTGCTGGCCAAAGTTAGTATCTGCCCAAGGAAAATATACCCTCATGAGTTCAGCGGTGGTCTTGGATTTTTAATATGAGTCATCATTCGTGAGTTATAAGCTTTTGAAAAATAAAATAATTTTTATGTAATTATTTTATTTACAATTATACCATTTTCGGGTTTTCTTACCAGAGGCCTACGCCAACTAAACTTAAGTCATGCCTAGGGTAAACCCGTCATCCTAAACGCAACGGTGCCCTCGGATTTATGATCTGGAAACTCATTTAAAGGTTATTCCACTTTTTAGGAAAACCACTCACGCATTCTATTTAAAAATTAACATTTTTCGATGGATCATTCCGAGCACTCCGGGCCTTGGAATCACGTGCCGTTAGATTTCGCGGTCTCTAAATAATCCTATATAATTTAAAAAAATATATAGAATTTCTAGGACATTACATTCTTCCCACCTTAGGGATTTACGTCCCTGAAAGCCAAAACAAAGAAAAATCAAACAAATGAGGGTACTTAGCACGAATATGAGTCTCCCGCTCTCATGTGCTCTCCTGGAGGTTCATGTGCTTCCACTGAACTCACATCATAGGGATCGACTTTCCATGAAGGACTCACTCCTATCGATCCTCTATCTCCACCGGGAACTCCCTAAAATTTGTCCCATCGTCAAAGTACAACTCTCCCTAGTTGATAACGTGTGATGGATCATGCACACATCTTCTCAACTGTGACACATGGAAAAAGTTATGCACCTGGTGCATCTGTGGGGGAAAAGATAGACAGTACGCCTCCTCTCCTACTCTGTTGAGGATCTGGAAAGGTCCGATGAACCCTGGAGATAGCTTGTTGCCCCGGCCAAACCTCTGTAATCCTCATCGAGGTGTGACCTATAAGAAGACATGGTTTCCCTCCTCAAACTCCAAGGGTCTCCATCTCCTGTCAGCATAAGACTTCTGTCGGCTCTGTGTAGTCTTCATCCTGTCCTGGATGATATCCACCTTCTCTGTGGTAGCATGTACCAACTCTGGACCCATAAGTGCTGACTCCTATGGGTCTTCCCAGCATAGTGGTGATCTGCAAGGTCACCCGTACATAGCCTCAAATAGAGTCATATCGATGGTGCACTAGTGGCAGGTGGGCCTCCCAACTATGGCCAAAATCAAGTACACAAGCACGAAGCATGTCCTCGAGTGTCTGTATGGTTTGCTCCATCTGAACATCTGTCTAAGGATGGAAGGTGGTGCTCAAGCGTAGCTAAGTCCCGAACACCTCCTGTAATCCCTTCCACAAGCGGGGTGTAAAACAAGTGTCGCAATCTAAGACGGTCATCGATGGCACCCCGTGAAGTCGTACAATCTTTTGTACATAGAGGCGTTCCAAGCTCTCTACTGATCCTTATTCTCAGATGGGTAGGAAGTGGGCCGACTTAGTGAGTCAGTCAACGATCACCCAGATGGAATCGTGGCTCTTGGACGTACATGGTAGCCATGTCATGAAGTCCATGGATATATCATCCCACTTCCACTCTGGTACTTCAAGTGACTGAGCTAAGCTCGCTGGTACATGATACTCGACCTTCACTTGCTGACAAGTGAGGCATCGTGAAACAAACTCCATCACTGTTTTCTTAATCCCTGACCACCAGTACTGACGCCAGAGGTCCTGATACATCTTCGCCACTCCAGGATGTACCGCCAAAGGGGATGTATGGAACTCCCTCAACACCTCCTCCCGCAGTGTCACTGGTACCATAGTGCATCCTCTAAATAGAATGACGTGCTCCCCACCTTCAGAAAATCCATCAGGAGCTTGTCCTAAGGATATCTGAGCACGTCAGGTCTCGTAGTCTACGTCCTCAAGCTGTGCCTCCCTGACTCGCTGAAGGAGTGGGGGGTAACTATCATAGACTGGAGGTAAGCTGCTCCATCACTATCCACAAAGGATAACTGCAACGCGGTTAGCTACTCTGTCACCTCACTCAACAACTGTAGACCAGACCTCCTGCTGAGCATGTCTACTATTACGTTCTCCTTTCCGGGAGTGTAGACTATCTCAAAGTCGTAGTCCTGGAGGAACTCTAGCCATAGTCGTTGTCTTAGGTTCAGGTCCTTCTGTGAGAAGATATACCTGAGAATCTTGTGATCAGAGTAGACTGTAAACCATTCGTCCAACTATACTCTCAACTCTCAGAGCTCCGCATAAGCCATCCGATATGCAGTTGTAGATATTGGTGTCGTCCTTGGGTACAAGTCAATGCAGAAGTCTCTCTTCCTGCGGGGAGGTAATCCTGGAAACATCTTTTGAAAGGATGTTCTCGCACTTTTCCACTACTGTTGGGAACTGAAAACTCAAAACACTTACTGCCACGAGGGTAAGGCTGGCCGACTCAAGAGTGATTGGTCGCTCCCTCCTATGCATGAGTTTATCTCGTGCTACCTGGTTTTCCTTTTTCACCGACCAAGGGAAACCCCATTCCAACGTTGCGGACATACCGTATCCTTTTTGCCTAAAACATTCAATTTGAGCATGAATTGCGGATGACCAGTCCATACCCAAACTAACGTCATAAGGCCTCGACGCTGCCACCAAGAGGTTCCAACTGAAAGTCTCACCTCAAGGGTCAGATCACACTATCGGCATAAGTGTGATTATCAAGTCTTCTTTCATAGGTATCTCCAAACGTGAGGGTCAAGTCAATGGTTTAATCGGAAACTCTGGGTCTCGAACAAGATTCGCGATAAGAAGGAATGATTAGTACCGATGTCTATTAATACGAAAGCAAGTATTAGACGTAGACCGTACCTCGAATCGTTCCTGGAGCTCTTTGGTCACACTCTTTGACTGCATGCAGCAACTCCCTTCTCCTGTCCTCCAGCTCCCTAAGCCTAGTGGGAACCATATTGGGGTGGTGGTTGTAACATGTCGAAATGTATACCAGCTCACGTTGCTCTCCTAGCTCCTCTTCCATGTCTGCTGCCTTACAGATTCATTTTTCCACGAAAAAGTCACCTCATTGTAAGATAAGGGTGATCTAAACCCTGTCATCGCCCTGCTGAGCCACGTAGAATGCTCATTGTCAGGTCCACCATCTGATCGTATGGTGCCCTGGCTAGATGGCAACTCGGTCACCACCTCAGGCTAGTCCTTAACCGCATGTGAGTCGAGCTCGCCTCGGAACCTGAGGGGTACCGGTCACTGAAACTCATGTAAGGCATTGAGCTTATATGTGACATCTACCGGTAGCGCCGGTAGTAACTGCTCACCAACAGGCAGTGGTATCGCTGGGACACCACCCGAAGGTACCCTCTCGGGTAACGGTCTATGTACCGTAGCCTCATTATTTTGCGGACCATCATCATGGTCACGCACTGGAATCCTAGTTGGCTGTCTGCATTGAGGCATCTTGATAGAGAATCAAGATGAACCATGGTCAAAAGGTCATACCTGGTGAGCTGACTCAAAAGAGATCAATATAAAAACATTTTTAAAACACATGCAACTAGTGTTTTCGTGTACCGAGTCGGAAAACAGAATCCAGGGTCTCGGTATATGGATACATCGGTCGCCGCACCAACACTGGACTCCCTGAACTGAAACCCGAACTCAGGACACTTAACACTATTGCTCCATTGAAAACATAGACTCTTAGTTCTTCTGGTAGAACTGACCGTCCTTTGATACCACTTTGTCACGACCCGTCCTCCGGGGCCCGTGCCGTGACTACCCCAAACCCGCCTTCCATAGGTCAGAGGTTGACGACTAGCACCGGAAAGACATTTCCCTATAATGGGAAGACATTGCCTCAAAAACATGTACATACACAGACATGGAACACTACGCACAAGCAAAGCACAAGTGAATAAGTAAGGTGCAACCATAACTAAAAACCACCACCAAGTGTAATAGTAAATATTGAAAGTGAATGAGTCAGAATACAAGCTCAACTGAAATGGAAATACAACAGAAAAGGAAAACAACTCATGAGGTCGTCCGCCAAGGATCCTACCTGAAAGGTAGGTATAGCTCGTCACTGTGGCTCTCTACGTCAACTGGTCACCTCCGTACACCGTCTGTCAACCACCTCCGAGCTCCGTCTAGCCCTGACTCCTCAAGGCTCAGTCAAGTTGTATGTCGTCTGCACAAGACACAACAAGTTGCGAGCGATGCTCGTGCAAGGGTGAGTATAACAATACTCAGTAGGAACCCCGAAACCCCCCGAAGGTCTCTCAGGATTCCACAGAGGAAAAAACACAAAGCATGATCTCAATCACAAAGCACAAAACAAAAGACTCAGCTCAAATCATGTATAACTTAAGTGTAGAAGTACATATGATTAGTCGTAAAACTAGATCATCTTATTTTGTCAAGAGACACTGATGTTGACCCACACATGATCGATAGGTATTAACCCTCGCTGACTCACACATGATCTGACCCGCCCAGGATGGATAGGTACTAACCCCCGCTGACGCACACAGGATCTGATAGGTACTAACCCCTGCTGACCCACACAGGATCGGTAAGCGCTGACTCACACAGAATCGCTGAGCGCTTACCCAATGTAATGTCCTGTAAATTCCGTATATATTTTTTTAATTATATAGAATTATTTCGAGACCGTGAAATCTGACGGCACGTGATTTCGAGCCCCGAAGTGCCTAGAATGATCTGTCGAAAAATGTTAAGTTTTCAATAGCGCGCCTGAGTGATTTTTCTGAAAAAGTGGAATAATTTTAAAACGGGTGCTCGAATCAGAAATTTGAGGGCACCGTTGCGTTCAGAATGACGGGTTTACCTTATGTGCGACTTAAGTTTAGTCGGCGCAGACTTCTGGTGAGAAAACCCGAAAATGACATAATTGTAAATAAAATAATTAAATAGTTTTTTTATTTTTCAAATGCTTATAACTCACGAACGGTGACTCGGATTAAAAATCTGAGACCACCGCCGAACTCGTGAGGATATGCTCTCTTTAGATAGATGCTAATTTTGGCCGGCACGAGTCACCAATGGAATTTAGTTTTTGACCGTAAATAAAATAATTAAGTGACAATTATTTTATTGTAAAATCTTTAACATCTAAACGGTAACTCAGATTGAAAATCTGAGAGTACCGTTGAGCTCGTGAGGGCGTGTTCCCCTTAGGCAGAACCTAACCTCGACCGGCACGTGTCGAGGTGACTGTTAATAATTTTTGAACTTTTTTTTAAGCTACGTTCAGTAAACGTCCGAGCGACGATTTCTATCTTTTGAACCGGTGCTCGAATTAAAAATCCAAGGGCACCGTTGAATTCGTAGCGGCAAGATTCAATTAAGGGGGACTTAACTTTGACCGCATTAACTAGGAAAAAAAGTTAATTTTTAAACCTTACAAAAAAAAATTATATGGAATTTCAAAACATTACATAACCTTAAAAAAAAAAAAAGGATAATTTGGTTTCCTTCACTAACTTTGGATAAGTTGCCATATTGGAAAACGCCAAGAGAGCATGGATTTCAAAGTGATGAATTCAATCCCTCGAGGTAAACAGTTTGCAATCGCCCGGTTCCAATCAGTGCATTTAACGGGTTAAAATAAATTTTGCCCAAAGCTTTGCCGACTGAATTTCAAATGAATAATAATAATTAAAATTATTTTAAAACTCCAACATTCTGTCTGTCTTAGATCCTCAAAAAAAAAAAAAAAAAAAAAAAAGAAGAAGAAGAAGATATAATTTATTATATAATTTGAGCATCAAATCTGTGACTATTATTACGTAACAAAAAAATAAAAAAGTAAATACTAACATTAAATTAAAAGATGTAACATGAACATTAAAATAACGACGACAAGATAAAGTAAAATATTTTTAAAATTTAAATTTCTGCGAATCCATTCGAAAATACAAGAATTTCATTAAAATGGGCACAAGGTATATTTTCATTAAAATATATATATTTTTAAGTTCAAAACGAACTCAAACACCGATGTAATATCTTAATAATATAATAATTTATATATATTCAGTGTAGCAGATACTCAAACCCCATCTAGAGATGACGAGCGGTTGGTGAGCGGTGGGGTCCACGGGAGACCAGCCGTAGTTGCCTTCGGGACAGCTGTAAAGAGAAGCGACATCACGGCAACTGGGTATGACTCCGGTACCTGTGCCGTATCACCGACAGGGACGGTGAATGGCGGCACCCCAGGCTCCGTTCGATCGCATCAGCGATTCATCCGACGGTCCAAAATTCGCACGGCTGAAAACGCCCCCGCAATGGTGGGCCTCCTTGCTGTTTATTTTAAATATAAATCGAACTAAAATAATTGAATGCGTTGCGTCAAATATTAATTATTAGATAAGGATTTTTCGATAAGTATGTATTTATTATATATAAAAAAACAGTTGAGTATGGTCTGCTCATGTTTTTTAATGGTTTCCTCGACTTCAAGGAAAATCAATTAAAAGAATTATGATTAAAAATTATTAACATAAAAAAAATCATTACCACTATTTTTAACATTTTCTAAGTATATTTATATTTTATTTTAACATGGTCACTATGGTTTAATTTTAGTGATGGAATTAGTTTTAATTAGTAACTATCATTTGCGTGGCTTAACAAAATTGTTTTTGGATATATATATTCTTTTAAGATCTGTCGGCCAATCCGCGAGTCCACCGAACCTGTACGGGTTACATTGGAGCCTTATTTTAAAACCTCCACTGGGCGCAACCTAGTGGTTGCGTCTCTGTGGCGGTGTTTGGGAGGTCTCGGTTTCAAACCTCTTCGTGAGTACGTAGGTAGATTTTGGTTGTTTATTTCCCCTCCCCGCACCGATGTAATAATAATATATTAGCTGGTTCGTTTAGAAAATGTGGTTCGAGATATTATATGTAGATCCACTAGGCACCATAAATGGATATCAACCCCCCATAATTTGGTAACTTCAACTTTACTGATTCTTTTTAATGAACCCATAATCAAGAATCATTCATTTCATATAGTATGTGAAAAACGATATGATCCGCTATGCTAAATTTGTACCCCTCGTGACTCTCGATGTGACCCGAGCTGGCCTGCCCCATTAACATCTTTAATTTTAAAACTTTTTTTTGGGCTTGCGAACCCACATCACCATTCACCGCATTTATCCTCATCCATTAAACTAGAGCGGAATCATTTGGGAAAAAAAGTTAAAAAAAACGATAATTTGTGTTCTGATTTTTTTAATTATCAAATTTTCTTTTAAATTTTCTGTTTTTTTTGTTTTAATTTCATAAAATAAGTTATAAATACGTGGACAACCAAATTATAATGATTATAGAGATTCAATCAGTGTGATTTAAAACTTCAAATCACCCATACAAATGGTATAAAACATATATAGACTGTACATGTATACATTGTCATGACTCGCCCTTGTTGGGAACCTCCTTCCCTAAATCCGCATCGACGATGAAAATGATCCTCAAAATCCATCATCAATAAGTTATGAGTTGACAGCTAGCACTGAGCGTATAAAACACACAAATGAGAGACATAACTCTTATAATCTTCGAAACATGAATCAAAACACCAATAAACTCTATAATATAACATAAAAATCAACATTTCATAATGCATGCAAATTTCACGTAGAAACAAGTCTCTAAAAATGAAATAACACAAGAAAACTCTCATGGCAACAACTCCGACAACATCAACAATCCCCAAACTAGTAATAACCTACACAGTCACCCAATCCCTTATGAAAACCTAAAACACACACAAACACACCAATGCATACTTAGTAGGATCATCATCAAGACTTCTTGTGTAAATGTGGAAGGAGCATATATATCAATGCATCTATGAGTAAACAACCGAACCAACACGCACCTAGGTCAAATCAACTATCATCCAACCTTAGCAAGACTCACCCATCCAATATCACATCCAAGTGCAATGACATAGCAATAAAAGAATATATCAATAAGGTATCTCACAACCACTTCCCTAATTATTTGTCACTCTCATGCCCCAACGACATGCGCCACGTGCTTCGATCCATTTTATATCCATGTATCTGTATAACCACATATCATATCACAACTATAACGGATGTCCGTAACTTAACCGCTTATTACATTCCCATAATAGTTGGGTATCGTGAACATGAAAGATATCAACCTTGTGCTCTCCTACAATGCATGAGCATCACCACATATCATCATATCATGGTATATTGCATACTATAACTCTTAAACCATCACAACCTGTATAAATATACCTACTTTGAGAAATCACAACCCATAATATGTTTGAAGGGAGAGCGAGGAAGAGAGATTAGTCAGTCATTCGTTCCTTCACCAACCTGGATGTTGGAGAAAACACCAGGAACCCAAAACATTTGGGCATCAATAATGTTATCTAACTCAAGTGGGGTGGGTAAGAAATCACAGAAAAAACGCATCCTATATATATATCATAGTCACAAACTCAAATCCCCAACCCAAAGGTTTATACCAAGTAGCACTACTAATACTTATCACAATTACCACACTACCACTACCAAAACCTAACAAGCACCGTCGTCTCTATAACACAAACGAGACCCATCCCTTCACATCAAACAAACATATCAACATTCACAATTTCCCATTTAAACATATAATTATCCATTTCTCGATTTACCATTTTACCAACCACATTACATTCATCACGTCATACATTTATCCCTATTTAATGTGAATCGTTCATTAACGATCACCCATGTTATTGCTGGGTTTTGATGGGATCTAACAACACTTGTTAGATGCTTCAGAGGTGATTAAGAAACTCAATCAAAGATATCCATACAAGATAGATGAAACCATACATAAAACGGAAATGAAGAAACTATAAACATGTGTACCTTATATTGTTACTGTTGCTACATCATTCTTCACCCATGCTTGATGAAGATCACAAAGAGGCAGTTGAATGACATCCCTCCTCCAAAGGTATCCACATGTTGCTGAATCACTCATCATATGAGCGGGATTCTTTATTCATCGCAACACGCTGGCGCCTCATTGTGCAATGAAAGTAGGAGCAGAGAGCTTCGGGATGATGGAGTTTCGACTGAGGCTTTAATGGACTTGCATGCTATCACACACACCCATCGAACAAGCACTACCTCCTTTATATAGAGTCTCCGAGGATGCTCCTTGAGTGATCACAAATTTACTCATGTGTTATAACGCATGAGTAAATGCTTCGTCCAACTCATGCATGAATGCATCAAACTCCACCGTGTTATATCTTATGCAAAAACTCGTTAATGGTAGCTAACATGAAAAAATTCCTTGAATGACAACAGTTACCATTCAACCACCCAAACCATCGATGATAGTGTCATTGTATCACATACAATGTCTTATGATATAGAAAAACATACGCTATGATTTTCATGGTCAGCGGCATAAAGACTGTTGGATGTGCACTACAACAGGCACCACTACACCATAGTGGTGCATATGATTCCATGGTGTACAACCGACATCATCATTTTCACACATACGATGCATGCTATTACCACGTTCCTTCCTGCATGGTAACTCTTTGGTTATGATCCATGAGATGGATCGTTTTTGGCTGACACACCTCATTCATTGAAGTGTTCAATGAATGAACACCAACAAACTGTAACCTACAGGTTTCATGGGATGACACCCAATACGTTACATTATATATGACACTCTTCATTGAATGAAGAGCATTAAGGATGCCTATATAAGAGGTGTGATCCTCTCATGTTGGGTGTGAGATATCGTGGACCATATCCAAAACTCTCTTCCTCCCCATAGCTCGTTTATCACCCTTGGTGGAGGAGTTAGAACCCCTTCGGTCATATGAGAGTCCTCTGGTTCCCAACTAGGATCCATTGGCCTATGTTTTTCCCTCATAGGAAAGAGGCATTTGTTTGCTGCTCCATGTGTTCATTATCAAATTTACTCCATCAAATAAGATGATGAAGGCTACACCACTTGCGTTTCAGGTATGCCTATGGTGTTTTACATGATTTGTTTTTCAAATAAATTTATTTGTGTTATCCTAGGAGATAAATTATACATGTGTTTGGGTTCACTTCTACTTCCAAGGGTCATATGATGATCCAATGAAACCCATTAGTGGTATCAGAGTGAGTTTCTTCAAGGATTAAATGTGTTTAATCCATGTTTTTAGAAAACATTACCATCACTAAGACATAGAACTGCCTATGGTGGTTCTTTGTTGGGATTCTATAGGTACCACAGTAGGCTTCATGATGTAGGAGTCCTCGTAGTCTTTCAAAATGACCAAAAAATTAACCACCATGGTGTAGTAGAAGCTATTGTGATCTCACTTACCTTTACACGAAGTGGTTATGTTCAAAATGAAAAGACCACGATGTAGTGAAAGCTGTGGTGGTTCTTAAATGGATTTAAAGAAACTATTTTGATAAATTTGGATTATGATTTTTAAAAGGTTTATAAATTATAATTTCTAGAATTTTAAAATGGGATATTAATTAATTATAATGTGTTTATAATTAATTGAATAAATGTTTATGAAACATTTAGATATTTCTAAATATCAAAAGTCAATATTTAAAATACTTATTTTTTTTCAAATTATATGACATATCTTATGTTCTAGAAATAAAATGTTTATTAAGAAATCATAAGATATAATTTATAATGGGTTATAAATTATGAAATAAAGACAAAATATAAAATTTTTTATATTTATATTTATGAAATGTTCATAGTTATTAATATGAAATTGTTCAAATTAAAAGAGAACCTTATATAAAGATTTTATTTAGATCACATCAAAATTGTTGTGATCAAGGATTTGGATAATAAATTAAAATTACATATAATAAAAAAAATGAAAGAGTTCATATTGGATAGAGTATAAAATAATTTACAATCTAAATTATGTAATGTTCATAATGTTAGCTAATTTATAAAGGGGTTTATAGTTAGATTTATTTATGAATAGTTTATATATGGTTATCTCATGTTTAAATATTTTAATTATTCATTTATTTAAAGTTTATTCTTTCTATATTCATGTTTAGTAATTTTTTTTTATAAAATGTAAGTATTGGGTATGCTTTAGTTTAACTATTGAACTGCTTTTTGGATTTAGAGTCCTACATTAAATTTTAGGCACGACTCCATAAAATTTAGTTTTCATCTACCTTGACCTAGATTTATTATTGGAGTTATGAGATTGAGAATAATTATCAAATATGGTTTGTGCATATTAGGTTTTAGAATTATCATGAATTGAATTATGTCTTGATTAAAGTCTCCCTGAGGAGAGAGACTTGAGGTCGGGCCATCTACTAACTTGGAGGCTTATGTCGTGTCTAGTGAGGTGAATGGGGAAGGGTATCTATTGCTCCCAACTTACTCATGTAAAGATTATCAATCTAATATAACCCTAAATCTTTACATGAAGAGTTCATATACCCTATTTATATGATACATTCAGATATGTATGAATATATTTAGCTTCTACTTTTTAGTAAGTAACATAAACTTGTAGGCTGTGTAAAGAGTTACACATTAATGCGGTGTGAACACATAAATTTGGTAAATGAAATATGGATTCCAAAATAACTAAATCATTAGAAGAATACATACACAAAAAGGGAATAAAACACGAGAAGATAAAAAATTATATGAGATGCAATAGTTATGAATTTAATATGAATATGATGTATATTAAATTATTGATACTTTAAAGGAAAATCCCTCAAATACTAAGCATATGATTCCTTCAAAAGAAACACTTATCAAAACCTTGATCATCCAACCAGGAAGTTTCACACCAAAGAGGGGTTCCCCCGAATTATCACGTGTAAGGCAAGAAAGTAATGGGTGACTTAGGATTATCCAAATGGGCAGTTTCATGGCAAAGTGGGGTGCTACTAAATTTTCCCATGTTATATTGTTCTTGATATTTTATTTGGGTTATACTTAGGTGGGAAAAACCAAAGCCTGGGATACGAGAGGAGTAGAGTTGAGTATTATCCATATGATGGATATGGAAAAAGAGTTTTCTACTCAACTATCCAAGAATCATAACTATTGTGATTGAGATGAATCTATATCTAAATAAATAAAGTGATGAGTTTCACGCCAAAGAAGGGTCACTACTTAGTGAAATATGGATCTTGGCTCACTAAATGGATATGATGGATGAAGTCATCATTTTCAGTGGGAGAACTTTCATTAAAAGTCCTTGATGAAAAGTGTAATAGCCCGAAACCCGCACTTTTGGATCTGGTGCTAAAAACATAAAATTTACATTTATGTCTTTGATACTGATAAATGTGACCCAATTTTTTCCATAAAAAACTTACAACATAAAAAGGAAATATTGGATCACTTACATACCTAACATCCTTTTAGGTTTAGAGTTTTAGAGAATTAGGATAAACTCTTAACAACTTGGGTTCATAAACAACTGGTTCATAAAGGTCAATATCATCTCCCACTATACCCATCATTTTATATTCCATGTTAAGTATTTTATATTTACTATTAAATTCCTCACATAGGAAACCTTTCTAAACACAAATCATTTAACATCATTCTTCATAACTTGGGAAAAGGAAACACAAGAAAGGGTGAACTCAAATTCTTTGTAAGGGTAAGCATGAGAGATATCAATCTATGGTTATATGAAATCATAAGATAATCATAATGGTATAATATCGCGACCATAACTTAAAAATTTCATACCCTATCCAACAAAGATCATAAACATGAGTTATGGCATAAAACATTAACATTTCAAAAGACATGAATCATAAGAATAAGAAATCATCAAACCTCAATCATGAACCATAAGTTCATGTCATAAATGTGTGTGGAATCATCATAAGTATAGAAACCATTTCATATGTCAAGGGTAACTACCAAGATTTTTTTTAAAAGATGATGCCTTGGCCCAAAACAACCAAGGCACAATTATTATAAAATAAAGAGTTTACAGAAGTTTGAAATATAGAATCATATTACAATCTCTTTCATGCAAAGGAAGTAAAACAGTAGGGAGGTCTTTGAACCAGGTAATGTCTTGATTTAAACTCATGTTTTCCAGGCCATCTTCCACCGTGTTTACTTCTCGATAAACATGTGTGATGATATAGTTTAGATCAATAAGCGAATGGGTGCAATCCATCCAATGGGTAGTAATCGGACATGCAAGATGTATTATGACATTCCAAATCACCCGCACGATGGTAGTCAAATCACTTTCATTCCAGAGATTGTTCCAACCAAGGAGTTTGGAGAAGGCAATAACATGCATTAAACTCATCATCTCAACTTCAAGAGAGGTGGTGATGACGTAGCTACCCATGAAGCATCCACGGATCTGACCGAGGTGATTCCTGAAGATACCACCGCAACCCATAGGGCCCGGATTGCCTTTGGAGGCACCATCAATATTAACTTTAATCTATACAGGGATATGAGATTTCCAGAACACTTATAGAGTGTGATGCGGTTGAAAATAATTTCCATTAATCCGAAGACGCCGCAGGATTTCAAAGTCATGCATAGTCTTGTGGCAATGCCCATTTGGAATTAAAGCAACTTCCCGTATGGAAATGAGGATCCGCATCCGACCTGTATTTTGATTGAGTAAGTAATTGTTATGAAAAATAGCATTATGATCATACCAAATCACATGATGAAGCTCAACAACTACAACTAAGAATATGTTCTTGATTTGCTGAGAGCCGTCCATTTCTACACATTTTTTTAGTTGAGTCTTAACGGAGTCAAGAACCAACCATCTGCAACAAAAAATGTCAAGAATATAGTTCCAAAGAGCAGAAGCAGTAGCACAGGAAAGAAAGAGATTATTAGCATCTTCTCTGTGTTGATTACAGAGTTTTCATTTCGAACAGAGCTGGATTCCAAAATATTGAAGACAAATATCTGTGGGAACTCTGTTGTGTGCAAGCCACCAGATGAGATTTAATCTTTAAGGCTTTATCCAAGGATTGTTAAAATGTTTTATCCAACTGAAGTCACTTTCTGAGTTACAAAAGCAATGATTGTAAAAAAATTTAGAGTTAAGCATGCCATTATTGGCAGGTTCCCAAATTAAGAAATCATTAGTATTTGAAAAAGGGTAGTTTTCAATGACATTCATAATATTTTTGGGGAGATGATCATGTTGAGAGTTTAGAATATCTCTAATAGAGTAGTTAGTACTCTCAGGGGTTTGATAAGGAGAAATCATTGTAATTAAGTTCATGCCAGTCTAGTTATCCAACCAGAATTTCATAGAGGAGTCCTTAGAGACCATCCATCTAGAATTATTCATAATATTGGAGTAAGAATGTCTGATGGATGGCCAAATAGAGGAATTGATGAAATTTAAGTTTCTTGTCTTATGTTTTTCAAGAAATCTATTTTTTATGAAAGTAATAGATTCAAAATTATTATGTAGAATGTTCCAAGTGAGTCTGGCTTGAAGAGCTTCATTAAAGTACTTTATATTTTTTTATGCTGATACCACCTTTTTTAATAGTCTTGCAACAAGTTGACCATGGAACAGTCACAAGATTTCTTTCAAGAGTGCTTCCAGTCCAAATAAATTTTTTATAGCAGTGTTCATTTTTTTATAAGACCAAACGACCATTTATAGACCATAATGGAGTGTACCAACTTGAAAACAATGTTGGATTTGACCAGGCATATCCTGACCTCCATAGAGAGAGTTTCACCTTTCCAAGAAAATAGCTGGGTTAGGACTTGGTCAACTATTGTAGAAAAGTGGAAAGATTTGGGTCTACCCCAAAAAATGGGAACACCAAGATATGTAAAGGGTAGAGTACCTTATTTTAGATCTAAGCCACTAATAATGTTAGATTTTTTGTTGGGGGGAAAGTTCTTCCCAAAGAAGTTGCAAGATTTATTCCAACTATTGGTTTATCCAGAAACATATTCATAGTGAGATAGAGTTTGTTTGAGTTTTAGAATGTTTCTTTTATTACCTTGAAGGAAAAGGATGATGTTGTCAGCATAAAACAGGTGAGTGGGGGCATTTGTGTTCCTAGTGACATGGATGGGTTTCAGTTTATTCTGGTCCACTTGGTGATTGAGAAGGCAGCTAAGATAGTCTTCCACTATCGAGAAGATAATGACAGAGAGAGGGTCACCTTGCATGATACCTTTGGTTAATTTTAAATAGCCCTTGGGATAACCATTGATTAAAATGGAGATAGACGCCAAGTTGAATAAAGTTTTGATTGCAGTAATGAATGAAACACTAAAGCCAAAACCTTGAAGAACATTGAAGATAAAGCTCCAATCCATGGTGTCAAAAGCTTTTTAATGTCCATTTTAATAGCAATGGTACCTCCTATATTAGTTTTATTCAAGTTATTGACACACTCAGAGGCAATACAGATACAATCTTGAATGGATCTACCCTTAATAAAACCAAATTGGTTCTAGGAGACAATTTTATCTATGATAGTTGAGATTCTATTGGAAATGATTTTAGTGATTATTTTATAAAGGGTATTGATAAGGCCAATGGGTCTAAACAAATGAATCTCAAAGGCATTTTCCACTTTTGGGATGAAGGAGAGGAATTGAGCATTAAGAGCATGAGGAAGGACACCATTGAAAAAAAAATTATTTGAAAAGTTTTCAAACATCTACACGAATCACATCCCAATAGTGTTGGAAAAAACCATTATTGAAACCATCGGGACCCAGGAGCACTGTTGGGATTCAAACTAAATATAGTGTCTTTAATTTCATGACCCATGAGAGTGTCGAGAAGGAAAGTGTTGTCCTTATCAGTGACCACAATCATAATGACCTCAGGAAGGAGGTCTTTGTTGATATCAGGACCATTGAAGATGGATTCATAGTAAGAGACAATGTGATGAGCAATGTCATCTTCATTGTCAATAAGTTTATCCCTATCTTTTAAAAAGGTTATCAGTCTGCAATCCTTCCTGATTCTTTGAATATAATTATATAATTTAGTATTTCTGTCACCATCTGACAACCATTTAACTTTAAACGTCTATTTCCTCATGTTTTCTTTAAAATTTAGCAAAAAGTTGAGCTTAATTGCAAGGTTTATTTCTTGAGTCGGTTCAATATTAAAATCAGAGATAGTGTTATTGTTTTGTAATTCATTTAGATTTTTCTCAAGAAGAAGTATTTCATTGTTATTTTTTTTGGATTTGGAGCTACACCAAATTTTGAGAGTCTGTTTGAGGTGCTTTAATTTAACAGAACATGCAAAGGCATCATTGTTGTGCGACATTGAGGACCAATGTTTTTTGATGGTATAAGTGAATTCATCATCAGAGAACCATGCATTATTAAATCATAAAGGTAATGGAGGTCTCATGCCTTTGGTGGAGACATTGACCTGGATGGGATGATGGTCAGAGTTCATCTTGTGAAGTGTGGTGCTAGAGATAATGTCCCATTTATCTAAGGCATGAACATTTGTGAAAGATCTGTATAGATTAGAGGCAACCAATCTATTTCAATGTCTTCTATACTAAGTAAATTTTGCACCAGTGAGATTAATTTCAATTAGATTGTTGTCTTCAATTGATGCTTTAAATTCTCTCATGGAAATAGTAGCAGGGGAAGGACCAATTTTTTCACTTGAGTTGAGAATGGCATTGAAGTCTCCAATAATAAACCAAGGGTCATTAATATTGGTGCCTAGATATGATAGGTCATTCCACAAAGGTATCCTTTCTTTATAGCTATTATTAGCATAAATAAAGGAGCAGAATAAGTAAGAATTATCAGTGTTAAAGTTGCAGGTGAACACTTGGTTAGAAACATTGAAGGTATTAACATTTTGTAAGGAAACGTGTGAAAGAATCCATAGAGTTTAGACATTGGTGGTATCTTTTATTGCACCAATAAAGGAGTAGTTATGCTGGTACACGTTAGAATGTTTTTCAGAAAAATTTGTTTTTGGTTCAGCAATAACAAATAACAAAGGATGATGAGTGTTCACCATTATTTTTAGAACAGTGAACGTGTCAAAGTTAGCTATACCCTGACAATTACAGAAAAGAATCTTCATTTAAAACTGTGTTTGGAGTTAGAACTCCCTTTTTTATTTTTCCCTGATTTTTTATTTCTGGAAGACCTTCTTACCATTTGGGTATTGTCACCATTAGGGATATGTTTTTGTACCTTTTTAGATATGTCAGGAGGGCTGTTTAAATCCATAACATCCCTCATTGTCAAGTTAGTAGAATCCATGGCATTTTTATTGCATAGAAACAATGAGTTAACATTTTGGTTAGCAGAAAAATTTTCAGTATGCTCAGGACTAACAATGCTATTAATAAAATGAGAACCATCAATAGAAATTCTTATAGAAAGAGGTTCAGGTGTACCTGGACCTGGGGAATTTTTGTTCTGTTGTGGAATAACACAAGATATCTTTTTTTGTGTCCTTTGAACCCCCGGTTCCTTAGTGTCAATCAAGGGAGACTGGGGCTGTACAGTGTCCATAGCAGGTGGAGAGCACTGTATCTGTTCAGTAGGATATACGATATCCTTCAAAATTGGGACAACATCATCCTTATGTTTCTGAAATTATGAAGGGCCCTTTACTGAGGGAAAAGTTCTCTCTATAGGTGGCAATGTGGATTTCACAAATTTCATATGTTTGTCTTCAAATTAATTAAAATTATTTGTGAACTGTGCCTCGATATGAGTTTCCTTCTATCTAGTAGGAATATTTTCAGATTTAACAGTGAAATTAGTGGTTTCTAGAGTTTGAGTGTTGTTAACAGTATGTTTGTGAATAGAGGGACAAGAACTTAACATGGTTGCCTTGTTAGTGGTTTCCTGCTTTAACTCTATTGTAACAATATCATGGAGGGTTCCCTAGATCTATCTGGTGTCCATATCCGAAAGAGTGCGTTCTTTCAAATCTTTATCTATAGTTAACCTAGGTGAATCAATTGCATGAGTGTGTGAAGTGCATGTGATGTGAGCATTGCATTGGATCTGCTCACGTTGAGATAGTGTTTCCTGCTTACCTAGAGTAACAAGTGTGTTTATTTGCTTCTGGACAGTGTCTAGAACCAAAGAAGTAGCAACTTCTATATTTTTGTTTTTGGGGCACACAGATCCTGTGGTCATGGATCCAAATTCAGTAATATTGATGTAACTAGAGTAAGAAACAAGTACATTGACTTCTTTCCTATAATGAATAAAACACATCAACTTTTTTCCCATTATTATCTCATGGGATATAATGCTTTACCCAATGGATTGAAGGGATATAAAGGTCCCGCCCATAAAATAATAAAAACCATACATATGTGTGCCCTAGGATTATAAATCATTCATCATATTATAACATATAAAAGAAACGAGTTTCATAAACATTTCATCATAGCATAACCCATGGAAAAGAAATGGGTTTTATAAAAATTTATTCTTTTCATCCTAAACATAAACCATCTAGAAAAAGAATAAGGATGATATACTTGGATCATATCCCCAGTAAAGATTAAGTATCATCAAAGGATGTCATGTTAGATGGAAAATTATTTTGAAAGATCAATTGGAATAATTATCGAGGAAAATAACTTTTCCATTTTAAAATCACTTCTCTTTTTAAAAAGATGTGAATTTATAAATAAAAACATTTTAGTTGAAAATAAACTTATAAACTTTTAAAGGATGCTTCAAAGCATTGAGGTGTAATGATAGTGGGAAAATATTATCATGTTGTTTAAGTTACAAAAAAATTCATACCATATTTTTGTCGGAAAACTAAAAAAGGACCTCATTTAGAAAACAAGAGAGATTATTTTCAAACTATTTTGTAAAAATTCAAACATGAGTAAAAGTGATTTTAAACAATTGTAGGAAAATAGTAAAATCCTTTTTGATTTTTTTAAAAAACTTAGACATAGAAAATAAATATCCCCCAATTGAGACTTAAACATAAACAATACCTAATAATTATGATATTGTGAAATTAACCCTTACCACTTTTGTAACTTTGAAATTATAAGTCCAATGAAAGAATAAAATTTAGATGAATATATAAATCACATAATATTCATGATAAGAATCATAAAATAAATTCATGGGAAGTATAAATACACTATAGAAAATAAAGAAGTGTTATATAGGAAATATGTCCCAAAAAAATAAAATTGGGATGGAAATCCCTTACCTTAAGTCTGACTCATCACACATGTTCTTTATATTCCTCTTCTTTGGATAATCTCCTTTGCTTATCACCTTAAGCCCACTGAGGTTGGTGTTATGCCTAAACCAAGACCTATAGAACGAGGGGATAGATTTTAGGAATGGATTTGGGTAGATATGGGATTTCGAGTGTGAAGTAATGAGGAGAAGAGGTTCCCTTTTAAAAGAGAGGGGAGGGGTGCTCTTGGAATTTCTCAAAATATTAAATTAATATAAATTAATATTCAATTTCAATTAGATCCAAACTACTTTATTTAGAATATAAGATGAGGATAGGTTTAAATCCAATAATAAAATAATTTTTGGATAAGTTTAGGTTACATTTTTACCCTTATCATTTGGTTTTAACCCTTCATTAACCATTTTTAAGCTTATCATGACAATAAGGATTTTTACTCTTTGAGGGTCAATATAGTTTCTATAAATGGAAGAAGAACCATAAATAAACCATGATTGATATTATAAACCATATAATAATCACTTTGATGAATATAATATTTTTAAGAATTTTATATCATTTAATAAAATACTATTTATTTTAAAATATCAATATTGTCAATTTTTAGAACTATTCATTACTTCGGGTTTAATAATATCATGATAACATTTAGAATTAAAACCAAATATTTTAATACATATATAAAATGTAAAGGTAATCTATAAAATTCATGGATTGCATTAATTATCTCATATTATAATACTTTTAATAATTTTAATACAATTTATTTAATTTTTCCATTAATTAAATAATTACCACATCAGCGTTGTGCAAGCATTTAAGGTAATTATTTCTCCACTAAAAATTAAAAATGAATTACCACGGTGAATATAAATATTTTATCTTTCAAAATACTATATATTGATAAACATATCCTCTGGATAACCCCATATTAAAAATATTATAGTTATAAAAAACAAGAGTGTGTCATGTTTGACTTTTCTCAAAATAAAATACTATAAAAATCATAATCTCATCCTTAAACATGTAAATTTTTATTAAAGGAAAACAAAAACAATGAGAAAGGACAGGCCCAAAATAAGATCGAGGACAAGAAGCCTAGGGTGGATGAAAGTAGAAAAGGCCAAGGGCATTCCTCTCACCAAGTTAACTCCCTCTAGCTTCATGGTGACAATAATATGAAAACAAATGGGATCCAGACCAAGGACATCAAGAGAAGCAAGATGGTCCGCAACTTTGTTCCCCTCGTGCCAAGTATGGAGCATGATAATGTTGCTGCTGATCATGCCCCTGTACTTCTTGATGATGTAAAGAATAGACCATGGGATATATCCAGTGCCTTGCATGGCATTGTGAAGTATTTGGGAATCATTTTCGACCATCGATAAGATTATCCCCTTTTGGCGACATAAGAGGAGGCCATAAAACATCACCTCAGCCTCCGCCTGGAAGGAGGATCCATGACCCAGGAAAGTTGAGAACGCCATGATGACCGACCCTAAGGGGTTACGAACCACCCCTCCTCCTTGAATAAGTCCCATGTTTCACGACCCGTCTGTATTGAGTTTGAGCCCACTGCTGGGTGGAGACCAACAAACCTAGTTACCTCTATTAAACATGCTACCCGGAGGAGTGATATTATTACAAGCATGAAGCCTTTGGAGGGTAGGAACCTACTTCCAGTTGCTAATGTATCAGACCATATCAAGAATGATGAAATTTTTTCGATGGATGACGCCCTAGCCGGAGGCGATAGTTCCTTCGTGCCTGGACTTATTCTTGGCCTGCCAGATCAACCAACAACCTACGCGCAGGAACACAATACGTGCCATATAAAAAATATTGGATGATTATGGATGAAATGAAATCATATAATAAAATTAATGGAAGTTTTGGGATCATTTTATAATCCTTATCATTTTATTTTTAACTCTAATTACCCGATTTACCCTTTACTATAGTAACAAAAATTACTATGCTTACTATTCATATAGATTAAAAATAAAAGAGAATTATTTACTAAATTTGGACCTCCTGATTCCAAATATAGAATCCATTTTTCAAAAATTCAAAATATAAAAGTTTTGTAATTTAATTTAAAATTAAACCAAAAAAATGCGATGAATTTTTTTTTCAAAAAAATGCCCTTTTTATAAATATAAAATGTTTTTATGCTAAATTCAATAATAAAATTAATTAAAAAAAATAATTGAATTATTTTAAATCAAAATAAACTAATTAAAATTTATTAATAATCCAAAATATAATCTTACTTTGTAAATAATTTAAAATAAAAAATATAATTTGCGATAAAAATCAGTATTTTTCACTATTCATTGGAAAATAAATCTTTTCAGAAAATTCTCAAAAATTAATTTTAAGATAATTTTGACATGATGAATTCAAAAATGAAATTCTTTTTTTAAAATAAATTTTCTATAAATTCTATAAATTTATTATAATATTCACTCATAAAAAGGGATAAAACTAATTTTTGAAGAAAACACATTTTTTTGAAGAATAAAATGACTTTAATAAAAACTGTGTGATTATTTTCTAAGAAATTTTCAATAAATTTATATTGAGTTGGAGAATTATATTTATTTCATAAATAAGTTAATCCTATTCATACCTTCCAATTTAATGACTAGGTTATAGTGATCACATTTAAATAATAATATTTTGTTCGTTTAAGCTCGGTGTTGCGTATATTTTACTCTATAGAATTTATTTTTAAAATATCATGATATTACATTCTCCCTAATTTTAATAAATCACATCCTTGTAATTTGAACTTGGTCTTGATAACAGGGATTGACTTTTCAAAATATATTTTTTGAAATCCCATATCATAAAAAGGGTTAATGAAACTTGCATTTAAGAAGAGAGAAAGTGAAGTATGAAGGTCATCTAGAATAACACATACTAGGTTTCCATATAGGAAATTATTAGTGGCAAGTGAAAACATGGATATTGAAGAGAAAACTAACACCCAAGGACTGATAGTGAGTGATAGAGAACATGGTCATGATAAATTTAACCATCACAATACCATAAACCTATGATGGGTTAAATGACCAATGATTTCTCAGTAAGAACATGAGGAAATATACTTACTTTAAAAGTAGAGTTTCATCCTATAATCAATTTACACCATAATATCATCTTTTTCTCCAAATGGCGAGTATTTAAGATGATTTTTTTCATGCCTGAAGCACTAAAATCAACTTCTAATGGATCTCATAATCCATAAAAGAGTAAAAATATATTCCTATTATCTTTAAGAATTAAAAAAACCAAAATTTTTAGAATATGATAAAATGATTCCCAAAAAGAATGGACCTTCATATAAGGAAAATTACTTTAATCTACAAAATTCAACAGTAATACCCAAAGTTCAACTTAGATAATTCAATAAAGAACTATCCTTAAAATTCATCAAAATATTATAGACTAATATTAAAACCCAAAAATCAAAAGGATTTGATCATATAGGCTTCCAAGATAAATTTGGAATTTATCTCCCAAAATAGGCACGCCCTAGACATATAATCTCAAAGATACACTAACCGTTTCCATAAATAACCTAAATCACTATAAATTCACAATAAAATAATATATGCCTCCAAAAGACAATTTATCCTTTATTCCTCAAATAAAATTTCATAATATTCAATTTACCTTAATCATATAGGGTTCCCAAAATAGTGAACATCTCCCAAAATAACATTAATCACTTAACACCAAATCAATTTCCAATCCCATGGTTATCTATAAAATAAGAAAAATGTTCCAAAAATGAACTCAACATTTATCTTTCAAATAGTATAAATAAAGAAAAAAATGTTATAATAACCAAGACATCATGTAGGCCAATGGTAGGCGATGCACCCTTGTCACCCTTCGGTTGTGGGTTCTAGCCTCACGGCCTCTCCGGATGTGACGAGTTGTCGTTTGACCATTGGGTTTTCCTTTTTCTAAAACTATATTAATACAATCCTTATAAAATTACCAAATTTTTTATAAACATACCCAAATAAATCATAATATATTCAACATTAAAGAAAATTTTTAACCTAAAAGGTTCCTACTTTTCATTTTGCATCCCAAAAATTTAATAACCTATACTTACCTCAAAATCAAATATCATATAAACCCTAAAGTTTATAAATAAATTTAAAATTTATGGCTATAAAATGTAAACACGTTATTATTAAAATAATACTTCATGTTAAACCTAAGAGTTACACATACCTACCTCAAAATATAATTAGCCACCTTAAAATTCCATCACTTAAAACCTCAAAATGTGTGTTTAATACTCTAAACTTATAATCAACCTCAAACCTATATACCCATGATGGTATCCATATATATTAATATAAATTCTCAGGAAATCATCCTAATTTAAAATTTTTCCTAAATCCTGCTATGATACCAACTGTAATAGACCAAAACCTGCACTTCCAGATCTGGTGTTAAAAATATAAACTTTAAATTTTTGGATTTGATACTGATAAATGTGATCCAAATTTTTCCATTAAAAACTTATAATTTCAAATAGAAATATTAGATCAATTAAACACCCAAATAACTTTTAGGTTTAGAGTTTTAGAGAATTAGTAAAAACACTTAATAGCTTGGGTTCATAAACAACCAGTTCATAAATATCAACATCATCTCCCATTATACCCAACTTTTCATATTTCATGTTAAGTCTCCCATATCTCCCATAAAATTCCTCACATATAAAACCTTTCTAAAAAGAAATCATTAAAAATAATTCTTCATAACCTAGGAAAAGGAAAAATAAGAAAGGGTGAGATCTGATTCTCAGTAAGGGTAAGCATGAGAGATATCAATCGATTATCACATGAATTCATAAGATAATTATAAGAGTATAATATCATGACCATAAATTAAAAATTTCGTACCCAATCTTACAAAGATTATAAACATGAATCATGGACTAAAACATTATCATTTCAAAATACATGAATAGTAAGAATGATAAATCATCATAACTCAATCATGAACCATAAGTTCATGTCATAAATGTGTGTGGAATCATCATAAGCATAGAAACCATTTCATATTTCATGGTTACCTACCAAGACCATTATATTAGACACCAAAACTTCTTTCCCCTAGTGGATCAAGAACATCGAATTTTTTCCCATAACAGATCAAGCACTTCGACTTGTTTCCCATAATGGACCAAGAACATTAGCTTGTTTTCTATAACGGATCAAGCAGATTGAATTGTTTCCCATAAAAAATCAAGCACATTAACTTGTTTCCCATTATTATCTCATGAGATATAATACTTTACCCAATGTGTTGGAGGGAGATATAGGAACCAATCATCACATAATGAAAACCATATATATCTGTGCCACAATATCAGAAAAAATTCATCATATTAGAACACATGAAAGAAATGGGTTTTATAAACATTTCATCATAGCATAACCCATGGAAAATAAATAGGTTTCAAAAAAATTTCATCTTTTTATCCTAAACATATACCATCCAGAAAAATAATAAGGATGGTATCCTTGGATAATATCCCCGGTAAATATTAAGTATCATCAAAGGATGTCATATTAGATGGAAAATGATTTTGAAATATCACTTGGAATAATTCTTGAGGAAAATAACTTTTTCATTTTAAAATCACTTCTTTTTTTAAAAAGATGCGCACTTATAAATGAAAACATTTTCTTTGAAAATATACTTGTAAAATTGTAAAGGAAGATTCAAAGTATTGAGGAATCATAATGATGGGAAAATATTCTCATGCTGTATAGGTTAAAAAACCATTACTACTATATTTTTTTTAGAAAAGTTACAAAGGACCTCATTTGGAAAATGATATAGAGATATCTTTCGAACCATTTAGTAAAAGTTCAAACATGGGTAAAAATTATTTTAAAAAATTATTGAAGAATAGTAAAATCCTTTTTGAAAACTTTTTTAGAAAACATTAACATAGAATAGAAATATTCTCTAGTGAATAATTAAATATAAAAAATACTAAATAATGATGAGATTGTGAATAAACCCTCACCGTTTTGGTAAATTTTGAATCATAACCCCCATAAAAGAAAGAACTTTATATGAATATGAAAATCCCATAATTTTCAAGATAATAATTATAAAAGACATTCATGGGAAGTATATATACACCACAAAAAATAAAATAGTGGTATATAGAACATATGTTCCACGTAAATAATAAGTGAGATAGAAATCTCTTACATTGAGTCTGACTCATCATGTACATTTATTATCTTCCTCTTATTTGGACAATCTCCTTTTCTTATCACCTTAAGACCACTAAGGTTGGTGTTATGCCTAAAAAAGTCCTCTAGAACGAGGGGATGAATTCTAGGAAGGTATTTTTATAGTTATTTGTTGAAAAAATGGGTTTTTAAGTGTGAAGTAATGAGAATAAGAGGTGCCCTTTTATAATAGGGGAAGCACTCTTAGAATTTCCCAAAATATTAAATTAATATAAATTAATATTCAATTTAAAAATGAATCAAAACTCATTTATTTAGAATATATGATTAGTATGGGTCAAAATAATATCATATAATAATTTTTGGACAAGTTTTGGTCACATTTTTACCCTTATCATTTGGTTTTAATCCCTTGTTAACCAGTTTTAAACTTTCTGTGACCACAAGGTTTTTTACACTTTGAGAGTCAATATAGTTACTATAAATAAAAAAAAGACCATAAATGGACCATGGATTATTTTATAAAAAGTATCATATTCACTTTTCTAAATATATTATTTTTAGTAATTTTATATCATTTAATAAAATATTATTTAGTTTAAAATATCAATAATGTCATTTTTTAGAATTATTCATTAATTTGAAATTAATAATATCATGATAACATTTAGAATTTGAACCAATTATTTTAATACATCCCTAAAATTTCAATTTCATATATAAAATTCATGTATTACATTAATTATCTCAAATTATAATACTTTTAATATTTTTAATATCATTTATTTAATTTTTCTACTAATTAAATAATTACTGCATCAGCGTTGTGCAAGCATTTAAGGTAATTATTTCTTCACTAAAAATCAAAAATAAATTTTAATAATGAAGATAAATCTTTTATATTTAAAAATAATATTTATACTCAAACATATCCAATAGATAAACCCATATTAAAATACTATAGTTATTAAAAATAAGAGTGTGACATGTTTGACTTTTCTTGAAATAAAATACCATAAAAATCATAATCTTATCCAAATGGACAAAAATTTCCATATAAACAAAATATTGTATGAATATGGACGAAATAGACCCATATAATAAAATCAAGGCAAGTTTTGGGGTCATTTTATAATTCTTATCATTTTATTTTTAACTTTAATTACCCGATTTACCCTTTACCGTGGTAACAGAAATTACTAAGGTTACTATTTATATTAAGAAAAAATAAAAGTGACCTATTTAATAAATTCTAGAGGATAATATCAATGTCTCATTGAATAAATAATATAACCAACACACACCTAGTTCAAGTCAACTATCACCCAACCTTAGCAAGGCTCACTCATCCAATATCACATTCATGTGTAATAACACAGTGATAAAAGAATATATCAAGAATGTATCTTACAAACACTTACCAACTTGTTTGTAACTATCATTCCCTAATGAAATAATTCATGTGATTATATCTATTATATATCCATTTATATGTATAACCACATATCATATCATAACTATAACCTCATGTCCCTAATTTAACCGCTTATCACATTCCCATAATCGTTGGGTATCTTGAACATGAAAGAAATCAACATCATGCCCTCCTAAGACCATGCATGACCACCAACATATATCATAATATCATAGTATATTTAATACTATAACTTTAATCCATCACAACCTATATGCATATACCTACTTTGAGAAATCACAACCCACACTATGTTTGAAGGGAGAGCGAGGAAGAGAGAGTAGCCTGTCATCCGTTTTATGACAACCCTTGTCTTTATTATACAATAATTCATGATTTATTACATAAGAATATATAATAATACAACACATAAGATCAAGAAGTATAATGTATTTGGTTAAATAGGAACATTACACAACAACTTTAAACAATTGGAGTACATCAATATTATTGAAAACTCCATTAACATGCTCATAATTTTCCATCATTCTTAAAACTACATGGGATAACCTAGGGACAGACATAAGAGAAAGGGGTGAGATATAAAGAGAAGTAATAGAATAAACAAATCATAACTTGAAGAAAATAGTACATGTTAGACAATATACATTTAAATAAAACATAAAAGGGATGAAAATCATAAACATGAACAATAAGCCATTATATAACACGAGAACATAATGGCAACATGAGAAATGTGACAACAACTTTAAACATAGGTCAAGGATAACCGAAAATACATCATAACAAGGTAGAAAAAGTCCCATGAATCTCTACACAAGATAGCTTGTTGAATAGCCTTGCTAAGGTGGAGAGTTGACATCACAATATTTACTGGGGAGGGGTAGTTTCAAATAGTCTGTTTGGGATGAATTCCTCTAAACCTCCGGGTCATGTAATGTGTCTAAGCCTAAGGTCCATGTAAGGGTCCCCACTCATCCATTAAAATGGGTATTATCAAAAATCAATAAAAATTGAAGGCCTTAGGGCCATTCAGTCAGTCAATATGAAAAATGAGGAATTAATAGGCATAAGACAAGGAGGGTGCTTGAATAAAAACTTGACATGAAAAAATCGTAGGATAATTTTGGAAGCATAACAAGGGTACATAGTGAATCATGATATGTATTAATGATAGTGAAAGAAGTCAATAATCACTTGGAAATAATAAGGTTAGTAAGAGGGGTTTGGAAGAGAATATCTCATCAATAGGAATTGGAAGACAAAGTGCATTACATAAATAAGGTGCTTGAATAAAGATGAGAAAGAGAGGATCCCTAACTAAATTTCAACATAGTAACAGCTTAGGTAAATGTTATAATGATAGGGGATAAATGATATCTAATTATTAGGGATTAAAGTGGACAATATATGGATCTTTATAAATCATTATAACATAACCAATTGAGAATCAAAATGCTAATTACAAAGAAGGTGCTTGAATGGAAATGAAGAGAGGGAAATCCCTTACTAAATTTCAGCATAGAAAATACTTAGATAAATGCTATAATGAGAGGGGATAAATGATCTCACATTCATATAACATAAATTGGATAGTAAAGGGATGTTTTTAAATGCATTAAAACATATCTAATTGAGATTCAAAAGGCTAATTACAAAGAATGTGCTTGAATGGAAAAGAAGAGAGGGAAATCCCTTACTAAATTTTGGCATAGTAACAACTCAGGTAAATGATATAATAAGAGGATATAAGTGATATATCATTCATAAAACATAAATTTAATAGTAAAGGTATGTTTTTAAAGGAACAAAAATATAACCAATTGATATTCAAAAAACTAAATACAAAGAAGGTGCTTGAATTGAAAATAAGAGAAAAACATTCCTTACCTTGAGAGGGTGATTCAAAAATCTTTGGAGGAGCTTATTAAGAGAATGAGGGTACCTTGTGAGGAATATAGAGAGGGGAAGAAAAATTAAGATCATTATTAAATGTTTTTAGTGAAGATTAATGAGGGCTTGGGTGAGTTTATACAGGAAGAGAGAGGAGAGTTATTTATTATTTACTAAACATAGGTTTTGGACTCTATATAATAAAATAATAAAAACTAAAAACCTTCCCATGGTGATGCCCATGGTTTCTTCTAAAGATGAGTTATTTTCATTATTTTATAAGGGTTATGGATGAACTCATTAAAATATTAACCTTGGTGATGTGGAATTGTGTCATGTTCACAAAGAAATGATTTTAAAACATTAAAATATAATACAGGTTTTGGAGGATTCATAAAGGATTTATAAAATCAATAAAATAACCTCAAAATAATATTATTTAAAGGGAAAACATAAATTTGTTCATGGATATCATTTATATCATTTATTACACCACCTTTTGGTTATTATGATGTCATAATACACAATGTATATTTATACCGTATTTAATTTTTACTCGAAATTTCGACCATCTTAGAAAATTATGAAGAATTCACTGTTGGATAATTTAAAAATTATTATTAAAAAAAATATTTATTCTATCAAAATAATTTTCTAAATATGTTAATTTTCATTTTTAAAACAAGAATCAACTTTTATTAATAAATGCTGAGTTTTTGACAATAACAGTTTTCGAACCCTTATAAGAAATTATATTTGACTTAATAAAACTAATATTATAAATTATATTTGTAACATAATAGGTTTTTGGAATGGGTTTAATTCCTCAACCCATTGTAATTTTGGGAGTTTTTTGGTTGGACTAACTTTTTTCTTGATCTTCAGAACTTAATTCTAAGATTTTATTTGACCCAAAACCTTGTTTTTAGATAAGTATTAAAGCTTGAAAAGTTCCCCGATGTTTCAAGTGGATTTTGGGTGTGTTGATGGTTGGAAAACCAATTTCAGGAAAGGCAGGCCAAGGCGCATGGTTGGCGCATGGTCTGTTAACTGTTTTGCCTCATCCATGTGTTCTGTTTTCAAAGGGGCACAATTTGGTTTAATCATGCGAACCCTTAAGTCAAGCGTGCGGTGTGTTACAGGTCTTCTCAGAGGGTGTACATGGGCTGTGCATGGTTTACCAAACCATGCGGCCTAGTCAGCACACTTAGTTCCACTTTGGTAGTGGGTCTGCATGGTCTCAACATGATATGACCAAAATGTGTGGGCTAACCATGCGAGGTTTGGTTCCTAAGTTATGAGAGATGTACGGTTGGTGCATGATTTTCCAACCCAACCAGCCAAAACATGAGGGTCATTTAAAGGGGAGAAATTACTAAAATTACCATGCCTCCTTTATTTATTTTCTCCTCATTTCCTTCCTTATTCACCCACACACATAGGGGGTTCTTCCCAAATTCATATTCTACTAGGCTTTGAGCTCTAACCTCCATCCGAGCTCCAAATCAATCATTGTCAGTCTCATTGGAACCACATTGGTAAGGAATTCAATCATCTTTTCTATTTTCTACTTTATTCTCACAATATAGTGCGCTAAATTGGTGTGAGTTGTTTCACCCTATTTTTAGGGCGTTCATCTAAAATGATAATTTCTTCCAAATTGGATTGAGTTAGAGGCTAATATCAGACAAGAAGACATCTACCAGTATGAGGTAGGTGGTGCCTAGATTTCTCTCTGATTTTGCTCATATTTTGGGGGTGTGTTCTTGATCATGCCATTGGGATGTTCGAGAGAGACCATAATAATTTATGCATGTATTTTAAATTAATTAATTGACCATGTGAGATGCCTATGGTAATGATCCTCCTTGAAAAAAAATGGTGTGATCCTGGTGAGAGGCTTCAGACCTTGGGAATATTAATTTAGGGGTGTTTATTCATTATATTAAATTTTTTATATTAAATGTGATGAGTACTATGAGAATGTGATGGGTGCGGCCTGAGGATTGTGATGGTGTTGACCATCTGGATGAGGCGATGTAGTTCATCTGGTTGGGGTTGGGACCATATTATAAGAGTGATATTGATCATAGGTAGGGTGATGTGGTCCTTAGATTGATACAATGAGGTTGTCAGGTTATAAACATGGCCTGAGTGATTTAAGATGGTGTTGACCATTGGTATGAGTGACGTAGTCCTAGGGGAATGAGGTACTAGGTTGATGTGGATTGAGTACTATGTTGGTGATCTTCTCTCACCATGATTGGATGACACACCGTTGGAGTCATTTGTGCACATATAAGACTCATATGATGAGGTGGTGTTGACCACTTGTGTGGGTAGAGGCCCCTGTTAGATGTGTCTTAGGATGGTGTTGATCATCAGTGAGCTTGGTGGTACTTGGCATAAAAAGAAACATGGATGGTGAGGAGAAATCAGTTTATAGAGATGAGACTGTCGGTTGGGGGATGAGGCTCATCGTATATTGAGGATGTTGGGCCAAAATTATGTGTCGGGATGGATATCCTCATTCCTTGGGATGTTGGCTATTGAGCTGATGATGTTATTATTTGGAGGACAATCATTGTTGTGCCTTGGACGCTAGGCTTCGAGCTGACATAGATTTTTCTGAGATGAGGTCCGAGGGACAAGGTATTATTAATTGGACATGCCTTTGGGATTTCAATGATGTGATAGATGACATGAGGTGTCAGTTGGCACACAGTTCCAGTACTACATTTACAAGAGGTGCCTGAGATCTCTTCAGATTGTTACTCATCTGGGGATTCCTTGGGATTAGGATAAAGATCCTCACCACTATAATTATATATATGAATACATTTCATTTTATTCCATATATATAACTAGGTATGGTTGTTGAGAATAAGGTAAGAAACTATTAATTTATCACGTACGTGCTGTCATTTTATTTATTTAGATATACATAATTTATCATAGATGTAAGTTAGGCACATGTTGGTGGTGGAATACTGAGATTTATTTCTCACACCCTACACAGGAACCTTAGGATGCATGTAAAATTTATGCCTTTTAAATCAGGTAAGGGTTAGGGCTCTAGATATAGACCTAAGTGATCATATCATACTGCATAGCATGAGATAGATGGAAAGGGACCTTGGAGGTTCCTGCATCAGCTGAAGTTTATTTTTGAGTATTTAATTTTGTATCAACATGATTATATGTTTATAAAAAGGTCATCCATGATATACTCTTTCTACTTATTATCTTGTATGACCTTCTTGTATGCATTTTTCAACAAATGATATCTTGTCGTATTTTATCTTTCAAATGGTATGTTTGAGCTTATTGTCTGTTATTGCTCCTATCTGTTTATTCTTTCATTATGACGGGTTAATGGTCCTGTTGTTTATGGTCTTTCTTTCACTATGTTACATACATATGTACCATTATAATTATCACCACTAGAGGGTATAGTCTCACAATTATCACCTCTTTACATCTTCGCTGGTAGTCGATAGCCTTTGACATAAGGGGAGGCGCGCCTAAGGCCCAGTGGTACTTCGACCCTGAGCACTGTTCAGGTGGAAGGATAGTTTGGGGTGATATAAATGGTATTAGATACATTCATTAATGGGAATAAATATAAGTATTCGAATGGATACTAATGGTATAAAATGTTTTTCTTTTCAGTTAGTCTTACTATATGGGCTATGGTGAATTGGAGACTAGAAGGTAGTCAAAAGTGGGTTAAGAGCTCATATTTGGGTTCCTTTAGCCCCATTTATAGGGGACATACCAAGTTTATAAAGGCGAAAAATTGATGCTATACTGTGTGCTTCTATCGTTTATTTGATTTACACCTTAATTGGTGCACTTGGGTATGATCATTATCTATTGTGATATGTGACCCTTGACCCGATATGAAAATGGAGGTTTTTTGACCCATGGCCAGGTATGGAAAGGGAGATTTGATTATGTTTTTTGATATAATTTTAGGCACATATGATGTGTTTTTTCTTGTGATCATCATTGGGAACCTAGATTGTGCTAAGAGGGGTTGAGTTTTTTGAAGTTTCAACAAAGGAAGATAAACAATGTTTTCTTTCTTAGCCTATTTTTGGTGGAATTCTAATCATCCATCCTAGCCATGTGGTTCCAATGAGATCTATATGTGATGTGATGTAACTAAATGCATGTGATATATGGACCTGGATCTAATAGGAGCAGACATGAATGATGATTGGGGGTGAGCTGTTTAAAATTTCAACAAAGAAAGCTAAATAATGTTTTCCTATATAGCTTCTCTTTGATGGAATTCTACTTTGAAACCTCAGATGATTTGTGATGGATGACCCTGTTATGGGAATGAGAGGGTCCATGAGGTCGTATTTATATGTGATACCTATCTATGATATGGGTGGGTAAGGAGCCATGAGTTCAGATGTCGTGTGACATGGTTGTAATGGGGGAGTGTACGGACGGTGAGATTGTGCTGCTTGTTACAACATTCCCTATATGCATTATATTTATATTATTATGGATGTATAAACATGGTATTGATAATTAGTGGGTTACCATCTAGAAAGATTATGATGGAGCATCAGGCAGGTGGTAATATGGTGCCGATTTAGAGTGCACAGTTGAGGCCCCTAAGGGTTGGGATGAGGCCCCAGAGGGTCAGGCTGATCATGATCCACATGTACAAGCATAGGTATAGACTCAAGTATAGGTGGGATAGCTATAGAATATAAAATCTTTTGGGACATGTCTTGATGATCATATCATGGAGAGCTTATTTAGGTCATCCAGGGTATTGAGTGAGGATCTTAGGGAGTCGACCCATCGATGATATACGTGACTCATGAGTTCCAGTTGCTGCACCCACCTCTATTTAAGGGTGAGGGTGATCCATAGGTAGTTGATAACTAAATTGAGGCAGTGAAGACCATATTTTACTAGCTCGAGACACCCCCATACTGGATGATGAATCTGGTGACATACATGCCCATAGGATTGGAAAAACACTAATGTGATGTATAGGTACATGAAAACATACATGAGGGAATGTATTGGAAGGAATTCAAGGATAGGTTCTTTGAGTAATTTTTCCCAGAGATGCTGAGGGAGGAGAGAGCTTGAGATTTATTGAGCCTACAATAGGAAGACATATCCATCATGGACTATGCAACTACTTTCATATATTTTTCTCACTTCACACCCGATATGACGGGTGATGACACATTGAGAGTGATTCATTTCGAGGATGGTTTATGGCATGCCATCAGGGTGTAGGAAAAAATCTTTCGATTGACCTCATTCTTAGAGGCTATGAATTAGGAACTAATAGCCAAAATAAATTTGATGGACCAGTCATACTCGAGTTGGGTGACAACGTCAGGTGATAACATCGGTGATGGTTTAGATAGCAGGAAGTGAGGTCGTGAGGAGTCTTGGAAGGGTGTTCAGGCCAGAGATTCAAGTATACCACTAAGGAGTGGGTCTTTGACCATGCGATTCTAGTGTGGGAAGCCAGGACATGTGTGGATGCAGTGTGATCGAGCAATGAAGGAGTGTCGAGCATGCGGCTAGGTCGGGTATCTCAAGAGGTTCTGCAGGAAGCCTTCTTAAATAGCTGACAACCAGGGATCGGGGTAGACTTAGGGTTCTGATATTAGAACAGAAGCGATACTAGGAGGTTATAGCTAGCATTCAGTTGCACGTGGCAGTCATGGCAGAGACAATGGGACCCAACAGTGGGGTTAGTGGCCGGTGATAGGTGCAACACTGTAGGGAGGCTAGGCCTTAGGTAGTTGAGCTTCCGGCCATATGCATGTAGTGGAGTTTCTAGGTGAAAAATAGGTTGGGGAATAAAATACAGTCTGAGGTACACTGTGGGTGTGATCGAGTTTTATTTTATTTTTGCATGGAGCCTTTTGTAGGCATGTATGGTTTTGGTGTATGCGGTGAACAAGATGTAATTTTGGACTAACCATGTACTGGTCAGTAGGTTGACATCAAATCAGATTATATATATATATATGTATATATATATATGAGGTGTGTGGCACCAAGATTTATTATGGGCATTGATGCGATGTGGGATTTATCTGAGGTGCATAGGAATCTGGGAATCGATGTTATGTAGGTTATGTATGAGGTGTGTGAAGGTTCCGGGCGTAGCGGAAGCGCGTGGGTGGATGTGCCCACTTGGCTTTTTGTCATTAGCAATGATCAATCCGGGATCAATACGACGATAAACGCCAGTCTCCATGGATCTAATCATAGAAAAAGACAAAGAAGAAGGTTTGTCCCGGAACCACAAACAAGGATCGTTACAGGTTGATTATAATTAATTTAATTAATTATAAAGAAATACCTTTTGGGTGTTCTTTCTTCGTTGATGTTCTTGATCACGTTATCGATGTGATCTGTCTTTGCATCATAGAATCCAAGTGTAGACTCCCTCTAGCGGTGATCCACACGTGTACCTCGTATCTCTAGATGTCGCCAAAGGATTCTCCGAGTGCTAGCGTGGAGAAGCCTTTGCTTGCGTTGTCCGCCTTAGATCGCCTTGATCCGATGGAAGAGGATCTCTCTCGGTCTTGAGAGAATTCTTGGAGGAAGAGGTTCTTTCGGCCTTGAAAGAATTCTCCAGAATTGTTGTGTCTCACACGGGGTAGGAAAAGAGTTGGGGTTGTGAGGATATTTATAATCAGGTTTGAGGTTGTAGAGTTATGATAATAAATGAATGCATTATGCGTTTTATTTATTTCATTGACTCTTATTTAAAAACCCCATGTCGAATAATTAATTCCATGACATGCGCCCACGCTGATTATAATAAATATCATTTAAAACAATATTATATCCTCAAAATCCCAACTGGAAAAACTACACGGCATGTATTAATAAATACACGGTGTGTACTTGTTTTTCATTGAAAACTAGATGGCGTGTACATTCAATGTACACAACATGTATATCTTGTTTTCATTTATTCATTTCCTTTCCATAAAGAAAACTACACAGCATATAATTATTAATACATGGCGTGTACTTGTTTTCCATGAAAAACTACACGGCGTGTAATCTTTAATACACGGCATGTATATCTTGTTTTTCATTTCCTTCTTCCTCCATCATTAAAAATATTTGGGCTTCCATGAATAATTATTAAACCACATATAGGAATAATCTTTATTCTACTTGAGATACTTGAATACACTTAGTGTGTGACCCTCTAGGCCTCTTTCTCATTGGTATTAGGTGAGCTTGCCTAAAGTCCAAGATTACTGTCTAGCAACGGGTCAAGGCACCCAAGAGAAAGAAGTTGATGACGCATTGACGTATCACCTCATACGAACACTTACTGTGTAATTTAATCCCTTTGTCTCGATATCTCATCAAGCAGGTTTCATGGCAGTGTCATAAACCCATATGCTTGATTCGTCGTTCTTTGACTACCTGAAATAAACTCGTCGTTCACACCATGGCCATGGAATTTAATGCGACAGTTCTATTTCAATCAAAGGGCTGAGATATCAACTTCCATAAATGGAAGGGACAAATCCTTCCTCGACTTATCTATTTAACAACATGTCACTCGTGACACACCCAACGTACCCTACTTCCCGCCAACTGTCTGTGTGACGGTTTTCGTCAGTAAATCTAAGTGCGCGAGTCATGAAATGAGTTAATGATAATCTTCCAGTCTAAGGACCATTACACACGCTCGTAGATAGAAATGTCTGATGACACCAAGACATGCAGAATTGCTATTGGCGGGTCTGTTTCATAATCTTCCATCTTGGAGATTACCAAGTGCGAACTCCATGAGAGAGAGTCTCATCTTCTTACGAGTAATCGCACATGACGGTCTGTATACTATGTGTCCTATCATAGTATGTCATCTAACCGTAGAACTTTATTTAAGAATATTGTTATAGAATTTCAAGGTTCTCATCATAGCGGGGATCTGCCATGACCTTATCAATGCAACAAATATTCAAGGACATTATTATATTATAGTTATGCAGAACAATGAACAATATATAATAAGTGAAAATTCATGTATTCAAAGTACAAAATAGTTGGTTCTCAGGACACCAACCCTTACAAACTCCCACTTAGACTAGATCCAACTACCTACGACTTTTAGTCCACTAGACCTCACATGATGATCATGTTTCTGATGAGTCAAGGCTTTAGTCAAGGGGTCCGCCATGTTGTCTTCCATGGAAATACTACTCACTGAAACTTCACCTCTCTGAGAAAAATCCTTCAAGAGATGATACTTCTGAATTATGTGCTTTGTCCACTGATGTGACCTTAGCTCTTTTGCAAGTGCCACCGCTGCAGTATTATCACAATAGAGTGTGATAGGATCTTTACTGCTCGGTACTACATCCATCTCTTGGACGAATCTGCGCATCCATACTACTTCTTTAGCTTCCTTAGAAGCTGCGATATACTCGGACTCTGCTGTAGAATCTTCCACCACACTTTGCTTTGAGCTCTTCCAGCTCACTGCACCTCCATTCAAACTGAATATGTATCCAGTCTGCGACTTCATGTCATCTTGATTAGTCTAGAAACTAGCATCTACATGTCCTCTGATGACTAGTTCCTCATATCCTCCATAAACCAGGAACATATCCTTAGTACACCTCAGATACTTAAGGATAGTCTTGATTGCCATCCAATGGCGGTCTCCTAGATGAGCTTGATATCTGCCTACCACACTTAATTTGTAAGCAACATCTAGCCTCGTACATAGCATAACATACATGACTGGCCCAATCGCGGATGCGTAAGGGATCCTTTCCATTCTCTTTCTTTCCTCATGTGTTTGAGGACACATTTTCTTGGAAAGATGAATGCCATGTGACACTGGAAACAATCCCCTCTTGGATTGTTCCATACTGAATCTCTTCAGTATCTTGTCAATGTATGTACTTTGACTCAGACCCAGCATTCTCTTGGATCTATCACGATGTATCTTGATCCCAAGAATATATGATGCCTCACCCAAGTCTTTCATGGAAAATCATTTATGAAACCATGCCTTAACTGACTGTAAGATAGGTACTTCGTTTCCAATTAGTAATATGTCATAAAAATATACTATTAGGAAAACGATTGCACTCCCACTAAACCTCTTGTAGACACAAGGATCACATTCATTCTTAACAAAGCCAAATTCCGTTACAGCTTCATCAAAATGAATGTTCCATGATCTTGATGCTTGCTTTAATCCATAAATGGATTTCTGTAACTTTCATACCTTTTTGGAATCCTTTGGAGTCACAAAACCTTTAGGTTGTGTCATGTAGACATCTTCCTAGAGGTTCCCATTAAGGAAAGCTGTTTTGACATCCATTTTCCAAATTTCATAGTCATGGTAAGCAGTAATGGCCAATAGGATTCTGATGGATTTCAGCACCGCAACTGGTGAAAAGGTTTCATCATAGTCAATTCCTTGACATTGTCTAAAACCTTTTGCAACCAGTCGTGCCTTGTAGGTGCTGACTTGACCCTCCATGTCCAGTTTCTTCTTGAATACCCATTTATTACCAATAGGCATTACATCAACTAGAGGATCTACCAAAATCCAGACTTGGTTTTGGTACATGGAATCCATTTCAAAATTCATGGCTTCTTGCCACTTGGCAATGTCTGTGCCTTCAAATGATTCCTTGTAGGTAAGAGGATCATCATTGTCAACTAATAATGAGTCACCATCCTTGGTGACAAGAAAACCATATCGTTCTGGTTCTCTCACCTCTCTTGTGCTCCTACGCAGTTCTTGTGTCTCTGGAACATATTGTTCTTCCACGGGGCTTTGTGGAATCTATTCTTGTACCAACTCATGTGTATCTTGAGCCTTGACTTCATCGAAGTCTATCTCGCTCCTACTATCTCTTTTGGAGATGTGTTCCCTCTCAAGGAATATGGCGTGTCTTTCCACTGTAACCTTTTTGTCTGAGGGGTTGTATAGGTAATATCCTCTTGTTTCTTTGGGATATCCTATAAAGATACACTCTGTGCCTCGGGGTGCAAGTTTGTTACCTGAAGAGGCCTTAACAAATGCTTCTCTATCCCACACATGTAAATTCGATAACATGGCTTTGCGTCCAACCCATAACTCGTATAGAATACCATTTATCGATTTAGTTGGTACTTGGTTTAGTATGCACGCTGTTGTTTGTAATTCATATCCCCAAAAGGATAATGAAAGACTCGCAAGACTCATCATTGATCTCACCATGTCCAACAGGGTGTAGTTCCTCCTTTCGCTTACACCATTCCATTGTGGCGTGTAAGGAGGAGTGAGTTGAGATAGAATCCCAAACTCCTGTAAGAAATCAATGAAGTCCTGATTAAGATATTCTCCTCCTCTGTCTGAGCGGAGTTTCTTAATCTTCTTACCAAGATGGTTCTCAACTTCATTCTTGTATTCCTTGAACTGATCAAAAGAATCTAACTTATACCTCATTAAGTATATATATCCATACCTACTAAAATCATCAGTAGAAGTTTTGAAGTACGAGAACCCACCCCTTGCTTCAACTAGAAATGGTCTACACACATCTGTGTGAACTAATTCTAGAATCTCTTTAGCTCTTTCACCTTTCCCACTAAATGGGGCTTTGGTCATTTTGCCTTGTAGACACGCATGACATACACCAAGTGGTTTTAGTTCGAAAGAATCTAAATACCCATCTTGATGTAATTTTGTCAAACGTTTCTCATTGACATGACCTAGTCGGTGATGCCAAAGTTGGGTGTGGTATGAGTCACGTGAATTAACTTTGTTATCGATTTCCATTACTTGGTTTGTGTATTCTAACACATAAAGGCCGTTATATAAATGTGCCCTACCAAAACAAATGCTATCTTTATAAAATTAGAAAAATTCATTTCCAAACTTGAATATGAATCCATCAGTATCTAATCTGGATACTGAAATAATGTTTTTAGTAACAGAAGGAACATAGTAACAACCTTTCAAAACCAAGACCATCCCAGTAGGCAATGTGAGGTGGTAGTCTCCGACAGCTACAACAGCGTGTCTGGCTCCATTGGCTGCTCGTAGATCCACCTCACCTCGATCAATCTTTTTGAATCTACTTGGTTCCTGTATTTGGATCAGATGTGAGCACCAAAAGCAGTATCTAATACCCAATTAGTAGAAACACATAGATTGCATTCGATAACAAACTCACCTGAATCTTCCCCTTGCTTCCTTGGATGGGTGCAGTTTTTCTTCCAGTGGCCCTTCTTGCCACATGCAAAACAAACAACATCCTGTTCCTTTGCCTCCCCTTTGATCTTCCTTTTCTTGGAAGGCCTTGAAGAAGCTTTGTGCTTAAATATCTTCGCCTTACCTTTCCTTTTATTCACCATAAGGACAGAAGGCTTTTCACGCTTCATGTCATTATCTACTTGGAGAATAAGGATAAGAAGATCAGATAGAGACTTCTCAATGTTGTTCATGTTGAAATTAACAACAAAGTTCGAGAAGCTCTGGGGGAGTGATGCAAGAATGATATCGGTGCCCAGTTCTTCGGGGAGTCTAAACCCTAGAACCTCCAAGCGCTCAATGTAGCCAATGAGCTTGACTACATGAGGCCCAGCTGGGGAACCCTCTCCAAGCTTGCTTTGAAATAGAGCCTTGGAGATCTCAAACCTTTCCTATCTTGCTCTCTCCTGGTATAGACCAGGGAGGTGATTGAGCATGCTATAGGCATCCTTTTCTTCATGAGACTTCATGAGCTCACTAGACATCGATGATAGCATCAAACATTGAACGTCGAGAGAATCGTTCAAATGTTGATCATAGACCAGGAAATCTTCATCACTTTCCCCTGGGGTAGGAGAATCAGGAAGTGAGGACTCCAGTACGTAAAACTTTCGTTCATGGCGTAGGATAACCTGAAGGCGCCTAAACCATTCCTGAAAGTTACTGCTGGTGAGGATATTGTCTTTATCCAGTATTGATCACAGAGAAAATGTGGTTGATTAGTTTGTCATCTTGATTCTACAATTTAAAAGAGCAGATTTATTAGTACTTTCTTGATTACAATTTATGAGAAATAATGAATGAATTAATTAATTCTCCCACTATTTTATCAAGTCCCAATGGCCCTCACCATTGAACTCGGAATGTCCAGTTGCTTTGACATTCTAGTGGAAAGGATCCATATTTCCCTTCGCATAACCCCAACAAGGGTTGGTCAAGCTATTTGAAGGTATTTAGGTAGGCAGGTCTTTGCCAACTATGAGCTTACAGTTCCTTGATCTGTTGAGTGGACTCCCCAATCCTGAAATCCTGACTTGTATTTCCTCAACTCTTGCCTCCAATATTACATAAATTCTAGCAAGGGATACTTCTCTTGATGTAATATGGTTAAGTCAACCCGAAACATTTCATAAGGTCTTCCTTTATAAAAGTAAGTGTCCCAACAAGGGTTGGCCAAACACATAGTTTTATTGAGTCTTTCCCTTAATCAGGTAACGGAAGGCATTGTCTAACTTAATATGGTATTGAGGGATTTTAGTCTTTATGCGTAGTTTTTCATTATCACATGCTTGTTAATATTAAGTGATTCTTGCTTAAGTGATTAACCATGTTCTGATAATGTTTACGCATAGTACGGTTTTTATTTTATTCCATCTTTGCATGCTTGTTCATTTTATTAATTATGTGATCGCGACAACACATACATAATAAATAAACCATGAAATCAGACAGAAACAAAATAAGATGGCATGATCATGAGCTTATATTGGTTATCTTATCTAGCGGTTTTGATAAGCTAACCCCGACCTAGGGAAAACACCTTGAACCTGTTGGTTCATGTTTTGCAGCTCCCACCTGTCCACCTTTGTATCTTCTTGCGTCGGTTTCACCTCGGCTTCGGAATTTAAACCGTCTCCTCTAGCTTGGGAGATCCTCCATTACATGGGTTTACATTAAAGAAACCATGGGCACGCAGGCCCTACATTTTATTGGAAGAAGGCTCACAGGCCAACAAATTTAAATTAAATAAATTTAAATGAAACCATACACATACAAAGGGTCTTTGGTCTAGATCATGATCATCCATATTATGCAACAACATTTACGCATATTTAGAATTCAAATTCTTTTAATTGTTCTTTTATTTAAGATAAGACACGATCGAATTCAATTAATTATGATCTTATAATTAATCAATTCTTTATCTTAAATTCCTTTCTGAATTTCCTTGAGATTCTTCTCATACATATTCCTTGTACGGATCTTTGTATATTGGAGGAAACCTAGTGAAATTCCATTTCTGGAAAGTACACAGTGTGTAGTTTATAATTACACGGTGTGTATTTTTCTTTTAACCCTTTATCCAAAGTACACGCTGGGGATTTGGCGTGTTTTCTGTACTTTGGAAATTTTGGAGTACACGATGTGTAGATGAATCATACACGGTGTGTACTTCCTTGTTACGCGGTAACCGGCCTGGCGATCCCATGTACGCAGTACGCGGCTTATCTTTGTACACGGTTTCACCTGGGCTGGAACGGACTACACGACGTGTTTCTCCAACATACACGCCGTGTATTACGGTTTCCACACGCCATTAAATTCTGGTCAACACGACGTGATTAAAACTTAGGCATAATCAATTCACACGGCGTGGTTTGGCGGACCAGTGCCAGTTCGTTGAACCTAAGTACACGGCGTGTAGTTTTAAGTACACGCCGTGTAATCCCATGTTGTACAAACATAAAGAGTGGCTGCTTCAGATGAGTTCCTCATTTTTATTTTAATCAAAATTAAAATTAAAATTCCGTTTCTGTGATATGAATCGAGAAACGAAGTAGGAAGAACATATCTCATTTATTCAGATTTATAGAACGATTTATTTCGAATTGAATCAAATATAAATGCATAAATTATCAACGAAAATTAAATAACTATAATCAACATTGTAACCTCACTCTGATACCATTTGAAGGTTCCAGGCACAGCGGAAGCACGTGGGTGGATGTGCCCACTTGGCTTTTTGTCATTAGAAATGATCAATCCGGGATCAATACGATGATAAATGCTAGTCTCCACGGATCGAATCACAGAAAAAGACAAAGAAGAAGGTTTGTCCCGGAACCACAAAAAAGGATCATTACAGGTTTATTATAATTAATTTAATTAATTATAAATAAATACCTTTTGGGTGTTCTTTCTTCATTGATGTTCTTGATCACATTGTCGATGTGATCCATCGTTGCGTCGCAGAAGCCATGTGTAGACTCCCTCTAGCGGTGATCCACACGTGTACCTCGTATCTCTAGACGTCGCCAAAGGATTATCTGGGTGCTAGCGTGGAGAAGACTTTGCTTACGTTGTCCTCCTTAGATCGTCTTGATCTGATGGAAGAGGATCTCTCTCATTCTTGAGAGCGTTCTTGGAGGAAGAGGTTCTTTCGGCCTTGAAAGAATTCTCCAGAATTGTTGTGTCTCACACGGGGTAGGAAAAGAGTTGGGGTTGTGAGGATATTTATAATCAGGTTTGAGGTTGTAGAGTTATGACAATAAATAAATGCGTTACGCGTTTTATTTATTTCATTGACTCTTATTTAAAACCCCCATGTTGAATAATTAATTCCTTGACATGAGCCCACACTGATTATAATAAATATCATTTAAAACAATATTATATTCTCAAAATCCTGACTGGAAAAACTACACGGCGTGTACATTCAATGTATACAGTGTGTATATATTATTTTCACTTATTCATTTCCTTTCCATAAAGAAAAATACACGGCGTGTAATTATTAATACACGGCGTGTATTTGTTTTCCATGAAAAACTACACGGCGTGTAATCTTTAATACACGGTGTGTATATCTTGTTTTTCATTTCCTTCTTCCTCCATCATTAAAACGATTTAGGCTTCCTTGAATAATTATTAAACCACGTACGGGAATAATCTTTATTCTACTTGAGATACTTGAATACACTTAGTGTGTGACCCTCTAGGCCTCTTTCTCGTTGGCATTAGGCGAGCTTGCCTAAAGTCCAAGATTACTGTCTAGCAACGGGTCAAGGCACCCAAGAGAAAGAAGTTGATGAAGAATTGACGTATCACCTCATACGAATGCTTACTGTGTAATTTAATCCCTTTGTCTTGATATCTCATCAAGTAGGTTTCATGGCAGTGTCATAAACCTATATGATTGATCCGTCGTTCTTTGACCACCTGAAATAAACTCGTCATTCACACCATGACCATGGAATTTAATGCGACAGTTCTATTTCAATCAAAGGGCCAAGATACCAACTTCCATAAATGGAAGGTAAAAATCCTTCCTCGACTTATCCATTTAACAACATGTCACTCGTGACACACCCAATGTACCCTACTTCCCGCCAACTGTCTGCGTGACGGTTTTCGTCAGTAAATCTAAGTGCGCGAGTCATGACATGAGTTAATGATAATCTTCCAGTCTAAGGACCATTACACATGCTCATATATAGCAATGTATGATGACACCAAGAAATGAAGAATTTCTATTGGCGGGTCTGTTCTCATAATCTCCCATCTTGGAGATTACCAAGTGCGAACTCCATGAGAGAGAGTCTCGTCTTCTTACGAGTACTCGCACATGACGTTCTGTATACTATGTGACCTATCATAGTATGTGATCTAACCATAGAACTTTATTTAAGAATATTATTATATCATTTCAAGGTTCTCATCATAGAGGGGATCTACCATGACCTTATCAATGAAAAAAATATTCCGGGAAATTATTATATTATAGTTTTTCAGAACAATGAACAATATATAATAAGTGAACATTCATGTAATAAAAGTACATAACATTTGGTTCTCAGGACACCAACCCTTACAATGTGTAGCACTGTGACTGATTGTAGACATTTTATGAGATGCGATATTTTGGGTGCCAACAAGGCACAAGTACTTTTGGGCATCTGATGAGATGTGGGACCTTAGAGGTTCTATGTGCGACATGGGCATGAGGTGGGTATCTAATGAGATGTGGTACTTGATGGGTGTTATATGAAACACAATCACAGTTTTATCACCTAATGAGGTTCAAGGGTTATGATTCATCACAAGAGGACTTTTGAGTATAGGGATGGTTGGTGGACCATTGTATTTTGAGTTTTGTTTTAGGATGAGACCGATGTTGGTAACTCCTAATGTGGGGAGTGCCTTGAGGTAGTTTACCTATGACTTGATGAATAGGATATAATAGGTTTATTTTAAAGATATGGTTATGTTCAGTACCATCTCTGGGTAATGTTTGATATCTTTGGGATGAGCTCTGTTAAGGTAGGGAGATTGCAACATCTTAGGTTTTTGGAGTGGGTCGAATTCCTCAACCCGTTTGAATTTTTGGAGTTTGGTGGTTTGAAAAACTCTTTTATTGATATTAGGAACTTAATTCCAAGAGTTTATTTAGCCCAAAGCCTTGTTTTTAAATGATTCTTAAGGCTTGACAAGTACCTCAGGGTTTTGAGTGGGTTTCAGGTATATTAGAGGATGAAAACCCAATTTTAGGAAAGGCATGCCAAGGCACACGATTGGTGAACGATCTATCTAACTATGTGGCCTGAAACATGCATCCTCAACCATGAAGCCTATTTTCAAAAGGTTATGGTTTGGTTTAACCATGAATCCCCTTAATTCAAGTGTTTGGGGTGTTACAGGTCTTCTCAGAGGGTGTACATGGGTTGCACACAATTTTCTAAATCGTGATATCTAGCCCACACACTTAGTGCCACTTAGATAGTGGGTGCGCATGGGTGCAACAAGGTTTGGACAAACCGTGTGGGCCAACCGTGTGAGGTTTGGTTCCTAAGTAGTGGTAGATTCACAGTTTTCCAAATTGTGCAGCCAAACCGTGTGAGTTATTTAAATGTGATAAATTACTAAATTGACACTACCTCCTAATTTATTTTATCCTCATTTCCTTCTTTATTCTCCCACACACATAGGGGGTTCCTGGTTGTGCCCAAATTTACCCTATAGGTATGCGTTCATTGTAGTACAGGTAGGGGTCGAATCTACAGGGACCGAAGAAGAAACCTAGAGACACTCTGATTTTGGAAGGATTTGGCTATGGAGTGGCCAACTATTTGGATTGATTTGATTTTAATAACTACTGATTTAATTTAAATAAAATAAATTAAAACATACAATTACTTCTTCTAAAATAATTAATGGATATGATTTGATCCTATGTTGTTACTAGGGTTAGATTGGATGTATTTATTTTCTTAAAACGTTCGTTTCACTAATTCAAGACATATCCAAAAAATGATATAATTACTCAACATCATTCACCAATTTAATCACTAAACCATTACAAGGATAATCACCAATTCACTTAGAGGATCAATTTAATGATCACTCCAAGTAATTGGATCGTACTAGCACTCGAAATGTGTCATTGTTAAAGTTGGCGAAGACGAAGAAGAAAATAAATCATCAAATAGAAATCTTAAAATAATGAAATGATTACAGAAATTAAGATCATAAAATAACATAAAATCTGCCCCATGAAACTCCCTAGGACCAACCCATAAGGTTTTATCCCTCCATTGATTCAATGATCTCAAAGTAAGCGAAAACTAGACTCATAGGGGCGGAATTGAAGAAGCAAAAACAACAACAACAAAAATGATCACTCCACCGTTGTGTGAATAAATTCACAAGTGCTGGTGTGAATAAATTCACACCTTAAAGCAATGGTATCAAAGTGATAAGAATAATAATAGAAAAATATAAAATGAAGAACTTTTATTAAGAACTAATGTGATTCAAACAACTTATATGAGAATGAAGAACGATTACAACATCAAATGGACAACAAAACATTACAACGAAACAAAGCATCCAAGATCCCTAAATCCTCCACCACTACTGAATTAAATAGGAAAAAATAAATACTTTTCTGAGCCCTCATCATCCCATGTGCCTTTAATTAATTTTTTTGGGGAAAGGTGGGTGGACAATTAATGGAGATGTTATTTTTTCCACACTTCCCCCGAAATGGAATCCAGTTTGCATCCAACGTAAAGACGCGCCAAAAATACCTTCTAGATGGCCGAATTAGAGTGATCCATATAAGGATAAAATGTATCCCCGGATGTCTTATAAAGGTCTGTAAAATTTCATTCCAAAAAAATGCACGGTTCGTGAGATATGATTTAAATGGTGGGATATTTTTATGGGCCGCGGAATCTGGCCCAGATTTGCATCTTCAACTTGGGCCACCTGGAACTCCATGAAAACATTAGAATTAGCTTGGTCCACTATTTAATTAAATGTTTCCCATGATTTTTTCTATATCCAGTTAATTTTTGAGACTCTTTGGGATTGAATCATGGCCGATATAGTTCTTTTATTGGGATACTGTCCAAATCACTTCGTCCAGAATGTGGTTGATTCAAAGCCCACTTCGGTGGCCTTCCAAATTGAATCTCCAAGTGCTCCAAAAGAATTAATTGTTACTTATATCATGGGAGACCTGAAAATAGAATATGAAAATAAAATCAAGACCATTTAGTGTTTTATGAGATGTTCCAGAATTTACCATGTAATAGTGCATTTTAGGAAAGAATTGCAATCATGATGTGAAATGATGTTCAAAGTGTAAAATGAACTAAAATGGTATTTATGAATAACAAATCACATGGAAACTATATAAATTAAAAATTAATATTAGCCTCTTCCAGTGGCTAATCACATCCCCCAACTTGAGTTTTTCTAGTCCCGAGTAAAATATTTCTCAAAAATATGAAATTTGAGTTCCCTTTTCCAAAAACATTTAATACACATTGCTCACCCAAATTCCTCATACCAAAAAATTATGAAAGCTATCAAAATAATTTTAAACAAGCTAAGTGCAGAGGCATAACCCAAGCCCAAGCCCAATCCTTTGTTCAAATTCATCGCCACATTTCCTCCAATTTCAATTAAGCATGACGAAGTGTTGTGCATTAAAAAATACATGGGGGATCATTTTCATTCAAAGGGAGAAAATATGGAAGCACTAAGAGGAATGAGATTTTAATATTAAGATGAGTATTCATTTTTTTTTGTTTTTTTTGTTTTTTTTTCAATTTTTCCAATGGTAATTGAAATTGATCTCAATCGAGTCCACCCATGTAGCAAGACTTTACCGATGACTCCCAGGCTCAAAGACCTTAGGGAACCAAGTGAAGCTCATATACTGGGGCATCGTCTCGAGTTAACTCAATAAAAAACAAATTCAAATTACCACAAATAGAGATAAAATGCCCAACTCCGGGCCAGGCAACTATGGAGTCGCGATCCTCAAGTGTCGAAAGCCACACATTAGGTCATTTCATTGCTCTACGTGAAAATTTATTTTTTGTTTTTTTTTGATTTTTTTTGAATAATCATATTAAAACTAAAATGATCACAAAACCTATGCTATTTATTATGGGACCCAAAAACTCAAACTAGAACCCCACAATCTAGAGGATGTGCATTGCATTTTTTTATTAAATGGATGAAAATATAACGGTGAAAAATCACATCGGACAACCGCACTTTCCAAAATCTATGCACATGAACCTAAAATTGCATTAAAATCAGAATCAAGGAATGAAAAATTCTTTGATATCCAATTTTAGAGTTTGCAATGTGTGTTATCATGTTCAAGGTTAATGAAAATTTTCCTTCCACACATTTTTTTTGCACACAAGATCAATTTTTTTTATTTCATCTCCCCCCAACATAGAATAAAACTGTCCCCAGTGTTTAAAGAATATAAAAGTTAGAAGGGAGTAGGAGAGGAGTTCAAAGAGGAAATTGAAAATGATAAACATGGAACAAATTCACCTGATTTTTGAAGTTGAAGTTCATGATGCTCCAGATTTCTCCTTTGATCTCTTGGGGGATGTAGGCACCTCCTTGATTGAACATGTATCACCCAAAATAGTTCCTGAAACATACAAAGAAGAACAAAGCAGAAAAAACAAACAACACAACAATTTATTTAATTCCATGTATCATCATTTTTATGGTTTTCCCTGTTTTTTATTTTATTTTTCTAAATTTTAAAAAATCAAACTGATGATACATTGTCTTCTTTAAATTTTCTAGGTAAGTTATTACTCAGGGATCACAAAACGTGACATAGATGAATACAATGCTCCACTTTCATACCCATCCTTACTCATAAATGAATAACAGGTCAACAATCTATATTTTTTAAATACCTAGAAAAACATAAAATAAAATAAAATAAAATAAACTGATGACACATTGTCTTCTTTAAATTTTCTGGGTAAGTTATTACTCAAGGATCACACCACGTGACACGGGTGAATATGGTGATCCCCTTTCATACCCATCCTTACTCATTAAAGAAGAATGGGTCAACAGTCTGAAGTTTTAATTAAATAAAATAAAACATGAAAACCACGGGTTACCTCCCGTGAAACGCTTTTGTTTAACGTCACTAGCTCGACATGAACCCCCTAACTTACCCAATACCAACTTTAAAAATTTTAAGGACCCAATATTTCTCCACTTTTACTTTATTGAGATTGATTCTTTGTTTAGAATTTGTGTCATGTACAAACCTATGTTCTACAATGAGTGGAAAAATCCAAGGAATATCAGAAATGGTTGATCGAGATTCCTCTGTAGTCTTTCCTAAGAAATCAATGACCATTCCAACTTTTTTGGTTTCAAGAGAAGAATGAATTCCAATTGAAAGCTCCTGATTATACCCTAGGAAGGGATACTTAGGTGGGGAAGGAAGGATAATAATTTTGATATTGGGTTGCATAGGAAATTCAAACACAGGTTGAGATTTTGAATCCAACTCAGTTTCATTTTCCAAATTTCTCAAAAAAATTGGTTCCTTTAGAATAGAAGATTCAACCACCAAATTGGAGAGATTAGTGTCAGTAATGAGTATGGACTCAATGTTTTTTATTTATCTCAATGGTTCAGTGATTTGTGTTTTTGAAAAATCATCAATAGAGTTATACATAGGAGACTTAATCCATGATGTCAAATTTCCCTCTTGTGAATACATGAAATCAATTTCCTCCTGATTTAAAGACCCTTCAACAATTTCTTGATTCACTTCCCCTACCCCAAATCCAAAGGTCAGTTCTTCAATAAATTCATGAGAGGTTTGTGGGAAACTAGAAACTCCACATAAGGTTTTGGAAGGTACAATTGGTGTAGGGATGAGTTCCTCACAAGTATTAATGCGTTGTAGTTATAATCTCAAAGATGATACCTCAGGGCTCATTATATCCATTTGATTACACAATTTTTAAATTAGATTTTGAGGAATAGAATTTTTATGTGGTTGATCATCATGGAATTCCCCAAGATTCATCTCTTCGACCATCCTTGAGAGGGATGGAAATTTATCCTTTAAATATTCATCATCCCAATGATTGTACATGTCACCAGGCGTGGTGTAATTAATCAAGGGTTGATCAAAGAAATTTTCTAATTTATGGACTTCCTGATATTTATTTTCAATTTTATTCTAGTATGAGTTTGTGACATGGTAATTTGGAAGATACTCCATTGGAGAAGACATAAAGATGGATTCTAGATTCTCAGGACACACACAAACAGAAAGGGGTAAAGATAAGAGAGATGGGGGTGAGAACATAGAACGTGGGGTGAGAAAAGGATGATGCGTGTCAAGGTACTTACATGGGTCCCCAACAACAGTGCCAAAATTTGGTTGCGCCCAAATTTACCCTACAGGTATGCGGTCGTTGTAGTACAGGTAGGGGTTGAATCCACAGGGACCGAAGAAGAAACCTAGAGACACTCTGATTTTGGAAGGATTTGTCTATGGAGTGGACAAATATTTGGACTAATTTGATTTGAATAACTACTGATTTAATTTAAAGAAAATAAATTAAAACATACAATTACTTAGTCTAAAATAATTAATGGAGATGATTTGATCCTAAGTTGTTACTAGGGTTAAATTGGATGTATTTATTTTCTTAAAACGTTCATTTCACTAATTCAATACGTATCCAAGAAATGATATAATTCCTCAACATCATTCACCAATTTAATCACTACAACATTACAAGGCTAATAAACAATGCACTTATAGGATCAATTTAATGATCACTCCAAGGAATTGGATCGTACTAGCACTCAAAATGTGTCATTGTTAAAGTTAGCGAAGACAAAGAAGAAAATAAATCATCAAATAGAAATATTAAAATAATGAAATGATTATAGAAATTAAGATCATAAAATAACATCAAATATGACCCATGAAACTCTCTAGGACCAACCCATATGGGTTTATCCCTCCATTGATCCAATGATCTCAAAGGAAGCGGAAAGTAGACTCATAGGGGCGGAATTGAAGAAGCAAAAACAACAACAACAAAAATGATCACTCCACCGTTGTGTGAATAAATTCACAAGTGATGGTGTGAATAAATTCACAACTTAAATAAACGGTATCAAAGTGATAAGAATAATAATAGAAAAATATAAAATGAAGAACTTTTATTAAAAACTAATGTGATTCAAACAACTTACATGAGAATGAAGAACGATTACAACATCAAATGGACAGCAAAACATTACAATGAAACAAAGCATCCAAGATCCCTAAATCCTCCACCACTACTGACTTAAATAGGAAAAAAGAAAGCCTTGTCCAATCCCCCATCATCCCATGTGCCTTTAATTATTTTTTTGGGGAAAGGTGGGTTGAAAATTAATGGAGATGTTACTTTTCCACACTTCCCCCGAAATGGCATCTAGCCTGCATCCACCGTAAAGACGCCCCGAAAGGACCTTCTATATGGAAGAATTAGAATTTTCCATAGAAGGATAAAATGTATCCCCGGATGTCTTATAAAGGCCTGTAAAATTTCATCCCAAAACAATGCTCGGTTCGCGATATATGATTTAAATGGTAGGCTATTTTTATGGGCCATGGAATCTAGACCAGATTTGCATCTTCAACTTGGGCCACCTAGAACTCCATTAAAACATTCGAATTATCTTGGTATAATATTTAATGAAATGTTCCCCATGATTTTTTATATCTCCATTTAATGTTTGAGACTCTTTGGGCTTGAATCATGGCCGCTAAAGTTCTTTTATTGGGATGCTGTCCAAATCACTTCGTCCAGAATGTGGTTTGTTCAAAGCCCACTTTGGTGGCCTTCCAAATTGAATCTCCAAGTTCTCCAAAAGAAGGAATTATTACTTATATCATTTTATACCTGAAAATAGAATATGAAAATAAAATCAATACCATTTGGTGTTTTATGATATGTTCCATAATGTACCATGTAATAGTGCATTTTAGGAAAGAATTTCAATCATGATGTGAAAAGATGTTCAAAGTGTAAAATGCACTAAAATGGTATTTATGAATAACAAATCACATGGAAACTATATAAATTAACAATTAATATTAGCCTCTTCCAGTGGCTAATCAGTTCCACTCAAATTCATCCTCCTCTAGTCTTTGAGCTTCGCCATACATATGAGCTCCAAATAGATCACCATCGGTCTCATTGGAACTCCATTAGTAAAGCCTTTGATCCTATTGTCTCTTTTTTATTTTTCTCTCACAATACAAAGAACTAAATCCATGTGATCTGTTTTACCCTATTTTGAGGATGTTCATATAAAATTATGATTTCTTCCAAATTGGATCAAGTTAGAGGCTGATATTGGATGAGTGAATGTCTACTAATATGAGGTAGGTGGTGCCTAGATTTCTCTTTGATTTCAATCATGTTTTGGGGTGTATTATTGAGCGTGCCATTGGGATGTCTCGGGGAGACCATAATAATTTATGCTTGTCTTTTAAATTAATCCATTAACCATGCGAGATGCCTATGGTCATGCTTCTCCTTAACTACAAATGGTGTGATCCTGGTGAGAGGATTCGAACCTTGTTCAAATTAGTCTAGGGGTGATTATTCATTATATTAAATTTTTTATATAAAATCTAATGAGTTCCATGGGAATGTGACGGGAGCAACCTGAGGATTGAGACGATGTTGACCATCTGGACGAGGCAATGTATTTCATCAGGTTGGTTGAGGCTCGAATTCTATGAGTGATATTGATAAAAAATTGGGTGATGTGGTCATCAGATTGAGACAACAAGGTCGTCAGGTTGTGGACATGGCCCAAGTGATTTGAGTGTTGACCATTAGGATGAGCGACATGGTCAGAGGGGAATGAGGTGTCGATTTTATGGGGATTAGGTACTATGTTGGTGATTGTAACTCTCCATGATTGACCTACGTGCCATTGGAGTCATGTTCACATAGATTGGACTTATATGATGAGGTGGTGTTGACCACTCATGTGGGTAGAGGCCTCCCTTAGATATAGATTAGGATGGTGTTTAGCATTAGTGAGGTTGTAGGCGCTTTCTGTAGAAAGACACATGAATGGTGAGGATACATCTGTTAATAGTGATGAGACCATTAGTTGGGGGTTGAGGCTCACCGCATATTGAGACCACTAGGCTAGGATTATGTGGCAGGGTGGATATCACCATTCCTTGGGGCATTGACTGTTAAGCTGATAGTGTTATTATTTGGAGGAAAAACATCACTATGCCTTAGACACCGAGCTTCAATAAAATGAGGATTTTTATGAGATGACGTCTGAGGGACTAGGTACTAATAATTGGGTGTGCCTTTGGAATGTCGGTGAGATGATTGATGGAACATGGTGTCAGTTGGCATAAGGCACCAGTACTATATTTATTGGATGTTCCTGAGGGATCTCCAGATTATTAATCATTAAGGGATGCCTTGGGCTTAGGATAAGGATCCTCACCACTACAATTATATATATGAATACATGTCACTTTATTCCATATATATAACTGGGGGCACGTGGTATACCAGCGATGGATGAAGCAGGTGACCGCTTCCTTGTGAAAATTGATCAAAAGGGAAGCAACTATTTATTTATCATGCATGTGCTGCTATTTTATTTATTTAGATACACCTAATTTATCATAGATTTAAGTTAGGCACACTTTGGTGATGACCTACTGAGATTTATGCCCTACATGGGCCCCTAGGGATGTTTATAGATTTTATGCTTTTGCGATCAGGTAAGGGTTTAGGATCAGGAGTTGGGCGTTAGTGATCATGTTGGATTTCTTAACTTAGGATGGATGTCAAGGGAACTTTGAGGTTCTTGTATCAACTAGAGTTTATTTTTGAGTATTTTATTTTTGTATCAACTTGCTTATATGTATATTCTGAGGTTAGCCATGGGTGAATCTTTCTTATTATTGTATTCTATGACCCAACTTGTATGAATGTTTCTAAAAAAGGTATCATGTGGTATTTTATACTGTAAATGGTATGTTTGAGCTTATTGTTTGTTATTGCTGTTGTATGTTTATTCTTTTTCTATGAAGGGTTACTGGTCTTATCATTTATGATATTTATTTTGCTATGTTACATATACATAGACCATTATTATCACCATCAGAGGGTATATTATCCCCACCATCAACTCTTTACACCATCGCTGCTAGCCGGTAGCCTTTGGCGTATAGTGAGGTGCGCTTAAGGCCCAATGGTACTATGACCCTGAGCACTGTTCGGGTGGCAAGACGGGTCAGGGCTCTATAATACTTAATAAAAATTGTTTAATTTTATTATTTTATTAAGATATCCTTTATTTTGAAAATTCATGAATTCATCAAAAAGGGTTATCTTAATTGAAATTTCATATTACCTAAAAATTCAATTCATGTTTTGTCGTAATAAAAACTATTTTTTTATCAAACCCATTACTCAATAATTTATAATGTAAAAAATAAGGAATAAATATAATCATTATTTCTTTGAAAAGACAATATAAATATTCATAATTTTCGGGTTACCCATTTTTTGTCCTTGTTAAATTATTATTATTATTTTTTACCCTTAATTAACCTATTTTATTTTTACTGCGGTAAAAAATATTTGCTACAACAACTATTCATATTTTCTAAATATTAAGTTTGAAATTATTACCTAATAATAATTATGATGATTCTAAATAAAGAATCCATTTCAGAAAATTTACTTCACAATAGTGGAATAATTTAATTTAAAATAAAACATGCAAGTGTGATCAAATGTGGTTTTATGAAAAATTCATTTTTTCAAGGAAAGGATGATTTTACTTTAACTGTATAACTAGTAATATTCGTTATATTAATTTAAATTAATAATTATAGTTATATAATCTATACATTTAATTTAAATCATTCCCCATTATAGGTTATTTTTAATTAATTAAAATGGAGAAACATTATGCATTTTAAAATAGATTTTAAAAAAATGCGCTTTCAAGCCTAAAAATAAACTTATTCTAAAATATGATATAAATATGATTTAAATGTAATTAATTGAATGAAATATAACTCAATAATGATTATGTTAATTTTTATTAAAATTAAAATAATAATGATACTTTTAAATTACTTAATTTATTAAAATAAATGATAGTTTTATAAAAAAAGGGTATTTTCCACTATTTGCTAAAAAATAAATATTTCCCGAAAAATTCAAAAATTTCACCCTAAATTAATTTTGATATGGTGATATAAAAAATTAATTTCATTTTATAAAATAATTTTTCTAAGTTTTTTAGAAAATAATTTTAATATTTTTTTTTCAATAAAAGAAATAAAAAACATTTTTAAAGAAAATGTATTTTGAAGAGATTACCAAAAACTGAGTGAATATTTACTAAGAATTTATCAATAAATTTATGTTGAGTATGATATATATATATATATATATTTCATAAATTATTTAATTTGATTCATACCCACAAATTTAACGACTAGGTTATAACGTTCGTATTTAAATATTCATCGTTTGTTTGGGTTCGGTGTTGTGTATCGCATACACTATCGAACATATTTGCATCTTTTAGAAAATCAAGTAATTTAATTATTCCCCCTTTAATAAACTGTGTCATCAAAAATTGAACTTGATATTGGTAATAAATTTTTTGAAACTTGAAAATATCTTTATTGAAAACCTATATTGTAAAAAGGATTAATATAACATCCACTTGAAAAGAGAGAAAGGGATGTATGAAGGTCATCACATAACTTGGTTTCCAAGTACGATAACATTAGTGGGATTTGAATATATAGGCATGGAAGAAAAATAAATACCACCCAAGAATATATTATAGCACCCCGACCTAGATGCCACTTTAAATAGTGCTTCAGTCTGGTTTACCACAAGGCCTTAGGCATGCCTCCCTATATACCAAAGGCTACTGACTAACAACAAGGGTGTAAGTAGATGATAGTGTAGAGACTATACAATAATATTGTGATAATAATAATGGTCTATGTATATGAAACAGTGGAAGAAAGACCATAACACAATAGAAGCAATAACAAGAAATAGTGGAAGTATAAATAGATACAAAAAATAGTAAAAGACATGCCTCAAATCACAATACCATTTACAGACACATACAACATGTCATACCAGGTCATAAAAAATAGATAAATAGAAGGGTCACCCATGGCTGACCATTAGTACATCCATATATAAGCACGGTGAAAATAAAAAGGAAACTCCAGCCTGATAAAAGAACCACCATGGTCCCTTTCCATCCATCCCATGAAAAATTTCCAAATAAACCACTAAGGTCCATCTCTTGAGTTCGGTCCCTTATCTAAATGTAGAGACATAGAGTTTACATGTATCCCAAAGGGCCTGTGTAGGGTGTGAGAATAAATCTCAGTTGGAGACCACTAATGTGTGCCCGTCTTACATCCATGATAACGCAGGTGTACCTAAATATAAATAAAAGAACAACATATGATCATTTAATAATATCCCATTTCCCTTGTGCTTAGCAGCCATAAGGAATAAATCACATGCTTTGGCTAATACTTGTAATATCTAAATACATTCCCCCAGTTATATATATAGCATACAAAATTTGTGTGTATATATATAACCATAGTGGAGAGGATCCATGGAATAAACCCTAAGGAAACCCCTGATGAAAACAATCCAAGGGAACCCTTGGGCTCCACCTATAAAATACCACCCGACATCTTGTTCTATCAAACATGGAACCTAAAATACAAATGGTACACCCAATTAACAAGTACTTGGTCCTTTGGACCCCATCTCAAATGTCCCTATTGGATCGAAACCCAATATCCTGAGAAAAAATGATGTATTTCCTCCAATAAATAATCACTGTTAGCTCAATATCTGACATCCTAAGGTACGATGATATTCTCCCTCGCAAGTCCCATCCCAACGACCTCAAGCGTAATAGTATTCCTCAAGTCCTCAACTGATGGTCTCATCACCGTAAACCAATGGCCCATCACTATCCTCATGGATTTCTATGGTGAGAACCACCCAATGCATCTAATGGTCAACACCATCACCTAAGCCTCATAGTCTATGAGAGCCTCCACCCACATTAGGGTTCAACACCACCTCAATCTGAGTCCCATATCTGTTCACACAACTCCAATGGTGTTTCAACCAATAAACGATGAGTGGAAATCACACAAACAATACCTAATACACATTATCTGACACCTCAAGCCCCCATGACCATGTCACTAAATCATGATGGTCATCACCATATCAACCCCCGAGATCCAAGTCCTCAACCAGATGATCAAATCACCTCAATCTGATGACCATATACCCCAACCCGGTGATCAACATCACCCCAAATTTCCCAATACAAGCCTATCCTGATGAACAACATTACCTTAGTCCATGTGATCAACACCACCTCAATAATTAGGAAAATAAAATCATGTCCCCATATAACCAAGTAGTTCAATATATCACATTAAATTAAATTTAAATAAAACACCCAATCTAAACCTCCTAGGTCAGTCCAATCCCCTTACCCAACTTGACCATTTATAGTGGACTAAGGCATGCCCAACAACAACCCATATCATCAATTTAATAATTTAACACCAGGAATTTAATTAATTTGGTTCATTCTAGGTTGTTTCACATGACACATATAGAGTGAAACCCCGAAACACTTGTAAAAACATGGAGAAAGTTAGGCACTACCTACCTCATACTTGTAGGTGTACGTTCATTAAATATCAACCTCTAACAATAGATGAAATGATAGAAATCATAATTTTAGATGAACACCATGAAAATAGAGTAAAACAGATCACATGGATTTAGAAAAATATATGGCAAGAGAAAAGAAGAAAAGAGGCTAGTGGATTGAAGGCCTTAATGAGATGAATATGTAGCCACCAACATATTGAAGATCAGAGCTCAGATGTAAGGATTGGATCAAATCCTAGGTGAGAACAAAATGAGAGAATCCCTTTGCTCTCCCTGTGAAATGGATAAGGAGGAAGAAAATAGGTAAATAGAGGGAGGGTAGTTTGGTAATTTTACATTTTTAAATGAGGTACACGGTTTTTCTAACCATGTGCCAACTGTGTGCACTCATTATCCAAAATTGATCACCCCTCGCATGGATAGGTGCACAGTTTACCAAACCACATGCAACCCATGCTGATGCCTCTGTCCAAGTCACCACCTCACACGACCAGGCACACAGTTTTCCAAACCATGCATAGACCATGAAAATCCCATTTTCTAAAAACTATAGAGGTGATTTCATGGTCATTCACCCCTACCCACATGGTTTTCAAACCATTCCAGTGCTATAGGTAGGCCGCACAGTTTCCCTTGGGAGGCCACACGGTTTTTCTAAATCATGAGTCTCTATTTGCGCCTTCTTGAAATTGAGTTTTTATGCCTCATAGTATCCAAAACTCACCAAAAACACCAAGGCACTTGACAAGCCATTAAAACCTTATAAAAACAAGGCCTTGGGTCAATGAAAGGCCCAAAATTCGGTTTCAAAGTCAAGAATTCAAGTTGGAACACTCACCAAACTCAAAAAGTTCAAATTTACCTAAAAAATGGCTCATTCAAAAAGATGGGACATTATAATCTATCCACCTGAACATAGATCATCCCCGATCTACCAAGATTTACCCAGAGATAGTACCAAACATACCTATCCATTTTAAATCAACTCAGTCTATACTAGTTATTAAATCACAGGTCAAGTTCCCTTAAGGAGCTCCCCACCTTAGGAGCTACCTACCTGGTCACTTACTAGCCCAAAATCAAATAATTTTGATGCTCCAACAACCAATGTGGAATCAAAAGTCCTCACACTACACATTGTCATTCCTTCACCTCATCAGATGATCAATTTAGTCCTGTGTCATATCTAACACCCATCTTGTCCTGCATCTCATCAGATTCCCACCTCATTCTTGTGTCCAACACGACACCTATATAGTCTCACATCTCATCAGATTCTTAAATTCCACACACCTCAAATAAAATCCACACCACATCAACACCCATAAATAATCCTGGTTCCACACACTTCATATATATATATATATATATACATATATCACGCATCTGAGATGATTCCAACATACTAACCAGCACCTGGTTAGTCCAAATACATATCGTGTACCTCGTGCACCAAAACTAGATATGCCATATAAAAAGGCCATGCCAAAGTAAAAGAAACCCGGTCACACCCATGGTGTACCTATAACTATAGTCAGCTCCCCAGCCTAATCTGTACCTGGAAGCTCCACTATAAGCACCTGGCCTAAAGCTCAACTACATAAGGCTTGGCCTCCCTATAAAGTTTCACCAACTACCTTCCATTGACCCCACTATTGGGTCCCACTATCTCTTCCATGGCCTCCATGTACCGCTGAATCCTGACTACCCACTCCATGTATCACTCTTAGTACTACCTCAAACTTCTGAATCTAACCTGATCCTTGGCTCCGAGATGTACAACAAGGATTTCTACATAACCTCTCAAGACAGACCATTTATCCACATGCCTGAAACTAATTTAGAGGCTAATCACATTGAGTCTGGACGTGTCCCGACTGCCCGCATTGGAAACATGATGCTGAAGACCCACTCCTCAGTGATCTTACTAAATCTTTTTCCTGACTTCCTTGACGAGATTTCTCTTGGACCCACTTCTTTCTACTATAAGCATCATTGATAAAATGACCCAACACCATCACTTGGGTTAAAATATTATTGGTCTATCAATTTCCACTCATCTATCATTTCCTCATTTACCACTTTTGATATTGAGGATAACCTGAATATGTTTACCTTTAGCTTTATGGAATACTGTAAACCATCCTCGAAATGTATCACTCTTTCAGTGTCATCACCCACCATATCAGGTGAAAACTGGATAGGTCCATGAACTTGGCTGCATAGTCCATTTTAGATGTGTCTCACTACTAAAGGTTTAAGAACTCATAGGCACTTTATTGCCTCAACATATCTGGAAAGAAACTCTTGAAGAAATTGGCCTCAAAATCCTTCCAGGCCAGTCCCTCATGTTTTCTCGCCTGTACCTATACATCCCACCAATTCTTTTCTAGTCCTCTGAGCATGTACGTCACCTGCTTCAACCTCTGGCTTGGGGGTGTATTGATCTAGTTGAAGATAGTCTGGACTGAATCTAACTAGTTATCTACCAATTTTAGTCCACCCTCACCCTAAAATAGTAGTGGGTGTTACTATTGGAACTCTTGAGTCAGGTATTCCATCGATGGCTCAACTCCTTGATCTCCCCTGTTGATACCCTGTATAACCCAAACAAGGCTCTCCCTGAGCTAATCATTAATAAATAAACCAAAATCTACCATATAGTGTGGCTTTCCCACCTGTACTAGAGCTTGTACCCATGTCTCATGATCCACCCAACCCTCTAGGGCCTCATCCCATGCACGCTCCTGTGCCACCACATCACTGCCCTCCTAACGCTCCATTGGATCCCATTTAGGTGGAATCCCACTGAATACTAATACAAATTTCCACATCCATAACAATATATATGTATAATAACACAAATAGAGAAATATGTAACATGTAGTATGATTTTACCACCCTTACACTCCCTTACCACCCCCTGTCATAAGACATCCAGCCTCAAGGCCCCTTAACTACCTGTATCAGGGTTAGGTATCACATGTAACCTAGACTCATGGCCCCATTCCTACCCACATAGAAGTCAGGAATCAAAATTAATCTAGCCTCATGGACCCCCTGCCTACCAACATCATATTTAAGCATCATATGTAATCTGAGGTAGCCGAGTAGAATTCCACCAAAGAGGCTATATAGGAAAACACTGTTTAGATTATTCTCTTTTAAAAAGGGAATTCCCATGTGTGGCCTTTTTGAACCCTCAATACAAGGAACCCCCCTCCCCACTAAGAGGTCACTCTGGAGAGAGCCCCAGTCGGGAAGAAGCCATTACTAGCCGAGATGGCAGAGCGTCCCGGAGGGTGACAACCCGGGCAACGATGGTTCGTCAAGCAATTCGTCAGCACAAGTGGGTTGCACCTCATTTTTCCCACCCAGTCAGAAAACACTATTTAGATTCTTTGTTGATGCTTTAAAAAAATCACCCCTTATCATCATCCTTACCTAACCTCATCAAGTTTAGGCCCATATATCAAATGGATAACACATCACAAATTATCGCACATTGACCTCATTGGAACTGCATGCCTAGGTTGGCTGAGTAGAATTCCACCAAAGAGAGGCTAAGTAGGAAAACACAATTTAGTTGCCTTTGTTGACACTTTAAACATCCCAAACCCTCTTAGCGCAATCCAGGTTCTCAATAAAAATCCCAATAAAACATGAATCATATGAGACTAAGTGCCTATCATGATACATACCTAAACCTCCCTTTCCATAGCTGGCCAAGGTTCAAAAGACACATAATAAATAACCATTACACATAAGTTCACCACTCGAGGTGGAAATCAATCAAATGTAAAACAATAAAATAATAACATCAATTTCACACCCTAAAAACTTTTTATGTACCCCATACATGGCCTAGTAGGTAACCAAACATGAGATATATACCTAGTTCTGACTATATCCTAATCTCCATTTACAATATCCCAAATAGTAAGACCAACTAAAAATAAAATCATTTGATACCATTAGTATCCATCCAAACTCTACGAAGCAATACTAGAGAAGAAAACTACTTTGAAACCATTTTTAGCACCCTGACCCAGATGCCACTTTAAATAGTGCTCTAGGCCAGTTGACCACTAGGCATTAGGAACGCCTCACCATACGCCAATGTACTTCAACTAGAAATGAGGGTGTAAGGAGGTGATAGTGGGGAGACTATACCCTCAGATGGTGATAATAATAATGGTATATGTATATACAACAGAGGAAGAAATACCATAACATAGTAGAAGTAATAACAAGTAATAGTGGAAGCATAAATAGATACCAACGACAATAAAAGACACCCCTCAAATCACAATACCATTTGTAGACACATAAAAAAAGTCATATCATGTAATACAAAAAATAAAAACATAAGGTTCAACCATGGTAAACCATGAGTAGATACATATATTATAATGTTGAAAATAAAAAGGAAACTCTATCCTGAAGCAAGAACCACCATGGTTACTTTCTATACATTCCATGAAAAATTTCCAACTTAACCACTAAGTTTAATCTCTTGAGATCATTCCCTTACTTGATCATAGAGACATAAAGTCTACACGTGTCCCAGGGAGCCCATATAGGGTGTGAGAATAAATATCAGCAGGCCACCGCTAATGTGTGTCTGTATTACATCCAAATAATGTAGGTGTATCTAAATATAAATAAAAGGACATAACATGTTTATTTAATAATAACCTACTTCCCTTGTACTCAACACCCACAAGGAAGTAATCACCTGCTCTATCCAGTGCCAATAATATCTAAATATGTTCCCCCCAAATATATATATAGCATAAAATACCTATCTGTATATATATAACCATAGTGGCAAGGATCCATGGCATAAATCCCAAGGTAACCCCTAACAAAAACAATCTAGGTGAACCCTAGGGTTCCACCGATGAAATACCACCCAACATCTCATGCCATTAAACATGGAACCCAAAGTCCAAACGACATGCCCAATCATAAATTACTCGGTCCTTCAGACCCCAGCTCAAAAGTCCTCATCATCTTGAAGCCTAAAGTCTTGAGGAACATAAATGGATGTCCTCTAATAAATAATCACCATTAGCTCGATAGCTGACATCTCAAGGTACAACGATATCCACCCTCCCAAGTTTTGGCCCAATGGACTTAATTGTAATAGTGAGACTCAACCCCCCAACTGAAGGTCTCATCATCATCAACCGATGGCCCATCAAAATCCTCATGGATATTAATAGTGAGCGCCCTTAACATATCCAATGGTCAAAACCATCAACTAGGCCGCATAGTCTATGGGGGAATCCACCAACATGAGTAGTCACCAACACCTCAATCTAAGTCCTATCTGTGTGGAAAAAACTCTAATGGAATGTTGTCCAAAAAAGTGATTGAAAATCACCCAAATAGTACTCAAGACACATCATCCAGCATCCCATGCCCCTATGATAGTGTCACTAAACCGTGATGGTCATCACCATCTCAACCTCTGAGAGTCAATCCCTCAAACCAATGATCATATCGCTTCAATCTGATGACCATGTCACCCAATATGGTGATAAAAATCACCTCGAGTGTCCTAGACTAATCCCATCCTGATGAATAACCTCACCTTAGTCCAGATGATTTGCATAACCTCAATCATCGGTCCAGGCCCGTCATGTTCCCATAGAACCAAGTAATTCAATATATCGCATTCAATTTAATTTAAATAAAATATTCATCCTAAATAACCCAAGTTGGTCCAATCCCCTTACATAGATTAAAAATTTAGAGTGGACTAGGGCATTCCCAAATGTATCTCATATCATCAATTTAGCAATTTAATAATAGGAATTTAATTTATTTGGGTTATTCCATATTGTTTCACACAACACATAAAGCACACACCCGAAACACCTATAAAAACATGGATAACGTTAGGAATCACCTACCTAATACCTGTAGGCATATGATCATTCAATATCAGCATCTAACTTGATAGAAAATGAGAGCAATTATTATTTTATACAAATACCCTAAAAATAGGGTAAAATGAATTGCTTGGATTTAGTACAACATATAGTGAGAACAAAAAAGAAAAGAGGCAAGTGGATCAAATCCATACCAAGACGAACCCATAGCCATCAACAGATTGAATTTTAGAGCTCAGAGGGAAGTATTGGTTCAAATATTAGGTGATACCAAAATGGGAGAACCCCGTCTGCTATCCATGTGAAAGGGAGAAGGAGTAATAAAATAAGTAAATAGAGGGGATGGTAGTTTAGTAATTTTATATTTTTAAATGAGGTGCACTATTATCTTGCACGGTTTGGCTAATCGTTTACCAAACATGAACAATCACTATCCAAAATGGATCATCCCTCATATGGTTAGGCACATGGTTTACCAAACCTTGTGCAACCCATGCTAATGCCACTATCCAAGGCACCAACTCACACGATCAGGCCCGTAGTTTTCCAAACTGTGCACAGACCATGAAAATCCCATTTTCTAAAAACTAAAAAGGTTCTCAGACATCCATGAACCACTACATGCATGATTTTTCAAACCATTACAGTGCTATAGCTAGTCCACATAGTTTCTCCTGGGAGGCTGCACGATTTTTCCAAACCATGCGCCTCTGTCCGTGCCTTCTCAAAATTGATATTTTGGGTCCTACTACACCCAAAAATTACCCGAAACCCAAATGTACTTTTCAATACCTTTAAACCATCTGAAAATAAGGTATTGGTTCAATAAAATACCCAAATTAGGTTCCAAATTCAAGAATTCAAGTTAGCCCACTCACCAAAATCAAAAATATCAAATTTCCCTAGAAAATAGCCCATTCAAAAACCCAAGATGTTACACTAATAGAGAGTGATAAAGAACATAGTAATGAGAATTTCAATGACAAAAAAACCATAAATCTATGATGGGTGAAAGAATATCAATTCATTATATGATAACTTCTTTTTGTTTTATGATTATTTTCCTAGAGTTAAGGAATTGCTTTACCATATAGACTATAAACATATGGAAATATACTTTATTTCCAAATATAATTTCATACTTTAATTAATTACCACTACAATATCATTTTTTCTCAAAATAATGAGGATTCAAGATTATTTTTTTAATTCCAGAAGTAGTAGAATAAGATTATAATGGATCACATAATCCACTAAAGAATAACAAGCTATTATTCCTGTCTTTACTAAATCTAAAATTGTTAGCATAAAATAAGATGATATTAAAAATAAATAAACCATAATATATTAATATAAAAAATTAAAAAATAGTCCCAAATGTTTAACATAGATCATTCCTTAAATAAATACCCCTATATCCCAAATAACACCAATGAACTCAATATCAAAGAATATTTTAAATACAAAGGCTGTCTCTTAACCTTTAGTTTACACCTCCAAAAACATAATAGTATTTTTTCTCAAATAATACTTTATATTAAACCTAATAGGTATATATACCTCAACCCAATAAAACATCTACCAAAATATCATTAATCACCTCAAAATAAAAAAATATTCGATCCTGTAACATGTTTTCCAAAATATCCTTAATCAAGCTTAACTCACGTCACATAAATCTCCAAAAAGTATTATCAATGATTTTAAACATAAGATTATAATTATAAATATCATATAAATACTATTTAGGTTTATCACAACATTAAAAACATATCAAGGGTTATCAATCCCTCAATCACATGTTTTCCAAAATATCACCTTATAACTAAATCACTTTTATAGTTTATCAAAACTATTCAACATATGTTTCAAATCCTTAAAGAAAAAATACTATGGAAAAATCCTTACATGATTCATCATTTTTATATCTAGAATTTAATTAATAAAATACTTATAATAATTCTCAAATACTAATACATAAACCCTTAAAGACTCACATTTCAATGATCTTCATAGAATATATCCTTCCCCAGTTTAGAATTTAACCCTTAGATCAGGGAATTGATTTGGATAATGACCATATTATCCACAAATAATACACTGAACAACAAAGGGTGTTGTAGGATTTAATTTATTCCCTTCCATCACACTTTTCTTCTTTTTTTACAGCAAATAGCTACTTTTATGCCCTTTTTTTCAACACATAAAACACCTTCTAGTTCCTTTGTGGTATTTACCTTGGTGCCACATTACAAATTTTTCATATGTAGAAAATTGAAACTTCTTTCCTTTATAACATTTATTAGATGATATTCCTTCAAATGTCATCATTCTCTTCTTTGATATCTTTATAAATTCAAAAATGTGCTAGTTTTTAATTGAGATTTTTGATAGCTGGTTTTTAATAATCAAAATATGTCTTACTTGATATCCCATAATATTAGGTATCTAATTTGAGAATTTATCATATTTACCATCACATTGGTCATTGAATCAGTTCCTCATAATTCCAGCCATTGACTAGAAAAAAGAGAAAATTTGGGATGAGTACTTTTAAACTATAATACACACAAATGGGAGTCCAATAAAATTATAGGGATAAATTATAAATGACATTATTTCCTTAACTTATGAATTTCTAGGATTCAATCTAAGTTATCCATGATATATTTTCTAATATAGAATCTTATGGGAATTTTTTCTCCCTTAATAATGGTTCATAATGAGCTTGTGAATTTACAAAATCATATCCCCTAGGAGTGTCAAACTAGGTGTACAACAAGGACCGTTGTCATCCACCAGTTCCTGATCGAGTCTAGCTCAATACTTGTTTTTAGGATTGGTACCCCTAGGTCTATCTATACTACAACCACATCCACTTATAGTATGTAGAAATGGATGTATTTGGTTAGAAACCAATTACTCTATACTTTACCAAAGCTTTTGGATGTTTTCTAATACTTAGTGTTATCCCTAAGTCTTTCTCTGTAGTTTTCCAATCCTAGTCCCAAAAATAACTAGACTTTCTTTTGATACCAACTATGACAACCCTTATCTATATTAGACATTAATTCATGATTTATTACATAAGAATAGAAATAATATAACCCAGAACATCAAGAAGTATAATGTCTTTGGGTAATTAGGAACATTAAATAACAACTTAAAATAGGGGTACATTGACATTATTGAAAACATCCTTAACATGCTCATAGTTTTCCATTATTTTTAAAACTGTGTGGGATAAACTAGGGACATACATAAGAAAGGAGTGAACTATAAAGCCTAGTAAGGGAATAAAAAAAATCAGAAGATGAATAAATTATTACATATTAGAAAATAAGAATTTAAATGGAACATAAAAGGGGTGAAATCCATAAACATGTACAATAAGGCATGATATAACATGGTAACATAAAGAAAACATGGGAAATGTGGAAAAAACTTAAACATGATATCATAAACATAGGTAAAGGATAATTTCCAAGACATTATAACATGGAGAACAAAGTCCTGTGATGGATTAGGTTTACTCTCTAATACCTTGCATGATGTTTCATGAGACTAAAACATTACACAGTGCATTGGAGTGCTATATAATTTTGGGCGCACCCATCACTTTCACATAATATACATGCATAAGTGTGCCACTTAGATCATATAACATAAGAACATATTTCATCACATTTAATCCCACGATTAAATATTGTACGTTACATACATGGAATTACCCAATCAATGACTTATAGTTACAACTAGGTGAATACCCTTGAGTGGAAATAGGTATAGGTATACACCTCACAAATGTTTGTCATTGAAAACCGTAGTGATATTTCAATAATGTAGCGAAAGTACATGAATTTTCATAAAATGGTTCAATGAGAGATAAAGGGGCATCCCATAACTTGTAAGTAAAATGTACAATATGATGTATATTTAAGAACATAATCAAACATGAAAATTTGAGAATTAATAGTCATAAGAAAAGGAGGGATCTTGAATAAAAACTTGACCTGGAAAAATCACAGGATAATTTTGACAGTATAACGGGGGTACATAGTGAATCATGAGAGGGATTAATGAGATTGAAAGGGGTCATTAATCACTTTTAAATAATAAGGGTAGTAATAGGTATGTTTAATAGTGTATCCCATAAATATAAATTCTAAGATAAATCATAGTACATAAATATAGTGCTTGAATAGAGAGAAGAAAGAGAGGATCCCTTACTAAATTTCAGCATAGTAACAATTTAGGTTAATGCTATAATGAGAGGGTATAAATGAAATTTAATTATTAGGAAATAAATTGGATATTATAAGTATATTTATAAAGTCATGAAAACATAACCAATTGATAATCAAAAGGCTAATTACAAAGAAGGTGTTTGAATGAAAAAGAAGAGTGGGAAACCCCTTACCAAAATTCGGTATAATAACGACTTAGGTAAATGATATATTGAGAATGTATAAATGATATATAATTCATATAAAATAAATTTTATAGTAAATTTATGGTTATAAAGACATAAAAACATAACTAATTGAGATTCAAAATGCTAATTACAAAGAAGGAGCTTGAATGGGAAAGAAGAGAGGGAAACCCTTTACTAAATTTCAACATAGTAACAACTTAAGTAAATTCTATAAAAAGATTATAAAATGACATATAATTAATATAACATAAATTTTATAGTAAATATATGATTATAAATTCATAAAAACATAACCAATTGAGATTAAAAAGGCTAAATACAAAGAAGATTCTTAAATTGAAAAGAAGAGAGAAAGGTCCCTTACTTTTAGAGGGAGACTCCAAAAGATTAGGAGAAGCTTCTTGAGAGTTTGGGGGAACCTTGTAGGACTATATAGAGGGAATTTAATAGTAATTAATTTATCCAAGGTATTTTACTAAAGATTAATGTGATCTTGGGTGGGTTTACATAGGAATAAATAGGGGAGTTCTTTATTATTTCCCAAACTTAGGTTTTGGACTCTATATAATAATATAATCAAAAAAAAAATCTTTACATGGTTTTACCCATGGTTTATACCAAATAGGATTGGTTTTCATTATTTTATAAGTATAATATCTGAAATAATTAAAATATTAACCTTGTTTATGTGGAAGTGAGTCATGTTTATAAAGATATCATTTTAAAACATTAAAATATAATATAGGTTTTGGAGGATTCATAAAGGATTTATAAAATTATTCAAATAACCTAAAAATAAAATTATTTTAAATGGGAAAATTTTATTTAGTCATGGATATATTTTATATAATTTATTACATAAATTTTTGGTCATTGTGATGTCATAATACACATCGTATATTTATACCGTATTTAATCTTTACCCGAAATTTTGACTATCTCAGAAGATTATAAAAAATTAACCATTAGATAATTTCAACATGATGATTATAAAAATAATATTTATTTTATAAAAATAGTTTTCTAAATATTTTAATTTCCAATTTTAAAATAAGAATCTACATTTATTGAGAAATGTTGAGTTTTTTACAATAACTGTTTTCGAACCCTTATAAAAAATTACATTTAACTTAATAAAAATTATATTATCATTTATATTTAATAAAAATTGTTTTATTTTATTATTTAATTAAAATATTTTTTTTTAAAATTAATTAATTAATCAAAAATAATATCTTAATTGAAAAAACATATTACTCAAAAATAAAACTTGAGTTTTGTTGTATTAAAAACTAATTTTTATCAAACTCATTACTTAATCATTTATAAAGTAAAAACAATAAGGAATTAATATAATAATTATTTCGTTGAAAAGTAAATATAAATATTCATACTTTTAGGGTTAACCCCTCTTGTTTCCTTGTTAAATTATTATTATTATTTTTTTACCTTTAATTAATCGATTTTTCTTTTATTGCGGCAATAAGTATTTATTACGGTTACTATTCATATTGTCCATAAATTAAGTTTGAACTTATTAAATAATATTAATTACGATGATTAAAAATATTTAATCCATTTTATAAAATTAAATTCTTATAATTGGAAGAGTTTAATTTGAAATAAAACATGCAAGCGCGACGGAAAACGGTTTTCGGAGAAATGCATTTTTCAAGTAAAAGATGATTTTAATTTAATTTTATAACTAGAAATATTCATTATATTAATTTAAATTAATAATTATATTTATATAATATATAAATTTAACTTAAATCATTCCCAATTAGGGGTTATTTTTAATTAATTAAAATGGAGGAACATTATGCATTTTAAAACACTTTTCAGAAAAATGTGTTTTCAAGCGTAAAAATAAACTTATTCTAAATTAAGATATAAAGATAATTTAAATTTAATTAATTAGATTAAATAGAACTAAATAATTATTATTTTAATTATAAATTAAATTAATATAATAATGGTAATTTTAAATTACTTAATTAATCAAAAGAAATGGTAATTTTACAAAAAATGGGTATTTTTCACTATTCATTGAAAATCAATATTTCCCAAAAAATCCAAAAAATTTACCCTAAGTTAATTTTAATATGATGATATAAAAAATTAATTTTATTTTATAAAATAAATTTTCGAAATTTTTTAGAAAATAATTATAATTTTTTTCAAAAGGAAATAAAAATAATTTTTTAAGAAAACATATTTAAAGACATAACCAAAAATTGGGTGATTATTTACTATGAATTTATCAATACATTTATATTGAGTATAAAATATATATATTTCATAAATTATTTAATTCAATTCATACCCATGAATTTAACTACTATGTTATAATGGTCGTATTTAAATAATCACTATTTGTTTGGGTTTAGTGTTGCGTATCACATACACCATTAAACATAATTTTCTCTTTTAGAAACTTGGGGCATTACACATTACCTCACGAACCTGGATGTTGGAGAAAAAAATAGAACCCAAAACATTTAGATATCAATAATGTTATGTAACTTGGGTGGGGTGCATAATAAATCACAAGAAAAATGTATTATATATATATATATCATAACTATAAACTCAAATTCCAACCCAAAGGTTTATACCAAGTAGCACTACTAATACTTATAAAAATTACCACAATACCGCTACCAAAACCTAAAAACACTTAAATATATATAAGATAAACCCCCCACCCATTCACATCAAAGAACCATATGACCATTCACAATTTTTCATTTAATAATATCATTATCCTTTTCCATATTTACCATTTACCAACCACATTATATTAATTATGTCATCCATTCATCCCTATTTAATGTGAATCATTCATTAATGATCACTCCAGTTATTACTTGGTTTTAAAGGGATCTAATAACACTTTTTAGATTCTGAATAAGTGATTAATAAAACCGATCAAAGATATCCTTGCAAGATATATGAAACCATACATAAAATATAAATGAAGAAACTATAAACATATGTATCTTACACCATTACTACTGCTACATCATTCTTCATCCATTATTGATGAAGACCACAAAGAGGCATTGAATGAAATCCCTCCTCCAAAGGTATATATAGGATACTGAATCACTCTTAATATTAATGAGATTCTATATCCACTACAACATGCTAGTGCCTCATTATGCAGTGGAAGTTGGAGCAGGGAGCTTTAGGATGATGGGGTTTTGACTGAGGCATTAACGAACTTTCATGCTATCACACACACCCATTGAATAGCCACTTCCTCCATTATATAGATCCCCCAAGTATTATCCTTGAGTTCTCACACATTTACTCATGTATTATAACACATGAGTAAATTCTTCATCCAACTCATGCATGAATACATCAAATTCCACTACCATACATCTCATGAAATTTCTCTTTAATGGTGGCCAACATAAAAACTTCCTTGAATGATACCAGTTATCATTAAATTGCTTAAACCATCGATGATATTACAATTTTATAATATACAAGGAATTACAATATAGAAAAACATACCCTATGATTTTCATGGAAAATGGTATAAAAATCATTGGATGTGAACTACAACAGGAACCACTATGCCATAATGGTGCATATGATTCCATGGTGTACAAATGACATCATCATCTACAATCATATGATGCATGTTATTTCCATATTACTTATTTCATAGTATCTCTTAAATTATGATCCATGATATGGATCATTTTTGGCTGGCACACCTTATTCATTGAAGTATTCAGTGAATGAACACTAATAGACTGTAACATACAGGTTCCATGGGATGTCACCCGATACATTATGTTATAGATAACACTATTCATTGAATGAAGAGTATTGAGGATAGCTATATAAGATGATGTTATCCTCTTCTATTGGGTGTGAGATATGATGAACCATATCCAAAACTCTCTTTATCCACATAGCTCATTTATCACCCTTAGCGGAGCAGTTTGCACCCCTTCAGGCATATGAGAGTCCACTGGTTCCCAACCAGAACCCATTGGCCTATGATTTTCCCTCAGAGGTAGGAGACATTCATTTTTTCTCCATGTGTTCATTATCAAATTTAATCCATCTAAGAATATGATTAAGGCTACAACACTAGTGTTTTAGGTATTCTTATGGTGTTTTACATGCTCTGTTTTTTGGAGACATTTATGAGTTTTATCCTTAGGGATAGATTAGACATGTGTTTGGGTTCACTGATACTTCCAAGGGCCATAATATGATTCAATGAAACCCATTATTGGTATCAGAGTGAGTTTATTAAAGGATTAAACATGTTTAATCCATATCTTTAGAAAACATTACTGTCACCATGACAAAGAACTGCCTGTGGAGTTCTTTGCTGGGATTCTATATGCACCACGATCAGATCCACGATGTAGGAGTCCTTGTAGTCTTTCAAAATGACCAAAAAATAGACCACCATGGCATAGTATAATCTGTTGTGATCTCATTTATCTTTACATGAAGTGGTTATATTCAAAATTAAAGGACCAAATTTTAGTGAAATTCATGGTGGTCCCTAAATGGGTTTAAAAAAATTATTATTTTTTGATTTAGATTATGATTTTAAAAGGTTTATAAATTATAATTTCTAGGATTATAAAATGGGATATTAATTAATTATAAAGTGTTTATAATTAATTGAATATTTTTATCAAACATTTAGATATTATGAAATTTCAAATGCCAATATTTAAAATTCTTTTTTTTCAAATTATATGATATATATTATGTTTTAGAAATAAAATGTTTATTAAGAAATCATAAGATAAAATTTATAACTGGTTATAAATTATGAAATAAATCCAAAATATAAAAATATTTATATTTATATTTATTAAATTTTCATAGTTATTAATTTTAAATTATTCAATTTAAAAGAGGATCTTATATAAATATATTATTTAGACCACGTCAAAATTGTTTTAATCAATGATTTTAATAATAAATTAAAATTTTATATAATAAAAAATATGAAAGAGTTCATATTGGATAGAGTATAAAGAATTTATAATCTAAATTATGGAATGAGCATAATGTTAGGTAATTTATAAAGGGGTTTATACTTAGTATTATTTATAAATAGTTCATAAATGGTTGTATCATGTTTTAATATTTTAATTGGAAATTTATTTAAATCTTATTCTTACTATATTCATGTTTAGTAAATTGTTTATAAAATGTGAATATTGTGTATTCTTTAGTTTAACTGTTAAAATGATTCTATTTGTTAGATATCTACATTAAATGATAGGAAAGACTCCATAAAATTTAGTTTTCATCTACCTTGAACTTGATTTTTTATTAAAGTTATGATCTTGAGAATAATTATCGAATATAGTTTGTGTATATTAGGTTTTATAATTATTACGAATTGAATTATCTATTAAGTAAAGTCTTCCTGATGAGAGATAATTGGGGTCGGGCCACCTACTAAACAGGAGGCTTATTCCTTGTATAGAAAGGTGAATGGGATAGGATATCTGTTGCTTCAAAATTACTCATGTAGAGATTATCAATCTCATATAACCCTAAACCTTTGCATGAAGAGTTCATGCACCTTATGCATATGATACATTAATATATATATGAATATTTTTATCTTCTATTTTTTCATAAGTAACACAAAGTTATGGGTTGTGTAAAAAGTTACACATTAATGTAGTGTGAACACGTTAATTTGGTAAATGAAATATAGATTCCAAAAAAACTAAACCATTAGAAGAATGTATACAAAAAAAGGAATAAAACATGAGAATATAATGATTATATGAGATGAAATAGTTATAAATTTAATATACATACGATGTATATTGAATTAGTGATACTTTAAAAGAAAAACCCATCAAATACTAACTATATGATTCCTTATAAAGAAACACTGATCAAGAAATCGATCAGCCAACCAAGTAGTTTCACACCAAAAATGGGTTCCCCTAGATTATATTGTGTAAGGAAAAAAAGTAATGGGTGACTTAGGATTATCCAACTTGGTAGTTTCATGAAAAAGTGGTATTCTCTTGGATTTTCCCATGTTATCTTGTTTTTGATGTTTTATTTGGGTTACACTTAGCTGGGAAACCCCAGATTCTTGGAGAACAAAGAAATATATTTGAGTATTATCTATATGATGGATATGAAAAAATTATTTTTCTACTCAACTATCTAATAATCATAACTATTGTGATTGGGATGAATCCATACCTAAATAACTAAACTGATGAATTTCATGTTAAAGAGGGGTCATTACTTAGTGAAATATGGATCATGGATCACTAAATGAATATGATTTATGGGGTCATTATATTTAGTGAGAGAAATTTCATTAAAATTCCTTGATGAAAAGTGTAATAACCCAAAACCTTCACTTTTGGATCTAATATAAAAAACATACACATCATGTTTCTATCTTTGATACTAATAAATGTGGCCCAATTTTTTCCATAAAAAACTTAAAATGTCAAAATGAAATTTTGGATCACTTACATACCCAAGGAAATTTTAGGTTTAGAATTTTAAAAAATTAGGACCAAATATTAACAACTTGGACTCATAAACAACTAGTTCATAAAGATCAACATAATCGCCCACTATACCCATTTTTTTCAAATTCCATGTTAAGTATTTTACATATCCAATAAAATTACTCACATATTAAACCTTTCTAAACACAAATAATTTAACAACATTCTTCATAACCTAGGAAAAGGAAAAAAATGAAATAGTGAGTTCAGATACTTAGTAAAGGTAAGCATGGGAGATATTAATCGATGATCATATAAAAGCATAATACAATCATATGGGTATAATATCATGAACATAACTTAAAAATTTCACACCCAATCCAAAAAAATCATAAACATGAGTTATGCCATAAAACATTATCATTTCAAAATACATGAATCATAAGATTGAGTAATCATCATAAATCAATCATGAACCATAAGTTTATGTCATAAATGTGTGTGGAATATTAATAATTATATAAACCATTTCATATGTCATGGTTAACTTCCATGACCATTGGATCAGGCATCAACACCTGTTTCCCCTAGTGGATCAAGTACATAGGCTTGTTTCCCACAACCTATCAACAAATTTGAGTTGTTTCCCATAATAGATCAAACAAACTGAAATTTTTACCGTAAAAAATCTAGAAAAATTACTTTTTTCCCATAATATATAAATCACATTAACATGTTTCCCATAACAGATCAAGCACAATGACTTGTTTCTCATTATTTTCCCACGAGATTTAATAATTTATGCAACAAATTAGAGGCACTTTTCACAGGCTACACATAGTTAGTCAAACCATGCGCTGAGCCCGTGTGAGGGGGTGTCCTTAGACAATGTCTTTTTCAGGGCTAGCGCATGGTTTGGAAAACCAAGTGGCCAAATCACAAGACATTTAAAAAATTTGGAAATGAATATTTTCACCTCTTTTCTATTTAAATTTCCCCCTCATTTTCTTTCTCCTTCTGCATACAGTATCCCTCTCCTGTGGGAATGCTCATACTCCAAACCTAAGATAGGTTTTGTGATTTCTCTTTCATTCGACCTTAGAATCGACCACCATTCATATCATTAGATTACTATTGTTAATAGATTCAATCCATTTCATTATTTTATTAGTTTCTCTCACCACATACTACACTATTTTAGTGTGATCTAATATTCCCTATTTTCAATGGATTTGTATATTTTGTTGTTTTCTTTCATTCTAGCTCAATTAAATGCCCGAAAATGGATGAGGGGTAAACTACTAACCTAAGGTAAGTGGTATAGTTATTTTCCTTAAAATTATTGTTTTTTTATCAAGTGACATTGTGCCACATAATGGAAACATCTGGTGACACCTCCTAAATGTCTAATAAATTAAATCAAATAATAACCCATGTTTAATATATTCCTAAAAACCTCTGAATTAAAATTATAGAGTGATCAAACCAATGTGATCCACTTTGAAGGGTGTTCATTTCTTAAAGTCCTAAGAGAATCATACCTTGTATTGATTTAATCCACCATTTGAGGTGTGTTAAATGACCATGTAATGAGTTTAATGAATCTGCTTAAGTTGTATGAATTTCATGCAAGATAACCCGTACCCTTACATCAAGATGAGGGAAATAAAAGGGTACCAATTTAAGGACACCTTGGATGGGATCTTTGAGCTTTATAAAATAGAATTTTTAAATTAATATCAATAATTCATGAGTGATACTTGGTTTCTTTTATTGAATACCTTGAACATGCTCACAGGGTGGATGCCTTATATACTTTACCCGTGAGAGATACCTGGTTACCTAATAAATTACCTTGTAAGAGCTCAATGGTTAATATTTCTATACCATGCCATGAGTGATAATTGGTTCCCTTTGTGGAATAATATGGATAGGCTCATAGGGTTATGCCTTAGACCATTTCAAGAGTGATACTTGGGTTCCACTTACAGATCACCTTGGATAGACTCTTATGATGATGGATACTTATCATGCTCCTAGAGAGATACTAAGGTTTGTCTTTACAGATCATCTCACATGGGGTAATGATGTGTATTTATTAAGAAATAATAATTCCATTTTAATAAGTCTAAGGATGTGTGCACCAAGAAAAAGAACATGCTTAGGTCCGACCCTTGTTTACACTTGACTTTCTGACAGCCTAGTCTTATTTTCCAGACATGTATACTAGAAGAATTATGATGTATCTATATATATATGCTGACATATAACCTATATTTGTATAGGTTGAACGTGGTTTATAGATATCCAAATTAAGTTGAAGTAGGTAATATCGGTCGAGTATCCATGAGGAATCCGAACTAATGTGTTTATTTATTTATTATTATACCCTAATCTTTTCCTACACACTGATAATTTTATATGCATAGAATGGATAGTTTTAGACACCATTGGTGGTGTACTACTAAGTATATATCAGACCCTATTTGGGCCTCCTATGGAACCCAAACAAATTTCATGGTTTCAAAGATAGACAAAGGTAAGTGTACAACTCAGAATGTTTGATTTATTGTACTAGGATGGAGTACGAGAGTAGAGGACTAAGCCTACACTCGTGATAATAGTTGAGGAAACATTTATCAATTTTTTATTTTTTTTAGCATGTTGTATATGCCTATACCCTAGTACCCTGTGTACTTCCCTTTTGTATATCACCATGACATGATCATCATTTTTGTTTGTGATATTGATTTATCTTCAACCTATTTATTTATCTGGATGATTTATCATTCCAATCCTGGTTATTTATCAATGTTTCCATTATTTATCATTATTATTTACCATTTTGATACAATTTCATCAAGAGGGAATTGTCTCTGCATGAACACACCCTAGGCACTCACTACAAGTCGGTAGCATTTCACATATGGGGATGCATGCTTTAGGTCATGTGGCCAACCAGCCCGGGGCACTGCTTAGTGGATTTCGAGGCGGGTAACTATAAAGTGGTATCAAAGGATATTTTCCCTTTTTTATTACTATTTGGGTATTATATATGAGACTAGGAGCATGTCAAAATTTGGTAATGAGCCTATTTCTAGGAGTAGCTAACCCACACATAGGGGAAACCCAAATTTCCTAGGTTGGGATATTGTTCTTTTGTTTCACACCTATTATAGTTATACTAATTTAACCATTGGGTGGATTTTTTTTTTGAAATTATTGTTATTGATATTATTATTATGGATTTATTTTTCCTTGGACCGATATGGAAAGTAAGTATCATCTCATGCATCATTGTAGGTACTTGAGGATTCAAATTTCATGCATTATGCCATGCCATATTTATATTATTGTGTTCATTTCCTATATTACTTGGGATTTTTGTGAGTTTCTTGATTATTATATATGGAAATATTATAATTTTTATTATAGGGATAAAATAATTGTATTAATTAAAGTTTCAACATCAATATAAATGGTGTTTCCCTGTATATATTGACGATGTCACCTTAATTAACCAATTATACCATGATTGAGCCATGGAATACTAGCTGCATGGGATGAAACATTATATGATTTTGATTACATGAATTCCAATTATAATGTATAAAGAATTAAATTATATAAATTGGGAATGGTGATTCATTTAATCAAATCATTTACATGTCCTGTTATATCTTGATACTGGTTATAAGAGTTAGCTCAGAGTTACATGACATACCAATATCAATTTATAAATAGTATGGGCCTTTATAAATTGGTAATGGTAGTGAATCTAACTGGACTATGACATATATATATGCATATAAATGATTAAGAACTTAAATAAATTTAAAATATTAAATGAAATGGTTACCGTTAAATGGGGATTTCAATTGTAAAGTAAAGGTTGTTTTCCTCTATACCTTGAAATTAAAACTCTATATATTGAAACCTCTATTTCATAATGTGAGACCATGACATGAAATTAGTAGTGGGTAGTAGGAAGTGTATCTTGTGAACTTTATTATCATATAAACCTAGATTTAGGACCAAGTAGAGAGATGTGTCTCATTTATAGAAATTCTATTCACATGTCCTTTACTATTATCATAATTCAATTTGTTGTTAAATCTTATTCAAGGCATGTATTTAGAAATTATAGAGCCATGCATCCATGATGTCCTCAAGTCATGCACTAGGAGGGTGGGGATTAACATGCTCTAGAGGTGGTGGGCCCTAAGACACTAGTGTTTCCTACCATGGTTCCACCTGAGGTACCTCTTTCTATTCCTAATATGGGAACTGATGCTCTATTCAAAGATAGTTTCCTACACTTTATACAGTCTTCATAGGGATCTATACAACCTGCCCCTAATATGGAATAGTTGATATGAGAATTATAGCAGCAGTATCCTCCCACCTTTTCGAGGGATGGTGGTCCTCAAGCTTCTAAGTCAGGGTTGGAGGCCATGTTATCTATCTTTGAGCATTTGGGGATTCCTTTTGAGTGGAGGATAAATATCACTACCTATATTATTCATGACCCTACTAAGCGTTGGTGAAATTGTTGACGCTCCTTTCGTCACAGAATCTAAAGCTTAGAAAAGGGGAATACCTTAGTCAAAATTGATTCATCCTTTAATGAAACATCAAAAAATCGCCAAAGGAATGAACAAAGAGAACATTACCCATAGGTCATGCAAGTTTCCTCATAGTCGTGCAAGTCCACTTACGCGGTGCAAAATGATCGCGCAAGTGACTTGCGCGACCTAAGTAATAACCGCCCGGGGTCTTCTCCTGCCTATAAATAGACCCTATGGGCCCCCCATTCGAGGATGAATTTTTCCAAAAACTCAGATTTGAGCTCCCGATGCCCTAGTCTCTTCTCAAAGCTTCCGAAACACTTATAAGGTAATTTATTACCTATAACAGAAGATCTAAAGAGGGGGAGGAAGACCTAAGTGTTGAAACTCATCAACACTTGCGCGCCTTAGTGGTCAGCCCTTAAGGGAAAAGGCCACACTTGCGCGTCGCCTTACTCCTTCAATAGAACTTGCGCGCCCCGCTTCTGGAAGAACCTAAAGAGGATTCTAAAGGCTTTAACCTAGAGTCTCTCAAGTATTACCCTACTGGTTAACTGTCGTGCAAGTACCCATGTGTCACGCAGGTATACCTGCATGACTGGGACTTGCGCGCCCACGCAGTACATGCGCGCCTCTGCCTCCATGGGTGCCCTTCTTGCCCATTTCACCCCTCTTATTTCATTCCACCTCTCCTATTAAAGATTCAGTCTTCAAGACACTCTTCAAAGCCATTTATGGCATGATTTCTTGATTTGACATCCTTATCTGAAAGGAATTATGTGGAATAACTCTCAAAATCTAGCGATTTACACATCTTTATGTCACTAAATATTGAGATTTCATTCATTCAACCTCATCCTTTACGATGAGAGAACTCATTAACCTAGGCATCCTCCTTAGAAGTAAGCCCTATTCCCCTAATCTGGGCATCCTCCTTAGGAGTAAGCCCCAGTCTTAATTTCTCTTAACCAGTCCTAATTTACCTTTGATATGGGATTCATTTTCAGGAGTAAAACCCAATCATAAGTCCTCTCCTAATATGGGCCTCCTTTTCAGGAGTAATCCCCAAGTTAGAGTATTCAAATCTCCATGAAACACATATACCTTTATGGACCCTGTTCCTGGATTTCTTCCCTGAAGTAAATCCTAATCTTCATTTATCTGGGCAGTCATACATATATAATCCCCACATTATTTCTTATGATTGCATCTTTCATGGCACAATTGTCTGATTTTTACCAATACCTCTTGTTTCTCACATCGATCATGACTCATTTGAGCTTAGAGTGTAAAGGTAATTATGACATCCTTATTTGAGCCATCAATCATAAACATCATACTCCCTTACTTGAACTACGTGGGTTCTGATTCCTTTTATAAATAGAGGATACGTAGGTAGCCCATCTGCGGGTTCGATCCCAACTCTGAAATAATTCATGTCCATCTGAATGACAATAAACTTCAGGTGCCCCACTGAGTGGTTTTAAAACCAGTATGGCCATCATAAGGACCAAGAGACTTTTACGTATCAAAGGATACCATTGACTAAGAATCTATAACAAATAAATATGATTCTTTATCAGTGAAGAACCTCAAATACATATAAAAGATTCTCTAAATTTCCTACATATCGATCATTGATTGTCAGATCTAAAGGAAAACTCATTTTATATTTGGTAATGTAATAGGGATTCACGAACATAACTTAAATCTATAAAGAGAGTCCCGGAGTAGACAATAATTCCCCTAAAAAAGGTGTGATGAGTCCATCCTCCCATCCTCTCGACCAATGAAAATTCCTAAGCCTCATCAGTCCATAAACTAATGAGCACCTACCTTTGGAAAGTAGGTCCGAATGAATTTGGAATCATTGGATGTTTTCGGTTCTATGAACAAACCTGTTAGGAACCGATCAGAATGTTTGAACCTCCCTTCAAAGGAGGTCATCCCCAAAGTCTGAGGGAAACAAAAATGGTGAACCCGACGTGAATCCTTAACCAAGTTAAATTGATGTTTTACCTATTTGTTAGGCCCCTATTTAAAACTCAATAAGAGGGCCAACAAAAACAATCATTGACATATGTGCTCATCCAAAAGATTTAGTGACTGAATTTATCTTGATTACGTCTGTTATATCAAACAGGCACTCTTTTCCAAGATCTTATGCATTTCTAGAATGGATTATCTCAAGTTCACACCTGTGAATACTACTGCTGCAAATGCTACTGCTGCTACTCCTGCTGTATCATTGTCCACTCTGAGGACGATATCACCTACTCAGCGTCTTCAACGCTGGGTATCAAACGCAATGGTTAAGGAGTACCATCAACATGGTACCATCCTAACTTGGAGGCTGCCCGAAAAGCCCTCTAAGTGAACAACTCACACTCGTTGTCTGGACAACGACGACCAGTGATCAAGAAGCAGGCAGTGCTGACTACCGTCTCCAACTGTTTCGGGTCATTATCCTTGGAACGCAATCACCATTCACTCCCTTATTCTGGGGAGGTGAATGAGCAGGGCCCTCAGGGCCTTAATTCAAGAAAACAGGAGTCCTTCCTGTGGGCTCCCACCAACAATTGCCGCCAGACTCGTGCGACAGTGTACCCTCAACATGATGAGGGTACCAACTCCAGGCATTCGGCTCAGGTTCCTCGAACCCGAGCAGGCAAGACGAATCGCCATAGGCGATGTCCGGTTAATAGTGAGCAGGTTCTCATCTCTACCGTCTCCGGAGAAGTCCACCAACCTAACTTGGTGGCAAGCAATGAGCAGGCAAACACACCTGCCCGTTTTAATTCCGCTGTCCAGCAGACTCGTCTGGAATCATCACACCAATCCCACCAGGCAATTCCAGCGGAGTACTATAGGCAGGAACATACACCTGTTTATACATCATCAACTAGTCAGCAGGCTCGTATGTCTACATATGATGGATCTTTTCAACTATGTTCGGTGAAGTGTAATCAGCATGCACATACACCTTCTAGTACTAATCAATCCTACCAACCGTCTCACTTGGTAGAATTCAGAGAAGTTAGTCGGAAAGCCTCGATAACAAATAGGAGGCAGACTCAACTCTCTACCCCCACACTTGAGTACTGTCAGGATTCACTGAGAGGAAAAGGAGGACATGAGCAGGCACATACACCAACTCCAAGCCTGGAATGGATGTATATTCTTGTTCCGGTAGCTGAAGTCACCAAGCATATTCTATCAATGGTGAAAGAGCAGAAGCAAATCCCTGCTCATATTCTAGATGCCTGCCAGGATATTATAACAACTTCAATGGTATTTTAGGGAAAAACACATAAATCTATCCCTACCAGTGGAGTGACACATCAACAATTCACTCCGAAACAGACACACACATCTGTTCCAGTCTAAGAGGGTTGTGGGGCATACTCCCCCATATCATACGGACAACCAAGTCAGGCACATACACCTGATTTGAGTAGAGATCGTCTGCTTAACCTGAAAATATTTCATGATCAGACACATACACCTGCTCAGAGCAGCCACTTTCGTCAACAAGTGGTTTCCAAGGTGAGTAAGAAGGCGTCTAAGAAAAAGACCCACCCAGCACAGTCAGGAGACCAAGAGCCAATCTGTAACAAGGCCTTGCTCGATGCTGGAGTTCTTGAAGCCCTCAGACATTTATCTGTTGGAATTAAAGATTCTACTCCCTCATTTACCAATAGTGGGAACATTAATTCCGAAGGTCTTCAATAGACACTTCCTCATGAAGGCTTGCTTCATGATAATTCGGTCGATCTCAAAGTTTCATCTTCAGATGAGATCCAAAAGAACCCTCTGTGTGGTCAGAAGACCAAGGAGCAAGAGATCTCATATTTTGCTGTAACCCATTATGGTGGTCCTCCCCATGATGATGAATTTCACTGTGAAAGTCCTCTCCGCAGTAGTGATGCACATTTCCCGGAAAATTCTCCAATAGACAATGTAGTGCCGAGAAAGCCCTATTATCTTGAGGCAATTGGAAATGCGAAACCAATCATGTCTGATGCTTCATCGCTAGAAGGTGAAATACTTTCTCAATCAGAAGATAGCTCAGGGTGTAGGTAATTCTCTGAACCACCCCTAAGTCATGCATCTTCTAGTTTGATCAATGATTTCTCTACCAATCCTGTTGAATCCAATGAAGAAACAAGGAAACACCAAATCTGGTCAAATTAGGTAGAAGAATATTCATCAAATGATAAAGAGGAAATGCTGAACATGAGAAAACAACTGGAAAAAGGTGAAGTGCCAGTCATGTTTTGGGCTCTAGCTGACTCTCAGTATGACATTCCAGAAATGTTGACGGAAGATGAAATTCATGATATTCGTCTCAACATATGGAAAACTCTTTGTCAGTTGAAAAAGAAAGTATTATCTTATGATGAATATAAAAATCATCTCAATATAATAGAAGGGTTACAACGTCAGATTGATTTGGCATCTCTATCAGTCTCTCGATATCCGAAGGCTGAAAAGCAGCAGAGAGCCCTTCAACGTTCATGCTTTGGCGCACTAAGAAGATTGCGTCAGTTAATTTCCAATGCCCCATCTGGTATTCATGTCAGAGGATGGGGTGTTCATGGAGCACTACATTTCACGGTGCTCTCCAGTCAGAAAAGCCCACCGAAAATGGTCTCATGAAATGTTATTGCCCATGGTCGGCCACAAATACCAGGCTTTGTTTGTAATCAAAAGCTTTCCCAAGAACAGGCCTTAACTAGTTCCTCTCAAAATCAAGAATACAGAGAACAAGTTATTGAATTACTCCTGCATCAAGCAAATGAGAATATTGAACAGGCCTCTCATATGGAGCAAGCACATCATCAAGTGACAGAAGTGTTGGAAATTATCCAATGGTATTTTGAACCAGGTGATAAAAGTGGATACAGGTTAATGCATCCAGCTAATTTCAGGACTAAGGTTCGCAAGATCAGGAGAGATTTTAAGAAAGTCTCAGAAATAGCATGTCAAGAGCCACTACAGCTCGCCAGATTGGGGAATCTTTTAAACCAACCCTCAGAATCAAAAAATAAGATTCGAGGAGTTGAGAAGGAATAGCCCCAGTCCACTGGACTGGCGACTTTTTCAAATCATCAATCCCCTCCTCAGAGAAAGTCGGTCTTTTCTCGATTGGGGAAGAAGCATCAAGAGGAACGAAGAGACAAATTATCAGGAGATTCCCTCCAAATTACGGTTCATCAAGAAGTTCCTGAGGGATCGAATCAACAAAAGGAAATGTCTCATCAAAGACATGGAAGAAGAAAATATCACAGAAATACTGATAGAAGGGATGTGATGAGTTATGCATCAATCAATGTCATCAATGACATTGTTGCTGATCCACTAGATGAGGCTCACTCAGGGGACTCAGATGAAGAGGTTCCTGATCAAAAAGATGTACGCACCAACACAAATGAATAAGGTGTGCGTACACAAAGTCAAAGGATTACTCAGAACCTAGGTAATCCTTTGAGTAACGCACTTCCACCTCTCCGAAAAGGATCCAACAAAGGGAAGGGAAAGAACTAGGTTACATATCCTTCATCTGGAGAAGGTCAATCACTCTCACTAGAGCAAAGGTTTGCACAACAGGAGGAATAAATGAAGGAATTAAGAAGGCTGAATACAGAACTACTTCAAAGTAGTCTTCTTCTTAAGCATGATAGAGTTAGTCATCCAAAGGAATTTGTTGCAACTACTGAGATGGATCAAGAATATCCTCCTCTATCAGTACACCCTCATAGGTATAATCCTACGGGTCAAGTGCAACAACAGTTGGCAGTGCTACCATCAGTTGCAGCACCAACCACTACATCTGTCCAAGCTCCAGTCATTGCACCTACCCAAGTCCAAGTTCAACCGGATGTTTCTCAAAAGTTAATAACTACTATTGAGTCATTAATAGCTCAGTTAGAAACTATGGAAGAGAAACGTGCGCAAGTTCAACCAGAAAATAAAGTTTACCCTGAATGGGTAGATTCAATCTCTCATCCATCCAGTTTTGGAAACCCTGTATTCCCTATTTTCAATGGATCAAGAAATCATGAACAACATTTGACACATTACGTGTCTTGTTGCGATCCTATGATGAGAACTCCAGAGCAGCAAGAAGCAGTGAAACACATATGCTTCATGCGAACCATGCAAGGACCAGCTTTTGTTTGGTATACAAGCTTGCAATCCCGGTCAATTACCGGATGAGAGGATCTTCACCAAAAATTCCTCCTTCAGTTCATCTCAACTTTTCCAAAGACAACAGTTTTCGATCTTAAAAACTGTAAGCAAAGGGAGAATGAAAGGGTCTCTGATTTCATTTCTCACTGGAAGGGATTAACATATTCCCTAAGATTAGCACTCCCTTAAAAATAATTGTTTCCAATCTATGTGGAAAATCTGCGTGACAAATTACGCACGCTGTTAATCATTGTGAAATACACAAGAGGGTTTCGAGACCTTACTTCAATCGCTCAGCAGATTGAAGATTCCCTTATACAGGATAAGGCTAAATCTCGTGTAATTCCATCAGTTCCAGGAAGGAGAATGGGTAAAGCAGAAACTACTATAGTTATGCTTAAACAAGCACCTGTACCTGTTTCTACCTCAAAACCTTCATCTTCTCGAAGGGCTCCACCTCCTGAGCACCAAAAACAAAGGCCGTTTCGTCTAGACGATCAAAGAGGTCAAAGACGAAAACAATTTGAGGATCTGAAGAGAAAAACATACTCTTTCCGAAATGAAAAAGTTCCTGGTTATTTCATTTCGGCTCTGGAAAACAATTTGGTTCAATTACCAATTCCCAAGAGGCCAAACAAGAAAGGAGATGAAGACCGTACCAATTATTTCCCTTTTAATCAAATGTTGGGGCATCCCATCCAGGAGTGTTTTGTCTTCAAAGACCTCCTGCAAAAGATGGTCGACTCGAGACAAGTCAAACTGAAAGGCTCTTTAGCTCAGGTAGCATGTGTTACTGCTACATTTCCAGATGAGAAAGGCGAATGGCAAGAATTCAAAAGCAAAAATACACAGAAGTATGATGATTGGATGTTCAGAAAGACAATCAATCGAACTCATGCTATTTTGCGAACACAATTAAAGAAACCAATTGTGTCTTCTTCCATGAATGTTGCGGCAAAACCCTCTTCATCAGAGGGAAAGTTCTCAAAGAAACGACATGATTCAAAGAAAGAAAAAGAATCAGAAGAAGATGAGTATGTGTCAAAGCCTAAGTTGTCTTTGACTTTAGCGGACTTCATGCCATCTAATTCAAATCCACGGGTACCACCCCACCAAACAGCACAACCTAAACAGGCTAATCAGGCAGAGTCTTTATTAGATGAAGAGTTAATCTTTGGTTCTGTTAATATGATTCAATTAACAGATCCATATGCCATTCGCAGTTTCGATTTCAATGAGGCTAAATTCCCTGTATCAAATAGGGGAATCAGAGGAAGTTCCAGGGGCTCAGAATATAGGGGAAGATGTGGATATTTTGGAAGCCACTATTCCAATTCTACCCCTGCTAGAACTATGTACGCAGTAAAAACTCATGGTAGAGCCCTTCACCGAGCTCAGCAAGAACAAGCAAGTTCTTCTTCCAATAGCAAATTCAGTCCTGACACAGTTATTTTGGAAGACCGGTTGAAAGTTCCCTCTTCTTCATCTCAGCAAGTTAATGGATCTAATCGGTCTAATCTTCCAAAACCAGGAATATTGCCAACTCCTATCCCGATAAAAGATGCATCAACTTCCAAAACATCTGCTTCCAAGGTACCTGCTAAACCACATATTCCTATTGGGAAACACAGAATTCTGGATCAAAAGTATGATATATTGAAACACTTGGCCCAAGTACCAACCAAGTTATCAATTCTGGATGCTTTGAATTTGTCAAAAGATCTTCGAGAAGCACTCATCGAGGCTTTGCCAAGTCCCCAGGAGTTTGAAACTGAAATTGTTGCAGCTGAAGTCTATCACATAGAGAATAATCCTGCAGAATTCCATGCAATAATATCTTTTATTGATGAAGATGAAGATGATGTTGTGCATGGACATATTAGACCATTGTGATTGTCTGGAAAGGTCAATGGTGTAGACGTCCGAAGAAATTTCATTGACAATGGTTCAGGAGTCAACCTTATGCCCATTCGTACACTTCGTCGATTGGGCCTCACGGAATCTGATTTATCTCCTTCTACCATGATGTTACAAGGATATGATAAAAATGAACAAGAACCTTTGGGCGAAGTTACACTCAGAACTCAGTTTGGAGATCTTGTATCCAATTCAGATTTCATGGTTGTTGATCAAGACTCAGCCTTCAACATCTTGCTTGGAAGACCTTGGCTACATCAGCATGCGGCTATCCCTTCATCATACCATCAATGTCTCAAATATTGTTTTGATGGTCAAGTTGGGACATTGTATGGTGATAAGGCCCCATTCAAGACATGTGAGTCTCAATACATTGAGGTAGAATTCTATCACATGAAGGGAAGGGAGAAATCCACAACAAAGGATATTACCAAAGTTAATGCTCCATATGGTTTGGAGAAAATTCCAGTAAATTAGTTTACACATATGAGTACAGATTATGTTTTTCCTATCAGTCAAATTGACAAGATATACCCAAATCAAAATACTCTTATGGAAAGATCCATAATGTCAATTATGACAATCGAGCTAGACAACATGGGAGAAATTGGTAATCTACCAAGCAGTGATGGAAACACAAATGGTGACGTCTTCATTTCATCTGCTGAAATACAACAAGTCTATGCTTTTCCAATTAGGTCAAAAGAAGTTATAGAAACATCTGAGGTGAACAATGATGTCGATTATCAATCCATCATCTCCTCTTTATTACCCAAAGAAGACCCTTCATCATCAATCAGGTCTGAAATGGAAGCTTCTTCTTCAAGATATAAAAATTTTGACATCTCTTCTGATCATGAAAATTCTACTTTATCATCTACTATGCAAGTAGAAATAGAAGAAATAATACATGATGAAGAAGAAGAGGAAGATCTCAGAGATGATCCTCCAACATTTGAAGAGGATATCTCTACCACTATGGATGAACTCAGAGAAATAAATCTGGGTAAAAAAGAAGATCCACGCCCCACTTTAATCAGTGCGGCCATGACTCTTGAAGAGCAAGAGATGTATATTTATTTTCTAAAGAAAAATAGAGATATATTTTCCTGGAACTATACAAAAATTCCTGGGCTTGATCCTGATATTGCTACTCATCATTTGGGTTTACCAGAAGAACATCAAGGATTTAAGCAAGCCGCGAGAAGAACACACCCAACTTATGCTTCCAAAATTGAAGCTGAAGTGGATAAGCTTATCAAAGATAACTTCGTTAGAGAAGTTCAATATCCCAAGTGGTTGTCTAATATTATCCCTGTAAAGAAGAAGAACGGACAAATTAGAGTTTGCATTGATTTCAGAGATCTTAATCGGCATTGTCCTAAGGATGATTTCCCAGTTCCGATTATAGAACTTTTAATTGATGAAACAACTGGATATGAATCCCTTTCCTTCATAGATGGATATTCTGGATATAATCAGATCTGAATGGCCCCAGAGGACGAGGAATCTACAGCCTTCAGAGCCCCTCATGGTGTGTTTTTCTACCAGGTAATGCCCTTTGGATTAAAGAATGTAGGTGCAACTTATCAGTGTGCCATGCATCGTATCTTCAAACCCTTCTCAGGGAAGTTTGTTGAATGCTATGTAGATGATTTGGTAGTTAAATCCAAACAACTTTCTAATCACTTGGCTGATTTAGAAGTCATATTCCGCAAGCTTCGACAACATAATTTGAAGATGAACCCCTTAAAATGTGCTTTTGGGGTAACCTTAGGAAAATTTCTCAGCTTTGTTATACGCCATCGTGGTATTGAAGTTGATCCTAAGAAGACCAAGTTAATCCTTGGTATTTCACCTCCTCAAAATTTGAAATAATTAAGAGGACTTCAAGGACACTTAGCCTATATTCGGCATTTCATCACCAATTTAGCAGGGAAAAGTTTACCCTTCACCAAATTGATGAAAAAGGGAGTCACTTACCAGTGGACTGAAGAATTTCAAGAAGCATTCGATATTCTCAAGAAATACCTCTTGAGTCCACCGGTACTCATGCCACCTGTTGAAGTAAGACCACTTATCCTCTATGTGATAGCTCTAGAGCGATCATTGGGTGCCTTTATTTCTCAAAAGAATGATGCTGGGAATGAGAACAGCCTCTACTATCTCATTTGAACTATGCTTGATGCAGAAACCCGATATTCAAGTATTGAGAAGTGCTGCCTAACATTAATCTTTGCAGTTCAGAAGTTGAGACACTACCTGCAACATCACGAGGTCCAATTGGTATCTCGCAATAACCCGCTCAAATTCATCCTTAGTTGTCCAATGCTTATAGGATGTCTGGCAAGGTGGGAAGTTATTTTGCAGCAATTCGACATTCAGTATGTGTCTAAAAAGGCGATAAAGGGCCAAGCTCTAGCTGATTTTATGGCTGAACACCCTTCAGTGGAAGACACATCTTCAGATATTGAACTCTCTGATGAGGAAGTCTTCTTTATTCAAGAAAGTCCTCAGGCATGGGAAATGTATTTTGATGGTGCTTCCAGAAGTCCAACAGGGAGGAAAATGAAAAATCCTAAATTCAAAAAAGTTGTCTTAGGAATTATGCTCATTTCTTTAGAAAAGGCAGTGTTACCTTATTACTTCTTATTGTGGGAAGGTGGTACCAATAATGAAGCAGAATACCAAGCTCTCATCGTAGGCTTGGAATTAGCACTTCAAGCACAAGTGAATCACTTAAAGGTGAAAGGTGATTCAGACCTGGTAATCAAACAAGTCAATGGGTATTATTCCATTAGAAAAGAAGAAATAATCCCTTTGTATGATTACATCAGAGAGTTAATGGAGGAATTCCTTTTGGAACCGACATTTTTTTATGTCCCAAGATCACAAAATGCTCAAGCTGATGTACTGGCTAATATAGCCGCAGCTCTGGAAGATCTAAATCGGGATGAGACAACCATCAGTATTGCCCACCGTCATGCAATTTCACCTTATGTTCAAATCAGAATAGAGGAAATTAATGAAATTAGTCCCATTCCTAAACCATATGGTCATACTACATGATGGATGTCACCTATTAGGGAATACCTTCAAAATGGAACACTTCCACCTGATAGAGCTGAGAAAGAACAAATCCGGCGATGTGTGGTCAATTTTACTCTTTATGATAGCCCAGATCACCTAGATAAAATTCTCTACAAATGTGGTTTTGATGTATTTCTCTTCATATGCATTGATGGTGAAGAGACAATGGATGTCATGAAAGAAGTGCATGTGGGAGTATGTGGTGCCCACCAGTCTGGACATAGACTGTCTGATCAGATTCGAAGGCTTAGATAATTTTGGCCTTCAATGATACGAGATTGTGTCGATTTCACAAAGAAGTGTCATTCATGCCAGGTACATTCCAACTTCATTCATCAACCTCCAGAGTTTCTTTATACAACTAAATACTCATGGCCATTTTCCACATGGGGAATGGATGTGGTGGGACCTTACCCTTCGGCTATGACTAAGCAGTTTAAGTACATTCTTACTACTACTGACTTCTTTTCCAAATGGGAAGAGGCAATACCTCTCAAGGAAGTTAGTTCTAAATGCGTTGTTAGCTTCATTAAGTCTAACATCATTACCAGATTTGGTGTCCCTTATACCATATTGACGGACAATGGAACCAACTTTTGTTCATCCGAGGTGAAGAAGTTGTATCAAAAATACAACATCAAATCCAACCATTCATCTCGGTATCATGCAGCGGCCAACGACCAGATAGAAGCCTTTAACAAGACTCTTTAAAATATACTGCAAAAGATGGTGGATAAAGATAAGAGGTCATGGTCTGACAAACTCTTTCATGCTTTATGGGCTTATCGGACTACCACCCGCACTGCAACTCGGTCAACTCCATATTCATTGGTATATGGAACGGAAGCCATCTTGCCCATTGAAGTTCAACTACCCTCGCTCAGAGTTGCCATTTGTGACCAATCATCTATAGATGAATAATCTCAAAAGCGATTGAATGAATTGGAACGGTTATATGAGAAAAGATTGTGCACTTTTCACCACTTGGAAGTCTATCAAAATCGAATAGCACGAGCTTTTAACAAAAAAGTTTGTCTTCGTTCATTCACTTAGGGAGAATTGGTATTAGTTCTCAGAAATCCAATGATACCAGGAAAGAAACCTCCCAAGATTGAGCCAAAATGGGAAGGACCTTATTCAATACATAGGGTCTACTCCAATGGAGCTTATTCATTAATCTCTATGGATGGAGAACTTATCACTACTCCAACCAATGCCAAATTTTTTAAGAAATATTTTGTATAAACACAAAACCTAAATCGTCCTAGCTACATGATGCTAAACTTTACAAAAGTCCTTTAATACATCCTATATGAAATTAAACTGTACTTTTCCCTTACTATATGATGTTAAATTATACGGAAATAGTCCATACATATGACCTTAAACTATTTGTATTACTTTTGTCCCACATGACGTTAAACTGTGAAAAAGTTCCCTAAATGGTCCAGTATGACCTTAAACTGCAACTAGGTCCTGTATGACCTTAAACTACATCAATGGTCCTGTATGACCTTAAACTACATCATCAACGGTCTATGCATATGACCCTAAACTATTTACGAGTCCCTTACGTCCAGAAAGATTCTAAACTGTGACATCCTAACTACATGACGCTAAACTGTATAGAAGTACCTTACGTCCGGAAAGACGTTAAACTACATAATCATCAAATGTCATGTATGACCTTAAACTGCACTTTTTTCTAGCTTGACATTAAACTGCACCATCCACGGTCCATGCATATGACCTTAAAGTATTCACACTTTCATCCAACATGACGTTAAACTATGGAAAAAGTCTCCAATGCGTCCAACATGATGTTAAATGGTGTACTCTTTTGTCCTCACTGCATGACATTAAACTGCACAGTACCCCTTTCGTCCAGCATAACATTAAACTATATTGTCCCCATCGTCCTAACTACATGACGCTAAACTGTAAAGAAAGTCCTTGATATGTGCTACATGACATTAAAATGTACTTTGTCCCTGCTACATGACATTAAACTGTGCAGCACCAATAGTCCTAACTGCAAGACTTTAAACTGCATAGTCCCTTTATATGTCCTACATGACATTAAACTATGCATCGTTAAGGTTGTTATTACCTCTTTTTTCTCACACTGAGTATGACTCATGTGAGCTTAGAGAAAACCTCAACCATAACACTCTCTTTGGGCTACTAACCATGTGTAAGTCCCAATAACATCATTTTTTAGGTTGTTGTCCCCAAGAACAACTTGATCATTAATTCATTCTTTAATTGAACTATGCAGACTTTGATCCTTGCCTTCCAGGCTGGGTACATAGGCAACCTCCCAAGGTTCATGCCCAAAATCAATCTCTTCACATCGGTTCACCTCCATCTCATACAATGTTGATTCGTGAAACCACCCCTAGAATCAATATCTTTACATTGGTTCACTTTCGTCCTTGTTATATGACTTTAAACTATAAAACACTTTTTTCCAGTATGACAATAAACTACAATATTCTTTGATACCCTCACTTAAGATGGAATCATTATTTACTTTGATTTTCAATCATGTTTCATTTCAAAGACTACGTTCATACATGGAAATGCCTAAACCTTTTATATTGGGTTAAACCATCATTGTACTAAAGTCCCCTTTCACCCTTCACATGTACGAACCAAATTTGTATAGAGGGTATTTCTAGAAATACGTGGGCTTGATTCCCATCCTTATGGGATACGTAGGAATGTTCGAGTGTCCCTCGAATCCAGCCCCAAGTCTTTGGGCCTAACCCCAAATTCCACTTTCAGTCCCTTGGATGAAAATTCCCCATGAAAACACACACCGTGTATTTCTTACAATGGTCCTAGATCTATGAACCTAAACTAAGATCTTTAATCATTTTGTCCCGCATGACTTTAAACTGTAGTTTAAGAACTACGTATGGCTTGATTCCCATCCTTATGGGATACGTAGTGAAGTCCAATATTTCAATTCAGGACACAGCCACAACATGATTATGGTTAGCATTGATCTGTGTATCTCTGTATACATTGGACAATACCCATATTTATGTGTCATAATCCTAACCTTAAATATTTTCAGATCTTCATAACCCTTTTCATGACTTCTAGTCACAAAAATGTCAAACTTCTAAGAATTCTTTTTCCTGACTATGCAGCACGTGCCCATAGGCGGCCTTGTATAAACAGTCTACATAATTGATTTGTTAGCCAAAAGATACTATTATCTGACTATGCATCCAATGCCCTTAGGTGGCCCTACATAATTCAACCCCCTAACGGGTTTGTCGGATAGTGGTAACTTCATTCTTGGGAAGAATGCCTCTTTTGTCCTTATTTGTCTTAAATGAGAGTATGTAGGGATCCTCAAAAGCAACCATCCTTAACATATTTGTCCCATATCCTTTTTCATGATCTGAAAGTATTCAAGTATATGGTTTATATTCTCGTTTCCTATGTTTGGGTCAGACCTTCGTAGGAGTAATATCCATCCAGTTCTTCAATAATCTTGTTTGGAAATATCTTCTTCATATTCAAGTACCTCTTTCCATACAACAAACTCTATACTTTGGAAAATATGAATCTCCATAAACTTTTACTGGCTTTTAGCACTGGGAAAGTAAATTTTTGAGAGTTCTTTTTCCTGACTATGTAGCACATGCCCATAGGCGGCCTTGCATAAACAGTCTACATAATAAACTTGTTAGCCAAAAGATACTATTTATTTGACTATGCATCCAATGCCCTTAGGTGGCCCTGCATAATTCAACCCCCTAACGGGTTTGTTAAATAATAGTAACTTCATTCTTGGAAACTACTTCTTCTGATGCCTTTTAGCTCTTTTTCATATCATTCCTCAGATTCAAATATTCTTAAGTCATAGTTTACATTTTGTTCCCTCATAAACTGAGTATGGTACTATGTTTTCAGATGAATTGTCAAGTAATTGAGTCAATTCTAATTCATTCGGTCAAAGCTATTTTGACCTTAAACATTAGCCTCTTTATGTCTGACGTGCATGACTTTAAACTTCCCACAAAAGACAAGGGAACTCTGAATAAAAGTCAAGTTCCCATCTCACTAAACATACATTTTGTATGATTTAGGTAATATTGAGCAACTAAAAGGTTCAAAGTTTGTAGGTTTATTTTCGTTAATCCTAGTGAAAATCAAACTATTCTTACTAGGCCCATTGGCTTAAGTAAAATATAAAGAATGTAGCAAAAGAGAATTCAAGCACAAATGATTGAAGATGAAAGTGTTTTTCATTGATACATAGGAGATAGAAGGACATCCACAGACTGGAGTCTCTTCTCTTTTTCAAGAATTACAAGAGTCTTTCAACATAACTCTTCATTTGATTTACGGCATCCCGAGCTTCATTAGCAACCACTTGGAATTCATTCATTCAACTGGATACCATAAGAGATGTAGTGATACCATCTCTTCTTGGAACAATTGTAAAAGAATGTTCTTGAGTGCGGTTTGGGAAAATTTTCTGCTGATCAAATAGTGACTCTGTTTCTGTCTAAGAGACTTGGAAGATGGATACATGGATTTGAGAATGGAGCATTGGAAGTAAAGATCCATTTGGAGAGAATACCTTTTTCAGGTATTGCTCTAATGCCATGTTTGTCTTCTCTCAACCAACCATCAGTGGAAAACATTTTATCCCATGGGTTTTCCATTTTCATATCTGCAAGGAAATGACATGGAGGAAGAATTTGAAAGTTCACACCATTGTTGTTGCTCTTAATGCACAGCATAACCGAAATAGAGGAGTAGCAGTACAACTGCATTTCAGGCGTATAGTTCTTTGCATTTAGAACATTGATTCCTTGCAGATGACCATAACTATACAGGGACATGTAGATTATCTGTGGGAAATTAAGATGCTATTTCTTAAAATAGTTATCCAAATCTGGGAGAGTGTTGTCACAGATATCATAGTGATCATGGCCAATAATGTTTATCATGTTATCAATCCACTTGCTAGCCAGTTCATCAGCCATTCTGATTCTCCTGAGAGCCATTGAATCTGCACAAAAGTTGAATAAAATAACTCTTAAATGGGTTTATTTTTTCATAAAATTTGTGAAGAAATTCAGAAAAATGGCCAAGGCATTAAGGCGCGCAAGTCTAAACTTGGCGCGCAAGTATGGATGTGCCGCACAAGTATTTGGTGCGCAAGTATCACCGCCCAGGTCCAGATACCTTGACAGCAGCACGACATCAAAGAAACAGTGGAAAGAAGAGACTTTCATGGCAAATATGACTTGAGCGGCGAGAGCTCAAGAACCCAGAGTCAGATGCTATGCACGCCCAATGACCGTGTATTTATAGGCCAGGCGACCTATCTGCGCGCCTCCACCTAGTGCGCTCCAGCCCTGCGCGACTCGAACCTGCGTGCCAAGTATTGCGCACTGAAAGACTTGTGCGCCACCTTTCCTTGAGTTTTCTTCTTTTCCTCAGAGTCACATCCTCTATTCTCTCCGGATCCAACTCTGAGGGGGGAATTTTGTTGATGCTCCTTTCATCACAGAATCTAAAGATTGGAAATGGGGAATACCTTAGTGCAAATTGATTCATCCTTTGAAGAAACATCAAAAAATCGACAAAGGAATGAACAAAGAGAACATTACCCATATGTCGTGCAAGTTCCCTCATAGTCACGCAAGTCTACTTGCATGGCGCAAAATGGTCACGCAAGTGACTTGCACGACCTAAGTAATAACCGCCCAGGGTCTTCTCCTACCTATAAATAGACCCTGTGGGCCCCCCATTCGAGGAGGAATTTTTCCAGAAACTCAGATTTGAGCTCCCAGCGCCCTAGTCTCTTCTCAAAGCTTCCAAAACACATCTAAGGTAATTTATTACCTATAAAGGAAGATCTAAAGAAGGGGAGGAAGGCCTAAGTGTTGAAACTCATCAACACTTGCGCGCCTGAGTGGCCAGCCCTTAAGGGAAAAGGCCACACTTGCGCGCCGCCTTACTCCTTCAATAGAACTTACGTGCCCCTCTTCTGGAAGAACCTCAAGAGGATTCTAAAGGATTTAAATAAGAATCACTCAAGTATTACCTTGCTGGTTAACTGTCACGCAAGTACCCATGTGTCGCACAGGTATACCTTCGCGACCGGGACTTCCGTGCCCAGGCAGTACTTGCGTGCCTCTGCCTCCATGGGTTCCCTTCTTGCCCATTTCACGCCTCTTATTTTTTTCCACCTCTCCTATTAAAGATTCAGTCTTCAAGACACTCTTCAAAGCCATTTATGGAATGATTTCTTGATTTAACATCCTTATCTAAAAGGAATTCTGTGTAATAACTCTCAAAATCTAGTGATTTACACATCTTTATGTCACTAAAGATTGATATTTCATTCATTCAACCTCATCCTTTACGATGAGAGAACTGTTGTACCTCTCGTACCCCTCGTTGTTTAATTTTCATGATCACAATCACTCTCTTTTTTATCTAATCTTGTTTTAAGTGTTTTTGTTGATAGGCAAAAGGTTGCCAAGGAATTGGGCCAAGAAAGCTGAAGCCATGAAAGCAAAAGTGGACTGATTTCAGTCCACTGGCCAACCGGTGTCCCATCATCGGCCAGCCGGTGGAACCCAGACAGAAGGGACACCTACTGTCTCACCACCGGCCAACCGGTGGCGTCCTCACCGGCCAGCCGGTGGAACCCAGACAGAAGGGACACCTACTGTCTCACCACCGGCCAACCGGTGGCCTCCTCACCGGCCAACCGGTGGTGCCTGGGCAGAAGGCCTCTCCATTTTCCAAAGCACCGGCCAACCGGTGGCCAAGCACCGGTCAGCCGGTGGAGCCAGTCAAACTAGCCATTGGGCTTTGACCAGCCTACTCCCAACGGCTCCGAAGACTTTTTCAACGGCTCCGAAGACCCCGAACGGCCATATGAGGGTTCCCCCTCTATAAATAAAGGACTAGGAAGCCCCGGAAACAAAAGTAAGCCCACGGGAACATTGTTCGATCATTTGGAGAACCTCCGGCGCATTCCTTCAAGGATCCCCACTTGCTCCAACTCACTTCCACAATCAAGGAGCACCATCAAAGAAGCTTGGGAGCGCTCTTCATCAACTCCAATCAATACATTGGCGCCCAAGACTTCTCCACATTACAGTTTTTCTTGTTTTATCTTTTTGAGCATCAATTTGGGTTTGTGCCTACAAACCCCCATTTCTTTTATCTTCCTTTTGTTTGGGTTTTCACACCACCTTCAAGGTGTCAAGAGGTTAGTCAAGCCTTCCCTTTAAAAGGCTTGAGTCATAGGTGAGCTAGCCTTCACCTGTAAGAAGGCTAGTGGGTTCTTGCTCAACCATTAAAAGCAAGCTGTAATAGGTTCTAGGCTACCTTAAAGTCTAGTGAGTTTCTTGCTAAAACCATTAAAAAGCGAGAGGTAGTAAATCTCTCAACGGTTGAGTTGGGAGCGGAGATGTAGGCTTTGGTTTAAGCCGAACTCCGTTATCAAGTTTTGTGTCTTGCCTCTTTTATTTCCGCTGCACTTTAACTTTGTTTTAAATTGTTAAACTTTTTTAAAAAGGAAATTCACCCCCCTCTTGCCATCACTCTCCGACCTAACAATTGGTATCAGAGCAAAATTTGAGTAATACCCTAACCGGTTTCAAATTCAAGATCCTTTGTGATGGCTTCAACTTCTTTCGCCCCCGAAGGCTATTCTTTGGGTCGTGCTCCATTCTTTGATGGAACCGACTATACTTATTGGAAAACTCGCATGATTACTTTTCTTAGAAGCATTGGTTATCCTATCTATAGGATTGTAATGCAAGGCTATACTTTATCTAACAAGGATGAGTCCAAATGGACCCCTGAAGACATTGCCAATTTTGAGCTTGATGGCAAAGCCATGAATGCTCTTCATTGTGGGCTAGACCATAATGAATTCAACCGTGTTTCTACTTGCTCCTCTTCTTATGAAATTTGGAAACTTTTAGAAGTAACCCATGAGAGCACTAACAAAGTCAAAGACACTAGATTAGACATGTATCGCCAAGATTTTGAAAGTTTCACCATGCACCCACACGAATCAATTACTGAAATGTTTACTCGTTTTAATGACGTTTGCAATGGAAGAAAGTCTCTTGGAGATGATGTTTCTGCAGAGACGATGGTCAAGAAGATTCTTTGGGTCCTACCAAGCTCATGGGCTCCAAAGGTGACAGAAATCCAAGAAGCGAAAGATGTCAAGAAAATGCCGGTCGAAGAGCTCATCGGATCCCTCATGACCTACGAGATCACCATGAGGAGGCAAGCTGAAAAGGAAGGCAAACCGATCAAAGTTCCAAAGAACATCGCCTTCAAAGTTCAAAAAGAAGAGATCTCCTCCTCCTCATCGTCTTCCTCTTCAAGCGGCGATTCAGAAATCGAGAACCTTGCCCGCAAAATGCACAAATTCATGAAGAATCACAAGAAGAAGAAATCCCGCAAGGCTCAACCCAACGAAAAATCCGAGCCCGAGGTAATATGCTACGAGTGTGGCAAGAAAGGCCATTACAAGCCCGATTGTCCACTCAACAAGAAAAAGGCCAAGAAAAAGGAAAAGAAGAAGGCATTCAAGGCCACATGGAGTGATAGCTCCACATCCTCCTCCTCCTCCTCCTCAAGTGACAACGGTAAAAAATGTCTAATGGAATTCCATGAGGTATCCTCTTCCGACTCCTCATCCTCTAGTTCTTCAAATTCTTTCAATCATTTATCGTACGAGGATCTCCAACATGCAAGAGATCAATTGGAGGAAGGTTTTCACGAACTTTCTTCCAAATTTATTGCTTTAAAAAGGAATTTCAAAAAACTTTCTTCCGAAAAGGAACAACTTCTCAAAGAGAAGGAAGAGTTGTCCCTCAAGATCCAAAACCTTCCCGATGTTGATTCTATGGAATCAACAATCAAGGATTTAAAGGAATACCTTGCCAAATTCATCCAAGGTGAACAAAATTTAACCAAATTACTTGGTTCCCAATGCGTATCTAGAACCACCCAAGGGTTTGGCTATTCCAAGCAAGCTTCCTCTTCCCAAGCTCCAACTATTTTTGTAAGGGGGAGCTGCCAATATAAATTTTGCAACTATTGTAAAAAGATCGGGCACTTAATTTACGAGTGCGACTGCAAAAATGCCCGGTATGGAAGGCCCAAAACCATTTCCTTTAACGATGAATTTCATAGGAGAAGACCCGCCACTAGACAAGTTTGGATTGAAAAATCCCTTTTAGCGAGTCTCACCGGACCAAAATTTGTCTCGATTCTAAAATCCTCTCCCCGGTGATTTGTTGTTTTTATTTAGGGGGAGTTAGGATCGTTCAATCCTTTTTGCAAACTTTCAATTCAAATTTCAAAAATTTAAATTGGTTTAAAAACTCTATCTTGTTTTTCAATCCTTTCCCTCAATCAAGTTTTATGCCCCGTGCTATTTTGATAATCACAAAGGGGGAGAAATTCTTGGTTGATTGGGGGAGAAATCTTTCTCTCATGCTTTGCTTTACTTTTCAATTTATCCTTTAAAGCATGCCTTTCATTTCAGTCTTTTACATTGTTTGTTTTGGTGATTGTGATCATCAAAATAGGGGGAGATTGTTGTACCTCTCGTACCCCTCGTGGTTTAATTTTCATGATCACAATCACTCTCTTTTTTATCTAATCTTGTTTTAAGTGTTTTTGTTGATAGGAAAAAGGTTTCCAAGGAATTGGGCCAAGAAAGCTGAAGCCATGAAAGCAAAAGTGGACTGATTTTAGTCCACCGGCCAACCGGTGTACCATCACCGGCCAGCCGGTGGAACCCAGACAGAAGGGACACCTACTGTCTCACCACTGGCCAACCGGTGGCGTCCTCACCGGCCGGCCAGTGGAACCCAGACAGAAGGGACACCTACTGTCTCACCACCGTCCAACCGATGGCCTCCTCACCGGCCAACCGGTGGTGCCTGGGCAGAAGGCCTCTCCATTTTCCAAAGCACCGGCCAACCGGTGGCCAAGCACCGGTAAGCCGGTGGAGCCAGTCAAACTAGCCGTTTGGCTTTGACCAGCCTGCTCCCAACGGCTCCGAAGACTTTTTCAACGGCTCTGAAGACCCCGAACGACCATATGAGGGTTCCCCCTCTATAAATAAAGGACTAGGAAGCCCCGGAAACAAAAGTAAGCCCACGGGAACATTGTTCGATCATTTGGCGAACCTCTGGCGCATTCCTTCAAGGATCCCCACTTACTCCAACTCACTTCCACAATCAAGGAGCACCATCAAAGAAGCTTGGGAGCACTCTTCATCAACTCCAATGAATACATTGGCGCCCAAGACTTCTCCACATTACGGTTTTTCTTGTTTTATCTTTTTGAGCATCAATTTGGGTTTGTGCCTACAAACCCCCATTTCTTTTATCTTCCTTTTGTTTGGGTTTTCACACCACCTTCAAGGTGTGAAGAAGTTAGTCAAGCCTTCCCTTTAAAAGGCTTGAGTCATAGGTGAGCTAGCCTTCACCTGTAAGAAGGCTAGTGGGTTCTTGCTCAACCATTAAAAGCAAGCTGTAATAGGTTCTAGAATACCTTAAAGTCTAGTGGTTTTCTTGCTAAAACCATTAAAAAGAAAGCGGTAGTAAATCTCTCAACGGTTGAGTTGGGAGCGGAGACGTAGGCTTTGGTTTAAGTCGAACTCCGTTATCAAGTTTTGTGTCTTGCCTCTTTTATTTCCGCTGCGCTTTAACTTTGTTTTAAATTGTTAAACTTTTTTAAAAAGGCAATTCACCCCCCCTCTTGCCATCACTCTCCGACCTAACAAGAACTCATTATCCTGGGAATCCTCCTTAGGAGTAAGCCCCAATCCCCTAATATGGGCATCCTCCTTAGGAGTAAGCCCCAATCTTAATTTCTCTTAACCAGTCCTAATTTACCTTTGATCTGGGATTCCTTTTTAGGAGTAAAACCCAATCATAAGCCCTCTCCTAATATGGGCCTCCTTTTCAGGAGTAAGCCCCAAGTTAGAGTATTCAAATCTTCATGAAGCACATATACCTTTACAGACCCTGTTCCTGGATTTCTTCCCTGAAGTAAATCCTAATCTTCATTTATCTGGGCAGTCATACATACATAAGCCCCACATTATTTCTTATGATTGTATCTTTCATGGAACAATTGTCTGATTTTTACCAATACCTCTTGTTTCTCACATCGATCATGACTCATGTGAGCTTAGAGTGTAAAGGTAATTATGACATCCTTCTTTGAGCCATCAATCATAAACATCATACTCCCTTAATCGAACTACGTGGGTTCTGATTCCTTTTATAAACAGAGGATACATAGGTAGCCCATCTGCGGGTTCGATCCCAACTCTGAAATAATTCATGTCCTTCTGAATGACAATAAACTTCAAGTGCCCCACTGAGTGGCTTTAAAACCAGTATGGTCATCATATGGACCAAGATACTTTTACATATCAAAGGATACCATTGACTAAGAATCTATAACAAATAAAGATCATTCTTTATCAGTGAAGAACCTAGAATACATATAAATGATTCTCTAAATTTCCTACATATAGATCATTGATTGTCAGATCTAAAGGAAAACTAATTTATATTTGGTAATGTAATAAGGATTCACGAACATAACTTAAATCTATAAAGAGAGTCCCAGAGTAGACAATAATTCCCCTCAAAAAGGTGTGATGAGTCCAGCCTCCCATCCTCTCGACCAATGCAAATTCCTAAGCCTCATCAGTCCATAAACTAATGAGCACCTACATTTGGAAAGTAGGTCCGAATGAATGTGGAATCATTGGATGTTTCCGGTTCTATGAACAAACCCGTTAGAAACCGATCGGAATGTTTGAACCTCCCATAAAAGGAGGTCATCCTCGAAGTCCGAGGGAAATAGAGATATAATCTCTTAGGCTAATAATCAACAGGGTTTGGTCAGGGAGGACTTCGAGATAGTATTCTATGACTGATTATTTCCACAGTCTCTAAGAACTAACTACACCAGAGAGTTTACGCACCTATAGTAGGGCGCTATGTCTGTGATGGAGTATTCTCATGTTATCAAGTTTTAGAATTTTTCACCAACTATGAATGGTGAAGAGTTAACGATTGTGAGACGGTTTGAGTATGGGTTGGCATACACCATATAATTCTAAGTGATAGTTTTTCAGTTTACCACCATATCATAGATAGTGAAATATGCCCTCATCATTGATCATAATCTAAGGGTATATTGTAGTGTGTGTTAGGGTGGTTCATCTTTGGGGTATGGAGGCATTTTTTCTAGCGGCATGAAACGTTGATTAGAGTATTATCACAATGGAAGTGATATTCAGATGAAATGAACCAACAATTATGTGCTATGTCACTAGTGTGATAGGGTATGCCATAGTAAGACTCAATGTACGAGGGATATAATTGAGTGCTAAGATTGTGGTAATATGGGTCACCTTCAACGTTTCTTCTGAAATTTCCCTCTAGTTCTTAGTGATAAAGGATCCGTACCGCATCACATTTATGAATAAGATTAGTGGATCTATGATAGATAGGAAGCTGGACTACTATAGCCTGATCAGGCCAAGGGGGTGGTCATGGACAAGGTAGTCATACTTTAGAGGTACATCTCCAACAGAGCAGACCTGCCCAGGTTAGTCAGGTTTCATATTAGGGCTGTGGAGTTTTCCATATCTATAAAGTGCATCCAACTCCTAAGGAGTAGATTCTAGGGCCTTCTATAGTTATAATTAATATTCTAGTAGCCTATAATATAGTCCCTACCTTATTTGATACTAGTGCTTCACACTCTTTTATATATGCATTGATTATGGAAAGTCTAGGCCTAGAAATGGAATACCTCTATGGCATGAAGACTCTCGAAACAACATTGGGGATTCGATCAGAGAGTACACAAAAGTATATGGATTTACCTCTTGAGGTGGGAAAATATCTCTTCCTCTAGAATATTTTTTTCCTTGAGATGATAGGCTTTGATTTTATTATTGAGATGTACTGGTTGGTTCTATATTATGGCCATATTGGTTTCTATCACCGGAGGGTGTCTTTTACATCACCTGAGGGAAGTAATTATGTTCATAAGGGAAAATGGGATGTACAAGTGAGTCAATCCATACTCAAGCATTGAAGGCTATACGAAGTGACAACCTAGATAACTAGTCTCTTTATAAATGATCATTGAACGCAATATATGGAATACCCTCCTCTGGTGGATCGTTTTTGGGATGTCTTCCCTGAAGAATTATCTGAAGTTGTTTCCGGTGAGAGAGGTGGAGTTCACCATTTATGTAGCGTTGGGAATGGTACTAGTGTCCATTAATCCTTATAGGATGGGACCTATAGAGATCCATGAGGTCAAGAAGATCTTAGATTACTTAGAAGCTAAGGGTTTTACATGACCCAATACTTCTCTATGGGGTTCAACTGTCCTTTTCACCAAGAAGGAATATGGTACCCTTAGATTTTTCATGTATTACTATCATTTAAACCAACTTATGGTAAAGAACCGATATCCACTGCCACATATAGATGACCTCTTTGATCAGATTTAAGGAGTAATGGGTTTCTATAGGATCGATTTGTGGTTGGGATACCGCTTGGTTCATGTGATACCTTCATACATACAATGTATAACATTCCATTGTATATATTTCTAGTATAAGTATTTGGTTATTCTATTTGGTCTTAAAAATGTTCTAGTAATTTTCCTGGCCCTAATGAATCAGGTTTTCCACCCGTATTTGGATTTATTTATGGTGGTCTTCATGGATGACATCTTGGTGTATTCAAGCACCAGAAACAACCATGCCAAATATCTTGAGATCATGTGGAATACACTAAGAGAGAACTGATTATACATTAAACTCACCAAATGCCACTTTTGGATCAATAAGGTTCACTTATTAGGTCATATAATTTTAGAGGAAAGTGTATCAGTTGACCGAGATAAGGTGACTTATATAGTTTCATAGGAGCATCCTAAGAATGGATTTTACATATGAAGTTTCTTGGGGATGTTTGGATATTACAGTTATTTCATTTAGGTATTTTATTGCCTAGTAGTGGCTCTCATAGGATTGAATAAAAGGGGTGTTAAGTTTATATGATCGAAAGCATATGAGATAGCCTTTTAGGAGTTGAAAGGGAGACTAACTTTAGCACCGATCCAGATTCTTCCAAAGATAGGAATAAGTTATACAATTTATTATGATTTGTTAGGAATTAGGCTTGGAGTAGTTTTGATGTAGGGAGATCAATTTGTGGTGTACGAGTCTCACCAGCTGAGACCTCATGAGTGAAGTTACCCTATGCATGACCTCAAGCTAGGAGATGTGGTTCATGTTTTACACCACTAGAGGCATTCTATATTGGGATAGTGTTTCATAGTTAACACAAACCATAAAAGTATCAAGTAAATTTCCACACAATGTGACTTGAATCTCAGGTAGTGTAGATAGGTAGAGTGCCTCCAATCATTCTACATTGAACTTTCTTATACACATGGAAAGGGGAATGCAGTAGCTAATACCCTAAGTTGGAAGACATAGAAAAAATCCATCTAGGAGGCCAGTTTTGAGTGGAAGTTGATGAAACTATTTTCTAAGATTCACCTAGAGGTTCAGAAGATTCATGGGAAACATATTTTATAATCCTTGGTACTAAGGTCCTCCCTTATAGAATGGGTAATTATGAGACCAATTTCAAATCCTTAGGGCATAGTCCTGAGTGAGATTATCTTAGGTGAGGACCCACTGCCTAGTCGGGTCATTGATGAGGATGAGATTCTATACTTTCACAAATGTGTTTGGGTCCCTTGAGACATATGAGAAGAGTTGATGTGGGAATATCACACCTCTATTTGAGCAGTACACCCTGGCCTTACCAAGATATACGAAGACATATATCGTCGGTATTGGTGGTCGGGTATTAAGAGGCAAATTGAAGGTTTTATCACACAATGTTCTACCTATCAGCAAGTGAAGGAGGAGTACCAACAACCTATTGGACTTTTAAAACCACTATCTATTCCTGATTGGAAATGGGAAAATGTCACTCTGGATTTTGTGTCAGGCTTGCTAGGATCACCTTAAGGAAACAATGTGGTATAGTTGATCTTAATCAGGTTGAACAAGGTCACACACTTCATACCTATCTAAGAGACATTCTCAGTTGACGAGATTGGGATTATTTATATTCAGGAGATTGTGCACCTTTATATTGTTCCCCATTCTATCATATCAGATAGAGATGCTCGATTTACATCATGATTATGGAAAGAGTTTAAAAAAGAACCGGGTTTATGGGTGCTCCTAAGTACATCCTATTAAACTCAGACTGATAGTAAGTATGAGAATACAATACATATGTTAGAGGATATAATCTGGTCATGGGTCCTTGATTTTGGGGGTTCTTGGGAAAATACCCACAACTCATCAAGTTTTCCTATAATAGTAGTTTTTAGGAAACTATAATGTTGTATCCCTGTGAGGGTTTTTATGGTAGTCCATGTCGCTCAACTATATATTGATTAGAGACATGTGAGGAAACAATACCAGGACCTCATCTCATTCAGGAGACTTCAGAGTAGGTTTAGTTTATTTAGAAGTGCATGACTATAGCTCAATATAGGAAGAAGTCTTATAAAAATTGTCACTTTAGACCTATAGAGTTTGAGGTGGGATATTGGGTATTTCTATGATTATATCCTAGATTGGGTCATATAAATATTTAGATATAGGGAAAGATATCACCTCATTATATCAGGCCTTTTAAGATCTTGGATAGGGTTAGGCCGATAGCTGATCATTTGGTGCTATATTCGAGGTATCAGGCCATGCATGAAGCATTCCATGCATCACAACTTTTTCATTATCATTTTGATCCATCTCATTTTTTGATCCTAAGGATTTTGATCTCGATGTAGATTTTTTACTTTAATAAGTATCCTATACGTAACATAAATTGGAGCACAAAAGATTTTTGTGGGAGGTTAGTTCCTCTTGTATAAGTTCCATGACATCATATCCTTGTACAAGAAGAGACCAGGGAGCGAGATGATGATGTGCATTATTAGTGGATGGAAATTTTCTCAAATGATTTTTTACCACCCTCAGAAGGGAAACTCATGGAAATTTTTTTTTAGGAGGGGAGGTTGTAACACATCAGCTTTTTGAAGTGGTATAAACACTTAAAAAACTATATGAAACCTCTTTTTTTTATTCTAGTATTGTTATTAAGGGGATAAGGAGTAGTTAGGGAGAGTTTGAGGCTTGTTCAGGGCGTAGAGATTTAAAATTTTGAAATGAAGATTAAGCCACATGGTTAGAACATGATTAATTCTAACCATGAAACTCATTTGTGCAGGGTGGTCCAATGACCTTCCTAAGACTGCATGTTTTTTTTCTAACTATTAAAACTAAGATATAGGTCCATAAAAGTGCTATAGAACCTATGAAATAGGTACTTTTCATGGGTTGTGCATGTTTAGTCAAACCATGCACCGAGTCTATGTGAGGGGGTGTCCTTGGACAGTGGATGTTGCATGGTTGGCGCACAAGTTTTCCAACCATGCAACCAAACCATTCAACCTTTAAAAGATGGGAAAATGAATTTTACCCTCATTTATATTTAACTTTCACCTCTCATTTTATTTCTCTATCCATGAACAGTATACCCATCCCTTGTGAATGCTCCTTCTCCATGACTAAGCTAGGATGTGTGATTACTCTTCCGTCTGAGCTCATAATTGACCACAATTCATATTGTTTGATTACTCCTGGTAAGTGCTTCAATCCTTTTCCTTATTTTCTTAGTTTCTCTCAACCTATTCTATTCTATTTTGGTGAAATCTAATATTCTCTATTTTCAATAAATTTTTCAATTTTGAATATTTATTATTTTCTATAATGATTCAAATCCCAAAAATAAAAAGGGGTAGTCTACCAACCTAAGGTTGGTGGTATAGTTGTTAGTTTTTTCCCTAAAAGTCTTGTTATATTTATCATGAACTATTTGTCCTTACGCTAGAAACATTCGGTTATGCCTAAAAAATATCTAATAAATTAAATTAAATTAAATGATGGACCATGTTTAATGTAGTCCAAAAAACCCACGAATTAATGTCATAGGGTGACCACCCTGACGTGAGATACCCTGAAGGGTGTGTCTTCCTTAAAGGCCTAAGGTCTTCATGCCTTGAATTGATTTAAACCAAAATTTGTGGTGTGTGAAATTCCCTTGCAATTAATTTAATGAATTTTCTTCAATGGTATGAATTTCATACAAGCTAAACCCATACCCTTACATTAAGCTAAGGGAAATGCCAGGGTATTGACTTAAGGATGCCTTGGAAGAGATCATCAAGATTTATAAATTAGAATTTATAAATTAATCTTAATACACTGGGAGTGATATTGGGTTTCTTTTATAGAATACCTTGGACATGCTCATTGGGAAGATTCTTTACGTACTTTACTTGTGATTAATACTGGGTTCCCTAGTGGATTACCTTGGACAGGATCAGTGGGAAATGTTGTTATACCCTGCCACGAGTGATACTTGATTCCCTATATGGAATACCATGGAAAGGCTCAGAGGGTTAAGCCCTTAAACCAAGACAAGAGTGATACTTGGGTTCCACTTACGGATCGCCTTGGATGAACACTTATGGCAGTGGATACTTATAGTTATCTTAGAGAGATACTTGGGTTCCTTCTTATAGGTCACCTTGGACTATATCGGGTTTCCTCTTTATTAAGAACTAATAATACCATTTTTCTAATTTTAAAGATTCATCCACCAATCCAAATAACATTCTTGGGTTCGATCCTTATTTACACATGACTTTCTGATAGCCTAGTTATGTTTTCCATACATGTATTCCAACATAATTATGATTTATCCACACATTTTTATATATACTCACATATAACCTATATTTTTATAGGTTGAATTTGGTTTAGAGATATCATACTTAGGCTAAAGTAGGTAGTATCAGTCAAGTATCTATCAGGAACCTAGACCGATGTGTTTATTTATTTATTTCTCTACCCTTAGATTTACCTACACACTGCTCATTTAATATACATAGACTGGATAGTTTTAGACACCGTTGGTGGTGGAATACTAAGTATATCTCACACCCCATTTGGGTTGCATATAGAACCTAAACCGATTTAATGGTTGTGAGGATTGACAAATGGATCTACCAACTCCCAATGTTTGATTTTTAGTACTAGGATGAAGTATGAGGGAAGAGAACCAAGCCTATGATCATGATGCTAGTGGGGGAAAATTTGGGTGTTTTTGTATTTTTTTAGCATCTTGTAAATGTTATAACTCTGTATCCAGTGTACTTAACTTTCTATATATCATCATTACATGATCATCGTTTTTGTTTATGATATTTATTTATCTTATAATTGATTATTTATCTAGATGATTTATAATTCTATTGTGGGTTATTTAATACTATTTATGTTGCTTATAATTATTATTTACTACTATGATAAACTCTAATAAAAAGGGAATAGTATCCCTATAGACACACCCTATGATCTCACTACTATTTTGAAGCTTCTGGTGTATAGGGAGGTGTACATGAGGTTATGTGGCCAATTGGTTCAGGGCACCGCTTAATGGCTTCCAGGGTGGTACACTATATAAATAGATTTATATGAATATTCAAATACCATAATTTTAACGATAAGAATCATAAAATACATTAAAGGGAAATATATATACAAAAAAAGAAACAAGTGGTATATAAGAAATATTTTCCACAGGCATACAAGTGAGATGAAAATACCTTACCTTAAGTCTGACTCATAACGTATGTTCTTTATTTCCCTCTTCTTTGGACAATCTCCATTTCTTTTCACCTTAAGACCACTTAGGTTGGTGTTATGAATAAAACAAGACATATAAAATGAGGGGATGAATTATATGAAGGGATTTGGGTATTAATTGGTAGAACCAAATGGGTTTTTATGTGTGAAGTAATGAGAAGAGATTCCCTTTTATAAGAGAGGGGTGGGGAACTCTTGGAATTTCTCTAAATATTAAATTAATATAAATTAATATTTAAGTTTAAATGGACATAAAATCATTTATTTAGAGTATAGGATAATGATGGGTTGAAATTCTCTCATAAAATAATTTTTTTAAAAGTTTAGGTCACATTTTTACCCTTATCATTTGGTTTTAATCCCTCATTAACCCTTTTTTAACTTATCGTGATAACAAGGATTTTTACTCCTTGAGGGTTAAGAGTTACTATAAATAGGAAAAAGCCACAAAATGGACCATGTTTTATATTATCAATAAAATCCTAATAAATTTTACAAGTATAATTTTTTAGTAATTTTATATCATTTAATAAAATATTATTTATTTTAAAATATCAATAATGCTATTTTTTAGAACTATTCATTACTTTAACTTTAATAATATCATGATAACATTTATAATTTACATAAATTATTTCAATAAATCTATAAAATTTCAAGTTCATCTATAAATTTCAAGTATTACATTAATCATCTAAAATTATAATAATTTAAATATTCTTAATATCATTTATTTAATTTTCCATTAATTCAATAATCACCGTGTCAGCATTTTGCATGAATTTAAGGCAATTATTTCTTCACTAACAATTACAAATAAATTATAATGATGAAGATAAATATTTTATATATTAAAAAAAATTTATAGTCAAACATATCCTCTATATAACCCCATATTAAAAATATTATAGTTATTAAAAACAAGAGTGTGACATGTTTTACTTTTCTTGAAATAAAATACTATAAAAATTATAATCTCATAAAAATGAAAAAATGTCATATAAATGAATCTTGTATGTATATGGAAGAAATTGATTCATCAAATAACATTAAGGCATGTGTTTTGGTCATTTTAAAATCCTTATCATTTAATTTTTAACTTTAATTACCCGATTTACCCCTTACCATGGTACCAAAAATTACTAAGGTTACTATTTATATTGAACAAAAAATAAAAGGGATCTATTTATTAAATTTATACCTCAGCATTTAAAATATGTAATCCATTTTTCAAAATTAAAAACATTGAAGTGGTAGAATTTAATTTAAAATTAAACTGAAAAAATGTGATGAAAAACAAATTTTCAGAAAAATGCCCGTTTTAAAAAAATAAATTATTTTTATGCCAAATTCAAGTATAAAATCCATTTCAAAAACTGTAATTGAATTATTTTAAATCAAAATAAACTTATGAAATTTTAATACTAATCCAAAATATAATTTTAATTTTTAAATATTTTAAAATAAAAATAAAATTTTCAATAAAAATTAGTATTTTCACTATTCAATGAAAAATCTATCCTTTGAGAAAATTCTCAAAAATTCATTTTAAGATAATTTTGACCTGATGATTTCAAAAATTAAATTAAAATATTCCAATAAATTTTCTATAACTTCTAGAAATTATTTATAAAATTCACTCATAAAAAGAAAGAAAAATCATTTTTGAAGAAAACATATTTTTTTGAAGAATAAAAAGACTCTACTAAAAATTGTTTATTTTACAAGAATATTTCAATACATTTATGTCGAATTGGAACTTTATATTTATTTTATAAATTAGTTATTCCTATTCATACCCACCAATTTAATGACTATGTTATAATGGTCATATTTAAATAATAATATTTAGTTGTTCATTTAAACTCTCTATTTCATATATTATGTGCTATAGAATTTATTTTTTAAAATATTAGGATGTTAAATTATACCTACTTTAATAAGTTTCATAATTTCAATTTCAAATTGGTCTCAATAACTAGGGTTTGACTTCTGAAAATAGAATTGTTGAAATCCCATATCGTAAAAAGGTTCAATAAAATTTACATTTAAAAAGAGAGAAAGGGAAGTATGAAGGTAATCTAGAATAACACATACTATGTATAAATATAGGGAAACATTTATGGAAAGTGAAAACATGGATATGGAATAGAAAACTAACATCCAAGGACTAATATATAGTGATGGAGAACATGTTCTTGATAAATTTATCAATCACAATTCTGTAAATCTATGATTAGTTAATGACCATTTATTTCTCAGTAAGAAAAGTAAACAGATAAATTCTTTATTTTAAAATCCTTTTCCTAGATTTTTAAGAATCAATTTACTACTTAGTCAATGAAAATGAGTAAATATACTTACTTTACAAATAGAGTTTCATCATATAATCAATTTCCACCACAATCTCATCTTTTACTCCAAAATATGAGAATTGAAGATGATTTTTTCATACCTAAAGCACTTTAATCAACTTTTCATGGATCTTATAATCCAAAAAAGAATAAAAATACATCCCTCCTATCTTTAGGCGTTAAAAAAAACCAAAATGGTTAGCACATGATAAGATGATTCCCCAAAATAATAAACGTTCATATAAGAAAAAAATACTTTAATCTAAAAAATTCAACACTAATACCCAAAGTTAAAATTATATAATTAAAAAATTACTATCCCTAATACTCCTTAAAATATTATATACTAAGATTGAAACCCAAAAACTATAAGGATTTGATCACATAGATTTCCAAGATAAATTTAGCATTTATCGCCCAAAATGTGCATGCTCTCAACATATAATCTCCCAGATACACAAAACAATTCCATAAATAACCCAAATCTCCATAAATACTCATTAAAATAATATATTCCTCTAAAATACAATTTATACTTAATTCCTTAAATAAAATTTCTTAATATTCTGTTTATCTTAATCATATAGGGTTCCTGAAATAGTGAACATCTTCCAAAATAACAATAATCACTTAGCACAAAATTAATTTCCAATCCCATGGTTATCTATATGATAAAAAATATATTCCCTAAATGAAATTAACTATTATTTTTCATATAGTTCAAATAAATAAAGGTAATTTCATACTGACTAGGACATCACGTAGGTTAGTGTTAGGCGATGCACCCTTGTATCCCTTCAGTTGTGGGTTCTAGCCACGCAACCTTACCAGACGCGATAGGTTGTTGCCTGACCTGCATGCTATACTTTTTATAAAAATACATTAATATAATTCTTATAAAATCACTAGAAATTTGATAAAAATATAAAATAAATCTTAATATATTGCACATTAAAGAAAATTTTTAACCTCAAAGGTTTATAGTTTTCATTTTTCATCCCAAAAATGTAATAACCCATACTCACCTCAAAATAAAAGAACATATAAACACTAAAGTTTATAAATAAATTTAAAAATTATGTCAAAAAAGTGTAAATGAATTATTCCTAGAATAAAACTTCATGTTAAACCTAAGGGTTATATATACCTATCCCAAAATACCATTAGCCACCTTAAGATTCAATCACTTTAAACCTCAAAATGGGGTTTTAAGACTCTAAACTTATGGCCAACCTCAAAACTATATACTGATGATGGTATACATATATCTTAAGATAACTTCTCATGAAAACATCATAATCTCCAAAGTTTTATAAACCCTATTTTGATACCAACTATAACATCCTGATGTCCAAATTTTAGATCTGGTGCTAAAAAAATAAAATTTTTATTTATGGATTTTTTATTGATAAATGTGACCCAATTTTTTCAATAAAAAACTTACAACATAAAAAGGAAATATTGTATCAACTACTTACCTAAGGAACTTTTAGGTTTATATTATTAGAGAGTTAGGACAAACTCTAAACAAATTGGGTTCATAAGAAAATGGTTCATAAATATTAACATCATCTCCTACTATACCCAACTTTTCATATTCCATGTTATGTCTTATACATCTCCTATAACATTCCTCACATATGAAAAAATTCTAAACACAATCCATTTAACATCATTATTCATAACCTGGGGAAATAAAACATAAGAAATGGTGAGGTCAGATACTCAGTAAGGGTAAGATTGAGATATATCAATCAATGATCATAAGAATTCATAATATAATCATAAGGGTATATGATCATGACCATAAATTGATAATTTTATAAACAATCTAAAAAATATCATAAACATGAGTTATGGCATAAAAATTAGCATTTTAAACTTGTAAAGGAAGCTTAAAATATTTAAGGTTTCATGATAGTAGAAAAATACATTCATTCTATATAAGTTAAAAAACATGTAGACCATATTTTTGTTGGAAAATTACTAAAGTACCTCATTTAGAAAATGAAAAATATATTCCTTTCAAAATATTTTGTAAAAAGGCAAACATATGTATAAATAATTTTAAACAATTGTTGGAGAATAATAAAACCTTTTTGAAACTATTTTTAGAAAACATTAACATGGAAGATAAATATTCCCCTATGGATACTTAAACATAAATAATCCTGAATAATGATGAGAGTGTGAAATAAAACCTTACCACTTTGGTAACTTTTAAATCATAATCCATATGAAAGAAATAACTTTATATGAATATGTAAATCCCATAATTTTTATGATAATAACTATAAAATAAATTAATATAAAGTATATATGAACCATAAAAAATAAAAATTGGTATATAGGATATATGTACCACATAAATAAAAGATATATGAAAATACCTTACCTTGAGTCCAACTCGTCACATATGTTTTTGTCTTCCTCTTCTTTAGAAAATCTACTTTTCTTATCACCATAAGACCACTAAAGTTAGTGTTATTCCTAAAAAAAGACCTCTAGAATTATGTTATGGATTATAGGAAGGTATTTGGGTAGGTATTGGATGAATAAAATGGGTTTTTAGGTGTGAAGTAATGGGAATAATATGTGCCCTTTTATAAGAGAGGGGAGGGACACTCGTGTAATTTCTCAAAATATTAAATTAATATTAATTTTCAAATGGATCAAAACTCATTTATTTAGAATGTATGATGAATATGGGTCAAAATAATCTCATAAGATATTTTTTGGACAATTTTAGGTCACATTTTTACCCTTATAATTTGGTTTTAAACCCTCATTAACCCTTTTTAAACTTACCATAAGAGCATGGATTTTTGGAATTTGAGGGTCAATATAGTTATTATAAATGAAAAAAGACCCAAAAATGGGATATGGTTGATATTTTAAACCATATCCTAATAACCTGGTCAAATATAATATTTTTAGGAACTTTATATCTTTTAATAAAATATTATTTCTTTTAAAATATCAATAATATCAATTTCTAGAACTATTCATTACTTTGAATTTAATAATATCATGATAACATTTGTAGTTCCAACAAATTATTTTAGTAAATTTTTAACATGTTAATATAATCTTGAAAATTCATTTATTACATTAATTATACCAAATTATAATACTTTTAATATCATTTATTTAAAATTTCCACTAATTAAATAATTACTGTGTCAACATTGTGCATTCATTTAATATACTTCTTTTTTCACTAAAAATTAAAAAAATTACCATGATGAATATAAGTCTTTTATATTTAAAAATAATATTTATATTAAAACATACCCTTTGGATAACCCCATATTAAAAATATTATAGTTATAAAAAAAGGAGAGAGACATGTTTGACTTTTCATGAAATAAAATACTGTAAAAATCATAATATCATCCAAATAGAAAAACATTCCATATAACCAATTATTGGATGAATATGGATTAAATGGAATTATTAAATAAAATTAGGTAAAGTGTTTAGGTTTTTTAATAATCCATATCGTTTTATTTTTAACTTTAATCACCTCATTTACCCTTTACCATGGTAACAAAAATTACTAAGATTACTATTCATATTGACAAAATGTAAAATGGAACCATTTACTAAACTTGGACCTCCTAATTAAAAACATGGAATCCGTTTTTAGAAATTCAAAATACACAAGTGATATATTTTAATTTAAAAATTAAACTAAAAAAATGCAATGAAAAAAAAGTTTTTTTGGAAAATTCCCTTTTTAAAATATAAAATGTTTTTATGCTAAATTTTAGTATAAAATGCATTTAAAAAACTATAATTGTAATATTTTAAATAAAAATTAACTAATTGAATTTTAATACTAATAAAAAATATAATTTTAGTTTTTGAATACTTTAAAATAAAAATACAATTTTCAATAAAAATTATTATTTTCACCCTTAATTGAAAAATCATTCGTTTCAGAAAATTCGCAAAAATTCATTTCATCATAATTTTGTAATGATGAATTAAAAAATGAAATTCATTTTTTAAAATACATTTTTTTGTAACTTCTATAAATTAATTATAATATTCACTCATAAAAAGGAAGAAAACTCATTTATTAATAAAACCTATTTTTTTGAAGAATAAAATGACTTTAATAAAAAATGTGTGATTATTTTATAAGTAGTTTTAAATATTATATATTGATTTGAACCTTTATATTTATTTAATAAATTAGATAATCCAATTTATACCAGCCAATTTAATGGTTAGGTTATAAAAATCACATTTAAATAATAATGTTTCATTATTTGTTTAAGCTCGGTGTTACATATATTGTAAACTATAGACTTTCTTTTTGAAATCTCAAGATATTTCAAAAATGATATAAAGAATGATACTCAACCATTAACATGTCCTTGTTATAGATTATGGAATACTTAATAATAACCATTTTGAGAACATTTATAGGCGTGCACTATAAACTAGTTAAAGGTTTGTATATATGATTGATAAGTGTTCTCAAAGAGAAACATTATGGGAATTTGATTGTGAATATTATAGAGATCAATTTCACCAACTATGAATTAGGGGAATTAGATACTGGGTGTGCATCAAACATTTTTTCTGAAAAACATAGACTTAGAGATAGGATGAAATTAATGAATAGGGAAGTATATCTTTATGTCAGTAATGGAGCAAGAGTTGTTGTACTAGAATTAATCACTTATGATATATATTCTACCAAGTTGATTATTTATAGAATTGAAGAACTATTATTATGTTACTATTTTAAAGAAGAATTTTATTTCTGTATCTTATTTGGATAATATGGGTTTTTCATTCATTATGAAGAATAAGAGTTGTTCTATATATAGGAATTAAATTTTTTATGGAATTGGAAATACAAAAAAGGTTTATATATTCAAGATATAGATAATCCAATCAATATAATTTAAAATAAAAAGGACCTGGTTGATTCCTATTCCACCAACCTTTTTCATTGTCACCTTAGACACATAAATGAGAAACACATTCAAATAATCCATAGGGATGGATTGTTAGACTCATTAAATTATGAAATGTTTGATACATGAAAATATTTTTTATTAAAAAAAATAAAAAATGCACCTTTTTGAACAAAAGGTGAAAGGGCCAGCTATCTAGTGGATCTCATACATAGTAATGTATTTAGACTGGTGAGTATACACACAATTGGTGGTTATAGGTACTTCATTACTTTTACTAATGAATTTAGTCGGTATGCATATGTGTTTATAATGAAACAAAAGTATGAAAATTTTGAGAAGTCAAAAGTGTTATAGAATAAAGTATATAATAACTTGGTAAAGAGTTTTAAGATTCATTGATTAGATTAGGGTGGTGAATACTTAATCTAGGAATTCATAGATCATATGAGAGATTGTGGAACTATTTCAAAACTCACTTCTATCGGAACACCATAATGGAATGGCGTGTTTCCATCTATCCAATGGCCCGAAGGCCTTCATTTCTTATTGATTATGATAATACACCTTTCAAGGGGTGATGTGTAACCCTTACAAGGCCCATATGCATAATAATTACATGGACCATAGGCCTTAGAAATAGAATGGTGTGTTTCAGAGGAGGAATTATACCATGTTAGACATGGTTGAATTGATGATGATTTTGTGTGACCTTTTTATTTCATTATGGGGATATGATCTGGATACTGTTACATTCTTATTAAACCATGTTCCATTTAAAATAGTCATGAAGACACTATATGAGATATAGATTGTGAAACATCCCATTATATCTTTTATAAGGATTTGGGTTTGTGAAGAAGTTTTACTATGATTGCAATATGGAAATCTTGGACCTAATTCAGAAAAATTATTATTTGTTGGTTATCCTAAGGAAACTATGGTATATTATTTATATAAACCCACTAAAAAAAGTGTTTATTGATTTAGATGGTGTTTTACTTGAGAGAAAAAAATAGATCAAATAGTCATTGGGAGGAAAGTTAAAATTAGAGAAGTTAAAAACAAAAAATTAGGAAGTGTTATTGAGATAGATATTGATCTGGTTCTATAAAGAGTTATAAAAGGAGAACTGAATAGGGCTACACAAGAACCTCAAAGTTTTGGTAGGATTTATAAAAAACCCCATAGATATGGATTTTCATGGAAAACGATGATAAAGTAATGTTCAGAAGAGATGAACCTACTTACTAATGGGTGGCCATTGAGAGTTATGATTATGATAAAGGGTTAAAATACATGGAACTAAAATGGACTCCATATACACTTACCAAGTTTAAAACTTGGTGTATTCACCTAAATGGGTGATAACCATAGAGTGAAAGCAGGACTTCCATAAGAAAAATGACATGGATGGTTGAGTTTCTACATATGAAGCACACCCAGTGGCAAATGGTTATAAAAAAATTCATGGTATTGACTATGAATAAACCTTCTCACCTATAGGGATGATAAATTCCATTCTAATTATGAAAAACCATATAACTGATACAATTTATTTCATGATTTATTACATAAAGATAAACATAATAAAATCCTAAAAGAATGGGTGTCCTAGTTTCTTAGGGTAATTAGATACATTTAACCATAACTTGAAACGTTTATATAATAATATTATTTAAAAACTATATTACATTCCTTTAAATTTCATCGAACTTCCAATAGTGTATGAGATAACCTAGGGATGTACATAAGAAAGGGGTGAGCTATAAAGCTCAATAAGGGAATAATAAAATCATATCATGATTTAATAAATAAATTTTATTCAAGAGACATAACATGATGATATAGAAGGGTGACAATAATAATCATGGACATCAAATCATGATATAATATGATAACAACACAGGAACATGGAAACAATATAAAACATGACATCATAATCATAATTAAAGGATAACAACTAAGAAATCATAACATAGTGTTTTTAATCTAACCATCCATACACCACACATGTTTTATCATGAGATAATATCATTACGCAATGCATTTAAGGGGTATATAATTTAGGTCCCACCCATCACATTTATATTATGTACATTAAATTGTGTTCCACATAGATCACATAATATAATAATGAATTTATCAATTTTAATCCCATGATTAAAGTTTGTGGGTTAAATACATGGATTTACCCAATAAATTAAGAATATATACTAATATTTGAATACCCTTGAGTGGAAATGGGGATCGGTATTCACAAAATGAAAGTTTATAATGTAAAATAATGGGATTTTTTCAGCATCATAACATGTATACATAAAGGTTAATGGAAGAGTTTAATGAGAGTGGAAGGATATATATAATTAAATATTCATCCTAATTAAAGTAAATATATGTGTAAAAACACATAACAAAATGAAAAATTAGAAATAAAATATCTTAGTATAAATATAGTACTTGAATAAAAAGGAAGAGTAAGATAATCACTTACCATGAGGGGGTTCTTCTAAAAACTTGGGAAGAGATTTTTACGAGGTTGGAAAAAACTTGGGAGGGATTTAGAGAGGGAGAGGGAGATAAAATTCATTCTCAATGGGTTTTGAGTTAAGAGTAATGAGATGTTGAGTGGGTATTTATAGAAAAAGATATAGGAATCCATTTATAATATTTATTACATCACTTTTGAGATATTATGATTTCATAATACAAACTGTATATTTATATAGTATTTAATTTTACCAAAAAATTTGGCTGTCTCAGAAAATTATAAAAAATTCTCCATTGGATAATTTCAATATAATAATTTTAAAAATAGTATTTAATCCACCAAAATAATTTTATAAATATGGGAATTTATAGTTTTAATAAAAATAATTATTTACCAGAAAACACTAGTTTTTATAACACTAATAACTTTCTGAACCTTATAAAAATTACACTAGAATTAATTAAATTATATTATAATTTATATTTAAATAAATATTATTTAATACAAATATTTAATAAAAATAAAATTTATTTAAAAATTATTGAATTAATCAAAAAGAGTGTTTTAATTGAAACTAACTATTTCCCAAAAATAATATTTTGGTTTATTTGTATCAAAATATAATTTTTATCAAAGTAATTATATAATCATATATATGAGTTAATAATTAAAGATATAAATATAATAATTATTTTATTAACAGGAAAATATAAAAATTTATACTACTAGGGTCAAGATACATAAAACCTTTTTACACTAGTGTATACCCCAAGGGTAAGATGTGCGATGATGATACTTTCTTGGGGTTGTGTGGTGAACATGTTTTATGATATGATATCTATAAGCCTGAAATTATCCCATGAACTGTTTCTATTGTGTTTTAGGTATTGAATCTTGTCTTGGGGTTGGTCAATGGAAAAGATCAGTGATTCCATATCCCTTGGAATCTATGATAAATGGGATTCATTGAGTAAAATCCTACTGGTCGATGCCATCACTTACTCCTTCTATGTAAATTTGAATTTATCATAACCCTTACTATATACTAATTTTAATGGTCACTATAGAATGACTATATTGAAAATGATTATGATTCTTAATGGTATTTTAATAATGATAAGAAATTATGACTATATTTTATAATGGTCCAAAATAATTATTTAAATACTATGCACGTGTTTTATATTACTACATTACTTAATAAGAAATTTATTCATTAAAAATGGAATTTAATTTATAAATTTTTGGGTTGTTACATTCTTCCCCCTTCATAAATTTTACCCTTTAATCTTCATTTCATACACCCGAATATATGAGGGTACTTCTGTTTCATCCCCTCTTATAGTTCCGATGTTGCATCCTCAAACCTATATTTCCACCATAGCACTTTGACAAGGTGAGTGGTCTTATTTCATAAAACGTTTTCTCTATGATATAATATCTTCACTAGATACTTCTCATATAAAAGACCATTCTCGAAAGGTACCACTTACCGATTCAATACATATGAGGGGTAGGTATCTACTTCCTTAAGAGTGATACATGGAACAGATCATGTACTTGATATTGGTTAGGTAGGAGTTCTAGTTGATATTCTATAGCTACAATGTGATTAAGGATATAAAAGCATTCTATGTACCAAAAACTAAGTTTTCCTATCTTCCCAAACCTCATTAATTTCTTTCACAATGATAAATTAAAGAACACTTTATCTCCGATCTAATACTCTAGGTCACATTGATGATTGTTTTTATATATTTTTTGTCAACTTCTTAAATATCTCATATGATATTGAATAGTTTGAACCTTATTTATAATTTCTTAGATAAGATAATGTCCCATTGGATTCCACTCTCCAACTTCACCCAAACATGTTAGAGTCTAACACCAATTCCCATACAGAGCCTCATAAGGTTCCATTTGAATGTCATAATGGAAACTATTGTTATATGAGAACTCCACTAGGGGAAGGTGTTGATCCCAAAATTCTTGGAAATCCACTGAACAATACCTCAATATATCCTATGGATTTTTAATGGTTATTTCAGACTAAACATACTTTTGAAGGTGATAATTAGTACTAAAACTAAACTCTTTATCTAATTCTTACTAAAGGATTTTCTAGAACATCATGGTAAACATTGGGTCTTGATAAAATATAATGTAGAGTGGAACTCCATACAGTCTTACCACTTCTTTTATGTATATCTTGGTGAGTTGGTCAAGATAGAGTTATTCATTGGTATTAATGAAATACATATACTTAGTGAGGTGATATTTAATGACCTAACCCACCAGGGACCTCCTGGATAGTATAAGATCAGACCTCTATAACCATAATCCCCCCTCCATATTTCATGGGCTAGTAAAAAGCATTGATAAGGAATAACTAAAATGAGATCCATTTTCCTACTTTACCTTATTCATACACACAACAATATCCATGCATATTTACATAGGGAAAATAATAAAACATAGTAACATCTAGAGTATAAACCATGCATGTAATTACCTTTAGGGGAAACAAAAGAGTGAAATAGTGTAATCCAAAATTTGAAGAAAAAATAAATCACTACATAGAAAAGATGTCCTAACCTAATAATAACTAGAACAGAAATTAAGTGAGAGAGACTGGATCCTGATATCCATGCCTCGACCACCATACGTGGTCTATGGACATTATTATCCCTATGATTCTATGGAGTTAATTCTAATCTATTCGTCATCTACGTATGATATGACATGTGTGGGAAAATCCCATGCAGGGGTGAGTATATACATACCCAGTAGGATGCCCAAAAAACTAAAGAGGGGAAAATAGAGACATGATAGAAGTAGTCATATAAACTAAAATAAAGAGGTAAATGAATCCCAATACATAGATATATGATCATATAAGAAACCCAAATGAGAGAGAAAGGGGATCTCCATCTCACAGCCCATCCTAGATTGATGAGTAAGCCAACAACTCCAAAGGTCTATCATCGATGCCTATCATCTAATCTGTATATCTGAATAATTCATGAAAAGGGATTTCAACTCACGACTTATCCATATCCCTAAGAAATCCTAATATCCAAAAGATTAAGTATCCATTCCCTGGAACAATAGGGGGATTACAATGAGTAGATATAGGACCTACACCCTTGTAGGAGAGTAATGTCTCTATATATGTGTACAAAATATGGGGGATTCACACCTTGGTATGACATGGGAGTACAATCCCCATATATAGAGGATCTACACCCATATAGGGGAGTGTATTATTTACCTAGAATAAAAAGTATGGGGGACCCGCGCCCTAGTGTGATAGGGGAGTCCTATCTCTAGAGATATAGGACCCGTGACCATATAGGGGAGTACCATCTCAACTTGGAATAATGAGTATGGAGGACCCATGTCCTGGTGCAACAAGGGAGTACCATCTCCATGGATAGAGGAGTTAGTCCCATATAGGTTAGTACCATCTCTACCTAGAATAACGAGTATGGGGGACTCTCTCCCTGGTGTGATAGGGTAGTATTTTCCCTATGGATAGAAGTACCACACCCTAGCGTGATAGTGGAGCACTTCCTATTCTTGTATAAAGATAATAGGGTACCCCTACCCAGGTGTGATAGGGGAGTACAATCCCCATGGATAGAGGAACCTCACATTGGTATGAAAGGGGAGTTCCATATCGACCTTAAATATCTCTAATGATCTTTCCCAATCACTGCCATTATCAATCACCACATAGGGAAGCATCCCACTCTGAACACCTCACATTGTATCTCATTTTCTATAATGAAGGCTACCATAATGTTCTATGTGGAAAAACACAAAGGATGTGCTATTAGCAGGCTAAAATTATAGTCAAAATAAAGGAGATATGAGATATAGATGTTCCTTAAAAAGAGTGTACACAGCGTGTATGTGGTCCACAAGGTGTGTGGTTATACTCTATTACCAGGATGTGTTCTTATTTGGACATGTATGGGTGACTATGTCATCATACACAACATGTGTGGGTCCCACATGGTGTGTCTCAGCCACTAGGGGCCAGCTAGTGTGCTCCTGGTAATTCCCGTTTACCTGAATGTACTTAGGCACTGGCACATTCCCATGTACTCGTAGAGGAAACGACGTATCCTCTCACCTAGGATACTTGGTGTGTGTAGTTTTCACATCACCTAGCTACTTAGGGAGGGTCATACGATGTGTGATCCTTATCTTTTTCCTAAAATTATTTTCACCATAGTTGGGTGACTACACGACATGAGTTCATCCCAGTACATATTGTGTAGTCAATATTTTCATAGAAAATTAGATCTTTCACATGAATTATAGATCTATATCCATTTCCAAGATTCCTACCCTTTAACCACCCAAAAATAGTGGGATTTTTCTCTAGACATTGGTACTAGCCATTTGGTGGCTGGAAATCGGATCCCAATCACCCAAAGTGGTCCATCGCACATCCCACACATCTCCCGTGACCCGTCAGTCATCCCAGATCCCATATTTATGGGAATCATCACCTGCATCCCGCACAAAATCTTGACCCAACCAAAAATCACCATCCCAATCATCATTCAAACAACTTCTATGAATCTGGGGGTTTGATCATGCTCGAACCTGCCCTAGAAAAGTTGAACCAAGACCCCATAGGCCAACTGTGAAGAAAATAAAGAACAGTGGGGGAAAATAACCATAACATGGGTGATATACATCATTGGACATGAATTCATAGACAATGATTTCAAAGAGGGGAAACCAGAGTGTGATTATGGTATAAATGAATTAATTGTATAAAATAATTTATTCTAACAATAGGCTCATGCGATGGATGGGAATTCACATAATCAAAATTAGATTGTCAAATATAATTTATCAAATTTTCAATCCAGGGAGGAAACTAAAATTGAATATACCTACCTTGATTATGGAAGAATTAATTTTCCTATGATGAGGATGATCCACTACATCCATTGTCTATCAATCCACCTCAATCTGATTGCCATTCATTATTTGATGTTGATCCAATAACAAAGAACACTCTCCTCCTCCTCCCAGATCTAGCAATGGTTATGTAGAAAACCCTTGGAAAATCATCATAATGGGGTATTTATAGAGGATTTAATTTTATAGATTAATAAAAATAAAATAAAAAAAATAATTTATTTATTTTAATTAAACACATCTTCTAATGGTTTCCTTAACCAGACATCCAGCATCGACCAAACTTAGGTCATGTATAGGGTAAACCCACACTCCAGATTCAACTTTGGTCTTAGATTTTAAATCCTAGAATCCATCCATGATATTTTCTATTAATTTTAAAAAATTATATGCACGTGATATAAATATATTTAATATTTTTATAAAATTAATTAGGAGCTCACTGAGTCTCAGAATCTTACACTGTCTCAATACCTGGATTTTGAAATATTCCTTAATATATTTCAAAGTCTTATAAGGAAAAAACCAATACCCTGATATATTAACACCTTCAAATATTTTAATCTCTAAAAAGAACAAACTAAATAAAAATGTGGGGATACTAAGACCACATCTGTCTCTCCCACTCCTGATAGCTCTTTTGTACGCTCCCATGCCTCCAAAATAGACACACCAAAGGAATGGTCCATCATCGCAGGATCATCTAATATCGATCCTTGATCACCGTAGGGTGGTATATGATGATGTCTCTATCCTAAATGTCTAGATTTTCCCAGTAAATAATGTTCATAGGATCATGCATGTATCTCCTCGGTTGTGACACATAGAAGACTTCATGAACCCTCTCCAATCGTGTGGGTGAGGCAAGGAGGTAAGAAACCTTGTCAACCCTATGTAGGATATCTAATAGACCTATAAACATCAATGAAATAATTTCACACTAGCCAAATCTCCACAATCCTCACTATGATTAGACTCTTAGGTAAACATGGCTTTCCTGATTGAACTACAAGGTCCTACAACATCGATCAAAATAATATTTATGTCAGCTTTGGGTTGTCCTCATCTACTTTCAAATCACCCAGACCTTCTATATAATACCCCAAAAAATATCTAGCCACACAAGAGATTCCTCACCAATCTAAATCCCACATATGGTTGACATGTAGGGTTTCCTGTATAGGGCCTCAGAAAGTTCCATGATGATAGTCGAGTAATAGATATTATTATAATAAAACTATACCAAATGTAAGTGATACTCCCAACCCTGGAAAATGTCTACCATGAAATCCCTTATCATATCCTCCAATACCTAGATAGTGCACTTGGTCTTCCCTTACTTCTAGGCATGAAAAGATATAATCATCCTCAATTAAGACCCAAATTCCTTTGGTAGGATCTCCCCAACCATGGCATGAACCGTGCATCACATTAAAAGAAAATCATCAAGGGAACCCCTTGGGGGTGGGTGATCTCCTGGATATACAAATATCCCTAACTCTCCACTAAAATCTATTACCTGATAGCAAGGAAGTGCATTGACTTGGTAAGTTAGTTAACTATTATCTAGATGGAATCATGGCCTCTTGTTGTATATGGAATCCATGTCACAATGTTTATGGACATGTCATCTCATTTCCAATATAGGATATCAAGAGGATGAAACAAACCTATCATAACTTGGTGCTTGTCCTTCACCTGTTGATAAGCAAGACACTAAGAGATGAACTCGGCCACACTCCACCTCATTACATCCCATAAAAAATCCCACAAAAGGTTTTTGTACATCTTCCATACACAGAAATGTACATCCAAAGGGGAAGTGTGAAACTCACACATCACCTACTCTCTCAACGTGACCAGAACCACCACCCATCCCATGAAAAGGATGAAATGATTCCTTTCTTTAGAGAATCCATCTCATGAACCTCTTGTGGATATCTAGTCACATAGGAACTCATAGTATATGTCTCTTAACTAAGTCTACCTCACATGCTAGAGAATATGAAGGGACATCAACATCAATTTATGATATGAATCACACTTATTCTCTACTAGGGTCAGCTAAAAAGAATCCAAATGCTCAGATGCTTCGTCCACCAGATGTGAATGAGACTTCCTGCTGAGGTTATCTGCCACTAAGTTTCCTTTCCCAGGAGTATTGACTATGTCAAAGTAATAGTCCTATAGAAATTCCAACTAGTGCCTTTTTATTAGGTTCAGATATCTATGTATGAATACATACTTGATACTCTGATAGTTTGATTAAATAACAAATCACTATTCTAGAAGATAATGCCTCCACATCATCAGGGAAAAGACTACAACTTTAAAATCTAGGTCATGAGTAACATAGTTATACTCATGGGGTCTCAACTATCTCAACCCACAGATGATCAATGCCTACCTCTTCATCAATATGCATTTGATCCCAGCTATAGAGGCATCACAATACACCACATACTATATTCCCACCTCTATTATTCTCAAAATAGTAAAAATTATCAACCTCAGTCTCAAATACTCAAAGGATATATGACACTAATCAATCCAGGTAAATATATATACTTTACATGTTAGGCTAGTCCAAGGGGATTTAATTTTGGAGAATCCATCCTCAAACATCCTGTAGTACCCTACTAAGCCCAAAAAACTTTTCACCTCTGACATGATCTTGGGTGGATCCCAAGAAAGAAATATATCAATATTTTCTATGTCCATAGATAATACATGCTCATAAATTACATGCTTTAAAAAGTGAACCTTGTGGATATATAACTAGTAGTTCGAGAGCCTACCATAAAGATAATTCTCTCTAAGAAAGTCTAAGACCATCCTAAGGTGCTCTGCATGCTCCTCCTATAATGTAGAGTAGATGAGTATTCCATTAATAAAGACAACGAAAAATAATTCTAAGTATGGATGAAATATCTAGTTAACCAAATATATAAACATAGCGGGGAAATTCATCATATCGAAAGGCATCAACTGGAACTCATAGAGTATGTAGCGACATTAGAATGACATCTTTAGAATGTTATCCTCGTGAATCCTTAACAGGTGGCAGTCATACTTGAGATCAATCTTTAGGAACCATCTCACACCTTGAAAGTGATTAAAGAGGTCACCAATCCTCATCAAGGGTTACTTGTTATTTATATTTTCTTGGTTCAAGAGATGATAATAAACACAAAGGTTTAAGATCCCATATGCCTTTTTCATGTAAAAAACTGGAGCTACATAGGGGAACACACTGGGTTTGAAAAAAACCATCCTTAGAAGGTCCTCCAACTACACCCTCAAATCTCAGATCTCGGTAGGGGTTGTCCAATATTTTGTAGAAGACATCAGAGTGGTCCTAGTGTACAATTAGATGAAAAAATCTATCCCCTTACATGAAGGTAGTCTCAAAATGTCCTCCGGAGAGGCATCCATATAATCCTCCATAACTGAAGGAACCCAGTTTCCAAAAGAGACCACTAATACAAGGGATAAACTAACCAATTGATGGGTTACAGGTTAAATTTTCCTACTTGTAATACCCATTCACTCCACCATGAGATCTCTCTTTCCCACAAAGGAGAATCTCATCCCATATACTGTAAGGCATCTGAATCATCTGTGGTGACAGTCAATATGTGCTCGAATCATGGAAAACCATTTTATACCCAAGATTATTTCATAAGATCTCATCATGAGGACCAAGAGATTCCATGAGAAACTATATCCTCCAAGAAATAGCTCACACCTCTAGTATACAAGTGATATTGAAGAAGCATTCCATAGAAGAACATGAAGACAAAGTTGAAGGGATAAAGTCTCAATTGGGATATCCAGATCTCACACCAAGAGTAAGGAGATAAAGTAATGAATCACACCAGTTTTTACTTGTATTGAATCAAGATTATAATAAATACATATCGTACCTCTAATCATCTCATGAGCTACCAAGACATAATCCTCTAAAGCCTGAAGCTACTTATATCCCTGAATGCTAACTCCCAAAGCCTGATGTCGGCTACTTGGTGGTGGTGGTGGAAATATCTCATAATGTAACCCTCCACTAGAAGCTCCTCCTCTTAGAGCCCCACCTTCTCCTCTTGCAACTTTGAATCTGTTGGGGCTTCCCTAGCCACTCCTGGTAGAACCCTAATCATGCCGCTAACTCTTATATGGTGTTTGATCCATTGTTTATATACCCTTATTAGCACATCATATCAGAAAATAATGTGACATGTTACATCGTCTATCATATGCATAACATCTCCCCTCTTCGGAATTGCCTGGACCTCTGCATTGTCCATGAGCTACATAACCACATTCCTTAGTCTAAGCATGGACATTCCTTCTTTTCCTTGACACCTATCATCTTCCATTAATTGTAGATGAACCAGCCTAAGGATTCCATGACTCCAACTACATGGATTCCCTCATATGGAAATATCTTCATCACCAGAACGCACACTAGTATTCCAACATATGTGGGAATGCACATGGGTACCACACTAGCATGGATATATTTGTGGAGACTCTGATCAAACTTCCACACCTATAAGTAACCACCTAAAATCATGTTGAGGGAATAAAAGATAAGGTTAGTGAGCCTCACAACATACTTAGTGACTATAATCCTTCCCCACCACAACTCTAAAAGATCCTAAATCTAAAATGATATTAGGAATGATGTGTGTTACTATTCATGAAATAACTATTAGAAGTAATATGATGAGATTTCAAACTCATCATGTATCTATGTGAATAGTCTACACCATCACCTAGAAACTTCATGGAAAAGTATGGCTTCCATTGTAACCGTCTGATTAGTCAAGGTCCACACAATTTTGATAACCTAGATCACTGACTCAAGACAATCCTCCATTGACTGGGGATGTAGCTCATCATATAAACTTAATGGAATATAGTGTTAAAACAAATGGAGTGTGATAATACTACACACATCCTCATCCTACTCTGCTAGTACAATCTACTACTCAACAGGTGGTTGTGTTTCTAACTACCCGCCTGAAAGAAGGATCTCATGAGATGACCCCTGAACTAAGGCCTTATCACTCATCAGGTCTTAATCATGATATTTAATTAGAAACTTAGCAAGATTTATTTGTGGAGGAATATTGAAAGTAATCAATATGTACCATAGTCAGATAAACATATATATATGGGGATATGACTTGAGAAATATAGTCAAAAGACTTAATCCTATAAGACACATGTACCAATGTTCCCTACAACCAATGTATTGGTATGCTAAGTTTAAAAGCTAGTATTTTGAGTCCTTATGTATGGATACATTGGTCACTACACTAAAATTGGGTTCCCAAGTCCGAAAGTTTCACTTGAGACACTTTGACACAATTTCCCGAAATTCCCAACCAAACATCATATGGGAAAAAACTCCAAACACCATCCTAAGGTTGAACTACCTATGATACCACTCTGTAATGACCAAAACCACTGGGGCCGAACTAGTTGTGGATGATAATGCCACCAAAAACCCAAGGCTGCCTCCATATTATAGGGGCCGGTGACAAGTACCAAGAGGAATAACTAAAATTGGAGGCCTTTTCCTAATGTACCTGTAAACATGAACCCAACCATCTCTATACAGAATTGTAGAGGAAAAATAATAAAAGATAGTAACATATAGAGTAAAAACCATGAATGTAATAACCTCTAGGGAATAAAAAATAGTGAAAAAGTGTAATCTGAAATGTAAATAGAAAATTAAACGCCCACCCAAAAAATATGTCCCAATGTAACAACAACTGGAATATAAAATATTTGAGAGAGCCCAAATTTGGATCTCCAAGCCTCGACCACCGTACACGATGTATACAAACAGGCATCCTTATGCTCTCATAAAATCACCATTGATCTATCTTTCATCTACATAATACATGAAACATGTGAGAAAATCCCATACATGGGTGAATATATACATAACTAGCAGGATTCCTTAAAAACTGAAAAGGGAGAAATATAAAATTAATATAAGTAGTCATATCAAACCAAAGAAAGAGGGAAATAAATCCTAATACATAGATACATGATCATATAAGAAACCCAAATTAGATAGAAAGGGGATCTCTATCCCACATCCTATCTTAGGTTGATGAGTAGGCCTACAAATCCAAAGGTCCATCATCAATTCCCATCATCTTGCGTGTCTGTCCGAAGAAGTCATGAGGAGGGCCCGCACCTCACCAATACTCCACATATTGGGGGATAAAAATATATAATAGATAGAGGAACCATTACCTAGTACAACAGGGGGATGATGATCATTAGATAGAGAACCAAAACCTATGTAGAAGAGTACTGTCTCTATATCTTTGTACATAGTATGGGGGATTCGCACCTTGGAGTTAAAGAAGGGAACCATCCCTATAGATAGAGGACCCATACTCGTATAGGGGATTACCATATCTACCTAGAATAATGAGTATGGATTATTCTCACCCTGGTGCAATAGGGGAGTACCATCTCCATGGATAGTGGACCCACACCCGTATAAGGGAGTGCCATATCTAGTAGGAATCTTTTCAATGATCCAACATAATCATTTCCATAATCAAGCATCAGCTAAGGAAAAATTTCACTCTAAACATTTGAAATTATATATAATTTATCAAAACAATGACTACTATTTAATTTTACATGGAAGAACACTCAGGATATGCAAGTCATGGACCCAAAATAAAGTCAAAAAAGGGGATATAAGAGGTATAAGTTCCTCAAAAAGAGAGTACATGACATGTATGGGGTCCAAATAGTGTGTGGTCCTTCTCTAATACTTGGAAATGTTCTCCAATAGACATGGATCAATTTACATGTCAAAATACATGGCATGTACAGGTCCTACACTACATATCACAGCCACCCAGTGCCTACCCGTGTGCTCCTAGTCATGCATGTGTACTTGAACTTGCTCAGGTAACGACACATGCCTGTGTACTCCCAAAGCACACGACATGACCTCTTACATGGGGTAATGGGTGTGTGTAGATAGAACATGGTCTGAGTATCTTGAGTGGTTCACATGAAATGTAGACTTTCCACCCACTATGTGATCCTTATTTTTTCCCAAAACCCTAGCCACTGTAGTTGGGTGGATACATGGTCTGTGTTTATCCCAGTATTTACAGTATAGTCAAGATTTTTGTAAAAAGTCAGATATTTCTTGTGGCCTCCTGATCCATGGCCACCGCCATTATTCCTATCGATTGACCACTTAAAATTGGTGAAGTTTTCCTACGGCCATCAGTTTCAGCCCTCCGGTGGCCAAAAATATGATCTCGATCACCTGTGGTGGTTCATTACCTGTCCCACACACCTCCCATCGCCCATAAATCCTCCAGGATTTTAGATATATGGGGGATATCACCTAAATCCCACAAATAATCTCAATCCATATGAAAATAAATATCCCAATTGTTGTTTTCATAACCTCCATGAATCCGGGGGTTCAACTGCGCTCGAACCCACCCTAACAAAGTTGAATTGTGACCCCAAAGGACAATAGAAAAAACACAAAGAAGGATAGGGGAAAATCACTATAAAAAGGGATATTAGCATCATTTTACAAGAATTATTATAAAAATTTTTCAAATAGGGGAAACTAGGGTAAGATCATGGCATAAAAAAATTAATTGAATAAAAATAATTCAATCTGAAAATTGGCTCATGCAAAGGGTGAGAATACATAGAATCAAAAGAAAATCATAAAATATCCATGCTCAAACATTTAATAAAGGGGGAAAACCTAAATTGATGAGCCTTAACTCAATTTTGTATCTATAATTGGTGAATAATGAATTTTCTAGTAATGAGGATGATCCACTACATCCATTGCCTATCAATCCCCCACGATTCAATCACCTTTAATTATTCGATATTAATCCGCCAATGAAGAAAACTATCCTCCTCATCTCAGTTATAGAAAGGGTTATGCAACCAACCATTGGAATATCTTCATAAGGGGGTATTTATAGAGGATTTGATTAGGTCATTTAATAAAATAAAGAAACAAATAAATTATTTATTTTAATTAAACATACCTTCCAAGTGCCACCTCAATCGAATGTTCAGCACATACCATCCTTAGGTCATGCTTAGAAAAACCCTTATGCTCTAGATTCAACCACAATCTCATATTTTTGATTCAAGACTCCATTTAGGTGGTATTTTATTGTTTATGAATTACAATGTGCACATTATGTAAATATATTTAATATTTTTATAAAATTAATTCTAGGATCACCGGGCCTTAGAATCTCTTGCCTTCTCAATGACTAGATCTAAAAATATTCCTTAATATATTTCAAAGTCTTACATGGAAAAAACAGAGTCTCTATATAATTGACTACCACCCAAATAATGTTATTACCTTTTGAGATTATGGAGTCTTATAAACAAATCCATATTTATGTTTTATCATTTCTATATAGGTATGAGAAATGGTTTCATCATACCCTTTAACTTCTATATTTAGTCCTTAACTTACTGTCCTACCAAGCATTAAGATAAAAATTCTTCAATCTCTTTTTTCATGTTATCCCACCATAAGTTTTTCATTAGATATCTATACACCTTATAAATTCCTAGATTAATATAGAAGGATAAAATATGAATATCATCAAGAAGTTCCCTCTTTTGTTATTGTTTTTATGGGAAACATATCCAGGTTCCAAACCTTATAACTCCATATTCAGAAAAGTTAAACTCTAGAATATTCCCTACCATTCTCTATAGATCCTGATATACTTTTTGGGCCTCCTTTATCCTATCATGAATGGATAGTTGAGTAGTTATTTGAGAAAGGTATTCAGAATTTCCTTTTATAATTCCCATTTCCATCCTTTTCAGGTCCAAGTAGATTGGATCTATTTCAATACTCATCATGGATATGGTTATGAGATCATTTCTACTAAAAGAATCTAACATTTTATTCACCTTCTTAGGATGGGAATGGATTAAACATTCATAATCTTTGATCATATCTAACTACATTCATTAGTGGATATTGATCTCCTTTTGTGTGAATATATATTTGAGTATTTTATGATCCATATATGTGTCATAGTATTCTCCATAGAGATAATTTATCCAAATACTCAATATGAAGATGACTATAGCCAATTCTAGATCACGTTTTAGGTAGTTTTGATCATGGATATTTAATTGAAGGGAAGAATAGGATATCACTTTGAAATTTTACATTTGTATACAACCCAATGCCATTTTAGTTGCATCGCTGTAGATCATAAATCCTTCCTCACTGGTGGGTTATGTGAGCACAAGTGTAGTGATTATAATCTTTTTAACTCTTTAAAGGTCACCTCATATTCATCAGTATAGACATACTTCACTCCCTTACAAGTTATCTTGGTTAGTCGGTTTCAAAATCATAATATGTTTCTCGTAAATTGATAATATTACTTAGCTAATATAATGAAACTATGGATCTTGATCAAAAAGATTGGTCTAGTCTAGAATTCAATTTCCATTGTTTTCTAAGGATATAAAAATATACCTTTATTAGTGATAACATTCCATAATAATGTTACTTTCTCCATGTATAAGTTTGATTGATAACTAAAACTCCAGTTTAGAAAAAAGGCCATACAATCCTTCAAAAAACACATCAATGTATTCTTTTATAATGGGAATTTCATTAAGGATGATCTTTTTCTTAGTATCAATATTTTGAGCTAGATACTCTTTCTTATAAGGTAATAATTTCTATTATTGAGATGATTATTTCAATGTAGATTCATTTTTATCCTTAAAATTGGATTAAATAAGAGGGAAATCCCTAATACATAATTTGATTTGCTTCACCCAACAATTTCTGTTGGCACTATACAAGGAAATCCAATCCATACCTAGAATAACATCAAATTATTCTAAAGGGAGTATCATAATATTCAATAGGGAATTAAACCTGAAAATATTGATAGGATAGAAGTTATATGTTGAGGATATAATAATTGACCCATTTCCCATTTTCAATGATAAATCAGTATATTTGTTTTGAGGATGTGTTTAAATTGTTTTACTAAACATTCATAATATGAAAGAATGCAGAGAAATAGAATCAAAAAGTATGTTCACTATCATTGAATGAATAACTACCATACCTATCACCACATTATTTCTGGGATCCACCTCAGTAGTTGTGATGGAATATGCTCTCCATTTATATATATGACTTGAAGGTTATTATTTCCAATTATCATTATGCTCTCCATTTATATATATGACTTGAAGGTTATTATTTCCAATTATCATCGATAACCCTTATCTTAGTTCATTGGTTCACATATTGTTCTTATACCCAAAAGTTGATATATTAGACAATAGGATAAGGGTTGACTAGAGAATTCCTTTATTCCATCACATTATTGGGTTTCTCTTATCATCAATTTCTAGCTTGGATCCCTTACTTTCCACAACTAAAGCATATCCTTATCCCCTTCAGGAAATTTATGAGATGGTTCTTCTTGTAATTTTGATAAGTGAGATGTCAGAATATCTTACCCTCACGATATTTATCAATCACTCTGCTAAAATTAAAATCCATTCCCTACTTTCTATCTACAGAACCATGAGACCATTGAGATTAGATGATCCCCATTTTGACTTTGAGGGTAAATCAAAAAATTTCCACATAGTTTTAAAAGTCTAAAATCAGTAAAGGTTTTCATAATTTCAACTTTATAACACTGAAGAAGTGATTAACCTTACTTTTGGGGTCAATGATGAATTTGGAAACACATCATGAAAGTCTTGTAAAGTTTTACTAATATTCCCTGATGGATTATTCCTCATTTTTATTAAGTCCAAGGAACCCCCTCTCTATTTTATATTAGAGAGTATGAGGGATATATTTATTAAAAAACATTTTCCTGAATTCTTTCCACTCTATTACTTCAATATCCTCCTTAGGCACCATTTTATTTATTAGTTTCCACCAATTATTTGATTTTACCTCCTTTCAATAAATATCCGCCATGAATTTATATTTCTTAGAGAATTGATGGACATAGAAAATATTTTAAATAGAGTTGATCCATTTTTTTGTGATTAAGGAATTAGATGATCCATATAAAATTAGAGGCCTTTGTCTCTTAAAGATCTTAATTGAAACCTGTTCTTTGTTAGGGGGATGTGGGTGTTCCTCCTGATTCAAGTTTCTATTCCAAACTTGAGTTAATTACGTATGTTTTGTCATAAAGTTATTTAATACTACTCTCATTATGTTGGTAATCTAATTTAGGAAGCCGTTAAATTTTCTATAACATTGGTTGTTGACTCCATTCCTCTTATTTCCATCCATTAAAAAAATAAAGGAAAACAAGGGATAAGAATTTCAAAACTATTAATTATATAAAATAGAAACTATGAAAATTGATTGGATAACTAATAAATGACATGTTTTAATTAACCCATTAATTTATAGGATTTCAATCTAAGTTATCCATGGACTATTTCTAAATATTATATTTCATGACCATTTTTGTTCCCTTCATAATGGGTTTCACTAAGGTTTTATAATTATAATCCCCAGAAATAACTAGACCTTGATCTGATACAAATTATGACAACCCATATCTTTTATACCCTTTATTTAATTAATTATTACTTATAGATACACATAATAAATCCCTAAAACATTGATAGTGATATTTTATTTGGGAAATTAGATACATATCACTGTAACTTGAAGCATAGATATAAAAACATTATTTTAAAACTTCATAACATGCTCTTAAATTCCATAGATATTATGATAGTGTATGGGATAACCTAAGGAAGTACATAAGAAAGGGGTGAGTTATAAATCCCAGTAAGGGAATAATAAAATAATATCTTGGTGAAATGAATATATGTGAGTGAAGATGAATAATATGATTACATAGAAGAGTGAGAATCAAAATCATGAATGTTGAAGCATGACATTAGATGATAACAACAAAGGAATGTGGAAACAATATAAAACATGACATCATAAACATAAATCAAGGATTAATGTAGAGATATTATAACATAGTGTGCTTAGGATAATCAACCATGTATCATATATGGTATATCATGAAATAATAGTGTCACCCAATGCATTTGAGGCCTATATAATTCCATGCCCCCATCATATTTATTTTATGTACTTGCATTTGTGTTCCACATAGATCATATAACATAAGAACTTATTTCATAACATTTAATCCCATGATTAATGAGTGTGGGTTACATACATGGAATTTCCCAATTGATTAAGGATAGGTTCATCTAGTTGAGTACCCTTGAGTGGAAATGGGTATGAGTATTCACAATATAAAAGTTTGGCATGAAACATTACAAGATAATTTCGATAACATAATGAGTGTATAAAAAGGTTCATGGAAATGTTTAATGAGAGTAAAAGGTGGTATATAATTACTTAGGAAACATAAGAAAAATAAATGGATGTGTAAAAACACATTAAAACCTGAAAAAATGGAATTAAAAAGTCTTAGTACAAAGAAAGTACATGAATAAAAAGGAAGAGGAAGAGAATCCCTCACTATGAGGGGGTTCTTATAAAATATTGAGAGGACCTTCTTAATTTATTTGGAATTTTTTAGGGATTTATAGATAGATATAAAGAGTAAATTCACGGCCAATGTGTTTTTAGTGAAGAGGAATGAGATATTGAGTGGGTATTTATAAAAAAAGTGAGGGAATTTTTTTTTATTTCTAAACTTATGTTTTTCTCTCTATGTGATAAAATAATCAAAACAAAAAACATTTCCATTGGTTTTCCCATGATTTATTTCAAATAGGGATGGATTTAAATATTTTATTAGGCTAGGAACTAAACTACTTAAAATTAATACCATTGATGATGTGGAAGTGAGTCATGTTCATAAAGAATTGTTTTTAAAACCTTAAAATATAATATAAGTTTAGGAGGATTCATTATAGGCTTGTAAAAATAATAAAATTACTTTAAGAACACATTATATTAAAATTAAAATCTATTTTTGGTCATGGATTATATTTATAGTATTTATTACATCACTCTTGGGCTATTGTGATTTCATAATACATACTATATATTTATATTGTATTTATTTTTTACCCAAAAATTTGAAAGTCTAAAAAAGTTATGAAAAAATATCCAATGGATAATTTCAACATTATTATTAAAAAAATATATTTATCTACCAAAATAATTTTATAAATATGAGAATTTACACTTTTAAATAAAAATCCTTATTTATTGAAAAATACTAGTTTTTATGACACTAATAACTTCATGAACCTTATAAAAATTACATTCAACTTCATTAAATAACATTATCATGCATATTTAAATTAATATTATTTAATAATAATATTTATGGAAAATAAAATTTATTTCAAAATTCTTGAATTCATCAAAAAGTGTGTTTAAATTGAAACTAAATATTTTCCAAAAATACAATTTTGGTTTCTTTATATCAAAATATAATTTTTATAAAACTAATTATAATATATATATATATATATATAAATTTATAATGAAATGGATAAATATAAATATTATCTTATTATAAAATAAAATATAAAAATTCATTATACTAGGGTCTAGATATATAACCCCTTATTAAACCAGCGCACGTCCTAAGGATAAGGTGTGCGATGGTGGTACTTTCTTGGGGTGGTACAATGAATATAGTTTGGGTTGTGAGATCTATGAGCTTTAAATACTCACCTAAATAATTTCAATCATGTTTTAGATTTTGAATAATGTCTTGGTTTTGGTCATGGGTATATCCTAGTGATGATATCTCCCTCAAAAGCTCTGATAAATGGGATTCATAGGGCATGATCCTAATGGTTGAGGCCATCACGTGTTCCTTCTATGTAAACTATACTTTATCAAAACCCTCAATATATAATAATATGAATTTTAACTGTATAATAGATATATTAACAATGGTTATGATACTTAACTGTCTTTAAATCCCAGAAGTCAATTATGGCTATATTTTATAGTAGTGCAAAATAAAAATTGAAGTATATTGCATGTGTTTTATATAACTACATTAATTATTATGACATTTATTAATTAAAAATTAAACTAATTTATAAAATTTTGGGCTATTACATGATATTTTCTAACTATAGTAGCTCATTATGATTATATGATACATCAAATGGATTTTAAAACTGACTTCCTTAATAGTAGTCATGGATGTGTATATGATATTCTCCAAAGGTTTTAAAGTTACAAATGACCCTAATAAGGTTTTTATGTTGAAATGATCCATTTATAGACTGAATAAGGCTTTTTAGAGTTGTAATATCTTGTTTAATGATTCAATCAAAGAGTTTAGTTTCATAAAAAATGTGGATGAATCATGTGTTTATAAGTAGTTTAGTGGGATCATGGTAATTTTTCTAATATTGTTTGTTGATGAGATACTGCTTATCAAAAATGATATGATAATACTTAAATATATGAATTTTTGGATCTATAAATGTTTGAAAATTAAATATATGGGTGAATCTACCTATATTATAGGTATGAAGATCTATAGAGATAGATCTATGAGGTTTTTGGGACCAAGTTAGAACACATATATTGGTGAAGTGCTAAAGTAATTTAACAAAGATAACTACTAAAAGGGGTATTTACTAGTGTTTCATGTAACAAATATTAGGAAGATATAATATCCTTATAAAGAGTTATAATTTATAGATATAATTACTTATACACCTTCCATAGGATTTATCATGCATTCCATGTTGTTTTCTCAACCCGATGTCACTTATACTTTGAGAATAACTAATGGATACCCATACAATCTGGATGAGAGTCACTAAATTTATATGAATAATATTCTCAATTCCATGATAAGTATGAAGGTTATGTTCTTTGTATTTTGAGGAGAATATTATCCCTTTGTAAAAGGTTACATATATGTGAGTTTTCAGTACAACAAAGTTGACATGAAATCTCAATCTAGATTTGTGTTTTGACAAAATGGTGGAGTTATCAATTGGAAGAGTACCAAAAAATCCACCATAGTAGAATAAATAATAGTATCATAGTACATAACTACATTTTATAGTTTGAAGAAAACTATTTGGATCAAGAAAGTTTTACTGAACTTGGAGTGGTTCCTAGTATTAAGGGATAAATTGAACTATATTATGAAAAAAATGGGTATATTTCTTAAGGTAAGGAACCCTGATGTCACTAAAGGGATAAAAAAATCCAATTGAAATACTATATCATATGATATATCATTAAGACAAGTGATTTAATGGTCAATTGGGTGGTTACATAAGAGAATATAGTAGATATGTCGATGAAACCATTACTATAGAAACAACATGAGGATCATGTAGAATCTCTAGGTGTAAGAAAAATGATAGATGGGTTGTAATTATTATAAATGTATCATTATATTATAATAAAGGAAATATATATTTATCATTTATTAATGTGTACTACAATTTATTTAACTTGAATAATTGAACGATAATATTCCCTCAAATTATGATTTTTAGTTGTCCTTAATCTATGATTATTATAGACTATTATAGGATGTGATGGTATATAAAGGTTATATCAAATAGATTCTTATATAATTATAAATAGCTATATTTTAGATATGAATAATTGATTAATTCGGTAACAAGTAGAGAGTTATTACTTAGACTCACCTGCCAAAGTATATCTTATGGAATGTCATACAATCATTGATATACTTAGGGGTGGTTTCTTATTATCAGTCCTTATATAAGGTTAGTAAGATATCCAGTGTGAGAAACTTTATACTTCTATACCCTAATTATGAAAGTATACATATTTACTTAGCTAATATGAGGGTGGTTGGGTATGTTGTTGATAATTTCATCAGTTGGAGCACTACCAAGATGAGATTTGTCCACTTATAGGACAAGTTAAAGACATTTTGACCATTATCGAATTATATTTAGGAAATTCATGGTCATTCTTAGATGTTTCAAATATTATGTAACTATTTTCATGAGGGGTATGTGATTAAATTATCTTTTAGGTCAATTACATGTGATGTACTCATCGACTTGTCCAGTATTTTTAAAGAATCAGTAATGAGATGAACTACACTATATTAATATAGCAGCCCAAGATTAATGTACATAGACATTTTATAATTTTTATGGAATACTTAATAAATTAAAAACACATATGACCAATTACCATATTAGTTTAGTGCCTTTGAAAATTAAAATAAAAATATTCTAACTTAGTGAAAGATCTTGAATGTTTCCCATAAAGATCTTCCCCCTTAATTCTACATAAAAACCTTTCATCATAACCCGAGGAAAGAAAACCTAAGAAAGGGGTGAGATAGAATGATCAATAAGGGTAAATAAAAGAAATATATAAGCATAATATGAATATACAGGAATGAGAACATGATCATAACATTTAGGGATCATACCCTGTATATAAAAGATAAAAAACATGAGATATGGAATAAATATTGGTAGTTCATAATACATGAATCGTAAGATAATCAAGAACATTAACCATGTGAGAATATCATAGACATAAGACATAGAATATGTGGAAAACACATAAAATTTAATAAATTTCCCTATAAGTCAATGATCAGTGCCAAAAACTTATCTAGGCCCTTTGTGGGGACTACACCTCTGGACGAGATATGCCACCAACCCCAGTCATAGTCCTTTCCTTGTAAGGGATCGAGTTTTCCCATCTTCCCATAGTGAACCAGGTTTCCTCATCTTCCTATATTGGACCAGTTTTACCCATATTCCCATAGTGGATCAAGCCCATTGAATTGATTCCCATAATTATATCATGAGATATAAATCTTTACCCAATACATTAGAGTGAGATATAGGTCCCACCTATCACAAAATTAAATCATTCATACATGTTCCCAAAGATAATAAAACTTTCATCATATCATGACCTATAAAAAGAGATGGGTTTCATAAACATCATATCATAACCCATGAAATTAAATGGGTATCATAAACATTTTATCAGATCATAACCTATGGAAAATATATAGAGTTCATAAACATTTCATCAAATCATAACCTGTGAAAAGAAGTAGTTTTCAAAAGAATATAAATTATAGAAGAGAAATGAGTGTCATCAACATCCTGAAATTAAAATATAAACCATTCAAGAAATAATATGAATGGTATTGTTATATCATGTCACCAATAAATATTAAAATATAACAAAGAATGACATCTTAAATAGAGAAGGATTTTTAAAGATAACTTGAAACACTTCTTAAAAAATATACTTTCTTTGAAAATACATTTCATAAAACTATTTAAAAAATATTTTTCTTATAAATAAATATTTACAATTTCATTTAAAACATTTCTTGAGGAAAATATATTTTCTGATTTTAAAAATAGTTTTTAAAACATAAATCATTTTTAAAACTTTTTTTCTTTTAAAAAATATTTAAAAACTTATAAATGATGCTTGAAAGTATTTTGAAAAAAAATTTACTTGAAAAATTATAAAAGAAGCATAAAAACATTTTGATTTATTTTTCTTAGAAAATAATTTGAAAAATTATAAAAGGATATTTAATATTATTGAAATCATTTTGTTTGAAAACAACCATTTGAAAACATATAAAAGAATATTTAAAAATCATTTAAAATGAGTTTTAAACATAATTTTTTTTGAAAGCACTTTTTCTTTGAAAAAAATTTTAAAATAGAAAAAATTACATAATATTAGGAAAAAACTTTTCTTTAAAAAAAAACCTTGTAAACTTATAAAGGAAGACTCAAGGAAATGATGGTCATGATGGTGGGTAAGTCGATACATGCTGAACATTCCTTTTGTACCATAAAAATTTAGAAAAGTGCCTTGATTGAAAAAACAAGATTATTTTTAATTTTTTTTAAAAAGGTAAAACATGGTCACAAATTTCCTTTAAACATAATAGTATAATAGTAAAACATTTATTATTTTTTTAGAAAACACAATTTTGAAAGAACACAGATTTACAACTGAAAAGAGAAATAAATCCATATTTTTATTAAAACATTTTTTTAATTATCTTAAGTAACAAAGAGTGTAAAATTTTTACCGTTACTTAGATATAACATTAATATCCATAGTTCAAGAAAATTTAGTAGAGTTCTTGTGAAATGGATCATAAGATTTAATCAATAGAAGCATAATCATAAACAATCTCGATAAACGATGAGATTGAAGCTATAAAACTTTACCAATTTTGTAACATTAAAACATAATAAAATAGAAAGAATAAAATTAAATGAATCTTAACCTATCATTAAAATAAATATATTCCTGATATAATATGTCAAAATTCATTATATACACCTCATAGAAAAATATAGATGGATAACGGGACATGTGTGTCAAAGAAGGAAAATTGAGAAAAAATCACTTTACTAATGAAGCTAGTACTTTCACACATTTTATAATAAAAATAATTTTTTTAATCCCACCATAGTGTTATTTAATGGGAAATTAAAACCTTTTTAGGTTTTTGTGGTTATTTAAGCATAAATGCAAAAATGGTTAATTCTAAAATTTTAACTGTTTTCAATCACTTATGTATTTCAGAAATATTTTTTAAATAATGATCTAAATTGGGTAAATAATTTTCTGTAGGATTAATATGTTCATTGGATACATATTTTTCAAATATACCAAGTATTTATTCTAAAATTTGGATGCCCAAATAAATTAGTCTTTGTATAAATTGGTTTTGGCCGACAAAGTGGACCGCACCTCCGTAATTGAGGAGTAAATCTGGATAAATGTGTCAAATGAATTAATTACAATTGGAAATTAAATAGGATTAAATGAATCATGTTATTCATGAGTTTAGATGAAATTTTATTTCATTAAGAAATTCTTTAAACGGTTCAAACCAGTGGAATATGAAAGGTCTCTTCGGGAAGAAATAGTTTCATTCTATAATTAAATCATATATTTTGAACCATGTGTCTAGAATATCTAAACCTTTGTGAAGGTACATAGAAGAAATTAAGTAACAACTTTAATTAATGATACTATTTGTGAATATTATTTTTCAAGGTAATTATGGCATGAGAATATGAATAATTTGAATATGAAGAGTTATATGGACAAAATTATTTTCTCAGAGTAAAGTAGCCATAAATCCTTCATATTTTAGCCGATGATGCCTAAAGTTTGAGTGTAAATGAACAAGACATTGTGGAAAAAATTTAACTAAGACACCTATTACAAATTCATCCATTTATTTGTACATACACATGGAAACATTTGGATGATACTTTTGGAGTGAATTATTTTACCCCCTCTCTCTATAAAAATATACCCCTTCTTCTTTTCAAGGCATGGATACTTAGGGGAAGCCTTTTTTGGAAATTTAATTATATTTTTAGTATTTAATTTTTTTAATTACAGTTTTATTTTAATTTATTAGTCTTATTATTTAAACATCACTTATTCCATTTCTTTTATTTTATGTGTTCTCCTACTGTGTTCCCTTCTTAACTCCCTTAAAAATTTAGAACTATCCTTGGTGCTTGTTCAAGGGAGGGAATGATGCTTTTATTGAGTATTTTTATGCTTCATTTTATATATATTTATTCAATTATGAGTGTTTTGGTGATGGTTAAATTGATTGTAGTGAGTGGTCAATCTGTTTTCTCCATCGTCTGAATTCTTCTTCTCATTTATAAACCATCCTTCCATTCACTATCTAAATCGTGTATACGATGGAGCATTGATTGGGTAGTGATAGTCGATGAAAATGTCTACCAGAAGAAATTCAGAAGATTATTACCTTTTTTAGAGGTCTTGGTATGAGGTAATCATAATTAAATCAATAGGGTGTAGTGTGACAGGTGTTGATCATTATATTGAGTTGAATATTGAGATCCCTTTTGAACAATGTTTTCAATCACCACTAACTACTAAAATCGTTTTCTTTATTTATTTTTTATAAAATTATTCTATATTGAATTTTCATTTATATATTTATACTATTTATTTTTCATTCATTTCCAATCTCCCACATATATATTAGTAAATTTATTTTTAAATTAGTTATATAATAATAGTGATAATAGAAAGACGATATGTGTGAGCGACCTCCTCAAGAGATCGACCCTAGGGTGTGAAATATATATTTCACTCTTAGGTAAAAAAAGTATTTACTAAGGTGAAATTAATAAAATACCTATCTTTAATTGGCCCCGTTTCTAGGGAGGACAAGTGCTTACACACACTATTTTTTCATAAAAAACCAAAAAAATTAAAATATTTCAAAAACTAAAAAAAAGAATTTCAGTGTATATCTTCCATTTCTTTATCCAAGATGGATTTTAATGGTGATTAATATTATAATTAGCCCATTCATAAATTTTATGGTGATCCTAGTAGGAAAGAGATATTGATTTTTTAAATGGAACAAAATGTTTTTATGATTGAAAATAATTTCAAAATTATTGAATAAGAAAGCAAGATAGTTGCACCACTGGCCGCTGAAGCTGAAGAAGTTAAAGTATGGTGGATGGAATAGAAACAAAGAAAAGTTTATGAGAATAAAATTCCTATTCCACCTATAATTAAATAATAAATTTTTAATGTTGAATAAATACTTTAAGATCCACTTCCCTCTCCACCAATTGAATTCCCAGCTGCCCTACTTAAGGAAAAATAGTTTGAAGTTGAAATTTTTGAGAAATATTTACTTTTTTAGACTTATTTATATTCAAATATTATTAATTATTAATTGAAAACTAATCTTTCTTATTTTTATTTTTTTATATTCATCATCACTAATACATTCCCTGGATAAATAAGATTAAGAAGTTGCTTATATTCAAAAGAAAATGGAGGATCCTGTTGAGTTGTACACTGGTGAAAATGAGGATGATGGAAAAAAAGAATAAATAACTTTAGAATAATTTTTTGTAACTAAACCAAAATAGAATACACTTAATATTCTATTACCTTCACCACGAGTGGATAACACTCCTCCAGCTGAGCCCAATAGGGATCACACCTTTGTTCTTTTGTCTCCCCCTTTTGATCTCAAATTCAATTTTTATTCTCTTATAGGGGTTGGGGTTATTTTCATTTTCATTTTTGGTTATTAGACTTATCATTTATTTATGGATTTTAGGAGACATAAAATATGGTGGTTTTTAAGAACGAAACCCCATCCACCTTCATATTGGGGTTAAACCACTATAACTGCTTGATTAGGGGAAGTAAAAACATGGTACCCACATGGGGGTCAAAACCATGTTCTATCCACATTACCTTCCTATTTATTTTTATTTATTTTTATTATGATTTAATTTATTTCATGATTTATAGGTTTAGTAAAAGTAGCTAATATCTTAACTCTGGGCTTCCAATTTAAAAATAATGTCAGGTTGTATCTTTCGTTCCCTTTATTTTTCTGCCCTTATATTTATTTTTTATTGAGCTGAAATGTGGGGTAGTGAAATTTAACTGTGGGGGGAGTGTTGACATGGTTAATTATTTTGTGATTTATTTCTTATTTATTTTCTTTTTTAGGATCCTTTAACTGAAATGAATATTATTATCATTTATCATACCTCAATTGTTTTTGAAGGAATTAAAATGATTTTTGAAAGAATGTACTTTAAATGATTGTTGATGTTAAAACTTTTTTCAGTAAATAAATGACCATGAAACACTGAGTCAAAATATTTTTATAGTCCTATTACATATTCTAAACCACTTTGATATGTTATATTCTTCAAAATACCCACACTTTATTGAGAGAAACTTTGATTTTGTGTGAGAAACAGAACTTGTGATTTTTCTCCTTTAAAGCTTTGGATTTACGGAATGTTTTGAACATGATTGAAGGAACTTCTTTGGATAGCCACATATTTAACTTGAGATCAAAACTTACATCAATCCTTTGTTTTCCATTATAATCCATGAATTTCCTTATAAGTTTAATCCACATTACAAGCCAATTTTTTCCTTACCTACCCACACTCCTTATATTTTTATATGGATATTTCAAATTTGAGTGTGGGGGAAGGTCCTTTCATGTGTGTTCATTGAGATGTGTTTAATTTTTGTGTGGTTTGAGGTTTGGGTCAATATTTGTTTTCTATGGATAGACAGATTGTATTGCGAATGAGTCATTATTTCATTGCGCTTTATTTGTCTCATCTATTTCTAGTTCTAAAAAAACGAAAAAAATAAAAAATAAAAAAAATGGAGACGAGCTTGAATTTCTCATTGTAATTATTTCATAAATCATGTCCCTCTCAAAAATAAGGGTCATGGATTTTTATTCATTAATTATATTCAATTGTCAGCTCATTCTACATGAAAAAAGAAAAAGAAAATAAAATAAAGCTATTCCTTTCTGGAGCTTTATAAAAAATCCGGAATATATTTGATGTTAAAATTCATTGTAATTATTTATTGGATTAAGTAAAATGCCATAAAAATGAGTTTGTGTTGTGTTTAAAATTTTCAAGAGGATTTTAGTGCAGAATTTCCTGGGTTTTCACTTGATTATTCACACATTGTACTTAAGAGTCCAACCTCCTCTTTTCATACTTAAATATTTTCAATCATTTTTATACCACTCCAAATCCACAAAAATAACCTGAAAAATGACCTCATGATTAAAAATAATTTGATGTCTCAAATTTTGGAGAAATTAGAATTTTTGTTATCCTATTCTGATACATGAAACTTCCAAGTATGAGAATAACTCCATATTAATTTTCTCTTGAGTGAAGAGTGACATGAAATTCAATGTGAGGTATGATATGATTGGAACATGGATGAATTTTTGAGGTTTAAAAATTTCTAATGTGAGGAATGAAATTTTTATTGAAATGTTTTTCATAGAATATACATGGTGGAACCCATTTTGGAAAAGATCATTGATGTTTTCTCATTTTTGATTGTTATGTGCATTTTGATTTGAATATATAATAATTTCCCAGGAGTGCAATTTATAAGTGTGGGGGATTTATGAATATAAAATTTTCACATAATTTACACTATAATTCAATGTTATTAATCCCACTATAGTGTTATTTAAGGGTCAATTCTCACATTTTTCGGTTTTTTGGTATTTTGAGCTTAAATGCAAAAAAATAGTCAATTCTCGAATTTTAACTGTTTTATATCTCTTCTTCATTTCATTCATATATTTTTAAATAATTATCCAAATTGAGAAAATATTTTTTTTAGTATTCAAATGTTTGTGGGATATATATCTTTCAACTAGACCAAGCCTTTATTCTGACATCTAGATGCCCAAATAAATTAGTCTTTGTGGAAATTTGTTCTAGTTGGAAGAGTGGACCCCACCTCTATAATTGAAGTATAAATATGGCTAGAGGTGTCAAAATGAATTTATTCCAACTAGAAATAAAATAGGATTAAAATAATATTGTTCTTGATGAGTTTAAATGAAATAGTTTCACATTAATACATTATTTATATGGTTTAATCCAGTCGAATTTGAAAGGTCTCTTCAGGCAGAAATGATTAAATTTTGTAATTAAATCATATATTTTGAACCATGTGTCCAAAAAATCTAAAATACTTTGTAGGTATGCAGAATAAATTAAGTAATAACTTTGATTAAGGAGTCCATTCATGAATCCACTGGTTTGAAGTTCATTATGGCATGGTAATGTGATGAATTGGAATACGAAGTGTAACATGGAAAAAATTATTTTCTAATAGTTAATTGGACATAATTCCTTCATTATTGGTATAGTTACTCCATAATTTTTAGGGTGAATGAATGAGACATTATGGAAGAACTTTCATGAATACACCTGTTACAAATTTGGCTATTTAGTTGGACATAAACACATAAAAATTAAGAGGATAATTTTAGAGAGAATTATTTCACTTCTCTCTTTATAAAAATGCATCCATTCTTCATTTAAAGGTGTGGAAACTTGTGGGAATCCTTTTTTGTCCATTTAATTATCTTTTTAGTATTTAAAAATTTGTAATTGAAGTTTATTTTTAAAATATTATTCTTATTATTTGTATATCACTTCTTCCATTTCTTTTATTTTTTTGTGTTCTCCCACTGTGTTCCCTTATTAACTGCATTAAAAATGGAGAACTAACCTTGGTTCTTGTTCAATTGAGGGAATAGTGCTTTGATTGAGTATTTTTGTGCTTCATTTTATATATATGTTTTCAATTCTAAGTGTTTTGGAAATGGTTTAATTGATAATGGTGAGCAGTTGCCCCATTTTATCTATCATTTGAATTTTTCTTATCATTTATCAATCATCCTTTCCTTAACTATATAAGTCACACATACAATAGAGTATGGATTGAGTAGTGATGGTCATTAAAGATGTATCCTAGTTGACATTCAGAAGGGGATTATCATGTATACCGAGGTCATGGTATGAGGTAATCACAATTCAATTGAGAGGGTGTAGTGTGACAAGTCTTGATCACTACATTGAGTTGAATATTGAGACCCCTTTTGAAAAATGATTTCAATAACCACTACCTCATAAGAAAATTTTCTTTCTTTATTTCTTAAAAAATAATTCTGTTTTTCATTTTCATTCATATATTTATAATATTTATTTTTCATGCATTTAAAATCCCCCCTTATATATTAGTTTAGTTAGTTTTATATTAGTTAGATAATAATAGTGAAAATAGAATTATGGTATGTGTGAGAAGACTCCTCGATAGATCGAACCTAGGGTAATCACTCTATATTGAACTCTTAGGTAAATAAAATATTTACCAGGGTGAAATAACTAAAATACCAATCTTTATTTACCAATTTGGTAACTTTTGAAACGTAACACCCATGAAAGGAGGATCATAAAATATATGTGTAAATACCCCTAAATTTTAGTATAAGAACCATATTATAAATCCATGGGTAGTATATACACCACACAAATGAAATGAGTGTTGAATAGGGCTTGCATCTCATAGAAATAAAAAGTGAGATGAAATTCTTTTACCTTAAGTCTTGAATTTATTCGTACACATTCAATCCTACTGTATAATAAATATAAGTTTATTATTAATTTTTAAAAAATCCATATTATTATATATAATACCATATATGATTTGTTTATGAATTTATATTACCTGTTTATTAACAAATACATGTTAATGTTACATTTCAGGTGATATCTGTTTTATTTTTGATATATTTTTTGACTTGTTATTGATGATACTATTACTTAGATCCTGATTTAATTATTTAAAGAATTTAAAACATGGTATAAATATCATATATATTCAGTATATATATATTTATAAAAATCTATACAATATAGAAGTATGAAATGGAATACAGCGTTTATCGAGATGGTTGGACATACGTACACATGAACGTTGTTTCCATTTTATTATCATATAGAAAGAAAGAAAGTATATGAAATATATATATTAATTAAATTAGAATTATTATTTCTTATATACCATATAATTTCATCAAACTCATCCTTAATACATTATATGTAAGGTGTGAACGAATCACATCACTTTGAGGAGGCGGTAGTCCACACTTCCCCAAATGAAATCATCATACTTACAAAAAATGGAAATCATGAAGTTATGTGTTATATAATAATTTAAAAAGAATAAATACATCATAAATATCATATATATAATATAAAAATATAGTGTTTATTATAATGGTCAGCCATGATAGGTGGTAAAGGAAAAATGAACAACATCGTTTGGTGAGGCTGTAGTTCATCGTACACAAGAATGGTATGTTCTTTACCCATTAAATGGAAGGGTGAATAAGTGTAGGTAAAAAACATAGAATAAAAATGTATCAATACATTTAGTATAATAGTTTTATTATATAATTATGGAATAAGAATAATTTAGTCGGTGGAGAAATAAAATAAAAGAAAGTTGCTTGAGGAAGGATGTTTACCTCTTCATTGGGTAAACCCTTTCACTTTGCCAAAAAGGGATTACTTGGTTGGATTTATACCCAAATAAAAGATTCAAATAGGTAGGAAGGTGTGTTTTGATCTTATTTTATTGTATTTTGGGTGATCCAAAGTGATTTATAGGTGATAATAAGCAGGAGAGGTGAGTGCCTTTTTATAGTGGAAGATGAGTGGAATTCTTGTAATTTTTTGAAAATGAAATGACACCCACGTTTTTCCAATGAATAGTGGATCCAATAATAGAAACAAATACAAAATAAGTATGATAGGGTATAAATATATCCATATAATAGATTTTGGAAATGTTTCCAGGTCATTTTGTCTCTTAAGTGTAATGTTTAGTCGCTTATTATGCTATTTTTTTCTTAATAATTGTAATTAATTTTAATTACTTTCACTATTTTTTTTCAAAAACCAATTTAACCTTATTTGGAGTTATATATTTTTATTATTATAATTATATAATCCAATTTTCCAAATTCCAATTAGAAAAGAGGTATAAATTAATTCAAATTTAATCCCACAGACGAGACGACAAAGCCGATTTTTAAAATAAAAATGTTCCAAAGTTTGGTAAGTTTTTATATCTAATTTAAAATTTAAATTTATTAAAATAACCTAAATTGTTTTAATTGATGTAAAATTTATCTAATTAAATTATAAAACTAATTACAAATATAATTTTACCTTAAAAATAAATTAGATAAAAATAAAATTTTGTATTAAAATCTAGTATTTTTCACTATTCATAAAAAATGAAATTTCATAGAAAAATAAAACAAATTCACCATAATATAATTTTTTCTATTATTGTTTAACATATTAAGTTTATTTTGACTTATAAAATCAATAAAATTTCCAAAAATTGAATTTAAATAAGGTTTGGCCTTAAAAGGAGGTAAAATCACAATTTTGAAGAATATATCTTTTTATTCTTAAATTAGATTTATTCTTATATTATATGTATAAAATATATTGTATAATTATAAAAAATATTTATTTCATATATTATATATAAATTTTATTTGAAAAATTAATCAAAAGTGTTTTTTTAATTTATTGCGATAAAATTAAGTTTGTACATAGAAAAATAGTTTTATTAGAAAAGTAATTTCTTTATTTTCAAATAATTATTATATTTACTTATACTAATTAATAAAAAATAAATAATTTTATGTACATGTGTAAATAATATTTTCTCAATTTAGTTAATCATATTTGTAACTTCCATCCCAATGAGTAGGTTGTATCTATAATGATATTTTAATAATAATATTAATAGTATATTATAGTTCAGTAAGAACTTAGCCTTTCGTGTTATACAAACTATCAAAGGAAATTAGAATTAAATGTAACACAAGCCAAACATTGTATTACGTGTACCACAAGATAATATAATCACTATGTTTAGTGAAATCCAAACGTTGTGCTTTAATATATATATATATATATATATATAAAACTATATTCAATGTTGTGGGAAAAGTAAAATATCAAAGTGATTAAATTAATTCGAAAAAAAAATATTTTACAAAATATCCCGGTGTTACAATTGACATGTTCTATGTATAGTGGTCACTCTATGTCATGAATAATTGAATTATATAGGTGTGCATATGATATATATGATGCATCTTATGATGGAAATGTTTATACAGGGACATCAATATAGTTGGTTGAGATCAAAGTGGACCCCCTGGTAGCTTGAGTAGTGTTGATGTTTTTATAGTAGACTCTATTTGATTAAATATATGAAATTGGGATTTTTATATTTGTTTTAAATGTTTCTAAGGCCCATAGGGTAACATAGTTTGGACCTTGGATATGGATAAAGCTTTAGATTTAGTGTTTGTTTTATAAAAATGAAGAGAGTTTGATGAAATTATATCAAAATGAGTTTGGATGCACTCCGAATGAGTTGTGAATTTTTTCATAAAGTTTTTATGGGATTTCAGTGAAAGTGGGATATTTTTGGCTGTGGAATAAAATGGGATCCACTACGTTGTGGTGGGTAATATGATGTTGTGGCCTAAAACCAACAATCACCCTTTGTGTGCATATGATGCATTCAATTTCTAAGTTTATTACCACACAATTTTACTTTGGTTATAATCCATGAGTTGAATTGTTTTTTTGATGGAGCACCTCATTTATTAAAGTGTTAAATGAATGAACACATACTGATTATAATGAATAGGTTCCATGGGATGTCACCTAATATGCTATGTTATGACTGATTCTCTCCATTCAATGAAGAGCATTGAGGATGAATATATATGAGGATGTGATCCTATCCCATTGAGAATAAATTATTTTGGATCATATCCAAAACTATCTTCACTCCCATACCTAATTTATCACCCTTAGTGGGGGATCTAGTAACTATTTAGCTGTATGATAATCCTTCAGTTTCCAATCGATATCCCTTGGATGTTGTTTTCCTCTCAGAGGTAGGAAGCATTCGTCTCCTCGTCCTTGTGATTATTATCAAACATGATCCACATAAGAAGATGAATATGAATACAACACTATAATTTCAGGTACAATTATGGTGTTTTGTGTGCTCTTTTTTTGGGAGAATTTATGTGTTGGATCCTTAGTGATAGATTATGCCTTTTTAGGCTCTCTTCCACTATCGAGGATCCTATGATTATCCAATAAATCCCATAAAAACAATGAACTATGGTCTAACCAATTTTACCTTAAAATGACCAATGGTTACAATATTTTTCACATGCCTTATGACATACCCTTATTCAAAAAATACAACATCAGAAAATTGCATCACTTGTGAAGTAGATTTAGGGAATATCTCCTATAATATTCATTTTTCACTATTTCCTAAAGACTTTATTATTGTGGGGATATTTTACACTTACCCTTCTTTGTGTTTTTATAATTAACTAATCCTTATCACTTTGTATTTCCATTACCCCACATTTTATTTTTTTCTTTATAATTAGTAATTATTATCTCTATGTTTATTTATTATTTATTATTTATTATTTTATTATTTTATTCTCACATTTATATGTTGAAGAATTTGTGTAAATAAAGAAATCAAGTTTCTACAAAGTAAAATCTTCTATAGTTTACTTTTAATCATGGATCAGTTTACTCTTATGTTTTTAAATTTTTATAAATTCATTACTCTTACGCATAGAGTGGATATTTTTAAAATTAATCTTATATTATGAGTAACGACGCTTATTCATTGTGAAAATACTCTTATAGAACCTACTTATGACTTTTATTTTTTTTATTTTATATAATTTACTATTACATATGTGTGTTTTTGAGTATTTTGGTAAAGTATTTTGCTCTTAAATTTTAGTATTTTACTCTTTCACATTGACTATTTACTTTTACATTTGATGGTTTCTATTCAATTAAATCAATATTTAACTAAGTATCGACTCTTATGATTCAAAATATTTACTCTGACATTTCAAACTTGGAACTGTATTATTTTTACACATGAATTAATTTCTTTAATGAATTATTTAATATGATGTATTTTATGATTATTATTGGATATCTCAAGGTTTTAACTTCATGGATTATTTACACTTATCAAATGAGTATTTCATTTTCATCAGTTCAAAAACCATTTACAAGATGATTAAGTTAGGATTTCAAGTGTATTAATTAATTAATATTTATTGAAATAATAATATATGAAAAATTAAAGCCCTAATGATATAATGATTTTGAATAAAGTATTTCCTAACTCTGAGGTAGTTCATTATTTTCAAATGTATTTTCCTGAATATTATTTTCAAGAATGAAATAATCCAACTACTATGAAGAAATAAGATGAAGGTTATGAATAGTTATATATAAATAGAGATTTAAAAAAACTTAAAGTATAAGAAGCAACATTTGATACAATCTACTTTAAATTATTTACAATCAAAATACTACCACACTTTGTGTGAATAACTTCATCTTACAAAACCTCATTGATAAAGTGATCAAGATTCTCATTTGTTTAAATGTTAATATTTTAAAATTTTATATTTTAATTTTTCAATTATTTATCATTTCCACTATGATGTTATTTTTTTTGGTAGCTCCACAACTGTAAAAGGAAATAATTTTTTGGTTATACCTTCTTAAAAGGTAAGGTCTATGCTAGTTTTCCCTACACTAGAAAAACTATGCTATATTTGGATTGTAAATCCCCTTGAAAATTTATTTTGTTTATTTATTGTGCCTCTAATAGAAGATAGAGGTTTAATTTTAATGTAACTCCCTTTAAAATTTAGTTTTTAGTGGGTCACATACCACTTATAGAGTAGTTGAGTGTGAAGGGAAGACATAGGATCTTTGTGATCCAAAATTCCATAAAAATATTTCGTGTTTATTTTTATATTGTTGTTCTTTATTTTATTTATTTTCCTTTTCCTTTTAATTTTATTAATTAATACCCTCTTAAACTGCCAACCATATTAATATATAGGAAAAATTTTTTCATGAGATCTAGTTCTCAAAAATATTATTTTATCATCGTTGTATCTCATTGATATATTATTCTTTTATAACCCTTTATCCTAGACTTAATAGTTTGAAGAAAATATGTATTTCTAGATGAAAGGAATTAGCTAGAATGATTGATGGATTCCATAAAAGGCCACTATTTTTTGATAGAAATGATTATGGATACTTGAAATCTTGAATGAAATATTTCCTCAAGCACCTTAGCATTGATTATAAGACTATGATGGTAAAATAATATAAGTTACCCATATCTGAACCTAAATATTTGAATGGTAATGATACACTTATGTATCTTTTGAATTATAAATCCATAAATATTTTATATTGTTCTTTTAAAAGGAAGGTTTTTAGTCATGTATGAAGATTTAAATGTAACTATTGAATAATTTTATTTATTATTATGAGTTATAATTATTGGAAGCTATTAATATTTTCTTTTAAATGTTAAGAATATTTATGAGATGTTTTGGAGTGTTTGGAGAATCCCAAAGAAGGTTGGAAGAGGATTCGAGTAAATTTATAGAGGTTATGGAGTCATTTGAAGAAATCCTTGAATTCCATGTTTAAAGCTGGAAATGACTACGGCATGATGATTTTGTATGACTTCTAAAGTTCTTTTAAGAATTATCTATTTGAGCTAAAGGGACATCAAATAATTGATTTTTTTCGAAGACATGAGTGTGTAAAACATATTTGGAATTTCATAAGACTCTTAGAAATTTCCTAAGAGGTATGATGCATTTCTCTAGAGATCTTAAAAATCATAATATAATTTGACATTTTCATTAGAATTTTTTATGAAAACATAATCCTTTTTATGAAAATGTAATACTTTTCTAGGAGTCATAATTTGGAAAAGTTGTGAGATTATAAGACTCTTTTTATGATTTCATAAGACTTATCTAGAGTTATAAAATTAGCTAAGTCTCATTTCATTAGACTTATTCAATTATTTCATAAGTTTCATTAAGTATTAGGTAATATCATTTTATGTTTGAATATTTGGAAGGTGTAAAGGGGATCAATGGATTATATAATACTTCTATTGAAAATGTTAGAGTCAAACAATTTGATAATTTTTTAAAGTTTATGATATTATAGAATAAATTTTCAGAGAATTAATAAGGAAATGATGTTCTATTATTTAATTCATAAATAATGATATGATGATTATGATATGATTCAAACTATGTTGTTGATGATTAAAGGAAGAGTTTTCTATTCAAATATTCTAGAATTTTTCAAATTCAAATATTTGAAAATGAAATGATGATCGTATCCAGAGTATTGTCAAGTATTTTATTTAATGATCTGAAATAAGAACCTAAATATTTATGGAATTTGAGATGATGATTATGGGGGATTAAATTTCATGAACAATTAATTGAGGAAGTTAATAGAGGATCAAAACCATATAATTAGCATATATAATTTTATGGAATTTGAGTTTGCTTTGATTTTATGATTTAATTAATTCCTAATTATTCTAAGATTTTAAATTAAGGGGAGTATATTAACATGGGTAAACGTTGGAGTGAATAATATTTATTTAGTGATCAATTGAAAAATATAGACTAAATCTAGGTGTCTATTAGTGATTAGAAAACTTGAATACCCAAAGTATTCAGTGATTGAAGATGGGGAAATAGACCATTGATGTCCTTTATGAAGTGATCACGACTGATTGATCTAATTTTTACTATCATTATCAAAAGTCGAAGAACCTAAATAATAGATAAGTAAATGGGTATTATAAAATTGGGTCTCTGATACTAGATAAACTAAAAAAATCAGACTAGGGTACTCTGTAATTGGAGTAGGTTAGAGTTTGGTTCTGTGTGGCGTACTCGATTAATAACCAGGTAGGGTTTGGGTTCCACAACAACTATTTGTTAATATACAAACCTGTTTTATTTTTAATTTAAAATTTATAAAAAATTATTTTTTATTAATAAAACCCCCATATATGTAGTATTCACGGATTGGGATATGAACTGCACAATATTCCTAAATTGGGGGAGGAAATGGGAGGTGGCTCCGATGGGGAGACCATCGAGGGAGGTTTGGAACATTTTTGTTTATAAATCACCATAGTTAACTTACATATAAAAAAATGATATTCATTAATCTATAGAATATGTAATCCCACATTGATAAATTCTTCAGGCGAGTGTTTCTTTATAAGCCTCACTATACCCCCTTCCATAAGCAGCCTCCCTGCCTCCTCCACACTCTCCATGTACTACACCCTTTAGTTTCAGTCATCGCCAATCGTTCTAGATGACACGGCACTTACCATTATATACATATGTGTTAAAAAAAATAAAAACCAAAATTTTAAAATTAACTATATTATAAATGGGTTTGTGTAATTAAATGTATAATTTTTCATTAATCAAATTGGGGTTTGGGTAATGGATAACTAGGTTTAAGTGGGTTCAGGTTAGGGTTAGGATAGTTATTATTTAAACATGTTTAGGGTTAGTTAGACCTAAATGGGCTTATATAAACCCATAAATTTCAAATGTAAATATCAAATCTTATTAGATGAATATTTAATACATAACATTATGATTCATGCCATAATCTTATAATTCTAGTATCTTTGGAAACTTAGATATGAAATCTACTTGTTTATATGATATCTACATCATATCCCAGTAATTTATTCATATCGAGAACCCTTCAAAGAAATATAATACTTAAAAACATTCCCCCTAACCTAGGGAAAGGAAACATAAGAAAAGGTGATCTCATATGCCTAGTAAGGGTAAAAAAGAGAGATAACAATGGCCACTTAAGTATAACATGAGCATAAGGGTATGAGCACAAGATATTAACATTTGAAAACCATAACCAATATATCATAGGTCAAAAAATTGAATCATGGCATAAATATTGATAGTTCATAATTCATTAATCATAAAGGAATCAAAAACATGATTTTTATAAGACATGATATTGTAGTACAAACATATTCATATAAAATCATTTCCTTAGTAGTTAATCCCTACTACCAAGATGATCATAGCGGATTGGGTTCACTTGCAAAACCATTGTATATTTAGTCACTGTTTAATCCCAAGATGCTTATAGTGGATAGAGTCCCTTATTGAACTAGGTTCACTCCCCAGTCTAGTGCTTATTATCACACGAGATATCTATATTTACCCAATGCATTAGTGGGCTATATAATTCCAGGCCCATATGTTACATAATAATAATCATACATATATGTTACATAATATCATAAAAAATTCATTACATTATAAACCATAGAAAGTAAATGGGTTTTATAAATATTTAATCATTTCATCAGAGTATAATCTATGGAAAGGAAATGATTTTCATAAATTAATTAACCTATGGAAAAGAAACATGTTATATTGAATCATATTTAAATCATCATCATTATAATCCATAGAAAGAATGAAAATGGATGATATAATTGGATTATATCCCTAATAAATAATATGTAACATCAAAGGATATCATTATAGTTGAAAAATATTTTAAAATATCACTTGGAATATTTATTGAGAATAATAACCTTTTAACTTTAAAATCACTTATTTAAAATAATAAATTAAAAAATATTAAGGAAAACAATTCATTTTAAAATAACCATATAAAATTTTAAATTAATATTAAATTAATTGAGAGTTCATTATGGTAGGACATCCCATTCATTTTGTGTATTTAAATATAAATATTCATTTCACATTTTCCGTTAAAGTCAAAAGTACATCATTTGGAAAATAAAAAGAAGATTCAATTTAATATATTTTGTGAAAATTAAATAATTAGGAAAAATTAATTTAAAAAATCATATTATAGTATTAAAAACAATCTCAAAAACATTTTTTGAAAACATGTATACGAAAGAAAAAAATAATTTTTGAACGAAGAGAGAAATAAAGTTGGGTTTCCTTAAAAATGGACTTTTGGTCTATTGAGTTATTAAAGTGAGAAAAATGAAAGGAAAAAATGTTGTTGTTATAAATAACCACATAAGAAGAGAATATATGAGATTATTTATTGATTTATCATGAAATTTCATCATCATAAACTTATTCATAAACAGTCCTGGTAAATAATGAAATTATAATATAAAACCCTTACCTCGAGTTTGTATATATTCGAAAGTACTTTAAACTCCAATATTAAAAATTTAAATTTATTAAAATTATATAATAGAATTATTTACATACTTTTAATATCATATATTATCCACTTAAAACATTTTAACACCCATTTATTAATAATTCCTTATTAAAATCATCATTTCTAGGTGTTAACTGTTCTATTTTTCATGAGAATTTTGATTCAGTAGTTTCGGTACTTATAATTTAATAATGGTTACATCATATATAAAATTTTAATGATTATATAAATATAAAATATATTCACTATATATATATATATTCATTTAAAATAATCCATAAATGATACAAATAGAAAAATGAATCACACTGTTCATGGAGACGGTATGCCGTACGTACACATGAACATTGTTTTCAGTTTTTGATAGATTAATCAAAATAAATGAAAATAATAATTAACCTTTATAGAATAATTATTATATAACATATATAATATATATTCTTTAAATCTAACCTTATTATCATTAATGTAAATCTGAAATGAAAAGAAAATCACATCGTTTTGTGGAGGTGGTTGTCGTGATGTACGCATGAGAGACATTATCATTTTTAAAAAGATATAAAGGTAAGATGGAGAATATTATATTATAAATAAAAAGTATAATTATATCATAAATATCACATATAAACCCTAAACCCATCATAATAACCCACCATGAATGATGGTGATGAAAAATGAATTGTATCATTACGTGGAGGTGGTAGTTCACATGTATGCATGAGTGATACTTTCACTTTCTATTTGAAGGAATAGAGGGTAGATATTGGTGGTTCCATAATAATAATATCATTTTAGTATATTTATTATAATTGAATTTATTATTTCTTGTTGAACACCATAGATTTAGATAAGGTAGAATAAGAAATAAATTTAAAGAGGTTGGGTAAGATAATGACCTCTTCTTCAGTTGGCCTCCTATAGATATTTTAATAAGGACACTTGGAATGTTAATTTATTTAGAATAAAACCTATAATACATGGGTAAAAAAATTTATATGGGAATTGGGCTGGATTTTCTTAATATAGTAGGCACAAATGTGGCGCAAAGAATATAAAGGAGTGGTGTCCTTTTATAAGTGGGGTAGAGAACATATTTGGAAATTATTGAAAGATTAAAATATAGTAAATTTATTTTCAAGAAAAATGTATAGAAATGGATATATATTTGAATATGGGATAATATGAAATCTAAATATAGTTATAAAATGGGACTTTTAAAATTTTAATTTGAAAACTTACCCTTATATTTCAGTTCAACCCCTAGTAAATCCATTCTAACCATAACCAGAGTGACAATTTTTTACTATTTTTTGTATTAATTATGAAAAAAATAAAAGTGGAATCATTAAAAAATTTAGAAATTATGATAATAAATATTTAATGAATTCTATCAAATTCAATATCTAAAAGTTTTAGAAATTAAATTTAAAATAAACTTGTAAAAAGCATTGAAAAATGGTTTTTAAGAAAATTATTTTCTTCGGTTTAGAAATTTTTTATGAAAGTCCAGATAAAATTAATTAAAATGACCATAATAGTATTATTAATATTATAAGTGAACTAATTTTAACTTTAAAACCATTTTTAAATTTTTTTTAGCTCCATAAATTTTTTAAATAAATAGATAGTTTTCAATAACAATCTGTATTTTTCACTAGCCATTGAAAAATTATTCTTTCAAAAAATTATGAAAAATTCACTATGAGATAAAATTGGAATACTTATTTAAAAAATGAAGTTAATTTTTCAAATAAATTCTATAAAAGTGGATAAAAATTATTATATTATTTGTTCATGAACAGGTATAAAAATCATTTTTGAAAAAATAGTTTTCTTTTAAAACATGTACATACTTTAATAAAAATATATTTACTTTATCTAAAACCATGAAACCCCCATTTTACCTTTTTATGTAATTTAATATTATAAAATTATTGGGTTTTATTTTTTGTGGTTCGAGGAGGTTTGGTCATGTTTTGGATGTGTTTCTAGTGGTGCACAGTTTGAGATTGGTTAATAGAAACCATGAAACACCTCTAGGAAACCATGAAACGTTTTGCAGGAGTCACTAGGTAAGCACATGGTTGGTGAAAAGATTTTATAACCTCATGAGAAAATGATACAAGGAGATGTATTAAGGTAGTATCACCACATGGTGGGAGCATGGTTTTCCAAATCGTGTGGCCTAACTATGTGATAGGTATTGATTATTACAAAAATTATATTTTAACATGGATTAATCCCCAAAAACCCCTCATTTTAAAAATTATCCATGGTTCTCAAATTCACCTTCCAACCAAGGATACCTTGGTGATTCACTTTGATCCAGAGTCAACTTTTTGAATATGAAAGTGTGTTGGAGATTGAGATTCATTTGTAAGTTATGGTTTCTATATCTCTCCTTAGATCCTTTTATTTTATTTCACCTAGATTAGGAGATCTAGTCCACCATGGATGGATCTATGTTCCTTTTTGAAGATATTGTTGAGATCTGGTTGGATATATTGAAGGGAAGAATATCCAAGGTTAGTTCTATAAGATCTAAGTGCCTTTCTTTGTTTTTAACATATGTTAAGAGGTAGGTTCCTTCTCTCTCATCTCCACCATTCTAGAACTTAAAGGATTATATTTTTTAAATGGTTTTTTTGATTTTATTTTGGAAATGTTGTTTAATTTTTTAAGGAAAACCTATGTTCTTTATGTGTTGGAAATTTGGAAAATGGTATGTCTTGGGAAAACCCCTTTTCTATAATTTTAAAATTATAGTTTTAATCTTATGGTATTATTTTTGTACATGAAATTTGTTTGATGAAATATTTTATAGAAAGAATTAGTTTAATGTGGAATAGAATTTGGCATGTATTTCACAAAACATAGATATCATGAGTTAATTTCTTAGACGTGACCTTGGATAAGGGGTATGTACCATTGGGGAACTTGGATATTGGTCACTTGGAAATGACTTGATTAATCGATGAGAAACCACTCATCAGTATAGAACTATCACTTGGAATTCATGTGTGTGTGTGTTGAACATAGGAATGGGTATTTCATATGATGATAAATTATTTAAAGGATTTGTTTATTGTTTTCCATGTAACATGTTTATTGTTTCGATATAAAATATTTTAACTACCTTAAAACTATTTTTATAAATTATGCTTCCCGATTCTTGTCTCAGTTATGTGATTTAGGAAGTCTATAGGGAAATCATAATGAGTTTATACTCACCCCCTGCATGGGAACTTCAGTGAATTTATAGATGTTATCTTCTTGTATATAGGAATGATAAAGGTGTCAGAATTTTATAGTTATGTACCATGACACATTGGGAATGGAAGGTGGTGTTAGATCTTGGAGCTGATTTAAGATTTACTTATGAGGATACCACATGGGTGTCTTCTGGTCTTGTCACCTTTCATTACAAGTTGTTGAATTTTGGTTGTGTATTTTGTTATATCATGTTTTTTTTTCACTCAATTAATATTTTTTGGATTATTATTTGGGTTTTATTATTATACTCATGAATCTAGTAGTTGGTTTGGATGTTAAATTTTTAGCATTGACATATTTTTTACCTCATGGGAAAAACTTCCCCCAATGTGTTCCTGAGGCCTTGGAATTTATTTTATGCATTTGGTTTCATGGGGATTTATCCAAAGACCAATGGTATCCCATAAATTCTCAAGCCAATGATTAGGGATGGGATGTTACAAATGGTATCAGTCTTGGTCAATCCATCTGTCTATTTGGGTTGGTAACATGGATATGAAAATGTCATAAAAAAAATGTATAGCTTAAAGTGATATAGCTAACATTTTTTATTGAATTTTAAGTTACCAGGGTGGTTTGGGTAAAATTTTTTTTTAAGACACTTATAAGTTTTTTGTCACATCATTATCATGGGTTTAGTTGATGAGCATATCATGTCTTGCATTGGTATTGAGAATTACCACCAATATTTTAGTGTTCATTTGTTATTTGATGATTTATGGAAAATGGTTAACATGGTAAAAATGGTTAGATTTTGAAAAAAACATTTTATTCTTGTAGGTTATTGCGATTTGAAATGTTCCAAGCCTTTTTTTACTATTGAATGATGAATAAGTGGTGTTTTGTTTTGTTTATCGAGATGGAACTCAGTAGAATATATAGGAAACCATAAGAGGTGGCTCCAAAAATTTGGTTTTACTTAAGTGATAAGCGAATCAAGAGTTGGTTCATAGAATCATTTAGTATTTTCACTCAATGTATAGAGGAAACTAGAATGATGGGCTATGATAGGTGGACCACTCAGTTCAATTTCAAAAGAATAATTCACATATATTTCTAAGTGATTCAAAACCTGAGAAAGTGGAGGTATGAATAAATAGAATTTTTCAAATCCTCAATTTCCTTGGAACACTAGCCAATTTTATAGTCATGTTGCAACATACACACTCAAGGATCTGACACATCAATGGTGGGAATTAGCAGTTCAGGATAATATTGACCAATGAATTACATAGGAGGATTTTGAAGAATTGTTCAAGAAAAAAATTATATCCTCACCCATTTCAGATCACTAGAAAAAGAAATATATTTATCTTAAATAAAGATAATCCTTAGTAATAGAATGTATGACTAAGTTTATAAATATAACTCCCTTCGCTAGAAGTAGCTTCAAATGTGTCCTTGAAGGCACATATTTTTTAGTCGGGGATATGATAAATTTTTTTCTCAATGATCGCTATCCTTTGTCTTATAAACTATATGAAGATGTTAAATCTAGAAAAGGTAGAAGAAAGGGATAGTTCTTGGTATCTAGTTGGAGGAGGTGTGTTTATCTCCATGGGAATAGGTTTGATCTCTAATTATTTAAATAAGTTAAAGAGTGACAGATACTTACAAAGTGGTGGGATATATCAGAATCAGACTATGAGATTAGTTAATTTACTTCCAATACACAATACTAAGCCCAAGTGTTTTTAGTGTCGTTCACTTGGCCACATCAAGTGAGATTGTATGACACTGCCTAGATCATGTCAAAACTATAACTAAATTGGATATCTTCAACACTGTTAGCGTAGTTCACCAAATTTTGACATTAGGAATGCATCTTGTGTCCCCAAAACATCTGATGATTTAATAGGGTGATCTCATTATAATAAAAATACCATCATAACGAAGTAAATCAGGGTGATTTTCGTAACACCAGGACTCCGCAGTAAAGGCAATCATATCTAGGCAATAAATAACAATGTAAAATGAGTAAGAAACTATATGGTGATGAGAATATGATCACAAACAATCAATCTAGACCTTAAATAGTGTGAGGTATGACTCTTTTGAATTATACCCTTATGAAGGCCTTGTTTGATACATGTGAATCCCAATCTTTCACTCCTCATTTTTTTGATCTTATGGGTTTATGCATTGTGATGATTATTGTCACGACCCATCCTGGGGGCCCGTGCCGTGACTACCCCAAGCCCGCCTTCCATAGGCCAGGGGCTGGCGACTAGCACCAAGGCGTAAATCCCAGTAAAAAGGGAAGGCACTGCCTTTGTAAAGTAAACAAGCACCACAGAGTAAGCAAGAGGAAAAGTAAACACTAAGTAAAAACAGAGTACAACTGAAAGTGCGGAAAAGTAAATGAGCCAGTATACAAACCCAAACTGAAAGTAAAGTACAACTCGCAAAGGAAAATAGCAACTGAAAAGTAAAAGCTGCTACGCCAAGCTGTCCACTGGAAATCCCACCTGAAGGGTGGGTACAGATAGCTCCACTGCTCCTCAGGTCCCACCGTCCGCTCCGAGTACGTCCCGCCCAGTGGTCCACCTCCAGGTACCGTCCTGCTCTACAAGCCTCAACCACGATCAACGCTGTCCGTCGTCTGCAACCAACACAACGTAGTGCGGGCATAGCCCGTGCAGGGGTGAGTATAAGCTACTCATTAGGGACCCTGAGACCCCCCGAAGGTCTCCCAAAATAGACAAAGTATAAACCACAAAGGAAAGATACAATCACGAAGTAACAACCGACACTACTTAGGTATATGCCCATACATATACCTAAGTCATCATTTCCAATACGCTCCAACCTCTGAGCCCAAGTACAACTCAGTCCACACAGGAAAGTAAACGTATTCCACACAGGAAAGCAAAACGTAATCCACACATGATAGCACAACACAATCCACACAGGAAAGAAAAAAGGATTCAGCTTACACAGGAATACTTCTTCGAGGATGATAGAGATGATCACTGATCCATCTAAGTCGTCGGACCCACAAAGGATCGATAGGTACTAACCCCCGCAAAGACCCACACAGGATCGGACCCACACAGGATCTGTAGGCGCTGGTTCACACAGGACCGCTGAGCGCTGACCCACACAAGATCGGACCCACACAGGATCGGTAGCACTGATCCACACAGGATCGCTGAGTGCTGTAGTCATCGTCGTCGAATCCACTGAGGATCTCTGCACATTCGTCGTTGCAATCACAGAAGCAGTCGCAGCCAGCTCTAGGGTTCCCGCACACAGCAAGCTAGTTCGAGAGGGTCCGCTCCACGAGCCGAGAGGCTGATACATCAACTGTCACAAAGTCCAGAGTTGATGTATCCAAAAGTTCCGTATCGTCAACAGGAACTCAACGCAACAGACGGCGAGTCAATCGGACGCCCGGTCTGAGAGTTATTGACTTTTCCGTTCCAGGGGCCCGGTTGGTTTTTAAGGCAAAACCAACCCAACCGCACTCCACCTGCGTCCAAACCTCGGGCGGAGTATGCCAAAAGAGCCGTCTCACTAATAGGAACTCAAAAAAGCTGACGGCACGTCAATCGGACGTCCGTAGCTCAAGATATGAGCGTTTCAGCTCTGAGGCCCCGGTTGGTTTTGTGTACGAACCAACCCGGCCAAACTCAAAGTAATTCGAAACCTTGAGTGCGATATACCAAAACGACCGTCTCGATACAAGGATCGCATCTCCGCTGACAGCGCGTCATTTGGAGGTCCGTAGCCCTAGTTATAGGCATTTGAACCCAAATAGTTCGGTATCGGGGGTTTCGGGCCCGGGCCGACCCGGCCCGAGACCCCCCGGTTGGCCCGAACCGAGTCGACCCGCCCCGGACAGGGTCGACCCAGCCCGGCCCGGCGCGGCGCGGCCCGGCCCGGCCCGGCCTGGCTGTGCTCGTCCTGGCCTGGTGGACCGGCGAGGCGTGCCAGTCCGGCTCAAGGCAGCGCGCTGGGCGCGTTGCCAGCTCATCCGAAGGCCGAGCTGATTGAGAACGGGGGGCACCTTCCCCCCTTTTGTGAAACCGTGGCCCCCCTCATAATGGGGTGCCGTTTCGGCTGGCCGGGGGAATTAAATTCCCCCGGATTTCTTCATTCCGGCCGGCCCGACTTGGCCGGCCGGCTCCCTCTCAACGGGACCGGAAAGGCCGATCCCCTTCCGGCTTCCGACACCAGTGGCCTGGATGGCCGCCGGTCACCAAGCTCCGCCGTAGCCCGGAACCGGCCGCGGCCCTTGTCGTCCGGCGCGGTGCGACGGCACCGCGCCCCTCCGCCGCGGCCCCACTCCGGCCGCGGTGCCTTCGACTTCCTTCAACGCGACATGACGGCGTCGCGTTCTTGGATTTATTTTCATGACGCGGCGCGACGACGCCGCGCAATACTTACCGTAGGATACCCACGTGGTGTGACGACACCACGCCATCTCGTTCCATCCGCAAGAAACAATCATGAACAAAGGAGGGGGTTAGGCCGTGTTTGTGCGGTCCGGCCCCCTCTCGTTAAGCGATAACAATTAGTCGAATAATCTCGTAGTTCGACATTCTAGAATCAAGAACGGGAATAAAGTAATAAAATAACAACAATCCCCTACCTTGGTTTCAAGAGCGGAGCACGTCAACAAGCCGCGGAAGACAAGCGTCGCGGAGGTCAGCGTCGCGGTAATCGAACGTCGATTCCGTTGATGTCGAGGTGCGTCCGAAGAGGTACGTCGCTGGTGAAGCTTCATAAGATGACGAAGAAAGTCCGAGGAGAAAGCGGCGTCTCCTTTCGTTGACACGGGAAGAAGATCGAAAGAAGCGGCATCGTCGATCTTCAGAAACACACCGGCTACAAAGAAGAGAAGCGGCGTTCTTCGTCCGAGCTTAAGTGTTCTTCGTGTTCTTCGTCAAGGTTGAAGAAGATGAAGAGAGAGCTTCCCAAAACCTCTCAAGGTGGCAAAGGATACTAACCAAAATAAAATAAGGTTAAAGCTTATTTTATTTACACAACTAAACCACTTGAATTTCAAAAGTTTGAAATTAAAATAACTCATCTCAATTAATAACCCAAGTTGTCAAGATTAATTAGAGAGGAGTTATTGGGAGTTTTAAGGGGAGTTGAGGAGTTAGGGTTCATGTGGGCCCCACCACACTTAATCCTCTCAAGGGAAGTTAAGTGGATGTGGGTCCCACCTCTAACTCCCTTTGGGAGGATATAACCAACATGGATAAAAATAAAATGTGTTTCCACATTTTATTTAACTTCATTTATTTTCCCCAAAACTAACTCTCAACCCGCATAAAACGCAACCTCGGTAAAGGTCTCCTTAAGCGAATATCGGTGCTGCGAGTTCATCGGTGTCCTCAGATTTCAATTCCGAGCACCGGATCAAAAGTTAGAAATTCCCGCTCGTTCGTTCACTGAACGCACCCGAGCCAAACTTCAGAAATTGATTCCGGGCACACCGGGACTCGGAATCAGGTGCCGTCAGAAACCGCGCTCTTGTAAAATTCCAAAGAAAATTAAGAAAAAATTTCCCTTGAATTTTACGGGTCTTTAAATTACTCCCGCCTCAGGGATTTACGTCCCCGTAAAGATACATTAAAACTAGGGAAACAAATGAGGGTACTGAGCACGCATCTGAGCCTTCCGCTCCCAAGTGCTCTCCTGGAGATTCTCGTGCTTCCATATGATGTGCACAAGAGGAATCGACCGTCCACGTAGGACCTGCTCCTATCGATCCTCGATCTCCACCGAGACCTCCGTAAAAGTTTCCCCATCGTCAACGTCAAGCTCCCCATGGTAAATGATGTGCATCGGGTCATGCACGTATCTCCTCAGCTGAGACACGTGGAAGACGTCGTGCACCCGGTGCAACTGTGGTGGTAGAGCTAGGAGATAAGCCACCTCGCCTATCCTGCTGGGGACCTGGAATGGTCCGATGAAGCGTGGAGACAACTTGCTGCCTCAGCCAAATCTCCGTATACCACGTCAAGGTGAGACACGCAAGAAGATGTGGTCACCATCCTCGAACTCTAGTGGCCTCCGCCTCCTGTCAGCGTATGACTTCTGCCAGCTCTGATCTGTCCTCATCCGCTCCTGGATGACCTGGACCTTCTCTGTCGTGGCTTGGACCATCTCCGGCCCCACAAGCGCTGACTCCCCAGGGTCTGTCCAGCACAAAGGAGATCTACAAGGTCGGCCGTACAATGCCTCATATGGTGCCATCCCGATGGTGGAGTGGAAGCTGTTGTTGTACGCGAACTCCACCAAGGGTAGGTGGTCCTCCCATCTATGACCAAAGTCAAGGACACATGCGTGGAGCATGTCCTCGAGAGTCTGAATGGTCCTCTCTGTCTGACCATCCGTCTGAGGATGAAAGGTTGTACTGAAACGTAGCTGCGTCCCGAACGCCTCCTGCAATACCTTCCAAAGCCAGGAAGTAAAACTAGCATCTCGATCGGAGACAATAGATGATGGAACACCGTGAAGCCGTACAATCTCCTGAACGTAAAGACGTCCCAAGCTCTCCATTGAGCCCTGCTCTCTGATGGGTAAGAAGTGTGCCGACTTGGTGAGTCGGTCAACAATCACCCAGATGGAGTCGTGACGTTTGGAAGTGCGTGGAAGTCCAGTCACGAAGTCCATAGATATCCTGTCCCACTTCCACTCCGGGACCTCCAAGGGCTGTACCAAGCCTGCTGGTACCTGGTGCTCAGCCTTCACCTGCTGGCAGGTGAGGCATCGAGAAACGAACTCTGCCACAGCCTTCGTCATGCCTGGCCAACAATGCTGTCGACTGAGATCCTGGTACATCTTCGCCACTCCAGGATGTACCGCCAAAGGAGAAGTGTGAAACTCTCTCAGCACCTCCTCTTGTAAAGTGACTGGTACCATGGTACATCCTCTGAAAAGGATTTCGTGCTCTGCTCCAAAGGAGAAACCATCAGGTGCCTGTCCTGAGGATATCTATGCATGCCGCGTCTCACAGTCAGCATCCCCACACTGTGCCTCTCTGACCCACTGCAGTAGTGGAGGAGTGACTGTGAGAGACTGAAGGAAGGCTGCTCCATCTCTATCCATGAAGGATATCTGCAAAGAGGCTAGCTGCTCCGTCGCCTCCTCAAGTAGCTGAATGCCCGTCCTCCTGCTGAGGGCATCGGATACTACGTTCCCCTTCCCAGGAGTATAGACTATCTCAAAGTCATAGTCCTAGAGAAACTAGAGCCATCTCCACTGTCTCAGGTTCAGGTCCTTCTGTGAGAAGATATACCTGAGACTCTGATGATCAGAAAAGACTGTAAAGCGCTCGCCCATCAGATATTGTCATCATGTCTTCAGAGCGAAGACCACTGCTGCTAACTCCAGATCATGGGTAGCATAGTTTTGCTCATGAGACCTCAACTGACATGATCCATAGGCGATCACTTCCCGCTCCTGCATCAGGACACATCCGAGTCCGGTCCCTGATGCATCGTAGTAGACTACGTATCCAACTCCCTCCTCAGGCAACCTCAAGATAGGTGCACTGGTCAATCTCTGTCTCAGCTCCTGGAAGCTCTGCTGACATCTGTCTGACCACACGAAGGGTTTCCCCTTCTTCTTCAAAGTTGAGAGTGGTGCCGAAACTCTAGAGAAATCAGGCACGAATCTCCGGTAGTATCCAGCTAGACCCAAGAAACTCCGCACCTCCGTCACGCTCCTGGGTGGATCCCAAGCTAACACTGCCTCGATCTTTGCAGGATCCACTGCAACTCCCACCTCAGAGATGACGTGTCCCAAGAAGTGGACCTCACGTATCCAGAACTGACACTTCGAGAGCTTACCATAAAGCTAGTGCTCTCGGAGTGTGTCTAGTATAACCCATAAGTGGTAGGCGTGCTCCTCCTCAGTCGTCGAGTAAATGAAAATGTCGTCGATGAAGACCACGACAAATCGATCGAGGTATGGCTGAAAGATCCTGTTCATGAGGGCCATGAACACTGCTGGAGAATTGGTTACACTGAAGGGCATAACCAAGAACTCATAGTGGCCATACCGACACTTTAAGGCCGTCTTCTGCACATCCTCGTCTCGAACTCTGAGCTGGTGATAACCTGACCTGAGGTCTATCTTCGAGAACCACCGCACTCCCTTGAGCTGATCAAAGAGGTCATCAATCCTCGGTAGTGGATACTTGTTCCTCACTGTCACCTGGTTCAGACGAAGATAGTCGACACACAGTCGCAAGCTCCCGTCCTCCTTCTTGGTGAACAATATCGGAGAAGCCCATGGTGAAACACTGGGTCGGATGAACCCCTTGCCCTGCAAGTTTTCCAACTGTACCCGTAGCTCTCAAAGCTCAGCGGGGGCCATCCGATATGCTGGAGTCGATATTGGGGCTGTCCCGGGGTACAATTCAATATAAAAGTCTACCTCTCTGCGAGGAGGTAGCCCTGGAACGTCGTCGGGGAAGACGTCCGCAAACTGATCCACCACTGCAGGAAAACTAGGACTCTGCATGTCAACTGCTCCTAGAATGAGGCTAGCCAACTGATGAGTGATGGGATTTACTCTCCTCCGTGGAAGTCCATCCTGTGCTGCAAAGGATCCCTTCTCACCGGTGAAGGTGAACCTGCTCCCGTCGGTGCGTACACATCGCACCTTGCGCCTAAAACAATCAATCTGTGCATGGACCGTAGATAACCAATCCATGCCCAAGATGACATCATAAGGCCTCGACGCTGCTACAAGAAGATCCCAGCCGAAGATCTCGCCTCCTAGAGTAAGCTCACACTGCCAGCACCAGTGCGTAATCGTCGAGTCTGCTCCCGTAGGAGTCTTTAGCCGTAAGGATCGAGCCAACGGCTCTGTCAGAATCTTCGAGCTCCGAACAAGGGAAGCAGCTATGAAAAAGTGACTCGCTCCTGTGTCTATAAGTACTATAGCAAGGGTGGAATATACACAGATATTACGTCGAATCAACTCGGGCGCGCCGTGGTCGAAGGCCTCTGCTGCCTGGAGCTGTTCCTGTCTCTGCTCGCTAGCTCCCTGTGGTCGGGGTGGACCTCCTGGTGGTGGTGGTGGTAAAGCCTCAAAGCGTCGCCCACCACCTGCTGCTCGGCCAGCTCCCCTGCCTCGTCCGCCTCCTCCCTGCAGACCGCCACGGTCGACCCTCTGCCTCTGCCTCAGTGGTCCCTCAACCGTCTACTTCTCCTCGGCACGGCGGGTCGGGCAGTCACGGGCCATGTGGCCCTGCCCGCCCCACGAGTAGCACTGTCTGCCTCTCGAAAGACTGGCTCCGCGCTGTGTGCCCCGCACTACTGAGCCAGTGTCCTGAGGTCGTCTACCTGAGGGTCTGGTCTGCCTGGACCCCTGAGTCATCCGTCGACTGCCTACTGCAGAAGACTCTGCTACGTGCCGCCCTGCGGTGGGTCTCGGCGCTGGTGTAGACTCAGCAAGAAAGCTCTCGATCAAAAGGGCCCGCTCCAGTACTCCTGTCTGAGTCGGTATGCTGAGGGAGATCAGCGATGCCATGATATTGTGTCTCATACCCTGCTCAAAGGTCCGGGCCCAGAAGAATGGGTCCCATACCATGTCGGTCGAGTAGCGCGATAGATCGGTAAATCTCGCCGAGTACTGAGAGACCGTCATGATGCCCTGCCGCAGCTGAAGAAGCTCCTGAATGCGCACCGCAATGAGGGTGGCTGGGACGAACTCCGAGCGGAAGAGGATCTCAAAGTCTGTCCAAAGTAGAGATGCCACATCGTGCACCTAGAGCATAAAGCTCCACCATCGGCCCGCTGCTGCGTGCAATAGGCTCACAGTGAGGATCACCATGAGGTCTGCTGGTGTCCTCACTAGCCTGAAAACTCGTACGATTGCCTCCAGCCAGTCCTCGGCTGCCTGGGGGTCCGTCTCCCCATGAAACCTGGGAGGTCGCTGGCGCTGAAACTCATGCAGTGCACTGAGGCGACGTGCATCGTCAGCGGCTGGTGCTGGAAGTATCGGTGGCTCGGCGGGTAGAGCTACCGCCGGTGCCACTGCTGACAAAGGGCCCTGCACCGAGGCCTCATCGCTCGGTGGGCTGTCGTCACGCTTGACTCTCGGAACCCTAGCTGGCTACCGTCGTGGGGCCATCCTGAAAAGGAAACAGGTGCGCCACGGTCAGAATAGTATACCTGGTGAGCTGTTATAAAGTAATCACAAAGAAAACTTGAAACACACAGGCAATCAATGTTTTCGTGCATTGAGTCAGAAATCAGAAGTCAGGGTCCTGGTGTACGGATACGTCGGCCGCCGCACCAACACTGGACTCCCTGGACTGATAACCACACTCAATATGCTAAACACTATTGCTTCACATAGAAAAGATCAGAGTTCACGGTAGAACCGAACTCCTCTGATACCAATTTGTCACGACCCGTCCTAGGGGCCCGTGCCGTGACTACCCCAAGCCCGCCTTCCATAGGTCGGGGGCTGGCGACTAGCACCAAGGCATAAATCCCGGTAAAAAGGGAAGACATTGCCTTTGTAAAGTAAACAAGCACCACAGAGTAAGCAAGCGGAAAAGTAAACACTAAGTAAAAACAGAGTACAACTGAAAGTGCGGAAAAGTAAATGGGCCAGTATACAAACCCAAACTGAAAGTAAAGTACAACTCGAAAAGGAAAACATCAACTGAAAAGTAAAAGCTGCTACGCCGAGCTGTCCACTAGAAATCCCACCTGAAGGGTGGGTACAAATAGCTCCAATGCTCCTCGGTTCCCGCTGTCCGCTCCGAGTACGTCCTGCCCAGTGGTCCACCTCCAGGTACCGTCCTGCTCTGCAAGCCTCAACCACGATCAACGCTGTCCGTCGTCTGCAACCAACACAACGTAGTGCGGGCATAGCCCATGCAGGGGTGAGTATAAGCTACTCAGTAGGGACCCCGAGACCCCCGAAGGTCTCCCAAAATCCATAAAGGATAAACCAAAAAGGAAAGATACAATCACGAAGTAACAACCGACACTGCTTAGGTATATGCCCATAAATATACCTAAGTCATCATTTCCAATACGCTCCAACCTCCGACCCCAAGTACAACTCAGTCCACACAGAAAAGTAAACGTATTCCACACAGGAAAGCAAAACGTAATCTACACAGGATAGCACAACACAATCCAAACAGGAAAGCAAACAGGATTCAGCTCACACAGGTATACTTCTTCGAGGACGATAGAGATGATCACTGATACATCTAAGTCGTCGGACCCAAAAAGGATCGATAGGTACTAACCCCCGCAAAGACCCACACAGGATCGGACCCACACAGGATCTGTAGGCTCTGGTTCACACAGGACTGCTGAGCGCTGACCCACACAGGATTAGACCCACACAGGATCGGTAGCACTGATCCACACAGGATCGCTGAGTGCTGTAGTCGTCGTCGTCGAATCCACTGAGGATCTCTGCACAGTCATCGTCGCAGTCACAGAAGCAGTCGCAGCCAGCTCTAGGGTTCCCGCACACAACAAGCTCGTTCGGGACGGTCCGCTCTACGAGCCGAGAGGCTGATACATCAACTGTCACAAAGTCCAGAGTTGATGTATCCAAAAGTTCCGTATCGTCAACAGGAACTCAACGCAGCAGACGGCGCGTCGATCGGACACCCGGTCTAAGAGTTATTGGTTTTTCCGTTCCAGGGGCCCGGTTGGTTTTTAAGGCAAAACCAACCCGACCGTACTCCACCTACATCGAAACCTCGGGAAGATTATGCCAAAAGATCCGTCTCACTAAGGGGAACTCAAAAAAGCTGACGGCACGCCAATCGGACGTCCGTAGCTCAAGATATGAGCGTTTCCGCTCCGAGGGCCCGGTTGGTTTCGTGTACGAACCAACCCGGCCGAACACAAAGTAATCCGAAACCATGAGTGTGATGTACCGAAACGACCGTCTCGATCCAAGGATCGCATCGCCCCTGACAGCGTGTCGTTTGGAGGTCCGTAGCCCGAGTTATGGGCATTTGAACCCAAACAGTTCGGTATCGGGGGTTTCGGGCCCGGGCCGACCCGGCCCGAGACCCCCCGGTTGGCCCGAACCGGGTCGACCCGCCCCGGAAAGGGTCAACCCGGCCCGGCACGGCCCAGCCCGGCGGGGCGCGGCGCGGCCCGGCACGGCGCGGCGCGGCCCGACACGGCGCGGCGCGGCCCGGCGCGGCGCGGCGCGGCCCAGCACGGCTAGGCTCGGCGCGGCGCGGCCTGGCCCGGCGCGGCCCTGCCCGGCGGGGCTCGGCCTATCCTGGTGGACCGTCCAGGCGCGCTGCCAGCTCGGCCGAAGGCCGAGCTGATTGAGAAGGGGAGCGCCTGCCCCCCTTTTGTGAAACCGCGGCCCCCCCTCATAATGGGGGGCCGTTTCGGATGGCTGGGGGAATTAAATTCCCCCGGATTTCTTCATTCCGGCCGACCCGACTTGGCCGGCCGACTCCCTCTCAACGGGACCGACAAGGCCGGTCCCCTTCCGGCTTCCGACTCCGGCGGCCCTGCTGGCCGCCGGTCACCAAGCTCCGCCATGGCCCGGAACCAGCCGCGGCCCTTGTCGTCCTGCGTGGTGCGACGGCACTGCGCCCCTCCGCCGCGGCCCCGCTCCGGTCGCGACGCCTTCGACTTCCTTCGACGCGACGCGACGACGTCGCATTCTTGGATTTCTTTTCATGGCGCGGCGCGACGGCGCCGCGCAATACTTGCCGTAGGATACCCGCGTGGTGCGACGACACCACGCCATCTCCTTCCATCCGCAAGAAACAATCATGAACAAAGAAGGGGGTTAGGCCGTGTTTGTGCGGTCCGACCCCCTCTCGTGAAGCGATAACAATTAGTCGAATAATCTCGTAGTTCAACATTCTAGAATCAAGAACGAGAATAAAGTAACAAAATAACAACAATCCCCTACCTCGGTTTCAAGAGCGGAGCACGTCAACAAGCCGCAGAAGACAAGCGTCGCAGAGGTCGGCGTCGCAGTAATCGAACGTCGATTCCGTTGACGTCGAGGTGCATCCGAAGAGGTACGTCGCTGGTGAAGCTTCGTAAGCTGATGAAGAAAGTCCGAGGAGAAAGCGGCCTCTCCTTTCGTTGACACGAGAAGAAGATCGAAAGAAGCGACGTCGTCTATCTTCGGAAACACACCGGCTGTGAAGAAGAGAAGCGGTGTTCTTCTTCGGTGCTTAAGTGTTCTTCGTGTTCTTCGTCAAGGTTCAAGAAGATGAAGAGAGAGCTTCCCAAAACCTCTCAAGGTGGCAAAGGATACTAACCAAAATAGAATAAGCTTAAAGCTTATTTTATTTACATAACTAAACCACTTTAATTTCAAAAGTTTGAAATTAAAATAACTCATCTCAATTAATAACCCAAGTTGTCAAGATTAATTAGAGAGGAGTTATTGGGAGTTTTAAGGGGAGTTGAGGAGTTAGGGTTTGTGTGGGCCCCACCACACTTAATCCTCTCAAGGGAGGTTAAGTGGATGTGGGTCCCACCTCTAACTCCCTTTGGGAGGATATAACCAACATGGATAAAAATAAAATTTATTTCCACATTTTATTTAACTTCATTTATTTTCCCCAAAACTAACTCTCAACCCGTATAAAACGCAACCTCGGTAAAGGTCTCCTTAAGCGAATATCGGCGCTGCGAGTTCATCGGTGTCCTCGGATTTCAATTCCGAGCACCGGATCAAAAGTTAGAAATTCCCGCTCGTTCGTTCACTGAACGTACCCAAGCCAAACTTTGGAAATTGATTTCGGGCACACCGGGCCTCGGAATCAGGTGCAGTCAGAAACCGCGCTCTTGTAAAATTCCAAAGAAAATTAAGAAAAAATTTCCCTTGAATTTTACGAGTCTTTACAATTATTTCTGTTTCGAAAATGAAATCTTTCCTTGGTCAATGAGAGTGTCAATATTTTAAGTATGTATAATTTTTGATGATTTTTGTGGGGAAGAATTAGTATGGGACCTCTATATACTTAATATGTACATCTATGACTTAATGTTTGGAATTTATTGGTTAATAACAACGAAATCCAACATTGATTGTTTTTACCAGAAGGTCATCTTCACATCTTCCAATGGCGTTAAGAATATTTTTAAAGGAGATTGGGTAGTGGATGTAGGTAGAGAAGGACCTTTGATACTAGTGGATGGAACTATATCTTACTGGTTATAAGTAGTTACATTGGAATTAGTGGATGCAATCAAAAATAGATGTTTTATCAACATAGCTAACCAGTTCCCTAATGTTCTTCCTTACAATTTATTAGGGTTTCCACCCAAAGGATAAGTGGAGTTTATGATTGATAACTTACCATGGAAAATTCATATTCTTATTCTGTCTTATAGGATGGAACCAATGGAATTTATATAATTTAAATTCTAGCTAGAAGAGTTGGAAAGTATTGTATTTATTTGATCGAGCACATCCCCATGAGTTGTACTGGTTGTTTTTGTAAAGAATGTGGATGTAACCCTTAGGATTTATGTGGATTATAATGATATTAACCATGTTATGATAAATAACTGATATCCTCTTCCATGAATTGATGAAATTACTGATCAATTTAGGGTATTACAATGGTTCTCTAATATTTATTTACAATATGGGTATTATGAATTGCGAGTTTAGAGGGAGGATACTTTGAAAAAAAGTTTCTAGAGTCATTATGTCCATTATGAGTACATGGTTATGCCCTTTTGTATTATAAATGCACATTAAATATTTATATAATTAATGAATAAAATATTTCATAGGTATCTCGATTACTTTGTAATAGTGTTCTCTGATTATATCCTCATGTATTATAGGACTAAAGTAGATCAAGAAGAACACTTTGATATAGTTTCTGGAATCTAGTAGGAACATCACCTTTATTCCTAGATTTCAAAGTGTGATTTCTAGATAAAAGATTTATGTTTACTTAGTGACATCATCTCTAAAAAAAGTTTTTGTATATCCAAAAAAGATAGAGGCTATTATCTAATGGAAACCACAGAATAAATTCATCAAGATATGTAGTTTCCTTATCGTATCAGGATAATATAGACATTTTTTTCATGATTTTTCTTGTCTTTAGTCACCTATGATAAAATTGAAAAGAAAAGGTGTTCCTTTCCATTTGATTACTTAATGCCAAAAATATTTCTAAGAACTCAAGTTTTTTCTTACTTAGGTACATATCCTTATGTTTTGTGATATAGGGAAAGAATATAAGGTTTATTATGATGCATCAGAATCTGGGTTGGTATGTGTTCACATGTAGGGAGATTATGTCATCACTCATGGATCATGGAAGTTATGGGTGAATAATAAAAAATAAGCAACACTTGATTTGGAACTAGCAGTTGTAGTCCATTATTTTAATATGTATAATTGTTATCTTTTTAGTGAGAAATTTATTTTATTTACATATCTTAAAATATTGAAACACATTTTATCACAAAGAGATTGAAACTTAAGTAAATGATGATAGATAAAATATCTTCAAATTTTTGACTTTGACTTGATGTATACACTCAGTAAGTGGAAATACATGCAGGTTACGTTGAGCAAGAAGTCATATAACTAGTTGGATAAAGAGGGTTTATATCAATACAAGATAATGTTTGTTATAACTGACATGTATCTATATTGTACAGAGAAGGGTAATGCTAGAGTTTTATTTCCAGTATCTTTTTTTCCTGATTTAGTTGCATAGGTAGGGGATGTTCATAAATATGATCTAGAATGTTTGGACATAAGGTGACAACTCAATGGTGGGGAGAATATTGATGGATGGATTCTAGATTAAATATCTATGTTGTGTTTTATAGATATGATCGCAGTTCCACCATAGTATTAGGATCAACTTATTTCTTCCTACCACCATTCAATAAGGGATATTCATATGAAAATACATAATATGTATAAAGAATTGTGACCATAGTTTTGGTTAGATAGCATAAAGAAAACAGTTGAAGCATTTGTCTTGAGATGACTCACTTGTTAGCAGGTTATGGAAGAGCACCAATGACCAAATGTTATGTTTCATTCTTTACCAATTCCCACATAGACAATGGAGAAAATAGATATAAATTTTGTGATAGTCTTACCAAAAATAGTTTGAAAACACAATTCCAAATGGATGACTATAGATCAGCTCATGAAGTCAACCTGATTTATTCGTATCCATGAATCCAATATGGTAGAAGATTTATCAGAAATATATATTTGGGAAATTATAATGATGTATGGGGTTCCAGTTTTGATAGTGTATGATTGGGATCCTAGGTTTACATATCAATTTTGAAAAATCCTTGAAGAAAGCCCTTGTAACTCAGTTGACCTTGAGAAGAACTTATCGTCCTCAAATGGATGGATAATCAAAATGCATGATCCAAACATTGGAGGAAATTATTAGGCATTATGTGATGGATTTTAGAGGCTCATGGGATGATCACATACCATTAGTGGGGTTATCACACAATAATAGTTATTATTCATCAATTAGTATGGATCATTTCAAAGCATTGTATGGCTATACTTATCATTATCCACTTTGTTGGGTGGAAATGGGTGACTCTTCCCTTATAGAATTGAGTCTTGTGTATGAAACCAAGGATAAGATTAAAATAATTATAAATAAAATGGAAACATCTCAAAGTTGTTAGAGATCATCTGTAGACTATCACCAACAACCATTATTAATTAAGGTAACATATCTTTTTTTATTAAGAATATATCCAAGGATAGGTAATAATATTTTTTTAAGAAAGGAAATTTTTATCTCCGGTACATTATAATTTTTTAGATACTTAAACGAGTTAGATATGTGGTATATTAGTTGGATTTACTATCATGGTTCAGTTCAGTGTATAATGAGTTTCATCTATCTTAATTGATTAAGTACTAGTCTGATTATGATTGTGTGTTTTGATGGTACCATGTTGATATTGAACTAGATGGAACATTGATTCATATGATGATATAGATTTTATATAGGAAGGATAAGCTCTTTTATGGGAAAAACACTTGTTTGGTATGGGTTTTACACCAGCACAATCATAGTTAGGAAGAGACATGGGAGTGTGAAATGGAAATGTTAAACCAATGGCCCTAAATCTTTTAAAGAACCAACCAAATCTTTATTTTTGAGGACGAAAATACCGGCAATGGTGAGAATGTGTGTCACGACCCGACCCTAATCGGGCTCAAGCCACAAATACCCCAAGCCCACCTCCATAGGCTAGGGGCTGACGACCAGTGCCGAAGGCAAAACAACTCGGGGAGGCCTTTGCCTAAGTACCTGTACACACAGATGCAACTCAGTCATTGTAATAGTGCAGAGTAAAAGAGAAAGTAAAGTACCAAATGTTATAAACAACCACAAAGAGTGCATCGACCTCTAAACAGTACAAAGTAAGTGATGAACTTAAACCTAATAGAAAAGGGAAAAAACACGCACCCAACCAGAAAAGTGCCACAATCTGGAAATAGGTAAGCTAAAGTAAACATCTGGGTGAGTCCCACACCTGGAACCCGACTCTGACCACCATACACGGTCCAAGCTCCCGAACTCCTAAGCTCCGCTGAAGTCATGACCGACCTGTCCGTTGTCTGCAAAGGCACACCAAGTGTGGGAAAATCTCAAGGCGGGGTGAGTATAAAAATACTCAGTAGGATGCCGCGAAGGCTCGAGGGAGAAACAAAGGAGGTACTGAAGAGGTGAGCATTAGAATGAACAGGGAAAAGTAAATGAGTACAACCGAGAGTGTAGTAAAGAGTACAGATCAACCCAAATAGAGGAAGGAAATAGACTCGTCCAAACACAAGGAGCTAGGATTAGTGAGAAGATGAACTTCTTGTCGAGTCTTCGCTACCTATAGCAGGAGAGTAGATTCATCCAACCACAAGAATCTAGACAAGAAAAGCACCTGGCATATCCCGTGTTTCTTCGCCTCTCATGGAAGGAGAGTTACCAAAAACCAAGGAGTGGGTACTGGAACAAGGTGTATATATATATATGCTCTATCAAGAAACTCGAACAATATTGTAAGGGGATATTTGTCCTGTATCTCAGCCCAAGAAAGTGAGTATCCAAAAGTCTCAGAAGTAAACACCATCGATGCCCAGTATCCCACCCGTCTACCCCAAACTACAAGTCAAGGGGTTCAAATTACCGCACCTTAACACAATCATCTTTGGGCGGCACGGAATTGCCCGCATGGTTTTAGGTCATGTCTCAAAGACGTGTCTTGGTGGGGAAAGCACCCCTTGTACTTGAGAGTTCGAGGGAAATTCAAACCACACCTCGTCACTGTCACACAGTCGAGAGGTCTGCTCAAAGTCAAAGCTGTCACATCACTGACCCGTACAACTAAGCATCCCGCTCCGGTAGACATGGAGAAAAGTCACAGACTAGCTTAGTAGAAAGGACTGAGTCTAAAGGAAGTCACTGGATAAGCCACTTCCCAGCCCCGATGGAGGGTAAACCCTAAGAGGTCGTCGGGTAACCCACTACCCATTCTCTGCGTGAGGGTAAACTCTAAGAGGTCGTCGGGTAACCCACTGCCCAGTCTCTCCTGGAGGGTAAACCCTAAGAGGTCATCAGGTAACCCACTGCCCAGTCTCTGCTAGAGGGTAAACCCTAAGAATTCGTTGTGTAACCCACTGCCCTGTCTATGCTGGAGGGTAAACCATAAGAAGTCGTCAGGTAACCCACTACCCAGCCTCTACTAGAGGGTAAACCCTAAGAAGTCAATGAGCAACCCACTTCCCAGCCCCGCTGGAGGGTAAACCCGAAGAAGTTGATGATCATACCACTAACCAGACCTGCTGGAGGGTAAACTTGAAGAAGTCGATGAGAATTCCACTTCCCAGCCCCGCTGGAGGGTAAACCCAGATTTTCTCTGGCGATCCCTACTGGAAATAACCTCCTGTGTAGAGGATCGGTGCCCACGTGATGTATTGGTCACACCGAATCCTCAAAATTTTACCAGGGAACATGAAGGGACGTGATACTGAAAGTCCACATTGCTAAAGGAGAAATGGGAACCCAAACAACTCCACCGATCAAACTGTCAAAAACAGAACCAGGGGAAACCACTCAACCCTACTGGTCTAAACCATCGTGAATAGGACCAGGGGGAAACCCACTCAACCCTACTGGTCAAAACCATCAAGAATAGGAGGACCCTATACTTCATAATTGGTCAAAGATACGTAAAGTAGAACATGACACACACATGGTCCCACAAGACATGTGGCCCAAAATCATCTCCAAACCAAGTGCACAAACGTTCTTAGGAAAAAACTATAACGTGTACCTCTAAGCATTCCCGTATACTTCCAGAGTATGCCACATTTCCAGCCTAAGGACTATCGTGCACACGGCACCCAATGTCAACATGAAAATTCATAAACATAACTTCGCCAACCTACTTCCTCCACGGCCATAGCACGACCAAACACATCTGTTTAAGCTTTCACTTTACTCTACCATGAGTGAACACGATCACACGCCAAGGGTTCTCTACAAACACCATAGGAAGAACCACCACTGGTACACCTTTCATACTTCCAAATTAAATGAGATCTCGAATGAGTCTCCGCACATCCAAATGGATCATACCACTTTAATCCTTATGGAAAAACACACAAGATAGACTATTTACTCACATCAAACGGACATCTGACGGAAAATACGTCCAACACCGCTTTACGTCCGAATGACGTCCCGTGGTCCCAAGCCTCAGTCCCGAAAACTGTTGGGCACATCGCACTATTGCGATCTCCTTCGAAATACACGTCAAATTGACTGCTTACTTGCGTGGAATGTATGTCTAGAGAAAAAGATGCATTTCACCGTATCGCACACGAGCGGTGCTTCATGGGACCCACATCTCGGTCCCGAAGCACAACGAACGGATCGCACCGTTGCGATCCTCTCAAAAAAGGACACAAGATTGACTATCCACTTGTCCGAAATGAACACCCAGTGATAAAGATAGAAATGACCGCCAACTCCCAAAATGGCCCTCAAGGGCCCTGCACCATCATGTAGAGTTAAAGCGGGTGGATTGTGCCATTGCAATGTCCTCGGAAAAACACCCAAAATTGACTGCTTGTACGTCCCGAACGAATGTCCGATGAGAAATTTTTGAAATGCTGCTCACAGCTTAAAAGACGGGCCGTGGGGCCCATGAATCAACTCTGGTTTCAACATCCAAAACCACCCTGGAAAGATCCGCCTCAGTGCCAGGGTCCCAATGCCACTGATGGCGCTCAAATCGGACATCGGATGTGTCCGCGCCATCCAAAACAATAACTCCCAGGAAAAAATGCCAATCCACTTAACGTACGTGTCATGCCACCGAGCCCCCCATCTCGGGACTTAAAAATCCCGGAGACTATCTCAAAAATTCCGTCTCGATCCAAGGAAAGCGTCGCTGCTAAAGTCACGCGAATCCGATTTACGGTTTGAATTTTAGGGGCGTTTAAAACATTAACCGACCGAAATGGTGGGCTAGGCCAGTTTGGCTAGCCCACCCACGGCATGAACTGGGCCACGGTTCACCGCGCGGGCCGACCAACCTCGCCCGGACCGGCTCAGTCGGTCCGGTTTGCTTTCCATGGTGACCTGCCCTTTGTAGTTCGCGGTCTGCCAGCCGGGGTTGCTGTCCCCGGTCTTCCTCGCCGAACGGACGACAACAGGCCGATCTTCCTCGCCCGACCTTGCTCACCCGCGGCCACCGTCTTCCATCTGCAGCCATGCCTGGCCACCTCCTGCTCGACTTCGCCGTCGGCCGACCGCCTTCGCTGAAGGGAGCCTGCGCCACTGCGCTCGGTCTCACTATCACCGACGCCTGCTGCCAAGAAGCCCCACCGCCAGCCCGCTCCGAGCCGCCGTCCTCATCCACCGCGCTGCCGCCTGGGAAGGCCGGACTGCCGCTACCCTAGACCGCTGCTTCCCGGATGGCTAGAACCTCTCCGGAAAACACCCAAAAACCCGCTGATCTTCGGCAGACGACTACGATCACCTCGAAACTCAGATTTTCAATCCGAAACATGCATTGGATAGCTCAGAAAATATACTACGGAACCAAACTTTTAATTGAACAAAATAATAGAAATCTGATGATACAAATCAAGCTCAAAGACGATGTGGAAATTAAAAATGAAACTGCAATGATTCTACCTTGTTGGGCGTAGCCCGAAGCTTCACCAATGATCCGCCGGACCGTCGTACCTTGCCAGAGAGGAAGACCTTGTAGGTGGGTCCTTGTTGGGTGATCTTGGGCCAGGGAAGAACAACCACGGGGAGGATAAGAGAGTGGATGGTGTGTTTAAATAGAAAAACACACTTAACCACCCACTTGTCAGCCCGTACCCGAACTTTCATTGGGGCTGGGATTAAGCCTCCCCTAGGGTAAAATCCACGTTCTGAGTGCAACGGTGGTCTCAAAATTTTAATCCGATCCTCCTTTCAAAAGTTATAAAACTTAACGCGTGAGGATGCTAAATTACGAAAACGCCCCTAGTGGCATTTTTCACAGAAGGCCCACGCCCGCGATAGTTACACCCCTCCTAGGGTAAACGACATGCTCCAGACTCAACGGTGCCCTCAGTTTCCCTTCTGAGCTACGGTTTTGGAGTTATTCCATTTATTTGGCGTGCCTAGTGTGAACGCACTGAAAATTTAATTCCGGGCACACCGGGGCTCGGAATCCCACGCCGTCTGAAGAAGCTCCTCTAGAATAACATCAAGAATATTACAAAGTCTCTTATAGAAAAAATCAGTTTCTTACATCATTACCTCCTTCAAGATTTTCGTCCCCGAAAATCAAACTCGGGGATCAACTTATGGTACTAAGCCCGCACCTGGCTCTTTCGTACCCAGAAGGACTCATGCATAGTTTTGCGCCACCGCAAACAGAACAAAGGATTTGATCGGTTCACAAGAGGTTTTCCCTTTCCGATGACGTGCATAGAAGCACACACACTTCTTCTCGGGTGTGTCACGTGGGAGACATCATGCACCCAAACCAGCCTTTGGGTTTAGGGTAAGGCAGTAGGGGACCTTTCCATCCCTTTGCGTGGTCTCAAATGGCCCGAAGGGCCTCAGGGGTAGCTCACCTCCTCGGTCAAACCTCTACGCCGCACGTTGCGACGAGAATCACTGTTTGGACCTTGGACAAAGCCTGGTGATTCCCTCCTTCATAATATTCATATGGAGAAAAACCCAAAGATATCTGGTCACGCAAGATTTTACAATCGATGTCTCGCAACCAAGACTCTCCTACACGCTCAGAAAGCGATGAAGTCGACACCATCGACTAACAGAAAAGGTTCTACGCCTCCTAATCTACTTACACAGGGTTACACCGACGCCCCGCGTCACCCTAGAAACAACTCAATCAAGGAGCAGGGAGAAAAGTCATTTCACACATAGAGTCTAAAAATTCTTCTCCAAAAAGTAGAAGAACCGTAAATCATACCTCTTATCCCCTCATACTCTGCAGGACCGTATACATCCAAAGCTTGCGGCTGTCTGTGGTCCCAACTATCAGCTCCTGGAGCCTGACGTGGATCTCCTGATGGTGATGGGATGACCTCGTAATGTCGCCCCCCACTTCCAGATCCTCCTGCTCCTCTACTAGAACCACCTCTCTGGGCACTAATTCGATCACGGCGCTGCCTCTGCCGTGGTGGTGTGCCTGCTGCCTACCCGAAGTTCTTAGCATATTTGGTCAGGCAGTCCCATGCCAAGTGACCTCGCCCATCATAAGCATAGCACCGATGCTCTCTGGGCTGACCTAGTGACCTCCAACACCACTGTGATGTACGACCATGTCTCCGAAACCGGTGGTGGGAAGGCCGCCTGCGTCGAGGTTCTATCAGCCGACGTCCTCTTGCTGCGATAGACATTTTAGCTCCATCGTGCCTACTGCCACCACCAACTGTATAGTGTGACAGGAAACTCATTGTCACCAGCACATGATCTAGCACCTCAGCATAAGTGGGAATTCCCAAGGGTACTATGACATCAAAAATCTATCTGCGGAGACCCTGCTCTAACTTCCTCGCTCAGAAGTTGCCATCGTAGACCAAGCTCGGGTAAAAATGTGCACGGTCTGCGAAACTAGTCGCATACTCAGTCACACCCATCCCTACCTGCTGAAATCACAGGCGCTCTTGGATCTGAACAGAGCGTACGTAGGAGGGGTAAAACTCCTCATGAAACAACATCTGAAAGTCGCCTCCATGAAAGTGATGACTCATCAAGTAACTGAGTCACCAGACCCCACCAATGCCCAACTACTCCATGGAAAAGGATGGCTGCGAAAGCCACCCTCTGATCTGTCGGTGTCTGCACAAGCCTGAAGAGGTAAACCACTGTCTCAAGCCAAACCTCTACTGCCTAAGGGTCTGGCTCACCACTGAACCTTTGCGGTCTCTGTCGCTGGAACTCACAGAGCGCGCTCAACCTGCGTTCAAGCTCTGTCTGCTCTGCTGGAGCTGTCTGCTGTTCACCAGGTGGGGGTGCTACTACCGGACCACCCGGAGAAAGGGACTTGCATGATGGGTCCTGGAATGAGGCCTCGTCACTCACAGGGTTGTCTTCACGAACTAAAGCTGGTATCCTGGCTGGCTATCTTTGCGGAGACATCCTGAATGTTATCAAGGAGTGCCGCGGTCTGATGATCATATATGTATATAACAGTCACAACAATGGGGAGCTGACTCATGAAGGACAGTCAAAGACTCAATCCTATGTGATGCAAAAACCAATTTTCCCTGCAATGGGTGTCTCAGAATGCCGAGTTGACAAGCGGGTTATCAGGGTCCTGGTGAATGGATACGTCGACCACCGCACCATCACTGAATTCCATGGCCTAAGAGCCGCTCTCGAGACACGTTGACACCGTTGCCTTAAATCCCAACCAATTCTTTTTAGGGACGTCCGAACAACATCCCAAGGAACAAACCACCTCTGATACCACTTTGTCATGACTTGACTCTACCCGGGCTTGGGCCTCAACTACCCCAAGCCCGCCTCCATAGGCTAGGGGCTGGCGACCAGCACCAGAGGCACAAAAACTCAGGGATGCCTTTGCCTAAGTACCTGTACACACACACACAGCCCACTCAATGCAATAGTGCAGAGTAAAATAGAAAGTAAAGTACCAAATTCTATAAACAACCACAAAGAGTGCATCGACCTCTAAACAGCACAAAGTAAGTGTTGAATGAAAACTGAAAATAAAAGTGAAAAAAACGTACCTGACCAGAAAACTACCACAACCTGGAAACAGGTAAACAAAAGTAAATAGCTGGGAAAGTCCCACACCTAGAACTTAACTACGACCACCGTATGTGGTCCAGGCTCCCGAACTCCTAAGATTTGATAAAGTCACGACCAACCTGTCCATCGTCTGCAAAGGCACACCAAGTGCGGGAAAAGCCCAAGTAGGGGTGAGTATAAAAATACTAAGTAGGATGCCTTGAAGGATCAAGGGAGAAACAAAGGAGGTACTGAAGATGTGGGCATTAGATCGAATAGGGAAAAGTAAAGGAGTAAAACTGAGAGTGTAGTAAAGAGTACAAATCAACCCAACAAGAGGAAGAAAATAGAATCGTCTAAACACAAGGAGATAGGATCGGTGAGAAGATGAACTTCTCATCGAGTCTTCTCTACCTATACCAGAAGAGTAGACTCATCCAACCACGAGAAGCTAGACATGGAAAGAACGTGGCATACCCCACGCGTCTTCTCCTCTTCTGGAAGGAGAGAAACCAAAACCCAAGGAGTGGGTACTGGAACAAGGTATATATATATATGCTTTGTCAAGAAACCTGAACAAGATCGTAAGAGGATATCCATCCCATAGCTCAGCCCAATAAAGTGAGTAGCCAACAATATCAGAAGTAAACACCATTGATGCCTAACATCCCACCCGTATGCCTCGAACTACAAGTCAAGGGGCTCTAATCACCTCACCTTGACACTATCCGCTTTGGGTGTCACTGACTCACCCGAAAAGTTTTAGGTCGCGTCTCAAGGACGTGTCTTGGTGGGGAAAGCACCCCTCGTACTTGATAGTTTTGGGGAAAGTCAAACCACACCTCGTCAGTGTCACAAAGTCGAGAGGTCTGGTCAAAGTCAAAGCTATCACATCACTGACCCGTACCACCAAGGATCCCGCTTCGGTAGTCACAGAGAAAAGCCACAGACTAGCGTAGTAGAAAGGACTGAGTCTGAAAGAAGTCGTCGGGTAACCCACTGCCCAACCCCACTAGAGGGTAAACCCTAAGAGGTTTTCAGGTAACCCACGACCCAATCTCTGTTGGAGGGTAAACCATAAGAGGTCATCGTGTAACCCACTTTCCAGTCTCTGATGGAGGGTAAACCCTAAGAGGTCGTCAGATAACCCACTGCCCAGTCTCTGCAGGAGGGTAAACCCTAAGAAGTCATCGGGTAACCCACTGCCCAGTCTCTGCTGGAGGGTAAACCCTAATAATTCGTCAGGTAACCCACTGCCCAGTCTTTGATAGAGGGTAAACCCTAAGAATTCAATGAGAAACCCACTGCCCAGCCCCGCTGGAGGGTAAACCCTAAGAAGTCTATGAGGAACCCACTGCCCAGCCCTGCTAGAGGGTAAACCTGAAGAAGTCAATGAGCAACCCACTGCCCAGCCCTGCTGGAGGGTAAACCCAGAACTGCTATGGACATCCCTAGTAGAAAAAACCTCTTGGGTTGAGGATCGGTGCTTGCGTGATGTATTAGTCACACCGAATCCTCAAAATTCTACCAGGGAACATGAAGGGATGTGATACTGAAAGACCACATGACTAAAGGAGAAAGGGGAACACCAAAAACTCCGCCTATCAAACTGCCGAGAACAGAACCAGGGGAAACCAATCAACCCTGCTGGTCTAAACCATCGTGAACATGACCAGGGGGAAACCCACTCAACCCTGCTGGTTGAAACCATCGAGAACAAGAGGACCCTCTACGTCACGATTGGTCAAAGGTACATAAAGTAGAACATGACACACACATGGGGCCCACACGACGTGTGGCCCAAACTCATCTCCAAACCATGCGCACAAATGTTCTTAGGTAAAAAATACAACATGTACCTCCAAGCATTCCCGTATACTCCCAGAGTATGCCACATTTCCAGCCTAAGGGCTATCGTGCACAAGACACCCAATGTCAACACAAAAAGGCGTAAACATAACTTCGCCAACCTACTTTATCCACGACCATAGCATGACCAACTACATCTCTTTAAGCATTCACTTCACTCTCCCAAGAGCAAACACAATCACACACCAAGGGTTCTCTACAAACATCGCAGGAAGAACCACCACTGGTACACCTTTCATACTTCCACATTAAATGAGATCTCGAATGAGTCTCCACACATAAAAATGGATCGTACCATTGTAATCCTCATGAAAAAACACACGAGGTAGACTATTTACTCGCCTCAAATAGACATCCAACGGAAAAGCTGTCCAACACCGCTTTATGCCCGAACGACATCCTGTGGTCCCTAGCCTCGGTCCTGAAAACTATCGGGTGCATCGCACCGTTGCGATCTACTCATAAAGTCATGTCAAATTGACTGATTACTTGCGTGGAACAGAAGTCCAGATAAAAAGATGCATTTCGCCGTACCACACGTGAGTGGTGCTTCGTGGGACCCGCATCTCAGTCCCGAAGCTCAAAGAACAGATATCACCGTTGTGATACTCTTAAAAAGGTACACAAGATTAACTATCCACTTGTCCAAAATGGACAACTGATGATAAAGATAGAAATCACCACCAACTCCCAAAATGACCCTCAGGGGGCCCGCACCATCATGCAGAATTAAAGCGGGTGGATTGTGCCATTGCAATGCCCTTGGAAAACACCCAAAAATGACTGATCGCACACCCCGAATGGACGTCCGATGAGAATGTGGTGAAATGCTGCCCGTAGCTTAAAAGACAGGCTGTGGGGCCCACACCTCAACTCCGGTTTCAACACCCAAAACCACCCTAGAAAGCTCCACCTCGGTGCCAGGGTCCCAACACCACTGATGGTGCTCAAATCAGACATCAGATGTGTCCGCGCCATCCAAAACAAAACTCCCGAAAAAAGATGCAAATCCACTTAACGTACATGTCACGCCACTGAGCCCCCCAGTATCGGGATTTAAAAATCCCCGAGACCATCTCAAAAAGTCCGTCTTGATCCAAGGAACGCGTCACCGTTGACAGCATGCGAATCCAATTTACGGTTTGAATTTTAGGGGCCTTTAAAACATCAACGGACCGAAACGGTGGGCCAGGCCGGTTTGGCCGGCCCACCCACGGCCTGAACCGACCTATGGTTCACTGCGTGGGATGGCCAGCCTCGCCCAGACCGGCTCAGCCAATCAGGTTTGCCTTCCATGGTGACCCGCCCTTTGCAGGTCGCGGTCTGCCAGCCGGGGTCGCTGACCCCGGTCTTCCTCACCGACTGGCCGACAGCCGGACGGTCTTCCTCGACCAACCGCGCTCGCCCGCGGCCACCGTTTGCCATCCGCAGCCACACCCTGCCACCTCCCGCTCGACCTCTCCGTCCGCCGACCACCTCCGCTAAAGGGAGCCCACGCCACCGTGCTCGGCCTCACCCTCGTCGACACCTTTTGCCGAGAAGCCCCGCCGCGGGCCTGCTTCGAGCTGCCATCCGCATCCACCGTGCCCCTACTTGGAAAGGCTGGACCGCCACTACCCCGGGCCACCACCACCCGGATGGCCAGAACCTCACCGGAAAACACCCAAAAACCCGCTGATCTTCGGCGGATGACTACGATCGCCTCGGAACTCAGATTTTTAATCTGAAACATGCGTTGGATAGCTCGGAACATATACTACGCAACCAAGGGTTTCACTTGACAAAATAATGGCAATTCAATGCTAAAAATCAAGCTCAAATGTGATGTGGAAATTAAAAATGAAACCGCAACGATCCTACCTAGTTGGGCATATCCCGGAGCTTCACCGATGATCCGCTGGACCGCCGTGCCTTGTCGGACAGGAGGAGCTTGAAGGTGGATCCTTGTTGGGAGATCTTGCGCCAAGGAAGAACAACCAAGGGGAGGAGAAGAGAGTGGATGGTGTTTTTGATTAGAAAAACACACTTAACCACCCACCCGTCGGCCCGAACCCGAACTTTCGTCGGGGCTAGGATTAAGCCGCCCCTAGGGTAAAATCCACGTTATGAGTGCAACAATGGTCTCAGAATTTTTATCCAAGACTCCGTTAAAAAGTTATAAAATTTAACGCCCGAGGCTGCTAAATTACGAAAACGCCCATGGTGGCATTTTTCACAGAAGGACCGGGCCCGTGATAGTTACACCCCTACTAGGGTAAACGACATGCTCTGGACTCAAAGGTGCCCTTGATTTTCCCGTCCAAGCTACCGTTGAGGAGTTATTCCATTTATTTTTTATACCTAGTGTGAATGCACTGAAAATTTAATTCTGGCCACACCGGGCTTGGAATCACACGCCGTCTGAAGGCGCTGCTCCGGAAAAACATCAAAAATATTCCAAATTCTTTTATAGAAAAAACTAGGTTCTTACAATGTGACACCCCAAGTTTTAGTAACTTTACCCTTAAGACTCAATTGAAAAAGAATCATAAACTTGAGATTTTATCATCATACTATTATGTGTTTTCACCGCTAATCAAATATCTAATCATTGGTGATATAAATTTGTCTTCATTAATAATTTTCTTGATTTACTATAATTTATACAACTAGAAAAAATAGTGTACCTATATATTTGAGCTTACCTATTACCACATCAACTTCACCATTCTATCTTCAATCACATACAAAAAACAAAATGGTTTGTGTGACCATTAAATATCATTAATCAGATTGATCAATCATTTAATTGCAAAAATAATTTATAGTATATATGACATTTTTTAAAACTAGGTTATCCATGATCTTTATCTATTCAAATACTTTATAGTGTTTTGAAAATAAAATCTAAATTAACCAAATAATATCACATGGGGGTGTCAAACCAGGTGTGCAGTAAGGGAAGACTCATCATGCAATAGAATAATGGCCTATATATACTCAATTAAATCTTTTCTAGACTGTCAAACCCATATAAATCAATGTAAACACCATTCCCACTTCTAGTATTCAAGCATGACTATTTTTCTTAGGAAAAACACACTCCTTTCTTTACTATAACATGGGATGTTATCCCATATATAGGATTTTCCTAAGAGTTTTTACTAAAGTTTTCTCATCCTAGTTTTGAATGGTAACTAGAACTTTCTATGATACCAAATATAGTGACCCATATATTTCATATATAAATATCACATCTTATTAGATAAATATTCAATATATAACATTATGATCCATAACATTATCATATAGGTCTAGTATATTTGGAAACTTGGAAACATAAACAACTTGTTTATAAGAGATATGATTTATCTCCCACTAAGTTATTCTTGTCTATCTCTGTTCTTAGAAATATCATATTTAAAACCCTTC